>CAKJTW010000035.1:2342500-3092500 GCA_917880005.1 Nanger dama | reverse complement strand
CTTTCACATCTATACATTACCACTGGAAAAACTATAGCCTTGAGTAGACAGAACTTTGTTAGTAAAGTAATGTCTCTGCTTTTTAATATGTTTTCTAGGTTGGTCATAACTTTTCTCCCAAGGAGTAAGTTTCTTTTAATTTCATGACTGCAGTCAGCATCTGCAGGGACTTTGGAGCCCCTAAAATAGTCTGTCACTGTTTCCCCATCTATTTGCCAGGAAGTGTTGGGACCAGATGCCATGATCTTCATTTTCAGAATGCTGAGTTTTAATCCAACTTTTTCACTCTCTTCTTTCACTTTCATCAAGGGACTCTAGTTCTTCTTCACTTTCTGCCATAAGGATGGTGTCATCTGCATCTCTGAGGTTATTGATATTTCTCCCGGCAATCTTGATTTCAGCTTGTGCTTCATTCAGCCCAGTGTTTCTCATAATGTATTTTGCATACAAGTTAAATAATCAGGATGACAATATACAGCCTTGATGTACTCCTTTCCCAATTTGGAACCAGTCTGTTATTCCATGTCCAGTTCCAACTGCTGTTTCCTGACCTGAATACAGATTTCTCAAGATCTGGTACTCCCGTCTCTTTAAGAATTTTTCAGTTTGTTGTATTCCACAGTCAGATATTTGGCATAGTCAATAAAGCAGAAGTAGGTGTTTTTTTTCCTGGAACTCTCTCGCTTTTTTGATGATCCAACAGATGTTGGCACTTTGATCTCTGTTCTTCTGCTTTTCCTAAATCCAGCTTGAAAATCTGGAAGTTCATGGTTCACAGACTGTTGAAACCTGCTTTGGAAAATTTTGAGCATTACTTTTCTAGAGTGTGAGATGAGTATAACCATGCTATTTTTGAGCATTCTTTGGCATTACCTTCCTGTGGGATTGGAATGAAAACTGACCTTTTCCAGTCCTGTGGCCACTGCTGAGTTTTCCAAATTTGCTGGCATACTGAGTACAGCACTTTCACAACATCATTTTTAGGATTTGAAATAGCTCCACTGGAATTCCATCACCTCCACTAGCTTTGTTCATAGTGATGCTTCCTAAGACCCACTTGACTCATGTTCCAGAATGTCTTGCTCTAGGTGAGTGATTACACTATCGTGGTTATCTGGGTCGTGAAGATCTTTTTTGTACAGTTCTTCTGTGTATTTTTGCCACCTCATCATAATATCTTCTGCTTCTGTTAAGTCCATACCGTTTCTGTCCTTTATCAAGTCCATCTTTGCATGAAATGTTCCCTTGGTATCTCTAATTTTCTTGAAGAGATCTCTGAGGAAGCTGAATGGTTCTATGAAGACCTACAAGACGTTCTAGAACTAACACCCAAGAAAATATATCCTTTTCATTATAGAGGACTGTTATGAAAAAGTAGGAAGCCAAGAAATATCTGGAGTAACAGGCAAATTTGGACTTTGATTACAGAATGAAGCAGGGCAAAGGCTAGTAGAGTTTTGCCAAAGAATGCACTGGTCATAGCAAACACCTTCTTCCAACAACACAAGAGAAGACTCTACACATGGACATCACCAGATGGTCAATACCAAAATCAGACTGATTATGTTCTTTGCAGCCAAAGATGGAGAAGCTCTTTACAATCAGCAAAACAAGACTGGGAGCTAACTGTGACTCAGATCATAAACTCCTTATTGCCAAATACAGAATTAAAATGAAGAAGGTAGGGAAAACCTGTAAGGCATTCAAATATGACCTAAATCAAATCCCTTATGATTATACAGTGGAAGTGAGAAATACACACAAGGGATTGGATCAGATAGACAGAGTGCCTAAAGAACTATGGATGGAGGTCGTGACATTGTATAAGAGACAGGGATCAAGACCATCCCCAAGAAAAAGAAATGCAAAAAAGCAAAATGGTTTTCTGAGGGGGTCTTACAAATAGCTGTGAAAAGAAGAGAATTTAAATGGAAAGGAGAAAAGGAAAAATATACCTATTTGAATGCAGAGTTCCAAAGAATAGCAAGGAGAAGTAAGAAAGACTTCCTCGGTGATCCCTGCAAAGAAATAGGGAAAAACAATAGAATGGGTAAGACTAGAAATCTCTGTCCCCTTCCCTCCCTGTTTTCTTCCTGCTGAGACTACAATAATGGTATATCCCACAAGTCACATGGGCTGTCTTCATCTTTTTTTTTTTTTTTATTACTCTGACTGTATGATTTAAAATAACCTTTCTTCCTATTGCCTAGTTCTCTTTCTGCTATGCTGGGTTTGCTGTTGCAGTTCTTTGTTGAACTCTTTAAATCAGTCATGATGTTCCTGAATGCTAAGATTTCTTCTGTTCTTGTTTTTAATAGTTTCTCTTCATCTGTCCAACTTCTCATGTTTTTCTTTGGTTTCCTAATTTCATTTACCTGTATATCTGTTTTCTTGTAATTCATGTAATTTCACTTTAAAGGATTATTCTTAATTCTTTGTTAGGCAGTTAATATATCTATACTTCTTTATGATCTGCCATGAAAATTGTGTTAGTTTCATTTGTTGTTCGTCACTTTTCCTTGATTATTCACAATCTTTGTGGACGCATGTTGTGTTTGCACATTTGATGATTAAGTATCCCTTCCAGTCTCTTTGTAGACTGCGTATGGCCACTGAGGTGTCACTATTGTTCAGGTGCTAAATCCTCTCTGACTCTGTGATACACAGACTGTAGCACTCAGGCTCCTCTGTCCTCCACCATCTTCCAGAGTTTGCTCAAGTTCATGTTCATTGAGTCAGCAGTGCTGTCTAACAGTCTCATCCTCTGATGGCCTTTAATCTATTTCCACATGAAGGTTTTTTCCAATGAGTTGGCTCCTCACACCAGGTGGCCAAAGTATTGGAGCTTCAAGCAACAATCCTTCCAGTGAATATTCAGGGTTTATTTACTCTAAGATTGACTGGTTTGCTCTCTTTGCTGCCCAAGGGACTCTCAAGAGTCTTCTCCAGCACCACACTATGAAAGCATCAATTATTTGGTGTTCATCTTTCTTTATGGTCCAAATCTCACATCTGTACATGGCTGTTGGAAAAACCATAACTTTGACTATACAGATCTTTGTCAGCAGAGTGAGATCTCTGCCATTTAATGCCCTGTCTAGGTTGTCATGGCTTCCCTGGAGGCTCAGACGTTAAAGCGTCTGCCTATGATGCGGGAGACCCGGGTTCGATTCCTGGGCCAGAAAGATCCCCTGGAGAAGGAAATGGAAATCCACTCCAGCACTCTTGCCTGGAAAATCCCATGGACAGAGGAGCCTGATGGGCTGCAGTCCATGGGGTCGCAATGAGTCAGACACAACTGAGCGACTTCATTCATTCATTCTAGGTTGTCATACCTTTCCTTCCAAGGAGGTTTGTCTTTTAATATGATGGCTGCAGTCACTGTTACCACTTTTTCTCTACTTGCCATAAAGTGATGTGACTGTATGCCACGACTGCAGTTGTTTTATTTTTATTTATTTATTTTTACTTTACAATATTGTATTGGTTTTGCCACACATCAACGTGAATCCACCATGGGTGTACACATGTTCTCAATCCTGAATCCCCCTCCCACGTCCCCCCTACACACCATCCCTCCGGATCATCCCAGTGCACCAGCCCCAAGCATCCTGCAACCTGCATTGAAGTAAGCCAGAAAGAAAAACACCGATACAGTATACTGAGGCATATATATGGAATTTAGAAAGATGGTAATGATAACACTGTAGTTTTTTTTAATTTTGAGATTCAAGCCAGCTTTTCCACTCTCTTCCTTACCCTCATCAAGAGGCTCCTTAGTTCCTTTTCACTTTCTGCCATTAGAGTGGTATAATTTGCATATCTGAGGTTGTTGATGTTTTTCCTGACAGTCTTGATTCCAGTTCATGATTCATCCAGCTCAGCATTTCACATGATGGTGTCTGCATATACGCTAAAAAATAGTGACAATATAGTCTTGTCATATTCTTCTCCCAATTTTGAGAAAATCAGTTGTTTCATGTTTTATTTTGTTGCTTCTTAACCTGCATGCAGCTTTCTCCAGAAGAGAGGTAAGTGGTCTGGTATTCCCATCTCTGTAAGAATATTCCAGTTTTGTTGTGATCAATACAGTCAGAGGCTTCACCATAGTCAATGTAGATTTTTTTTCTGGAATTCCTTTCCTTTCTCCATAATCCAAACTGTATTGGCAATTGAAATCTCTGGCTCCTCTACCTCTTCAACACCCAGCTTGTATACCTCTTAAGTTCTTGGTTCACGTACAGTTGAAGCCTAGTTTGAAGGGTCATGAGCCTGACCTTGCTAACATGTGACATGTGTGCAGTTGTGCAGTAGGTTGAATATTTTTCGTCTTGCTCTTCTTTGGGATTGGAATAAATACTGACCTTTTTAGTCCTGGGCCACTGCTGAGTTTCCCCAATATGCTGACACATTGAGTGCAGCACTTTATCAGCATCTTTTAGGAATATGAATATCTCAAATGAAATGTCCACACTTCCACCAGCTTTGTTGGTAGTAATGTTTCCTAAGGCCCACTTGACTTCAGGCTCTAGGATGTCTGGCTCTAGTTGTGTGACTACACCTCTGAGATTACCTGGGTCAGAACACCTTTCTTAAATAGCTCTTCTGTGTATTCTCATCACCTCTTCTTAATTTTTATGTTTCTGTTGTGTCCTTACCATTTATGTTCATTATTGTATCTATGTTTGCATGAAATGTTCCCTTGATATCTCAAATATTCTTGAAGAGATCTCTAGTCTTTCCCATTCTATTGTTTTCATTTATTTCTTTGCAATGTTCTTTTAAGAAAGCCTTTTTCTCTCTCTTTACCATCCTCTGGAACTCCGCCTTCAGTTGGGTATATCTTTCCCTTTCTCTCTTGCCTTTCACTTCTCTTCTTTCCTCAGCTATTTGTAAAGCCTTCTCAGACAAATACTTTGGCTTCTTGCATTTCGTTTTCTCCAGGATGGTTTTGGTCGATGCCTCCTGTACAGTGTTATGAAGCTCCACCCATAGTTGTTCAGGCACTCTGTTTACGGGATCTAGCCTTTGAATCTATTTGTCACTTCCACTGTTTAAACACAAGGGATTTGATCTAGGTCATACCTGAATGCCTAGTGGTTTTCCATACTTTCTTCAATTTAAGCCTGAATTTTGCAATAAGTAGCTCATAACATGAGCCACATTCAGCTTTGGGTCTTGTTTTTGTTGACTGTATAGAGCTTCTAAATCTTTGGCTTCAAAGAACATAATCAATTTGATTTCAGTATTGTAGAATCATGTACACATTCAGCCATGCATAGTCTTCTGTGTTGTTGGGAAAAGGTATTTATTTGACCAAAGTGTTCTTTTGATAAAACTCTGGTAGCCTTTGTCTTGCTTAGTTTTGTACTCCAAGGCCAAAATTGCCTGTTATTCTGGATATCTCTTTATTTCCTACTTTTGCTTTCCAATCCCCTTTGACAAAAAGATAACTTTTTTGGTGTTAGTTCTGAAAGGTCTTGTAGGTCTTCATACTACCGATCAGCTTCAGCTTCGTCAGCATCAGTGGCTGGGGCACAGACTTGCATTACTGTGATTTTGAATGGTTTGCCTTGGGAACTAACAGGGGTTTTCTGTCATTTTTGAGATTGCACTGACGTACTGTATTTTGGACTCTTGCTGATTATGAGGGCCATTTTATCTCTTCTCAGGGATTCTTGCCCACAGTAGGAGATATGGTGGCCATCTGAACTCAATTCTCCCATTCTTGTCTACTTCAGTTCACTGGTTCCTAAGATGCCAGTGTTCACTCTTGCCATCTCCAACTTCAGCATGCTCTATTTACCTTGCTTTGTGAACCTAACATTCCAGGTTCCTGTGCAATGTGGTTCTTTACAGCATCACACTTGACTTCCCCCCAGAGACATCCATCCATAGCTGAGAGTAATCCCTCTTTGGTCCAGCTTTTCACGCTTACTGTGGCTGTTAGTAATTGCCCTCCACTCTTCCCCAGGAGTATATTTGACACCTTCTGACTTAAGGGCTCATTTTCCTGTATCTTATCTTTTTGCTCTTCCATACTGTTCATGGGGCTCTCCTGGAGGAGGAAATGGCAACCAACCCCAGTATTCTCGCCTTGGAAACCCCATGGACAAACGAACCTGTTGGGCTACAGTCTATGCAGTCTCAAACGAGTTGGACACAACTTAGTGAGTAAAAATAGCATGGGTTCTCTGGACAATAATCCTGAAGGGGTTGCCGCTTCCCTCTCCAGTGACCTCTCCAGATTTTGCCTGAACTTTTCACTATGACCTATCATAGTGGGTTACATCATAGGTGCACGGCATTGCTCATAGCTTCATTGAGCTAAGCAAGCCCCTTCACCATGACAAGCCTATGATCCATGAAGGCTTGATGCTCTAGAAATTGCACAATGCCAGAAGAGCTTGCCCTGAGAAGGCCAGCCAGGAGCTGGGTCCAGGAAAACCTTTAGCCTGGTGCTGTGGAAGCCTGTGCAAACCTGGGGCCTCAGTAACCACCCGGGGCTGTAGGAAAGATCAGGAGTCAAATAAATTACCTCTGGATTCTCGAGGACTCTCATATACCTCGGAGCTGAGGGAGTTGTGGAGCCACTTGAGGCTTCTGGAGCTTCCATTGCACAGGGGGAAGGTGCTCTGGGTTGGCAGGGTGTCTCTGGGAACCTGGAACTGAGGAACCTACCGAAGCTATGGGCCTTGCCTGGGTCTGCTGGGATCTGCAGGTGACAGTGTGATCCGGAGGCCTAGATTAGCAGGATTCTGTTGGGAGTCTGTTTGCAAATCTTTATTTTATCTTAGTCTAATTGTTTTGGGGCTTTTCAACCTCTGGTCTCATTTACTGCTACTACATTTTCATATTCCTGTCTGTCTGCCTCACTTTCCTTCTCTAGTCAGTTCCTTCCCTCCCTCTTCCATTCCCTTTTCCCCTTCCGCTCATGTTATTCTGCATCCTTTCTCAGTTCATGCTTGAATACTCGCACTCTTGCCTTTCTTTCTTTACCTCCTCCCTGTCACCTTGGGACGTGGTCTTCTTTCTTTCTTTTTTAACCTGTATCCCCTTTATCTCCTTTTCCCTAAGCCAAGATGGTGTCAGTCCCAACTGTTCAACTGTCTTCAGCATCTTGATCATGGGTGAACCAAGGTGAATGATTTCATTATTGTCTTAACTATCTAAATATCTGGGGAGCAGGGCCCTGGTTAGAGTTCTGTTGTTCTTTGTGTGCATTTTATTTCTATTTTTTCTTAGGTGGAACATATTATTGCTTCAAAATAATATATTTTTTTCTGTTTTGAATAATAGAAAGGACAAGCTAACCTTTGTGTTCATCCTTAAATATGGTATTTCTGCTTTCAGATAGTTAAGACTAGTTTGTCAAAATTGCCTGATTATCATGGGGAAAGATAAGACAATTATAGAAAAAGGAAGCCATTCCAATTCATTTTCCTCTCTTTCTGCTTGAACTGTGAAGTATTTCTAGATCTCAAACATGAATCGAATGCAGAGGAACCCCGAACCACTGTGTAGAATACTAAGATTCCTGCTCATTACTCTATGGATGGAAAAACATCTGTATTTCCCTTAAAAATGATAATGTTTAATAATGCAATCTTGAATATAGTTTTAAACAAATTTTAACACGTTATGTGAAAATTCAAATATGAGAGCATATTCTGAGAATCTAATTTTCAGTCTGTTTCAATATTTCCAAAAGACAATCAATTCATGTTTGCTACATTGTTGCCATTAGTTACATTGTATGATATATCTAACTTAATTAATTGAGATAATTTCATATTGAAATTCCAGTGGAGGATAATTTCCTTTTGTTCATCTTATACTACAAGATTACCATTATTTATTTTTCTTTAATTACTACAAATGCTTCCTCCCACCAGTCAAAATCAGCCCTTGATTTAATAACCATGAATTTATTTCAAACACAGGGTAACTATACCTGGGAGTTCACTGTTAAAAGTACCAGTAGTGTAAATGAGATTCAGTTTAGTTCAGTTCAGTCACTCAGTCGTGTCCGACTCTTCGTGACACCATGAATTGCAGCATGCCAGGCCTCCCTGTCCATCACCAACTCCCAAAGTTCACTCAAACTCATGTCCATCGGGTCTGTGATGCCATCCAACCATCTTATCCTCTGTCGTCCCCTTTTCCTCCTGCCCCAATCCTTCCCAGCACCAGAGTCTTTTCCAATGAGTCAACTCTTCACATGAGGTGGCCAAAGTACTGGAGTTTCAGCTTTAGCATCATTCCCTCCAATGAACATCCAGGACTGATTTCCTTTAGGATGGACTGGTTGGATCTCCTTGCAGTCCAAGGGACTCTCAAGAGTCTTCTCCAACACCGCAGTTCAAAAGCATCAATTCTTTGACACTCAGGTTTCTTCACAGTCCAGCTCTCACATCGTCTGAACCTGGTAGATCTTATGGAAGTATGGACAACAGACATTCGTATATGAATGGAATGATGGTTAATGATGGAGGTTTTGTGAGTTATTTATTTTTCTTACAGTTTTGAGATTTATGATTTTTAGTTGACCTTGCAAATGGCAACATTCAGTGATGACACTTGTCAGTTCATGTGTATGGTTCCAATTTCAAATAGGTGTGTAAATATAGGCGATTGTGTGTGTGCACATGCATGTGTGTGTGTGTGTAAACTGATCTTTTATTATTTTATCAACTGTCTCCAATCTACTTTTGGTTAAAACAGCACCTTAAACTAGAGAGAATAGGGAGAACTGAAGAATGAGAAGAAGCTTTAGAAAAGCAGAAGCTTTTCTGGAGGTACTTCAGGGACATAAAAGCAATACAAAAGAAAATACCTGTTTTTAATTGATATTATGTCTATACTCTGATTCTAAAGCATCGTATTTGCTTGCCATCATTTTTTCCCCTAGTTGTTCTGGGGATATTCTTTTCCTTTATACATGGAGCTTTGAATATCAATTAAATCTGTATAATCTTTGATGTATGTATGTTATATCAAAGTTGAGGGGAAGTGTTGAAGGTTATTTTCAACAAAAGGAAGAACTGCACAAATGCATAAATCCAAACTGCTTAATAGTTTTGTTTTGGGAGATTTTCAGTGCAGTGGTTTAAAGTATCCAGTGTAACAAAACTTGTATTAGCTAAGCTTCTTTAGTCTATTTTATGAGGTAGGACCTGGGTATTTAGCATGCATTTGAAATTAAGACACATTATTATTCACCAATTAGTAGTTTGCTTCCTTTTAGATGTGATAAAAAGACATATAAAATTAGCTATTTTGACCATTTTGAGAAGCACAAGCTGGAATCAAGATTGCTGGGAGAAATATCAATAACCTTAGATATGCAGATGACACCATCTTTATTGCAGAACGTGAAGAGGAACTAAAAGCCTCTTGATGAAAGTAAAAGATGAGGGTGAAAAAGTTGGCTTAAAGTTCAACATTCAGAAAACGCAGATCGTTATTTGGTCCCCTCACTTCATGGGAAATAGATGGGGAAATAGTGGAAACAGTGTCAGACTTTATTTTTTAGGCTCCAAAATCACTGCAAATTGTGACTGCAGCCATGAAATTAAAAGACGCTTACTCTGTGGAAGGAAAGTTATGACCAACCTAGATAGCATATTCAAAAGCAGAGACATTACTTTGCCAACAAAGGTCTGTCTAGTCAAGGCTATGGTTTTTCCTGTGGTCATGTATGGATGTGAGAGTTGGACAGTGAAGAAAGCTGAGCACCGAAGTATTGATGCTTTTGAACTGTGGTATTGGAGAAGACTCTTGAGAGTCCCTTGGACTGCAAGGAGATCTAACCAGTCCATTCTAAAGGAGATCAATCCTGGGTGTTCTTTGGAAGGAATGATGCTAAAGCTGAAACTCCAGTACTTTGGTCACCTCATGAGAAAAGTTGATTCATTGGAAAAGACTCTGATACTGGGAGAGATTGTGGGCAGGAGGAGAAGGGAACGACAGAGGATGAGATGGCTGGATGGCATCACTGACTCGATGGATGTGAGTCTGAGTGAACTCCAGGAGTTGGTGATGGACAGGGAAGCCTGGCGTGCTGCAATTCATGGGGTCGCAAAGAGTCAGACACGACTGCACGACTGAACTGAACTGAAGTATATAGTGAATGTAGCAGTAAATCTAAAGAAAGGGTGCAGGATATGGCAAGGAGAAATCGGGGTGTGATGTAGTCCTAATAAAGGCCTAAGCAAATTTAATAAGTACCTCTGTAACTATCTTGAATCAAGGAGAGGGCCAGGCCTTTATTCATCTTTAACAACTGATGTTTGAGGGACCCTACCCTGAAAATGGAATTGGACTATGGACCTGAGGCATCTCTCCAGACAAATCAGTTCTGAAGCTGACAGCTGAGGATCATTTGGTGGCAACAATCCCAGCAGCAGAAAAAAAAATAATGATACTTTAGTACCAAAAGGGCATCTGGACAATTCATTGCAGACATGGCTTCAGTGTTTTCCCACACAAAATTCTCATTTGTTTTGGTAACAGTGCAAGATAGCTAGGACAAGTGTTATTAACCATGAAACAAGTTAATAATGTAATTTAAAATTTACACTATACGAGCAGCTTGTTTTATTTAATACAGAATTAGCTATATAAGGTTGGCAGAGGCAGATAATACAAAAACATGTGCTTATTGACACTTTAACTTGTAAAATAAAAAAGGATGATTTTGAGTAGTTTGATGCTAAGGTAAAAATCTGCATAGAAAACAAAAAAGCAGAAATAGGCATCAAAAATTTCTGATGATTTTTGGGGACGGTCCAATCCCTTGCTGTGATTCAGCATCAATTCTAGCTAAAATCTGCATTTAAATGTTTATAGTGCCACTTCGTAGGAGGTAACTAAACACTGAGTTCATAGAGGTTTTTCTTTGTCAATTATTTTTATTTTCCCATTTTTTGGTACATTCTCTTGTATGAAAACCTCAGATAGTCTCCTGCTGAGAAATGAAGGTGGGCACAGCAGTGGATCACGGCTTTGACAAGCCCAAAGCCTGCTGACCCAGGCACAATAAACTTACCTGCCACCTTTTTGTCAGCATCTTGACAAGGTCATCATACTTCAAAGAGAAACATTCACTCTCTAACACTCTAATGCTCACTTTTCCTTAAAGAAAGTGTGCAAAAGGTATCATTTAACACATCACTATCACTTCTGCCTACACAGTAAGTGGTTTTGCTCATTGTAAGTGAAATTCTTGCTTGCAAATACATCAGTCAGAAGAAAAAGGTTCTGAACAATAGTGGCTACATCTTTGAATGATGCATTGGTTAACCTCTAAATATCCTTGCAGCTTAAAACTGCTCTTAAATTAGAGAAGGCTTTGAAAACTATGGTGTTCAAGGAAAAATTATCACACGCTTGCAGGTCCTTTAGAATCTACACACCTAACACATCAGTTGGAAAAGCCAATGACAGCCCATTCCAGTACTCTTGCCAGGAAAATCCCATGGACAGAGGAGCCTGGTGGGCTGCCATCTACGGGGTTGCACAGAGTCAGACACGGCTGAAGTGACTTAGCAGAAGCAGCAGCAAAGCTAGGATGGACCAGGTCAATATTATTTTTAAAAGTCTAACACATTTATTAAAGTATGTGGTTTCTACACATATTCATAGTATAAAATCTCATTCAAATTTTGATCTTCACAACTCAATGGGCAAGTATGCTTATTCCCACTTTTAGCAAACTGAACATGAGAATACAGAAAAAAGCCAATAGAAAAGTAGGGCTTTGACTTAGTTTTGTTTATTGTTAGGTTAAAAAAATAAAAGAGACAAAAGATAGTGCTAAGTCATGTCCAACTCTTGCAATCCCATGAACCGTAGCCCGCCAGGCTCCTCTGTCCATGGGATTCTCCAGGCAAGAATACTGGAGTGGGCTGCCATTTCCTTCTCCAGGGGAACTTCCCAACCCAGAAATTGAACCTAGGTCTCCCGCATTGCAGGAAGATGCTTTACCGACTGAGCCACCAGCATATTTTTGTCTATAATATTAAGCAATGGAAAGAGGAATGACTATCGGGTATACAAAATTTAAATGACTCTTATCTCCATACTTTTAAAATGTAGTGATTATCAAGCATTCATTCCATGGAAGAGTCAGACAAAGCTCTACCCTGGGCTTGTTCCCAGATCACTGTTTTGGTTTGGCTTTGACTGGTCTTGAGGAAGATTACGCCAACAACATCTGAGCCAAAAATAACATCCAGAGAATAATCTTCATCACAACAAGGCTAATAATCGTAAGTGCTGCCAAAGGCAGCGCCATAACAATGACCCGGATGCGGAAGCACTCCGGAGCCCTGTTAAGCCTTGGAAGCTGTGCGTAAGATGCTGTGTGGTCAGGGACCTGCCACTGGGAGCAGACAGCGTGCTTGATCGTCCCTTTCCTCTGGCGCATCCTTTGCTGATTTCTTGTCAGTGTCGTACTTGCCTAGTCTCTAAAACTTCGGTCTTAAATGAGGAAAAAACAAGGAGAAGAATGTGAAAACCTGCAATTTTGGGAGAACTGAATTTATAATAGAGTGACATTATAATAGTTCAGTTTCAAGAAATGGCAACAGTTGAAATTAACCAATAACCCTGTCAGCACATAGAGTGATCCATAAGTACAAGTAAATTCGGCACTAACTGCCAGGCAGGCCCAGAAAAACTGCATTACTAATGCTATTTCTGAACTTAATTCAATATTTTATAAAACTATGTTTCTCAAAATGACAGCAAGCAATAAGAAGCTGCATAATGTTTTACTTCCACAATTTAAACATAACTTTTTCTAAGTGATAAAAATCCTGACTCAAATAAATGACAGAAACCGGTAGTTTTAATTGCCTTTGGCTGAATATAAAATGAAAACTTATAAAGCATTATTATAAGGTCAACATTTATAGTGATAAGCTCAAGGAAGTCAGTGTCATTTACATATGCTTTTAAGGAAAACTATGAAAGTCTTGGAACACATTTATGATTCAGATGCAAACAGAATTTTTGGACAGTAAAATGTCAGCTAGAAAAGGCAAGGGTATGCTAGTGATAGTTAGAGCAATGCAGGCATTTATATTTCTGTAAAGATTCAGTTGCCCAGGCTTGGAAAGACGGTTCTAAAATTATGTGCGATATAAGACATAGGAGACATGAGAGAGATGAACATGAGATTGGTTTCATACTGGGACGATGATAGACAGTCACAATAGAGGCTCTATATTAAGAAAATCCATTGCATTGCACAGATTAAAGCAGTAATAAGTCCATTTGATTGAATCTTTCATTTAAAGGTGAGAAAATTAAATCCTCCAAAATCCAAATTTATTTCCAAAGTCATGAAATGGTATGGGAACCAAAACAAGTCCAAAATACATCTCCTCCATCTTAATCTTTAGTATTTTACCTATATACCTCCTGGAGGTCTTAAAACAAGTTGCTATCATTCAGTAAATCTCTCTGAAGATGATTAAATTGAAAAGTAACTTTCAAAATATTGTATAGAAGTTAGATGACTTATAGCTTAAATACCAAGAGAATGATTGTATTGCAAATGGGCTAATTTGTTTTCTTCTTGAGTTTAACATTACTTATATTGTCCCTTATATCATACATAATTGAGTGCTTCAGAACTTCTAAATCACAATCTGGCCGTATAAGAAATGATGATAAGCTGTTGAATTTTCATAGATCAGTTTAATCTGCGACACAAGAAATTTTATATTATCAATTTACAAGACAGCTACTGACTTTAGACACTTTTCCTCATAAATTTCACTTTATTCTACCAGTTTTTGTATTTATTCTCATCTTTCACTTAAGACAGAAAATATTATATGCAGAAGATTCTCAGACGCTCATCAGATTCGTCAGAAGTAAGAAATAGCTACTCTTTACAAGACGACGTTGTTTAATATACTGGAAGCTTCTTGTATAACGCTTCGAAATCCACCTGCCTCCCTGCTGCTTCAGTCACGGTGTGACAACCAGCCGCAGAGAGGTTTCAACCAGCTTCCCGTGGGTGCAGTCTGACAGCGCCTCACCTCCAGCCCATGCTGCCCGCTCCCTGCTTCTTGCTCTGGGATTCTCTGATGCTGCAACGCGGGATGCCGAGCTTTTCCCCCTACGCATGCGTGACCTGTACTGACGGCAGTTAATGCTCACACTGGGCCAACAGGGACCTGGAGTCAACAGATAAATCCTGCCTCTTTTTCCTCCCCTGGGTAGAAAGCCTGAGAATACAATTCACGGGCCTCTCTACACATCTCCCATATCCAGGTTTCAGGGAGCTGCATCCCCTAACTATCCAGCGCGGCTCTCTAAGGAGGTCCTTCCTTGTGTATCCCGTTTTCTCTAGTTCATCTCGACAGCCGCCTCCTCCCCTCCATCCCCTTCCCGTGATGCTTGAGACGGCTTTGCAGATGCACTTCCTGCGTGAAAGCCACTGTCTCAGGCTCTGTTTTCAGGAGAACCCAGACTGAAACTTGGAGATGTGGTTTTTAATGGAATTAATTTGAATCCCTAAGGTAATAGATGGGGCTGATGTAGCCATAATTCAAATGTGAATTCCAACAAAATTTCAATTTTGCACATCATGTATATAACACATACTATTGATCTTTGAAATTATTCATGAAAAGCTAAAATAGCAAATATTTATTCTACTAACACTAAAGTTCTATTTTAAATTCCAGAATCTTGACAAGGTGACGCAGTAATAGAGAATTACCTAAATGTGTGGTAGAATTGTAAACAGGGAAATTTCAATTAATTGATTTTTACTTGGACTCAAATGTTGCCAGTGGCAAAGTACTGCTATTATTTGCAGCTGTCTATAGCTATGAGAAAGTATTATCACTAACACTATCTTATTTTGTATTAAATCAGGTAGTTTAGTCACTAAGTTTTGTCCAACTCTTGCAACCCCATGGATAATAGCCTGCCCGGCGCCTCTGTCCATGGGATTCTCCAGGCAAGAACACTACAGTAGGTAGCCTCTTCCTTCTCCAGGGGATCTTCCCTGCCCAGGAATCAAACCTGGGTCTCCTGCTTTGCAGGCAGACTCTTTACCAACTGAGCTATGAGGGAAGTCTATCTTATTTCATATATACAACTGGAATTTACATTCTTTCCCTAAGATATAGCTTGCAGAATGCTGAAATAAAAATTAACTCCAAATCTTATTCTCTTGCCTTTAAATCACATCACTCTTTGTGTTTGCCATCCGTCTAACTCCGCAGCCTTCTTAGGGAAACCTGCATGAATGGAATGGAGCAATCGTTCAGTAGGACTTATTTGTTAATTTATACTTCTATATAGATGTGTGTATGGGCTCCCCAGGGGCTCAGTGGTAAAGAATCCTCCTGCAGTGCAGGAGCCATGAGAGACGTGGGTTTGATCCCTGGGTCAGGCAGGTCCCTTGGAGGAGGAAATGACAATCTACTCCAGCATTCTTGCCCAGAGAATCCTATGGGCAGAGGATCCTGGTGGACTACAATTCAGGGAATAGCAAAGAGCTAGACAAGACTGAAGTGACTTAGAACACACAGATGTGTGTGTACATGGTCATTAAGGTGTATACTATTTATGTGAGTATACTTATGAGTAAGTGCATCACTAAAAACCTGTCCTTTGAAGACAGTACATTCTAAATGAAAAAACTTTATATGTGAAACTGCTCTTGAGAGTGTTAGAGCTAAAAATGCATGGTACTTGATTTAGTGGGCCACATGGTAAACTTGTATAAAATTTGATCACGTGTTCTGACTCAGCTGTGGTCTGCATTGGGTAACAAACTATAATGGGTGTGTGGCACTTTCTCTAACCCTCAACGATGACTCACACTGCAAGTCTTCTCAGCTCATTTGAATCGTTTATACTTCTTCATGAAGATGAAATAAAACCCGGGTATTTGATGCTCACAATTCTGTTTAGATGAAATCCCAATTAAGGAGGAAAAGTAGCAACTTAATGGGAACAGGAAGAAGTGCGAATTGATTGCACTATTCCAAGGCTGATTTCCTTAGGTAGGTTCCTAGTCTTTCAAGATGACTTCTGTGATTATTGTCATATGTCATATGTCATCTCTCATACTGTTGCATTTACAGTGAGTAACTGGCTGTTACAGATTCGAGTAGTTGGTAAAGGCAAACTGGAGAGGTGATGAACTGTTTATATTTTCTACTCTTGGAGGTTGAAAACACAAATCTTACCTAGGAGAGAATGCACAGATATCTAATTTAAAGATATTTAAAATGCACCCTTTGGCAACTTAGCTGTTGTGAATACCAACTATATCTAATTGTATTCCTTCTCCTCCTTAAATCTAACTCTTGAAAAAAAAATATATATAATCCTTTCAGTACTCAGAACATTTTCTGACTAGCAAATAAACATTGGGCTGACCAGATCTAAATGTTAACCCATAGAGAAAAATAATACCTATCATCTGCTCTCTCCAGTTCACCCTGGATACTACCCCCAAGGATGTCCTTCCAAGATGCCAACGCCATCATTTTACAGATTTCATTATATTCTTTAAATAGTCACCATAATAAAGCTGCCAATTAGGTGTTTTCTCATGTGGCTGCTCAAAAGGTAGTATTAGTGGCTATTTCGAATGTGGTAAGAGGGTTTCTCAGGCAACAGGTAGGATAAGCAGGAGAACATGTTCCTTTTTTGCTCAATGAAGTCGTGTTGGGACAGGGGGTCTGCATGCCTCTTCAAAGCATGTAAGTGTGTGGCTGCACCTGCCAGTCAACCCTCCTGCCAGCCTGTGCCCTTCCCCTCGTCTCACCGTCCCTCAGCCATGTGAGAATGCTCACACGTCTGGGATGAGCTCTTCCAAGCCCAACCCCCGAGCCTTTGCTCAGGTTCTTCACTCTGCTCAGAATCCCATGCCCCACATCAATCGGATGGGACAACTCCTATGTCTTGGAATACTGAACTGAATCATCTCTTCTGCTATTAAATCTTCCCTGATTCACTCAACACAGTTACTGCTTCCGTGGTGCCTCTATTTAACTTAGTGCAAAGCCTTCTTCATTCATGCACTCATTCATCTAGCCTTTTTCTCAACAAATATTACATCCACAAACATGTCACGTATGTATAGTTTCTGCAAGGGACGATATGCATGATTGTGAATAATATATATGAATATGCTTATCCAGTTTTATATAACTTAGGGCCTGTCATAAATATTCATAAGTAAAATGCAGTCATTTATTTCTGTCTCTCATATTAAAACATAAGCTTTTTGGAAGACTGATTAAAGTATATATTTATTTGTATTCCTCGCTTTTAGTACAGTGTCTGATAAAATGTGGGTGTGCAAAGTTTTCTTAATGAGACCAAATTGATTTAATAAACCATTTGGAGAGTAGCTTCTAACTGTATTTATTTTCTTCAACTCAATTATCATGCCTGTATTTACAAACACATGCCTCAAAATACAATAGGGTGTCTAGAATGGGATTACCTTGAGGAAAAAGAGAGGAAAATATATATAAGTGCACAATATCATAGCTCATTATACAAAGAAATGAGTTCTTTGTTAGAAATTAGAATGTTCCCTCTTATTCAAAACACATGATTTTAAAATATTTTAAAGCAATTATTTAAATCACTTAGGTAAAAAAAATGATAAATATGTAGAGTGTAGAGAAATATAGTAATAACAAACTATCAATAAGAGTCAGTGGAGAAAATTCAACTCACATCTTCAAAATATAAATATGCTTTCAAAACAGAAAAACTCTCATGCGGGGGCGCTCTGCAGAAAGAGCGGAGGCAGTGGAACTTCCCTCAGCAAAGCCGAGGGGTTCCCGAGGAGAGGTGAGCCTGCTGTCCGCCAACCCAGCCCCCAGCGAGCGAGAGACAATCAGACGCGACAGGGGTTCCGTCGAAAGCAGTTCCGGTTTATTGTTGCAAACTCCCAGCTTATATAGAGAAACAGGAGGGTTTTAGGAGGGACTTTCCGTAGTTGCACCAATCACATTAAAGGTCAAATTGTCACCTTCATTATAACAGGAGTCTATAGAGATCACACACTGTCTATGTGCACAGAAATCAAGAGAGCCAATTAAAAACTTTGACAGACAACATAGACCCTGCCCCCATCTCTTCCACCAGGCGTCATCTTAGGTTTTCGACTGCAAAGCTAGCCCCTTTGTTTTTAAGGTTTCCCATTTAGGGCCCCACACTCTCAGAAACATTTTATTTATTTATTCATTTATCACCCTTCTCTCTATCTCTATCATCAACTTATCTAGAATCCAAATAGAAAAAAATTTAAAAAGATCAGCATAGGCAATTTGTTATTTTACCTTTCTTTGTAATTAAGTATATACTCACAGATTAAAGGGGCTTCCCTTGTAGCTCAGATGGTAAAGAATCCGCCTATGCAGGAGAGCCCGGTGTGATTCCTGTGTTGGGAAGATCCCCTGGAGAAGGAATAAGCTACTCAAAAGAGTCTGACATGACTGAGTGACTTTCACTTTCACTTTTCACTTTCATAGATTAATTTACAGCTAAACTTATAAAGCTCTTCAGTTCTTCCCTTATTTTCTAGTGTCAATATACAAAGTAAAATAAAAGAGAAGGGCTTTGATTTACATATGTGTCAGAGCTCCTTTCCTCAAAATGCAAATTGCCTCGAACAGGTGACACCTCCGTCCCTCGGAGTTATTGTCCACAGGGAAGATGAACAGGGTTCAAAACTCTGACTCTCTCGCACACATAAACACTTGCACACAATCACACATGCACACGCACATTAAACTTAAAACTAACATTTAAAATAAATATCTGCCGCTTATGATACTATTTTTACAACAAAGAGGCTTATTTTCACTGAAATGTGTTTTACTATTTTATTTCATTAAAACTATCTTAAATTAATGTGTTGGGAAAAGTGTGCTAATATAACATGTATGAGGACCACAGCCAGGGAACCTAAGAAAATGTGTAGAAGTGAAATATTAAATCTTAAAGTGTTTGCAGATTTCTCTGTCAAGTAAAACACTTTGGAAAGCAAAATATATCATTGGTTATAAAGAGTTATTTTATAATTGTTAATGAATTTGGTTTGTACTATTGAGAATATGAGATATCAGACATAATTTTAATGCCAGGTAGATAGGTATGTAGATATTGGTGTAGTTCGCAACCCGAGGAGTGGTGGCTGCACAGGAGCAGGAGGGCCTAGAGGAGCTATCCCACACTGGAGGTCAGGAAGGCGATTGTAAGGAGATACCCCTCGTTCAAGGTAAGAAACAGCAGCTGTGCTTTGCTGGAGCAACCGTGAAAAAGATATCACATGCTCAAGGTAAGAGAAACCCAAGTAAGATGGTAGGTGTTGCAAGAGGGCATCAGAGGGCAGACACACTGAAACCATGCTCACAGAAAACTAGTCAATCTATTCACACTAGGACCACAGCCTTGTCTAACTCAGTGAAACCAAGCCATGCCTGCGGGGAAACTCAAGACAGGCAGGTCATGGTGGAGAGGGCTGACAGAACGTGGTCCACTGGAGAAGGGAATGGCAAGCCACTTCAGTATTCTTGCTTTGAGAACCCCATGAACAGTATGAAGAGGCAAAATGATAGGATACTGAAAGAGGAACTCCCCAGGTGAGTAGGTGCCCAATATGCTACTGGAGATCAGTGGAGAAATAACTCCACAAAGAATGAAGGGATGGAGCCAAAGCAAAAACAATACCCAGATGTGCATGTGACTGGTAATAGAAGCAAGATCCGATGCTGTCAAGAGCAATATTGCACAGGAACCTGGAATGTCAGGTCCATGAATCAAGGCAAATTGAAAGTGGTCAAACAAGAGATGGCAAGGGTGAACGTTGACATTCTAGGAATCAGCCAACTAAAATGGACTGGAATGGGTGAATTTAACTCAGATGACCATTATATCTACTACTGCGGGCAGGAATCCCTCAGAAGAAATGGAGTAGCTATCACAGTCAACAAAAGAGTCCGAAATGCAGTACTTGGATGCAATCTCAGAAACGACAGAATGATCTCTGTTCATCTCCAAGGCAAACCATTCAATATGATAGTTATCCAAGTCTATGCCTCAACCAGTAATGCTGAAGCCGAAGTTGAATGGTTTTATGAAAACCTACAAGACCTTTTAGAACTAACACCCAAGAAAGATGTCCTTTTCATTCCAGGGGACTGGAATGCTAAAGTAGGAAGTCAAGAAACACCTGGAGTAACAGGCAAATTTGGCCTTGGAATGCGGAATGATGCAGGGCAAAGACTAATAGAGTTTTGCCAAGAAAATGCACTGGTCATAGCAAACACCCTCTTCCAACAACACAAGAGAAGACTCTACACATGGACATGACCAGATGGTCAACACCGAAATCAGATTGATTATATTCTATGCAGCCAAAGATGGAGAAGCTCTATACAATCAACAAAAACAAGACCAGGAGCTGACTATGGCTCAGATCATGAACTCCTTATTGCTAAATTCAGACTGAAATTGAAGAAAGTAGGGAAAACCGCTAGACCATTCAGGTATGACCTAAATCAAATCCCTTATGATTATACAGTGGAAGTGAGAAAGAGATTTAAGGGCCTAGATCTGATAGATAGAGTGCCTGATGAACTATGGAATGAGGTTTGTGACACTGTATGGGAGACAGGGATCAAGACCATCTCCATGGAAACGAAATGCAAAAAGCAAAATGGCTGACTGGGGAGGCCTTACAAATAGCTGTGAAAAGAAGAGAAGTGAAAAGCAAAGAGAAAAGGAAAGATAGAAGCATCTGAATGCAGAGTTCCAGAGAACAGCAAGAAGAGATAAGAAAGCCTTCCTCAGCGATCAATGCAAAAAAATAGAGGAAAAGAACAGAATGGGAAAGACTAGAGATATCTTCAAGAAAATCAGAGATATCAAGGGAACATTTCATGCAAAGATGGGCTCGATAAAGGACAGAAATGGTCTGGACCTAACAGAAGCAGAAGATATCAAGAGAGGGCAAGAATACATGGAAGAACTGTACAAAAAGATCTTCAAGACCCAGATAATCATGATGATGTGATCACTCATCTAGAGCCAGACATCTTGGAATGTGAAGTCAAGTGGGCCTTAGAAAGCATCACTACAAACAAAGCCAGTGGAGGTGATGGAATTCCAGTGGAGCTATTTCAAACCCTAGAAGATGATGCTGTGAAAGTGCTGCACTCAATATGCCAGCAAATTTGGAAAACTCAGCAGTGGCCGCAGGACTGGAAAAGGTCAGTTTTCATTCCAATTCCAAAAGAAAGGCAATGCCAAAGAATGCTCAGACTACCTCACAATTGCACTCATCTCACATGCTAGTAAAGTAATGCTCAAAATTCTCTAAGCCGAGCTTCAGCAATACGTGAACTGTGAACTTCCTGATGTTCAAGCTGGTTTTAGAAAAGGCAAAGGAACCAGAGATCAAATTGCCAACATCCACTGGATCATGGATAAAGCAAGAGAGTTCCAGAAAAACATCTATTTCTGCTTTCTCGACTATGCCAAAGCCTTTGACTGTGTGGATCACAATCAACTGTGGAAAATTCTGAAAGAGATGGGAATACCAGACCACCTGACCAGCCTCTTGAGAAATCTGTAAGCAGGTCAGGAAGCAACAGTTAGAACTGGACATGGAACAACAGACTGGTTCCAAATCGGAAAAGGAGTACATCAAGGCTGTATATTGTCACCCTGCTTATTTAACTTCTATGCAGAGTACATCATGAGAAAGGCTGGGCTGGAAGAAACACAAGCTGGAATCAAGATTGCCGGGAGAAATATCAATCATCTCAGATATGCAGATGACACCACCCTTATGGCAGAAAGTGAAGAGGAGCTAAAGGGCCTCTTGATGAAGGTGAAAGAGGAGAGTGAACAAGTTGGCTTAAAGCTCGACATTCAGAAAATGAAGATCATGGCATCCGGTCCCATTACTTCATGGGAAATAGATGGGGAAACAGTGGAAACAGTGTCAGACTTTATTTTTGGCTCCAAAATCACTGCGAATGGTGACTGCAGCCATGAAATTAAGAGACGCTTACTCCTTGGAAGAAAAGTTATGACCAACCTAGATAGCATATTCAAAAGCAGAGACATTACTTTGCCGACTA
This sequence comes from Nanger dama, assembly GCA_917880005.1. Classification (NCBI taxonomy): domain Eukaryota; kingdom Metazoa; phylum Chordata; class Mammalia; order Artiodactyla; family Bovidae; genus Nanger; species Nanger dama. The sequence continues at coordinate 3,070,352 of CAKJTW010000035.1, read as the reverse complement.
AGGTCCGTCTAGTCAAGGCCATTTTTTTTCCAGTGGTCATGTATGGATGTGAGAGTTGGACTGTGAGGAAGGCTGAGTGCCAAAGAATTGATACTTTTGAACTGTGGTGTTGGAGAAGACTCTTGAGAGTCCCTTGGACTGCAAGGGGATCCAACCAGTCCATTCTGAAGGAGATCAGCCCTGGGATTTCTTTGGAAGGAATGATGCTAAAGCTGAAACTTCAGTACTTTGGCCACCTTATGTGAAGAGTTGACTCATTGGAAAAGACTCTGATGCTGGGAGGGATTGGGGGCAGGAGGAGAAGGGGATGACAGAGGATGAGATGGCTGGATGGCATCACGGACTTGATGAACGTGAGTCTGAGTGAACTCCAAGAGATGGTGATGGACAGGGAGGCCTGACGTGCTGCGATTCATGGGGTCGCGAAGAGTCGGACACAACTGAGCGACTGAACTGAACTGTTAAGCATGGTGGTAATGTGGCCTGACCCTTGCAACTCCATGGACTGTAGCCCACCAGGCTCCTCTCCCTGTGGGATTCTCCAGGCAATAATGTTGGGGTGGGTTGGCATTTCCTTCTCTAAGGAGTCTCCCCAACCCACGGATTGAGCCCTTAAGTCTCCAGCATTGGCAGGCAGGTTCTTTACCACTGACATCACCTAGTATGTCTATTTTTTACTGCATATTTAAAATGGAAAGTATTTTTAAAACTCAATTCCATAATTTACTATTTTACTATGAGCCATATATCTGATTATTACGTTTTTATAAAACCTGGTGAAACAAATTTTAGAAGGTCATATTCTCCTTGCCCAGCTGTTTTTGGATATTCCCCAAGTATACTTATCTGTTTGTCTCGTTCCCTTGTATCGGAAATGACGTATGGGCAGGATAATCTGCAATACCCTAGCAAACAACATACCATCACACTTTTGTGTTAATGTAATTGGCTGAATTCATGCGTGGCCTTCTATATTTGTGAGGTAAAAAAGCTTTTGAGACATTTGCTTTTAAAAATTCCCCTGAAGCCCTGCTCCCTATTTCTCAGTCTCCTTCTAGTTCTCTGATACGAATCACTAGTTTCTTGTTCTTTCAAATCCCAGGCAACTTTCTATTTCTTCCTCTTAAGCTTATCTTTTACCATTAACATCTCTCTAAAACATGCATCCTTTACATCTAAAGTGACTCTCCATCCCAAGTAGAGATGAATTGTGGAGATGAACCCAAGTAGAGATGAACAGCAGGTTGATTGCTGCTACATAATTACCAGTACTAGCATCTCACACTTGAAAGGGCACCCAGGTGTGAATGGTCAAATTTTTCACTCAGTGGTTAATCTCTCAATTATAAGCCTTTTTTCCACATTAAATACATTTACCCCAATTTTCCAAAACTTGACAGGATGCTAGGATCACTTCCTTTGTTTCGCTGAAACCCAATTTGAACTTGAGAAGAGAGCTTCATTTCTTGCAGTCTCTGGGAAGGAAGTGCTGGTCTTTCACATGCCCAGAGGGGCGGAACACTGATATTCTTTAGCTCTGAATTGCTACCCCCAGGCTACTCTACTCTTCCATAAATTTCTGTCCCTTGAGGCTCAAGCAGACATCTGAATTTATACCATTAGTTTATTCTCAACAGACTTACTTAATAACTCTCTGGATTCTCTTGTTTTTTGAAAGATCTCTCCAAGTTTTGCCCCATCCTTGCTGACAAGTTAGGCTTCCCTGATAGCTCAGTTGGTAAAGAATCTGGCTGCAATGCAGGAGACCCCGCTTCAATGCCTGGGTTGGGAAGATCTGCTGGAGAAGGGATAGCCTACCCACTCCAGTATTCTCGGGCTTCCCTGGTGGTTCAGCTGGTAAAGAATCCCTGCAATGAGGGAGACTTGGGTTTGATCCCTGTGCTGGGAAGATCCTCTGGAGGAGGGAAAGGCTGCCCACTTCAGTATTCTAGCCTGGAGAATTCAATGGACTGTGTAGTCCAGGGGGTCACAAAGAATCGGACATGACTTAGGGACATTGACTTTCACTTTGACTTTGCTGAGTGGCTGACTTTGTTCTGAATAGTCCAATTTAGAAACTCAGACCCAAGTGTTTGTCATTCTCAAAGCAGTGACTTTTTTTTTTTTTTTTTAAACTGTGCTTTGAGGTATGCAGGTTCTTATTTCGACATCTAGGGATCGAACTCAAATCCAAGTATTGGGAGCATGAAGTCTTAACCACTGAACCACTAGAGAATTCCAATAGTGACTTTTCTTTAATTCCACTCTTGCAAAATCATTTCTAAACCTGCATCTATAAAGTCATCTAACTCAGAAATATCCTGCATCTAAAAATCTTCAGTTATAATGCCTTTCATTCTGACTCCAAATGATCATTTGCCTTTTTCTCTTACTTGTGTTTATTTTCATAAGAACACCAAGCACAGTACCCTTTCATTTTGTCCTATTTAATTTGTTTTTGGCTTCCCTTTTCTTTCCACACAGATTCCTTTTTTTTTTCAACTACTGTAGAATTTGGTCAAAAGCCAATTTGGATACCATCCTCTTTAAGCCATTCGCTATTATTCTCTCTTCTCGTTTTCAGCTTCCCACTCTTTAATTGCTTCTTCTCCTCAGAATAGAAATATACTCCAGCCTCTTTGAAAAGACCAAGAGAAATAAAGTAAAAAGACTAGAATTTCACACCCTTCTTAGCCATCTTTCTTCACTTAATGCTCAAATTTCTGGAGAAAAGTATCTGTTACTGGATCCTTTTTCGCCTTTCATTTCTTTAACACATGTGCTTATATTCCCTTTCCTGCAAACTCTCCCTGCATTTAGATCACTGTGGCTTCCTGAGTGGCTCACACAGTAAAGAATCTGTCTGCAGTGTGGGAGATCTGGGTTCAACCCCCAGGTTGGAAAGGTCCCCTTGAGGAAAGCATGGCAACCCATCCCAATATTCTTGCCTGGAGAATCCCATGGACAGAGGAGCCTAGAGGTCTCAAACAGATATGGGGTCTCAAAAAGTTGGATACAACTGAGTGACTGTACACAGCACAAGCCGCTACTTATCCCTTACCTACTGAGCCCAGGCTTGCCAATGTATTGGGCCCTGCTGAACTTTCCATCCAGATGAAACAGTTTACACTAATTATCAGGATAAGGTTTGGCTGATGTAGCATAGTGAGGAGGCATGGATTAATATGACTCAAACTTAGGTGATCCACTTAGATGGCTTTGGTATCCACTTGCCCAGTTTGGTTGTAAATAGGTCAGAGAGTCATGTTTCAGGAAGAGTGAGAGAATCGGTATCGTAGGCCTTACCAGGGATAGGGCTCTAGGTCATTCTACTTTGTATTCCACCTGGTCCAGCAGGGGTGCTGGTAGACATTTAGGGTCATCTAGGTGTTGGAGACAGAGAAGGAAATGGTACCCCACTCCAGTATTCTTGCCCAGAAAATCCCATGGACAGAGGAGCCTGGTAGGCTGCAGTCCATGGGGTTGCGAAGAGTCAGACACAACTGAGCAACTTTACTTTCACTTTTCACTTTCATGCATTGGAGAAGGAAATGGCACCCCACTCCAGTGTTCTTACCTGGAGAATCTCAGGGATGGCGGAGCCTGGTGGGCTGCCGTCTCTGAGGTCGCACAGAGTCGGACACGGCTGAAGTGACTTAGCAGCAGCAGGTGTTGGAGAAGACTCTTGAGAGTCCCTTGGACTGCAAGGAGATCCAACCATCCATTCTAAAGGAGATCAGCCCTGGGTGTTCTTTGGAAGGAATGATGCTAAAGCTGAAACTCCAGTACTTTGACTACCTCATGCAAAGAGTTGACTCATTGGAAAAGACTCTGATGCTGGGAGGGATTGGGGGCAGGAGGAGAAGGGGACGACCGAGGATGAGATGGCTGGATGGCATCACTAACTCGATTGACGTGAGTCTGAGTGAAGTCCGGGAGATGGTGATGGACAGGGAGGCCTGGCGAGCTGCGATTCATGGGGTCACAAAGAGTCGGACACGACTGAGCGACTGAACTGAACTGAGCTGAGGGTGGGTCACAGAGAACAGAGGTGCTGCTCATCTGCTGGGGTCTAAGTCCGGAGAACAGGTACAGGCTGAAGTTCACTTAGAGTTCCTTAAGAAAAGTTTTCCACTAGAGTATTAAGGAGAAGATCTTAGAATGCAAACGAAAGTAGGGAATAACTGAGCACATTAAAATCTGCTGAAGAGTGGTATTTGGCCTACGCAGCGTCGATCCCTCTTTCGGGACGGAAGGCGCCATCCACCCAGCTGCTGGTGCGTTTTCCCGTCTACGGCGTTTGAGAGAGCCTGCTGCAGCACGCGCCTGAGCTGAAGAGCTGCTTCCCTCCCAGGCACACGCCTCTCGAGAGGGCCGGCACCCACCCGCGGGCTCCTGCGGAACCAAGGCAGGTCCTCGCGGTGGGGACCTCTCCGGCCCGGCTATCTGTTTCCAGCTCCGTCCAAGGCGGGCTGGACCCCTCTGGTGAGCGCTCCATGGCCTAACTTCTGCACAGTTCCCATTTTTGTCCCTTAATACAGATCATTATATTGAGAACATTCCCTTCTTAACACCTGCCTCCCTTTCCATTTTATTTCCAGGGAGCTCAGCCGGTGGCAAAGTCACGCTCCGCGCGCTTGACTGTTTTCCAGCTCTTCCCCACCTGGCGCTTTGCCCGGCTCACGCCCTTCTCCCTGCCCTTCTGGAAACACGGAGTTCCCTTCAGGTTGTGAAGGCCTGAAGGAATCCGCTCTTCCGGCATCACTGGGCTTCTAACTGCCTCCTTGTCTTTGGTCAAACGGTAAAATTCCCTAGTAGGTCTCTTCTGACTGTGCTGCACACACAGACAAGCACACATACACCCCCAAAAATACACACCCCAAGCAAGCACTCCTAACTCCTTTTTAACTATCTCTCTGTCTCTTATTTCCATAGCACTCACTATCTTTTAAATATATAGTATATACATTACAGATTTCTTGCATTTACTGTTCACTGTTTCTCTTCATTCTATATATACACAGAATGATCTTCGGATCATTCTATGGGAATGATCTTCGGTTGCTATTTTTTTCCTCATTACTGTATTTAACCACACAAAAATGAGTCCAGGCACACACTGGCACCCAGTACATATTTGTAAAATAAATGGAATCCACTTAGAAATTTCACAAACATTTCCTAATTTACTGGTTCAGATTATCACACGCGATCAAGCCCTTGTATGCACCACTCCTTTCTTCCTTCTTATATATTAATAATGTGCTAATATATCTAGAAAGCAGGCAGCTATTCTAGGGACATATTTGTTTACATCAATTGCCTTTCCAAATTGTTCTCAAATTGTTGCCTATTCCACAGTTATTTCTTTAACCTCGGTTCTCATATCTTCCAGGATTGAACATATTCTAGGTGCTTCCTTTGAAATTGACTTCAAATCTTTACTAATTCTTCTTCTACAAATAAAACAAAGTTTTCAATGTGTGAGTTTTTATTTTTCTTCTTAATATTCATCAACATGAATTTCTTATCTTTCTAAATCATTTCCCCCTGAAAATAGCATGTACTCTATGGTCTATCAGTTAAGATGCTTTTGGCTGCCAGAAATCGAATGACAGCCAAACGCAGCTTAAAAGCTAGACCGTTGATTGTCTCTCATAATGAAAACTTGGAGATGGACAATTCCAAGTTTAGAGTAGCAGCTCCAAAATACCAACAATGACCCAGGTGCTTCATAGCTTCCTGCTTTAATACTCTTACTCTGCTGGCTTTTGTTTTTGTTCTTCCATCCCCAGGCAAAGATGAGTCACATCTTTATGGAAATACCCCATGTGAGAAGGAGTGAATGAAATATGAATATGGAGCTCCTCCATTTTGCCAGGAAAATTAATCTTTCTTAGTAGGCACATGTAGTTTCCCTGATATTTTATACAAGTCTACATCTAAACAAATTATGTATGATAAAGTTCAAGACCTGCTGAATTAGAAACTTTCAAAATAGTTTTTATCATAAACTTTAGAACATTTATCTCCATATTTACCTTAATAAAGAAATGTTTTAATATTATTGATGTATCTGAAAGGTTCTATGGTATATATATTACTTTGTATATATATAAAATATTGACATATATAGAATATGGATATAGAATATCCATATAATATATATTGATAATGCTATATTACTATAGATTAAAATATTGTACATGATATGATTATAACACACAAACATATGTAACTCTAAAATATAATTTTAATTTATACATTGTATCCTATCTGATTTTTTTCATTGTTGATGAAAGTCAAATCTATTGTTTTAACAATTTACTGAATAAAAACTTGTCCTTTTTTACTTACAGTGAGCAAGAACCAATTGAATTATTTCTAGGGTGGTTTGAGTGGAAGGATAATTTCTCTCTGCTTGCCCTCATGCATTTTGCTGCTTGAGTGGTATCTGAAAGAAATTTGCAATTCTTTGAGCAATAAAATGGACTGTTAACTGATAAGCAAATACTGCTGTATACAAAACAAGGTATTTTTACATGTACATATGTCAATGTATGGCAAAACAAATACAGTATTGTAATTAAAAATAAATAAATTTAAAAAATCATTTCTTGCTCTAATTGCTCAAGTTGTTTCAAAGTCTAGAAGCACTCCATTTAAATTGCTAACCAAGCAATTTGTTGGCATTTTAGGCCTTTTATTTTGGGGCGAAGGGACATACCTTCAAAATACCTCCTTCATTTGGAATTTTTGTGAAATAATGACAGCAAGTTTCATCTCCAAAACAAGAAACACAAAAGCAGGCCTTTAAGAGAGGATTTATGATTTTAGACTTTTTGGTGAGGGTCATTCTGACTGGTATGGGGTGATACCTCATTACAGTTTTGATTTACATTTCTCTAATCATTAGTGATGTTCAACGTCTTTTCATGTGACTGTTGGCCATCTATGTCTGCTTTGGAGAAATGTCTATTTATATCATATTGCTCAGCTGTAAAAGAATGAAATAATGCCATTTAAAACAACATAGATAGACCCAGAGATTATCACACCAAGTGAAGTAAGACAGACAAAGTCATTTCATATGATATCACTTATATGTGGGATAGAAATGAACTTATGAAACAGAAATAGATTCACAGACATGGAACACAAAATTACAGTTATCAAATGGAGAAGGAGGAATAAATTAGGAGTTTGGGATTAAAATATACATACTGACATTTATAAAATAACCCACAAGGATTTCCCTGCATTGCACAGGGAACCATGTTCAAAATCTTGTAATAACCTATAATGGAAAAGAATCTTTCAGGGAATATATATGTTAAAAAAAAAAGGAACAACATCTGGAGAAGTAAACATCTGGAAAAAAAAAAGATAAAAATCATGTAAATGGTACATGGGGAAGTTAAGTATCAAGAACTCTTTGTATCTCTAGATCACCAAGTGTGAAGTGTCTCTAATGAAGGTTTCTAAAGAAACTGTTCCTTTTCTGCTTTATGCCCATAAATAGCATTGCCACTTCAGGCTATCATAACAATACTGAAGATGATCTAATTATTTCTTTTGTTATGATTTGTTGCAAAGTAATAAACTTTCTGATTATAGCTTATTTTCTGGTATATTCTACAGGAAAAAATGCACAAAGTAATTAAAACTATCTTGTAATCATCCAAACGTTTGTAGCTCTCATTAGAAAAAAAAAGTAAACTTAATTTGTATCTTGATAGTTGAACATGATCTTCTCTGCCTAGTAAGAAAAACTTTTTTTTTTTCTGGTTGGCATAAATAACATTTAGAACACATCTGTCTGATAAATACTTATAGATACTTGATTGCAGTCTGTCTCTTAACTGATTTTAATTAGCACCATTATTTTATGTTTGGGAAATGTAACCTCAGAGGTGTTAAAGTACTGTTAAATAGACCACACAAAAAAAAAAGGTGGAAGAGCTATAAATTGAAACATTCTTTATTATTTCAAAGTTTGCTTTTGTTTAACTTTACAGAGATTGTCTTCCTATCATATTTGTGGCACTATTTATCGACATCTTCTATAAATTAAGGTGAGCAGTATGTTACTTAACCATTTTATTAATTTTATATGTTTCATTATTTTTGCAAGTAAATAGTTTTCAAGAGGGCAAGAAGCATGTGGACTTAGGCAAGTGGTCATGACCTAATCTGTATCAATTAACTATGATTTTCTGTGATTTGGGGAAGGCCAAATTAATATTAAGTAATGCAATTGAGCTTAATCACAAGCTTATTTTGTTTTGGTAAGCTGTAATGCCAAGTGATCTTTGGCCTAAAACTTTTCACTTATAAACTAGCTATTTTTAGCAACTTTAATTGCAATTTATAGAGTGAAAGGAAAAAAAAAACCACAGATGGTAATTTACAATGAAAGCCATTTATCATTATGGGGTAATTAAAAATTGCAGCTTTTTCTCATTAGCCTTCTCCCTCAACTTAGTTTCTATTGATTTTTTGTCTTGAAAAGTTGAGAGAAAAGTATTACAAATTGTATGTATTCTTCAATACGTATCTTAAGCCAAAGCCTAATTGCTAAATTTTAGCTCCTGTATACATCAAATCCCACCTGTGCTTGCCACTGCTTTTTGTCTCTCTTGTAATTAGACTCTGTCCAATATCATCAACTATTCTAAAAGACTTGAGGAATGTTCTTGGGCTACTTTCTTTTTAGTTTTCCATTAGGTAAGTGAAGATAGCTTTTAAAAACAAATAAAAAATCATTATCTTAAAAAACACCTGATAATAGTCTATATTCTGCACAAATAAAGGAAATGTATCACTATGATTCATATAGATTTGTAAGTATTCAGTTCAGTTCAGTTCAGTCACTCAGTTGTGTCCGACTCTTTGTGTCCCCATGAATCTCAGCATGCCAGGCCTCTGTCCATCACCATCTCCCGGAGTTCACTCAGACCCACATCCACCCAGTCAGTGATGCCATCCAGCCATCTCATCCTCGGTCGTCTCCTTCTCCTCCTGCCCCCAATCCCTCCCAGCATCAGAGTCTTTTCCAGTGAGTCAACTTTTCTCAGGAGGTGGCCAAAGTACTGGAGTTTCAGCTTTAGCATCATTCCTTCCAAAGAAATCCCAGGGCTGATCTCCTTCAGAATGGACTGGTTGGATCTCCTTGCAGTCCAAGGGACTTTCAAGAGTCTTCTCCAACACCACAGTTCAAAAGCATCAGTTCTTTAGCACTCAGCCTTCTTCACAGTCCAACTCTCACATCCATACATGACTACTGGAAAAACCATAGCCTTGACTAGACGGACCTTAGTCGGCAAAGTAATGTCTCTGCTTTTGAATATGCTATCTAGGTTGGTCATAACATTTCTTCCAAGGAGTAAGCGTCTCTTAATTTCATGGCTGCAGTCACCATCCGCAGTGATTTTGGAGCTGAAAAAAATAAAGTCTGACACTGTTTCCACTGTTTCCCCATCTATTTCCCATGAAGTGATGGGACCAGATGCCATGATCTTCGTTTTCTGAATGTTGAGCTTTAAGCCAACTTTTGCTTTCCTCTTTCACTTTCATCAAGAGCCTTTATAGTTCCTCTTCACTTTCTGCCATAAGAGTGGTGTCATCTGCATATCTGAGGTTATTGATATTTCTCCCGGCAATCTTGATTCCAGCTTGTGTTTCTTCCAGTCCAGCGTTTCTCATGATGTACTCTGCATAGAAGTTAAATAAGCAGGGTGACAATATACAGCCTTGATGTACTCCTTTTCCTATTTGTGGTGCAAGTGACAGTGACTGCAGCCATGAAATAAAAAGACACTTGGTCCCTGGAAGAAAGGCTATGACCAACCTAGACAGCATATTAAAAGGCAGAGACATCACTATCACTACGCTGACAAAGTCTGTCCAGTCAAAGCTATGGTTTTTCCAGTGGTCATGTACAAATGTGAGAGTTGGACCATAATGAAGGCTGAGTGCCGAAGAATTGGTGCTTTCAAATTGTGGTGCTGAAGAAGATGCTTGAGAGTCCCTTGGACTGCAAGACTGAATGCTGTACGAGAAGGGGGCCACAGAGGATGAGATAGTTCAGTTCACTTCAGTCACTCTGTCGTGTCCGACTCTTTGTGATCGCATGAACCACAGCAAACCAGGCATCTGAGAAGGTAACAGGCAGGAAGGCCAGGGGTCTCTGAGTGGAGGAAATAGCCTGCAAGTGTCAAACATTTTATCTCTCTTAATCGGCAGGAGGAAACAAACTAGTGATATTTTTCCTTCTCTATACAAATTTAAAAGGAGGTTTCTCTTAAAATTCTGTGTTGCCATAATGACACCTGGCTTCACTTGAAGTTAACCATTGCCTTTTTCTTATGGAAATGTTTATCTTAAGCTATGCTAATGTACTATGCATTTACCCCAAACTCTGTCTTCAAGTCGGTTCCACCTTTTGGGCTCAGAACCTACTTGATAAACCAGTATGTTATACTCCGATATTGCTCCTCTAATCTATGTAAATGAAACTATTTGTATGGTGCTCTGCCCTTCTTCAAGATTCAAGTTAATCCTTTTATGGCCCAAGATGAACCATTTGGAGCCAAGATTATCCCAAAATACACCCTATGGGTGAGGGGCCTGGTGCCATTCTAAGTTTTGAGACATTCCTTTCTTTCATTAACAGACTGCTGATGACTATATAATATCCAGCTGAAGACTAGCAGGGGAGTACTCTTTCTGCCCCCTTCTGATGCCTATGTCAGAAGCTTTCTCTATCTCCTTTGTACTTTAATAAAACTTTGTTACGCAAAAGCTCTGAGCGATCAAGCCTCGTCTCTGGCCCTGGATTGAATTCTTCTCCTCCAGGACCAAGAATCCTGGCGTCGTAATTCAACAACAACCTTTCACCTCCCTGTCCATCACCAATGCCCGGAGTCCACCCAAATCCATGTCCATTGAGTCAATGATACCATCCAACCATCTCATCCTCTGTTGCCTCCTTCTCTTCCTGCCTTCAGTCTTTCTCACCATCACAGTCTTTTCAAATGAGTCAGCTCTTTGCATGAGGTGGCCAAAGTTTCAGCTTCAACATCAAATGAACACCCAGAACTGATCTCCTCTAGGATGGATTTGTTGGATCTCCTTACAGTCCAAAGGACTTTCAAGAGTCTTCTCCAACACCACAGTTCAAAAGCATCAATTCTTTGGTGCTCAGGTTTCTTTATAGTCCAACTTTCACATCTTTACGTGATCACTGGAAAAACCATAGCCTTGACTAGACAAACGTTTTTGACAAAGTAATGTCTCTGCTTTTGAATATGCTATCTAGGTTGGTCATAAGGTTCCTTCCAAGGAGTAAGTGTCTTTTAAATTCATGGCTGCAATCACCATCTGCAGTGATTTTGGAGCCCAGAAAAATAAAGTCAGCCACTGTTTCCACTGTTTACCCATCCATTTGCATAAAGTGATGGGACAGGGAAGCCATGATCTTAGTTTTCTGAATGATGAGCTTTAAGCCAACTTTGTCACACTCTTCTTTCACTTTCGACAAGAGGCTCTTTAGTTCTTCTTCACTTTCTGCCATAAGGGTGGTTTCATCTGCATATCTGAGATTATTGATATTTCTCCTGGCAATCTTGATTCCAGCTTGTGCTTCTTCCAGCCCAGTGTTTCTCATGATGTACTCTCAGTTCAGTTCAGTTCAGTCGTTTAGTCGTGTCCGACTCTTTGGGACCCATTGAATTGCACCACTCTAGGCCTCCGTGTCCATCACCAACTACCAGGGTTCACTCAAACTCACATTTATCGAGTCAGTGATGCCATCCAGCCATCTCATCCTCTGTTGGCCCCTTCTCTTCCTGCCGCCAATCCTCCCCAGCATCAGAGTCTTTTCCAATGAGTCAACTATTCGCATGTGGTGGCCAAAGTACTGGAGTTTCAGCTTTAGCATCATTCCTTCCAGAAAACACCCAGGGCTGATCTCCTTTAGAATGGACTGGTTGGATTTCCTTGGTGACAATATACAGCCTTTACATACTCCTTTTCCTATGTGGAACCAGGCTTTTGTTCCATGTCCAGTTCTAACTGTTGCTTCCTCACCTGCATACAGGTTTCTCAAGAGAGAGGTCAGGTGGTCTGGCATTCCCATCTCTTTCAGAATTTTCCACAGTTTGTTGTGATCCACACCGTCAAAGGCTTTGGCATAGTCAATAAAACAGAAATAGATGTTTTTCTGGAACTCTCTTGCTTTTTCGATGATCCAGTGGATGTTGGCAATTTGATTTCTGGTTCCTCTGCTTTTTCTAAAACCAGCTTGAACATCTGGAAGTTCACGGTTCATGTATTGCGGAAGCCTGGCTTGGAAACTTTTAAGCATCACTTTACTAGTGTGTGAGATGAGTGCAACTGAATGGTAGTTTGAGCATTCTTTGGCATGAGATGGTTGGATGGCATCAATAACTCAATGAACATGAGTTTGCTCATACTCTGGGAAATGGTGAAGGACAGGCAAGCCTGGTGTGCTGAAGTCCGTGGGGTCACAGAGAGTCGGACATGACTGAGCGCCTGAACAACAATGTTTCAAGGACATTTAAATGTCATCTAGGACAACTGCCCCTCTAGTGTTGGCTGCCCTTCTTCACAGCTGCTAAGCCCGCCTTTCATTCCTAGTCCACTTCTAGCGGCCAGGAAGAAAGTACCTCCAGAAAAGTTTATTATAATGTCTAGCATCACCACCTATTGTGTGCATGTTAATTTGCTCCAGTTGTGTCTGACCCTTTATGACCCCATGGACTGTAGCCCCCAAGGTTCCTCAGTCCATGAGATTCTCCAGGAAAGAATACTGGAGTGGGTTGCCATGCCCTTGTCCAGGAGACCTTCCCGACCCAGGGACTGACCCCACTTTTCTCGGGTCTCCTGCATTGGCGAGTGTGTTCGTTACTGCTAGCACCACCTTACCACTTGTTAGGCTATGCCAAATAAATACAATTTAAATCACTGTTTTCTATTTTATGGTTTCTACTCCAATAATAAACTTCAAAATAGTTGTTAGACAGGTTAGCAGCCTTCCTCTTAATATTACAATCGGTAAGTCCAAATTTGAGTTACAATTATTCCTTTGGATAAAATGATGTATACTGTTGCATTCATTGAATGTTTATCAATGTTTCCAAAAGGAAAAAAAAAGTGTGGATGGTTGAATGACATGTCTGTATCTTTCAACAGTCTTCTAAAAGGGCTTAGGAGAGATTGTACCTCTCCCCTTGCTTGTTGCAACCTCAAGAAAAAAAATCCAGTTTTCATCAATAATACAGAAAACACAACTGGACTCTCACAAGCTTGGCATAAAAATTCTGTGTGTGTGGTGTGCATGTACGTGTGTGCACACACTGTCAGGAGAATCTGCAGGGTGAGTTTTCATTTTGGTCCACACCTCCCCCACTTAGGATTTCTTTCTATGGTGGTCAGAAGATAAGAAAGATATACAATCTGTTTGTCTATGAAATCTCCAGTGGAGTTTCTGATGAGGGAAGGAAACGTACTTAACCAAGGTTTAAATTATTCATGTGTGTATGTGTGTGTGAATATGTTTGAGCCTGTGTTTTATCAAAGTGTGTCTCAGTTTGTTGTTCAGAAATGGCTTGCAAACTTTAGGAGTAAAGAATAAAATAGCATTCACCTGGTTTGCCGAAGTACAAAACTGGCAGGAATTTGGATAAAATGCTCCCAGGGGATCAAATGGGCTTCCCTAATAGCTCAGATGGTAAAAAATCCACCAGTGATGAGGGAGACCAGGGTTTGATCCCTGGGTTGGGAAGACCTCCTGGAGAAGGGAAAGGCTGCCCACTCCAGTATTCTGGCCTGGAGAATTTCATGAATGGTATAGTCCATGGGGTTGCAAAGAGGAAGACACAACTGAACGACTTTCACTTCAGGGCCACAAAATGTATGCATTTACCATGTCCTATAATTTATCTTTTGAAAAAAATTTAAGTGCAAAAAAATATATACTGAAAAATTATGAAATTTAGGTTTCTAATATTATGATTCAAAAAAAAAAAAAGTATCACATAATGGTTCACATAGAGTTTTACAGAAATTTCCACATTCAGTGTTATTGATGATAATTTAAAAAATGATCCTCCATTATGAGCTCTTTGAGACTTAAAATTCTTCTTTGTCCTATTATTATTTGTTCTCCTTAACCTAAAGTTATTGATTAGAATAGACTAGGCAACCCGCTCCAGTATTCTTGCCTGGAAAATCCCATGAACGGTGGAACCTGGTAGGCTACAGTCCATGGGGTCGCAAAGAGTCGGACATGACTGAGCAACTTCACTTCACTTCACTTCACAAAGGCTCTATTCAGCCAGTATACCTGTGTAACCATAAACGTAAATTTACTTTCAAAATCAGTCAATTATTTGCCCTATTTTGAAAATAAAATGTTTGGAATATATAAATATGGCATATTCACATATAATGTCAACTCTTTAAAAATGTAATTTTGCACACGTTCATATAGGGGACATTTGTGTACTTACAGCTGATTCACATTGTTAACAGTATGTCAGAGGCCGACACAGTATGGTGAAGCAATTATCCTCCAATTAAAAGTACATTACAAAAGAAGCAATATTAGAGTGATATAGCATCAAAAACAATCCTGAATTGGCTTAATGTTTTAGTGACATTTTAGATTAGGTGTTGTTAATGTGCTTCAAAGGAAAATATTTGAAATCATCATTTCTCTCCAAAATAATGTATTTAGCAGAAGAGGTAAAAGGAAGGAATGTTTTTATAATTATTTACACAAATGAATAGAGACTCTAATATTACACAGCAAGACAATGATGACAGCTTGTAAAACACTATTTCCCCGTGATTCTTCATAAATGCTAGCTGTGGAAAGTTTAAACCTGGCTGAATATCGTCTGTCCAGGATGCTGCTGACACACTGATTGCTGAATTTTGGGGAAAATAGGTTGAATGATAACACGAGGAAAGTTAAGTGCATTCTCTCTCATGCTTTGCATACTAACATTCAGCTGAGATAGGAAACGAGGTTCCCTGTCATTTGCTGCAACTCAAGGAGATATAGTTTCCCCTTTAAATGAAAGTTGCATTAGCATACACAAAAACCTTCTGTATTTTTCACTGTTATTACATCCATTTTAAAAATTAATTTTTTCAGAACACCCTCAGAGAATACAAAATTTGAAAGCGCTTAACAATAGCAAGAATTTAAGACATTATTACATGTTTTTAATATTGACTAGAATGATGTTTCATTTTGCATCACTGGTGAATGACAAGCATTTTTGGATGTTACATTTCTAGAATGATCTTGAATATTTCACATTTTTAATATGGAAACATATATTTTAGAGGATGTTATGTGTCTGGGGTTATATGATTTATTATAAATTCTTTACAAAATATTTGTAAATGAAGCTTGTACTTATTTGGAATTAAAGCACAAAATAAAGTTTTAGATCATCTATAAGAAAGCTGAGAGCTGAAGAATTGATGATTTTGAACTGTGGTGTTGGAAAAGACTCTTGAGAGTCCCCTGGACTGCAAGAGATCCAACCAATCCATCCTAAAGGATATCACTCCTTGTTCATTGGAAAGATTGATGTTGAAACTGAAACTCCAATACTTTGGCCACCAAATGCGAAGAGCTAACTCATCTGAAAAGATCCTATTTCTAGGAAAGATTGAGGGCAGGAGGAGAAGGGGATGACAGAGGATGAGATGATATCACCAACTTAGTGGACATGGGTTTGGGTGGACTCTGGAAGTTGGTGATGGACAGGGAGGCCTGGCATGCTGTGGTTCATAGGATAGCAAAGAGTTAGACAGGACTGAGTGATTGAACTGAACTGAACTGAATATGGCTCTATAAATGGATTATATTTTTTGTTTAATAATATATAGCCTAAAATCCACTTGTAAATAATTTATACATATGTCTATTTTCCTTTTGCTAATATAAACCTTGGCAACCCTATCTTTAAGTGATTAGATACAATAGAAATTAGATAAATAAAACATCAAAATGTTGTAACTTGCCCATGTCATATAATTGATCCTTTTGTTGAAATAAAAAATATTATGCTAAAGGCAGCTCAATATCAGAAAAGCAAATAGCTAATCAAAAATAGGCAGATGAACTTAACAGATACTTCTTTAAAAAGAGAGAGAGATGGACAATAAACACATGGGGAAAAAACGCTCAATATCACCAATTATTACAGAAATGCAAATAAAAACTACAATGAGGTATCACTTCATATGTCAGAAAGGCAATCATCAAAACATCTATAAGCAATACATGCTGGAGAGGATGCAGAGAAAAGGGAACTGTCTCGTACTATTGGTAGAAATGTAAAGTGATATAGCTACTGTGAAGAACAATACAGAGATTCCTTAAAAACTAGGAATAAAACTGCCATATGACCCAACAATACCACTATTCGGCATAAAACCCTGAAAGAAAAAAAAGTGAAGATGCTCAGCCATGTTTGACACTTTGTGACCTCATGGAGTATAGTCTGCCAGGCTCCTCCATCCATGGGATTTTCCAGGCAAGAATACTGGAGGGAGATGCATTTTCCTTTTCCAGGGGATCCTCCAGAACCACGGATCGACCCCAAGTCTTGTGCACTGCAGGCAGACTCTTTAACATCTAAACCACCAGGGAAGCCCACGTAATACCCTGAGGAAACCATAACTGAAAAAAGTGCATGCACCCCATTATTTATGGCAGCACTATTTGCAGTAGCCAGGATGCAGAAGCAACCTAGGTGACTATCAACAGGTGAATAGATAAAGAAAATGTGTTGTACAATATATGTGGCACATAAATGTCCATATTAGCCGTAAAAAGTACAAATTTCAGTCAATTCTAGTGAGGTGGATGAACCTAGAGCCTGCTTGATATATAAGGTGAAGTAAATCAGAAAGAAAAACAAACATGATATATTGATGCATATATACTGAATACACCAAAGCCTTTGACTGTATGGACCACAACAAACTGTGGAAAATTCTGTAAGAGATGGGAATACCAGACCACCTGACCTGCCTCTTGAGAAACTTGTTTGCACATCAAGAAGCAACACTTAGAACTGGACACGGAACAACAAACTTGGTTTCAAATGGGGAAAGGAGTACGTCAAGGCTGTATATTGTCACCCTGCTTATTTAACATATGAGCAGAATACCTAACGAGAAATGCCAGGCTGGGTGAAGCAAAAGCTGGAATCAAGACTGACAGGAGAAATATCAATAACCTCAGATATGCAGATGACACCACCCTTATGGCAGAAAGTGAAGAAGAACTAGAGAGCTTCTTGATGAAAATAAAAAGAGGAGAGTGAAAATTTTGGCTTAAAACTCAAGTTTCAGAAAACTAAGATCATGGTATCCAGTCCCATCAGTTCATGGCAAATAGATGAGGAAACAATGGAAACAGTGAGAGACTTTATTTTGGGGACTCCAGAATCACTGCAGATGGTGAATGCAGCCATGAAATTAAAAGACACTTGCTCCATGGAAGAAAAGCTATGACCAATCTAGACAGCATATTAAAAAGCAGAAATATTACTTTACCAACAAAGGTCTGTCTAGTCAAAGCTATGGGTTTTCCAGTAGTCATGTGTGGATGTGAGAGCTGGACTATAAAGAAAGCTGAGTGAAGAAGAATCGATGCTTTTGAACTGTGGTGTTGGAGAAGACTCTTGAGAGTCCCTTGGACTTCAAGGAGATTCAACCAGTCCATCCTAAAGGAGATCAGTCCTGAATATTCATTGGAAGGACTGATGTTTAAGCTCAAGCTACAATACTTTGGCCAAGTGATGTGAAGAAACAACTTATTGGAAAAGTCCCTGTTGCTGGGAAAGATTGAAGGCAGGAGGAGAAGAGGACAACAGAGGATGAGATGGTTGAATGGCATCACCAACTGGATGGACGTGAGTTTGAGCAATTTCTGGGAGTTTGTGATGGACAAGGAGCCTGGCATTCTGCTGTCCATGGGGTCTCAAAGAGTCAGACACGGCTGAGCTAGTGAACTGAGCTGATATATGGAATCTGGAAAGCTGGTATGATGAACCCAATTGCAGAGAAGGAGTGGAGATACAGATATTAAGAACGGATGTGTGAACATAGTGGCAGAAGGAAAGAGTGGGACGAATGGAGAAAGAAGCATCGACATATAATCACTACCCTGTGTGAAACAGAGAGCTGATGAGAAGTTGCTGTATAACACAGGGAGTCCAGCCTGGGGCTTTGCAATGACCTAGGGGGACTGGAGGGGGTAATGGAGGGAGGCTCAGGGGGAGGTGATGTGTGTGTAATGAGGGCTGATTTGCATGGTTGTATAGCAGAAACCAACACAACATTGTAAAGCAATTTTCTTCCAGTTAAAAAATAAACAAAAATTTAAAAAAACAAAAACAACAACAAGATACATGTAGGTCAAACACAATTTGTGAGAGTGTTCTCTACAGGTATTCCTCAGCATATAAATGGCTTACGTGAGTTATCTGCTGCTGTCCTTCCTTCCAACAGGCTTGTGAAGCTGAACCCAGCCATGAGTTGCAATGTATTTGACCATCCTTCTCATCACTTAATTTCACAAACACTCCTCTAAGCTGCTTTATCATTGTGACTATCAGGTGTTTCCCGAATAAGGGACTACTTTCTCTACAGTTTTCATAAACATTTATTTTCTAAGTATTTAGCAAGGCTGTTTAGCAATGGCTTCATGGAGTAACTCTCCAATAAGAGCTGAAAAGCGTAGTTCCCTGAGGAAAATATCAAACTGCTCAGCTGTTCGACACTCTCAGTTACCATTTTATGTTTAGAAAGCTTCTGTGCATTAAGACTTCTAAAATAAATTAAATGATTGTCCCCATTAATCACATCTATGCTCCATTTAAAGACATTATTTATGGCTGAGGTTTGACTGTTTTCTTAGCATTACACTAAATATTTATTGTGAAGCATCTGAAAACAGCTTTCCTTTAGGGATTATCAGCACTTCTTCCTCTTCCCTGCCAGTGAGAGATTTAGTTTTCAAAGTATATTTTCATGCAACCACCTCCTCAGGGTCAAGATTTACAATTTATCTAAGAATGCTGCAGATTTAATAGAATGTTTTACTGGGAAATTCTACCCTTTTTCTACTGGAGACAATGTAGCCTAGTTCATGAATAATGCTAAGCAGTTTACAGATGTAAGAGAAGACGACATTGGAAAACAAACTGTCATTATAGATTATGAAAAACGTTTAACTCAATGATAAATTTGTTATTAGCAAAAATATAGAGAACATCTAGAACATTTTAGCATTGTCTGAAATGGATTCAAATATAACTATTAAATGTACGAGGTGAGCTCTGCTTCCTTAGATTTATTCTTTTTAATGTTCAGGGCTGGATCCAATTCAGAGCTTTAAAGTTTTCACCTCCTACTCCACCACATCCCTCTCCTAATTGCTCTGATTTTCTCTTTGTTGGTTTTGTTATTCTTGTTTTTGTTTTTAATCTCAGATATGTCTTAATTTACGAAAGGTTGCTCTATTTGTTCATTATTCTTTTACAGAATTCAAAATTTTACTTATTTTTTCTCTATTAACTAAATCCATTTCATTTCCCAGGATTATAAGAAATAGCCTAAATAATTGCGAACTTTGCTGTATGTTCTCATAAAACATATAGTCATTTTTATTTATTTACTTGTATGGAAAATAGCAAACATGCAGAAAGGTGCACATAATCAGCATATCTATTTAATCTGCCCCCAGATGAAGAAATAGGGTATTAGCTGATGCTCAGAATCTCCCATATTTCCTGTTTCAGCCAATATCCCCAGGAGCAGCGTCAATGCCAATGTTGACTGGCACAAATTAGCTTTGCAACTTGTGTAAATAAAATCATACAACACATACACCTTCTGGCTAGTGTCTTTCTCTTATTATGGGCATATGCACAATGATGTTTATCACAGCACTACATGTTTCAGCGATAAAAGTGAAAAATCAAAAGTTCATGATATGTCCAACCTAGGGACTACTATATAGTTATAAATTGAGTGCTAAATCTATATTTTTTCCGGTAAGAAAGCTGTTATATACAGTTTTAACTTGTTCTTCAGTCACTAAGTTATGTCTGACTCTGTGAATCCATGGACTTCAGCACGCCAGGCTTCCCTGTACTTTACTATCTCCTCAAGTTTGTTCAAATTCTTGTCCATTGAGTCAGTGAGGCCATCCAACCATCTAATCTTCTGCAGCTCCCTTCTCCTTTTGTCTTCAATATTTCCCAGCAACAGGGTCTTTTCCAATGAGTTGGCTCTTTGCCAAACAGTTTTAATATATACTTGCAAATTACTAATTATATTGTGATACTATTTTTAAGATAACTACATATCTGTATGAATTTTTTACATTTCTATTTGAATAAATACATATAATATATGACAGAATGTTAAAATGTCTCAATTCAGAGCAATAGGTTAGGGAAGTTGTTGGAAGATTATTATCTTTTAATAAAATTCTGCAATATTGGCTTACTAACAAGCTGGTTTTAGAAAAGGCAGAGGAACCAGAGATCAAATTGCCAACATCTGCTAAATCATGTAAAAACATGATTTCTGCTTTATCGACTATGCCAAAGCCTTTGACTGTGTGGGTCACAATAAACTGTGGAAAATTCTGAAAGAGATGGGAATACCAGACCACCTGACCTGCCTCTTGAGAAACCTGTATGCAGGTCAGGAAGCAACAGTTAGAACTGGACATGGAACAACAGACTGGTTCCAAATAGGAAAAGGAGTACGTCAAGGCTGTGTATTGTCACCCTGCTTATTTAACTTCTATGCAGAGCACATCATGAGAAACGCTGGGCTGGAAGAAGCACAAGCTAGAATCAAGATTGCTGCAAGAAATATCAATAATCTCAGATATGCAGATGACACCACCCTTATGGCAGAAAGTGAAGAGGAACTAAAGAGCCTCTTGATGAAAGTGAAAGAGGAGAGTTAAAAAGTAGTCTTAAAGCTCATCATTCAGAAAACGAAGATCATGGAATCTGGTTCCATCACTTCATGGGAAATAGATGGAGAAATGGTGGAAACAGTGTCAGATTTTATTTTGGGGGCTCCAAAATCACTGCAGATGGTGACTGCAGCCATGAAATTAAAAGACACTTACTCCTTGGAAGGAAAGTGATGACCAACCTAGACAGCATATTAAAAAGCAGAGACATTACTTTGCCAACAAAGGTCCGTGTCTAGTCAAGGCTATGGTTTTTCCTGTGGTCATGTATGGATGTGAGAGTTGGACTGTGAAGAAGGCTGAGCACCTGAGAATTGTTGCTTTTTGAACTGTGGTGTTGGAGAAGACTCTGAGAATTCCTTGGACTGCAAGGAGATCCAACCAGTCCTTTCTAAAGGAGATCTGTCCTGGGTGTTCTTTGGAAGGAATGATGCTAAAGCTGAAACTCCAGTACTTTGGCCACCTCATGCGAAGAGTTGACTCACTGGAAAAGACTCTGATGCTGGGAGGGATTGGGGGCAGGAGGAGAAGGGGACGACAGAGGATGAGATGGCTGGATGGCATCACGGACCCGATGGACATGAGTCTGAGTGAACGTTGAGAGTTGCTGATGGATAGAGAGGTCTGGCATGCTGCAATTCATGGAGTTGCAAAGAGCCAGATACGACTGAGTGAGTGAACTGAACTGAACATAAACAAGTAGCCACTGTGCGATTTATAAACAGCAAATTAAACAAACATACTATTTGTTAAGAATCAAAGAATAAATAAATTAACATATTCAGCATGGAAAAATTGAAATGTGAATGGATCACAAAGAAAAATGAAATGATAATCTGGCTTGCTTTGTTTATACTACAAAGACAATCAAATTAAAACTAAAACATGAAATAATTAAAAGTGAAATAATGTAACATGTTTTTATTTTAAATTTATAATATTTTCTATGATCAGAAAATTGCATTCCAGTAACTGGAAATATTTTACAGTTACGTTAGTATCAAATTTGACAGAATGTAAAATATAAACTCATATTTTAAAATGACAAGAAAATTGACTTAAGGCTATTCTAATTTCCCAAAGATAAAAATTAACTACTAAAATTTTAGAACAAAGCAATCAGTCTCCCTAAAATCACATAACCAGAGTTTAAAAGGTGTTTCATGAGCATTAGAAAAGGGAGTGGTCATCAAGAGTCAATGTAGATTCAAGAGCAAATTTGCCACGTTAGAGTCTTCTTTCATCCTAAAGGACTTCCCTGATAACTCAGATGGTAAAGAATCTGCCTGCAACGCAGGCTCAGACCCAAGTTCGATCCCTGGGTCAGGAAGATTGCCCTGGAGAACAGAATGGCACCCACTCTAGTATTCTTGCCTGGAGAATTCCATGGGCAGAGGAGCCTAGAGAGCTATAAGCCAGGGAATTGCAAGAGTTGGACAAATTTGAGCAACTAACACTTTCCCTTTCATCCTAAATAACTTCTCTAGTGACATTTTATAAATAGAGTGTGTCTTAATTTCACTATGTTAGTTAGAACAGTCTTGTATAATATCCAAACAGGATGAGATGAAAACTGTATGATTAAGCCAAATTGTTGAATCATTATTTACCCATTGACCAGAAAAGATATCCCAAAGTGGCATATCACAAAGACAGACACTGGATAGGCTCATTAATTTTTTTAATGATAGCTTGAATGAGAACGTGTGTCTGCATCATCTTATTTTAAATTGAATTTTCTTCTATTGAAAATCCATGTATCGTATTTGCTGGTAAGATCACAGAGCATGCATGGTTAAGTATAACCCGGATTTAAAGTCTCTTATGTAAATGATTGCTCTGCAAATATTTCTTTCTCAATTATTTAACATAAATTCATTTGCTCAAAGCTTTCTATATATTTTCGTGTCAAATCCAACAAAAGATAGGTTTTGCATTTTTATGGTGTGAGCATTTAATTTGACTAAATTTTTCAAGCCTATAAAGTAGAATTTCGAGTGATCTTTAATAAAGATGAAAGAGGTTTTTAAATATATAGATAGATAGATACCATTATTCTATGCTCTAGAATAAAATAATAATAATAATTTTTAAAAGTTTGAAACTGAACCAAAACCTTCAGATTTTATTAAATAAAATTTAAATGACTATAGAGTATAAAAGAGATTTATAACAGGAAAATAGTTTATTAAAATCAGGAGGATAATTACCTTGGTAATATAAACTATCCAGAAGATAGAATTTAATTCACACAGATTCCAGTAAGTAAAGTATGGTCCTGGAAATATAATTTGAGATATACAAGTATAACAACTTATCTAACCAATGTGGCCATAAATAAGGAATAGTGCACATAAATTGAGGAACCAAAACTCAGTGAAATTTATACCACCTATTGAGGCTAAGGAATAGCTCTATGTGTGCTCTTGCTATTAAAAAGAAAAGTATGTTTCTACATATATAGATGTTCAGTCGCATATTCTGGAATATGTTATATAACAAATTACTGACAGTTTTAATATCTGGGACCATATGCTAAGCATTTTGAATGCACGATTTATTTTATTTTACTTTATTTTACTATTTAGTCTACTATCTACCCTACAGTGGTTATAGGGTAAACAGGATATTCAGTTTCCATTGCATATCATCCTGTACTGCTTGATTATTATCTTGTTATTAAATAAGTATTTAAAAATAAAGATATATAAAAAGTACTTTAAGCTTATCCCTCAGGTCTAACACAGTTCCAAAGTTCTGTGATCATCTAATAATAAAGTGCTAACATACTCACATTATGCAGATTAAATATGCCTTATCCTTTCTAGTAAGGCATTGTCTTATCTATATCCATCTTCTGCCCAATTTTCTTATTTCTAATCCACTTTGAGTATTTTATATAAACTGCTGTCTATATATTCCTAGAGCTTAATGAATGGAGATTGATTCTAAAATTATTTACTTTTACTGATTGATAAATGGCTTTTATCAATGTAATTTTGAAGACAGTTATTTAAAACAAGATTCCATTGACTTGTGTTTGTCTCTCAGATGATGAAAAATGCCTGTGAACTCAGGATACTCATAAATGTGACTATCTTGCTTTCTATGCTATCCACCACAATTTTTGTATTTTGAACAAAAGGTCTAAAAACTGATTTTCATAAAATGCATATGGTATTTCATGAATATTTTTACACCAAGTACTCTCTAACAAACTCTGCTGTTCATTATCTGTTTATCCTAAATTATAGTTCTCGTATCATTTGTCTTGCTTAAGGAAACTCAGATATATTCTAGGGAATCAGTGAAAGATGTCAACTTTGGGGTAGCTTTTTTAAAGAGATAAAGATCATCATGCTGTTTACTATACACACCATACAGTGAGCATTTTGAATGTGTATCAGTTCAGTTCAGTTCAGTTCAGCGGGCAAAGGAGGGCCTAGAAGAGCTGCTCCACGTTCAGGGTCAGGAGGGGCGGTGGTGAGGAGATATCCCTTGTCCAGTGTAAGGAACAGTGGCTGCGCTTTGCTGGAGCAACCGTGACGAGAGTCCCTATGTCCAAGGTAAGAGAAACCCAAGTAAGACGGTAGGTGTTGTGAGAGGGCATCAGAGAGCAGACACACGGAAACTATAACCACAGAAAACTAGTAGATCTAATCACACGGACCACAGCTTTGTCTAACTCAATGAAAGTAATGAATGTGTGTGCTGCTGCTGCTGCTAAGTCGCGTCAGTCGTGTCTGACTCTGTGCGACCCCATAGACAGCAGCCCACCAGGCTCCACTGTCCCCAGGATTCTCCAGGCAAGAACACTGGAGTGGGGTGCCATTTCCTTCTCCAATGCATGAAAGTGAAAAGTGAAAGTGAAGTCACTGAGTCGTGTCCAACTCTCAGCGACCTCATGGACGGCAGCCCACCAGCTCCTCCGTCCATGGGGTTTTCCAGGCAGGAGTCCTGGCGTGGGGCGCCGTTGCCTTCTCCGTCTTTGTGTAGCTGTGGTAAAATATTCAGCTGGAGGACTGGCGCAGCTGCGCATTCTTTAATGAACAGTGCTGAACTACATGAAACTCTGATCAATGAGCAAGCATTCTTAGTAGGTTCTGTACAAGCCACAAAGTCATGTTTCTCTCTTACTTACTATTAACTCTGGTTTATAAAGATCCATTTCTAAAGAATAAACACAATAATACCTACATATGACATTTCCAAGAAGCGTACCTCACTGAACTACTGAAACAAAACAGATGGCAAAAAATCCTGAGGGTGTAAATCAACAAGAAGGCCTGTCCAGTTACTCTGAACAAAAAGTTGCAAATTGCTCACACCAAGTAGGACTATCTTCTGTTGTCTTCTGGTTTAATATTCAATTTACTATACATATAATATATTAAGCATTGCTAATGATATTATAAAATGTCACATTTCAAAAGGCAAGTAATATATTGTCCCTTGGTTTGAGTAGCACATTTTTTAAGCCTAAACCCATATGTAAGGTAAAATATTATTATTTGCTTCTCAGTCATTTTCTAAATAACCATTTGTGTAACTTTGTCATTGGAGATAAAGGAAACAAGAGCAAAATTAGTAAAAGTAATCACATAAAGATACACAGAAAAAATAAAATATGTACTTGTGGTAGAAAGTAATGTAAACTTAAAACTTAATAAATGAAGTTAATTCTACAGGATAAGAATATGCCCAAATTCCTACTGGAGGGAAGATGGACAAAACACAGAGTGGATAGACTTCACATTATTTGGTGCAGTTTTAAATAGACTGACCATCAGAAGTGTCACTTTTAAAAAAGATTTTAAAAATTTTACCAAATAATTGAAACAGCTACAGGAACTGATGAAATGTCTCACATGTGCATATAGAGAAAGATGTTCTACACCTGAAAGAGGAAAACTGGAAATGTAGAAGTTTTGGATTGAAAGTGTGTCTAGACTGGAATGTTTAAGAAAGAGCCAAAGGCTAGTTTGGCTACAATTTGGCAAGCCAGAAAGGCAGGCATAGCAGTAGCTACTGGAAAGACTTCAGCTGTACTCAAACAGTAATAGGAAGTGGGGAGATTCTATATATATTTTCAGGGTAGATCAGGCAGCATTCACTGACAGATTAGATACAGAATATGAAGGAAAGAGAGCAGTTAGGACTCCAACACTTCTGGTCTAAATGACTGCGGGGATGGAGCTGCCTTCTATTGAGACAGGAAAGACTGACATGCAGAAGGTGAGAGTCTGATCGGTGTTTGCGGTCTGACTGTGCTGATACCCAAATGGAGATATTGAATAAACAGTCTGATAGGAGGTATTAACTCAGGAGTCGTCTACAGTCAGTATCTAAAACCGATGACACTGGATGGGATGATCAAAGAAGTGGGTATAGACAGCAAAATGAAGGAGAGACAAAAACAGACTCCGGAGATTTCAGGGCTGAAAAGTCAGCAAGAGGGAGGGGTAAAGAAAGGAGGCTGACAAGACCAGTCTCGGGTAGGAGAGACTTCCAATCAGATTCATTGGTTCCTTGCGAGCTAAGTGAAGCAAATAGTTCAAAAGCAGAGTGGTTAACTGTGCTCAATTTGTTTTTAGTTCAAAGAAAAGATGAAGCAGCATATGAAGCATGGATGTATAGATGTAAAGGCAGAATATTTGTCAACTCTTTTGTGCTTAGAAACATTACAAGTGTGAAGATCTGAAAGACATAAATTATTAAGCATTATCCACACATGTGCGGAATAATGGTATTAGCTTCACTTTGGGTGTACTAAGGTTTATGTAATGATGCATTCATAAATGTAGCAAACCATGAATCTAGGTATTTTATCCCAGGGAGCAATAATTTAGCAATGCACAATTGGAGTGTTGAGATTAGAAGAGTGAGTGGACAATTCAAAGGAATATTTTCTAAAATGTCCTAAGCTTTTTCACAAGTCTGCTTTGAATAAAATATTCATAAATGTTTTATGTAGAATGTTTATAGTTCTTCCAAGGATGAAGAGAGTCTAGCATGACCTTAAACCTCTTATACTAGAGTTGAAAAGCTGTTTTTATATCCTTCTAAGAAAAATCATAGACATGGTAAATATATTAAATTAATGTTGAGGAGCAAGAATAAATTTTCAATCTTATCAGAAGTGAGCTGAGACGTCTTTTAAAGCATCAGTAATGCAATTTCTGTCTGACAGATTGTGTTGTATTGAGTGTATCAGGAAAACAGAACAATAAATTTGATCATTGCTCCATAATAACACCTCAAGCCATGATGCCGAATATCAGTCATGTGTGACTTATGGACACTAAAGCAAACGGAGCTAATAACTGAGATCTGGGACAGGATTCAAGGGGTATCATTATTGATAGTGGAAGACTAATTTAAAAATTTCACAAAATCACATTTTTAACAAAGTCAATGTGTGAAATAATTTCCCCACCTGTTTTATTTCAGCAAAAGCAACAGAGCAAAGTTTAAGTCCTATGAAATAGCAATAATAGATGCTTGAGAATAAGAAGCTAAGTATCTCAATTTTAACCACACATTTTAAAAAAAATTAAATGTATGTTTGCACAAATGAACTTATCAGAAATAACTTTCTGAAAGATATTGGTCAAAATACAGCAACAACTCATGAGGAAGATGGCATTTAATCTAATTCCTCCCAGACATGACCTAATTTGCTAGAATCTACTACTTGTTTGATTATATATGACTAGAATATATGTCTGGTTAGATTAGTCTTTTAAAGAAATTTCAAAATACTATATTTCATTGGAATGGGTTTGATATATCTATGCCATACGGTACATTTGTTCCAAATATCCCAGAGTTTTATTGCTTGTTTATTTTCTCAGGGAACCAACTGGTATTTTGTGGGGGTGCTCCGCAGAAAGAGTGGAGGCAGTGGAACTTCCCTCAGCAAAGCCGAGGGGTCCCGAGGAGAGGGGAGCCCCCCAGCGAGCGAGAGACAATCAGACGCGACAGGGGTTCCGGCGAAGCAGTTCCGCTTTATTGTTGCAAACTCCCAGCTTATATAGACAAGCAGGGGGATTTTAGGAGGGACTTTCCATAGTTGCACCAATCACATTAAAGGTCAAATCATCATGTGCCTTCATTATAACAGGAGTCTACAGAGATCACACACTGTCTACATGCATGGAAATCAAGAGAGCCAATTAAAAATTTTGACAAACAACATAGACCCTGCCCCCATCTCTGCCGCCAGGCCCCATCTTAGGGTTTTCCACCGCAAAGCTAGCCCCTTTGTTTTTAAGGTTTCCCATTTAGGGCCCCACAGTATTTGAATTAGATCATCACTACCAATGAATCTAATTAAAAGGGATGAAGGAAAGGTTTAACCTTTATTCCAAAGTCCCACATACAACTCAAAACAATTTATATGAGAGGAACTTTTTGTCTTCTTGTCCCGGGCGGGGGGTGGGGGGATGGAGGATTACAAAACAATAAAATCTCGAATTAGAGCTGTAAAAATGAAAATGACAGCTCCGTGCAGTATTGAAATAAAATGAAAAAGATAAAAATATAGACTCAAAAGAAACAGATATGAGATCCAAATCCTTCAGTGACCCCTTCTGTGACTCTGTCTACTTAAATCCTTGACATCTTAATTTCCATATCTGTACAATGAAAATATACTCTTTTGAAATATTAGGAATCTTAAAGTTTGGACTCCAATGGGACTTCTGAAGGCTTAAGATGGTTTTATTAGTGTCTCCCCATAAATGGATTTGATAATGAAGAATAGAAGGAAAAAAAGATTTGTGAATTCTCTCCCCATACTGAGTTTCTTTCTCTAATTCTAGGTCAGAACTTGAGTTTTCATTCAGCTTTCTGTTCACGCTTACGCCTGCTCTGCTTCTGACACTGCACTGCATTCAGGCAGAAAGATTCTAAAAGAGAAATACGAGTGGTATTAGTGGCAGGAGTCAACCAACTGCGGGTGAACGTGTGTCCACTTACTGAAGGACGGGATCGCCTTGTGAAAGTGAAAGTGAAGGCGCTCAGTCGTGTCCCGCTCTTTGCGACCACGGGGGCTGCAGCCCACCAGGCTCCTCCATCCGTGGGATTTTCCAGGCAAGAGTACTGGAGTGGGGTGCCACTGCCTTCTCCAAGTATAGTTTTGTAGATATTAACAATGACATTTTATAGTATTTTACCCTTGCCCTATAGGGAATCAAATAAAAAATGTTTATCATACATATGTAGATCAATCAAATTTTAATTTGATTGAAACTATTATTCTATAGCAAATTGGAACAGATAGCCAACATTTTCTGTGAGGTGTCAAAAGATTTTCAAGACTTGAAACCTATGAATTGTAAGAGAGGAAAACTTATTTACCTTCTACCCTTCTAGGGTCTTGGTTGATACACCCATGTAATAAAATACAGATTAACAAATAGAAGTTTAAGAACATGTATACCTCCTGTATACATTGGAGATACCTAGGAAACAGAGTAACTCCCTGAAATGGTCGAAGCCACCACTTGAAATATTATATCCAGAGAAAGACAAAAGAAGGTGTTGGGGAAGGGTGAGAAGCCAAGGAAAATATTCTGGGGTGGCAAATACTGCTTCCCTTTAGATTATAACGACCTGCAATTTCAAAATATATTTTTCTTTTAGAAGAATTAAGACAATTCCAACCAAGCATAATCCCTCATTTTAACTCATTTCTGGCATAAGATTTTATTTTAGTTAGAGTAGCTGTCAGAATAATTTCTGGAAGTTAGAAATAATGTACTTTTAAAAGTCCAAACTGTTGCCAAACAAATCACATGGAACTATTCTATTACATAAAACTTCACCTACTATAGTCCTTCCTTCCTGTGACCTCAGGGGTGTACACGCTCAGTCACTCAGTTCTCTCTGATTCTTTGCATCCCCATGGACTCTTCCCCAATAGGAATATACATTATATTAATTAAATTTAATCTTCTAATTCACAAAAACACATATAAAAGTTAGTGAAATTATTCAGGCATCTATGAACAAAATATTGATATATTTTTATAGTAAGAATACACATTAAACATAACACTGAAAAGTATGCAAGATAACTAAGACATAAATATTCATGTGGTAAGTAAAATAATAAGTAAATAATATATGAAGACATAAAAATAATAATTATCACCTGAATACTGAAGAAGTATGCAATTATTAATTAAATGGGATGCTACCTAACAGCAGCAGCAGCATGCTACCTAACAAATATTTTGAACTAAATGTTGTACATATGGAAATTTATACAAAGAAAGCTACAACAATAAATTTGCTTTTCTCCAATAACATGTCAGTTCAGTCAGTTCAATTGCTCAGTACTGTCCGACTCTTTGCGACCTCATGAACTGCAGCACACCAAGCTTTCCTGTCCATCACCATCTCCCAGAGTTCACCAAACCTATGTCCATTGAGTCGGTGATGCCATCCAACCATCTCACCTTCTGTTGTCCCCTTCTCCTCCTGCCCTCAATCTTTCCCATCATCAGGATCTTTTCCAGTGAGTCAGCTCTTCGCATCACGTGGCCAAAGTATCGAAGTTTCAGCTTCAACATCAGTCCTTCCAATGAACACCCAGGACTAATCTCCTTTAGGATGGACAGGTTGGATCTCCTTGTGGTCCAAGGAACTCTCAAGAGTCTTCTCCAACACCAGTTTAAAAGCATCAATTCTTCAGTGCTCAGCTTTCTTTATACTCCAACTCTTACATCCATACATGATCACTGGAAAAACCATAGCTTTGACTAGACGGACCTTTGTTGGCCAATGTCTCTGCTTTTTAATATGCTGTCTAGGTTGGTCATAACTTTCCTTCAAAGGAGTAAGCGTCTTTTAATTTCATGGCTGCAGTCACCATCTGCAGTGATTTTGGAGCCCAGAAAAATAAAGTCTGACACTGTTTCCACTGTTTCCCCATCTGTTTCCCATGAAGTGATGGGACCAGATGCCATGATCTTAGTTTTCTGATTGCTGAGCTTTAAGCCAACTTCTTCAGTCTCCTCTTTCACTTTCATCAAGAGCTTCTTAAGTTCTTCTTCACTTTCTGCTGTAACGATGGTATCTTCTGCATATATGAGATTATTGATATCTCTCCCAGCAATCGTGATTCTAGCTTGTGCTTCTTCCAGCCCAGTGTTTCTAATGATGTACTCTGTGTAGAACTTAAATAAGCAGGGTGACAATATACAGCCTTGATGTACTCCTTTTCCTATTTGGAGCCAGTCTGTTGTTCCATGTCCAGTTCTAACTGTTGCTTCCTGACCTGCATACAGGTTTCTCAAGCGGCAGGTCAGGTGGTATTATAGCATTGTTCATAACTAGAAACAAATGTTAAAGGAAGACAAAGTGACTGAACAAATTTGATACTTTATGATAGCCTATTATTAGTAGTATTGCAAAATACAATACTTTGGCCACGAGATGCAAAGAGCCAACTCAACAGAAAAAAACCCTGATTCTGGGAAAGATTGAGAGCTGGAGGAGAAGGGTTGATAGAGGCTGGTGTTATCTACTCAATGGGCATGGAGTTTGAGCAAACTCTTGGAGATAGTGAAAGACAGGGAAGCCTGGCATGTTGTAGTCCATAGGGTCACAAAGAGCTTGACACAGCTGAGCAACTGAACCTTCCGGTGGTGATTCAGATGGTGAAGAATCTGTCTGTAATGCAGCAGACGTGTGTTTGATCCCTGGGTCAGGAAGATCCTCTGGAGGGCATGGCAACCCACTCCAGTGTTCTTGCCTGGAGAATTCCATGAACAGAGGAGCCTGGTGGGCTACAGTCCATGGGGTCACAAGGAGTTGGACACGACTGAGTGACTAACAACACTAGCAACTGAACAGCAACAACAACAACAACAACAAAAATTTAACAAAATAATTATTTGTATTGCACTATTAAATACAAAAGAATGTCATAAAATTCTCATATAATTTAAAGTTTCAAAAATACATTTCCATCTGGACCATACACATGTGTAAATGTGTATACACATGCTTGCAAATGACTCTAACCAAATGGTGAGATGTTTCCTTTAGGGAATAGAATTAAAAGTAATTTATATCTGCCATTTCTTCATCTGTAGTAATAATATTGCTTTATGCAATGTTTTAAGTTATTAAACTAATGAATTTTGAGGGTATCAGTTCATGGATGATCAAGATTCCATGGCATTCCTCCCATAATGTGAATATTGAGCACAATTTTAGTTATAACCCTATGAATCTTTAAATCATAGATCATAACTTGTTTATATTTTTAACCATCTCATTTAAAAAAAAGCCTTTGGTTAAATATACAGACATAAAGGCTCACAGAAAAGTAGTTCAGAAAATGACCCCTCCATGTGCTATTATTGCACATTAAAGTTATCTTGTTAAGATATGAAAATGAAAATAGATCTCAATGAAAACTTCTTTTAAAGGACATGTGAAAAGCAAAAGTTTGAATATTTAGAATGTTACCTTTAATTTCTGAAGTACAGATGTATTTTTCAATATAAGTGATCTGAGGGACATACATAGTGTTAGAGGCTTGGTCCAGAAAGATAATTTTTATAATTCACATCATCATCATATTTCTTACATAGTGAACACATGTTGAGCAAATCAGTAACATTTGGTTTCTCCTTTCTGCCATTTCAATAGGTTAGCTAGAAACATCTATTTATTTATAAAGAGGGAGTACAAAAAAATTTTTATTTTATCCTTTCAACCTCTCTCCAATAAATTTGGATACCTTAAAAACAGTATGATGTACTTGGTAAAGAATAAATTTTTGGAGTCAGGATGTCTGGGTTCCTGGTTCTAATCTCTACATCTTACCACCTGGACTAACTTGAGAAAGTCATTTAAGTATCCCTGAAGCTCAGTGTATTAATTTAAATATAAGCACATTAAAATATATCATATCAGAAATATTGTAAAAATAAAATACTATGTGTAAGGCTGAGTTTTAAATCGTGTAAAAATCATGTTATAGCCTTTGCTGACCCTCTAGATATAACTATTATTTTAATTGATGATGTAGGCTTTATGATATCTATGCTTTTTGAAAGAGTCTGTTTAGAATTAGTAATGTAGCACTTCATTTACTCTCCTTCACACATCAAGATATAAAAATCTTCAGTTCAGTTCAGTCGCTCAGTCATGTCCAAGTCTTTGCGACCCCATGAATCGCAGCACGCCAGGCCTCCCTGTCCATCACCAACTCCCGGAGTTCACCCAGACTCATGTCCATCGAGTCAGTGATGCCATCCAGCCATCTCATCCTTGGTCATCCCCTTCTCCTCCTGCCCCAAATCCCGCCCAGCATCAGAGTCTTTTCCAGTGACTCAACTCTTCAATTGAGGTGGCCAAAGTATTGGAGTTTCAGCTTTAGCATCATTCCTTCCAAAGAAATCCCAGGGTTGATCGCCTTCAGAATGGACTGGTTGGATCCCCTTGCAGTCCAAGGGACTCTCAAGAGTCTTCTCCAACACCACAGTTCAAAAGCATCAATTCTTTGGTGCTCAGTCTTCTTCACAGTCCAACTCTCACATCCATACATGACCACTGGAAAAACCAAAGCCTTGACTAGATGGACCCTAGTCAGCCAAGTAATGTCTCTGCTTTTTAATGTGCTGTCTAGATTAGTCATAGCATTTCTTCCACGGTGCAAACGTCTTTTAACACCATGGCTGCAATCACCATCTGCAGGGATTTTGGAGCCAAAAAAATAGAGTCTGACACTGTTTCCACTGTTTCCCCATCTATTTCCCATGAAGTGATGGGACTTGATGCCATGATCTTTGTTTTCTGAATGTTGAGCTTTAGGCCAACTTTTTCACTCTCCTCTTTCATTTTCATCAAGAGGCTTTTAGCTCCTCTTTACTTTCTGCCATAAGGGTGGTATCATCTGCATATCTGAGGTTACTGATATTTCTCCCGGCAATCTTGATTCCAGCTGTTCTTCTTCCAGTCCAGCATTTCTCATGATGTACTCTGCATAGAAGTTAAATAAGCAGGGTGACAATATACAGCCTTGATGTACTCCTCTTCCTATTTGGAACCAGTCTGTTGTTCCATGTGCAATTCTAACTGTTGCTTCCTGACCTGCTTACAGATTTCTCAAGAGGCAGGTCAGGTGGTCTAGTATTCCCATCTCTTTCAGAATTGTCCACAGTTTATTGTGAGCCACACAGTCAAAGGCTTTGGCATAGTCAAGAAAGCAGAAATACATGTTTTTCTGGAACTCTCTTGCTTTTTCCATGATCCAGTGGATGTTGGCAATTTGATCTCTGCTTCCTCTGGCTTTTCTAAAACCAGCTTGACATCAGGGAGTTCATGTTTCATGTATTGCTGAAGCCCGGCTTAGAGAATTTTGAGCATTACTTTACTAGCATGTGAGATGAGTGCAATTGTGCGGTAGTTTGAGCATTCTTTGGCATTGCCTTTCTTTGGGATTGGAAAGAAAACTGACTTTTTCCAGTCCTGTGGCCACGCTGAGTTTTCCAAATTTGCTGGCATATTGAGTGCAGCACTTTCACAGCATCATCTTTCAGGATTTGAAAAAGCTCCACTGGAATTCCATCACCTCCACTAGCTTTGTTCGTAGTGATGCTTTCTAAGGCCCACTTGACTTCACATTCCAGGATGTTTGGCTCTAGATGAGTGATCACACCATCGTGATTATCTGGGCCATGAAGATTTTTTTTTGTACCATTCTTCTGTGTATTCTTGCTACCTCTTCTTAATATCTTCTGCTTCTGTTATGTCCATACAATTTCTGTCCTTTATCGAGCCCATCTTGGCATGAAATGTTCCCTTGGTATCTCTAATTTTCTTGAAGAGACCTCTAGTCTTTCCCATTCTGTTCTTTTCCTCTATTTCTTTGCATTGATTGTTGAAGAAGGCTTTCTTATCTCTTCTTGCTATTCTCTGGAACTTTGCATTCAGATGCTTATATCTTTCCTTTTCTCCTTTGGTTTTCACCTCTCTTCTTTTCACAGCTATTTGTAAGCCTTCCCCAGACAGCCATTTTGCTTTTTGGCATTTCTTTTCTATGGGGATGGTCTTGATCCCTGTCTCCTGTACAATGTCATGAACCTCATTCCATAGTTCATCAGGCACTCTGTCTATCAGATCTAGTCCCTTTAATCTATTTCTCACTTCCATTGTATAATCATAAGGGATTTGATTTAGGCCATACCTGAATGGTCTAGTGTTTTTCCCTACTGTCTTCAATTTGAGTCTGAATTAGGTAATAAGGAGTTCATGATCTGAGCCACAGTCAGCTCCTGGTCTTGTTTTTATTGACTGTATAGAGCTTCTCCATTTTTGGCTAGGGGAGTATAATTCCATCTTCTTCAGACACCCTCATTTGCTTTTATTGTCATGAGTATTATTTCTAGTTATAAATCCCACCAAACAATGATATATTTTCTTTAAAGCATCTTACATTTGTTATGAAAATTAGAAAAATGTGTAAAAATATTATTTCTATGAACCTAAATGTTTGTGATTTCTGCAGCTTTTCTCTCCATCCTGTTGACTCATATTTTCATTTGGCTTAATTTCTCTTTAGTCTGAAGAACTTCCTCTAGTATTTCTTATAGAGAAGTTCCACTGATGCCAGATTCTCTTATCTTAAGTTTTATAGCCAACAAGTAACTCGTATGTGAAGAGTACTTTCATTGTGTACAGAAAAATAGGTACAACAGATTTGTAGAGTTAATATGGTATTCAGTTTATGAAGAGACTCCCAGACTGATTTTTGTTTAGTTCACTTTTTTTTTAGTTTTATTTTATTTTTTTTTAATACTTTATTCTATGTTACAATACTGTCTTGGTTTTGCCATACATCAACATGAATCAGCCACAGGTGTACACAATCTCCCAATGCTGAAGCCCCCTCCCACCTCCCACCCCATATCATCTCTCTGGATCATCCCCTGCACCAGCCCAAGCATCCTGTATCCTGTACTGAACATAGACTGACGCTTCATTTCTTATATGATAGTATACATGTTTCAATGCCATTCTCCCAAATCATCCCATCCTCTCCCTCTCCCTCAGAGGCCAAAAGTCCGTTCTATACCTCTGTGTCTCTTTTGTTGTCTCACATAGAGGGTCATCATTATTATCTTTCTAAGTTCCATATATATGTGTCAGTATACTGTATTTGTGTTTTTCTTTCTGGCTTACTTCACTCTGTATAATCGGCTCCAGTTTCATCCATCTCATTAGAACTGATTCAAATTTATTCTTTTCAAGGGCTGAGTAATACTCCATTGTATATATGTACCACAGCTTTCTTATCCATTCATCTGCTGATGGACATCTAGGTTGTTTCCATGTCCTGGCTATTATAAACAGTGCTGCAATGAACATTGGGGTACATGTGTCTCTTTCAGTTCTGGTTTCCTCGGTGTGTATGCCAAGCAGTGGGATTGCTGGGTCATAAGGCAGTTCTATTTGCAATTTTTAAAGGAATCTCCACACTGTTCTCCATAGTGGCTGTACTAGTTTGCATTCCCACCAGCAGTGTAAGAGGGTTCCCTTTTCTCCACATCCTCTCCAGCATTTATTGCTTGTAGACTTTTGGATCGCAGCCATTCTGACTGGTGTGAAATGGTACCTCATTGTGGTCTTGATTTGCATTTCTCTGATAATGAGTGATGTTGAGCATCTTTTCATGTGTTTGTTAGCCATCCGTATGTCTTCTTTGGAGAAATGTCTATTTAGTTTTTTGGCCCATTTTTGGTTCTTTTACTTTTCTGGAGTTGAGCTTCATAAGTTGCTTGTATATTTTTGAGATTAGTTGTTTGTCAGTTGTTTCATTTGCTATTGTTTTCTCCCATTCATAAGGCTGTCTTTTCACCTTGCTTATAGTTTCCTTTGTTGTGCAGAAGCTTTTAATTTTAATTAGATCCCATTTGTTTATTTTTGCTTTTACTTCCAGTATACTGGAAGGTGGATCATAGAGGATCCTGCTGTGATTTATGTCGGAGAGTGTTTTGCCTATGTTCTCCTCTAGGAGTTCTATAGTTTCTGGTCTTACGTTTAGATCTTTAATCCATTTTGAGTTTATATCTGTGTGTGATGTTAGAAAGTGATCTAGTTATATTCTTTTACAAGTGGTTGACTAGTTTACCCAGCACCACTTGTTAAAGAGATTGTCTTTACTCCATTGTATATTCTTGCCTCCTTTGTCGAAGATAAGTTGTCCATAGGTGTGTGGATTTATCTCTAGGCTTTCTATTTTGTTCCATTGATCTATATTTCTGTCTTTGTGCCAGTACCATACTGTCTTAATGACTGTGGCTTTGTAGTAGAGCCTGAAGTCAGGCAAGTTGATTCCTCCAGTTCCATTCTTCTTTCTCAAGATTGCTTTTGCTATTCCAGGTTTTTTGTATTTCCATACAAATCTTGAAATTATTTGTTCTAGTTCTGTGAAAAATACTGCTGGTAGCTTGATAGGAGTTGCATTGAATCTGTAGATTGTTTTGGGTAGTATACTCATTTTCACTATATTGACTCTTCCGAGCCATAAGCATGGTATATTTCTCCATCTATTAGTGTCCTCTTTGATTTCTTTCATCAGTGTTTTATAGTTTTCCATATATACAGGTCTTTAGTTTCTTTAGGTAGGTATATTGCTAAGTATTTTATTCTTTTCGTTGCAATGGTGAATGGAATTGTTTCCTTAACTTCTTTTTCTACTTTCTCATTATTAGTGTATAGGAATGCAGGGGATTTCTGAGTGTTGATTTTATATCCTGCAACTTTACTATATTCATTGATTAGTTTTCTGGTCGAGTCTTTAGGATTTTCTATGTAGAAGTCTAGTCTTTAGGATTTTCTATGTAGA
The DNA here is from genome assembly GCA_917880005.1 of Nanger dama. Lineage (NCBI taxonomy): Eukaryota > Metazoa > Chordata > Mammalia > Artiodactyla > Bovidae > Nanger > Nanger dama. Next base: position 3,032,430 of record CAKJTW010000035.1, on the reverse strand, counting down.
AGATCATGTCATCTGCAAACAGTGAGAGTTTTATTTATTCTTTTCCAATTTGGATTCCTTTTATTTCTTTTTCTTCTCTGATTGCTGTGGCCAAAACTTCCAGAACTATTATATGTCAATAAAATGGACAACGTGGAAGAAATGGACAAATTCTTAGAAAAGTACAACTTTCCAAAACTGAACCAGGAAGAAATAGAAAATCTTAACAGACCCATCACAAGCATGGAAATTGAAACTGTAATCAGAAATCTACCAGCAAACAAAAGCCCAGGTCCAGATGGCTTCACAGCTGAATTCTACCAAAAATTTCAAGAAGAGCTAACACTTATCTTACTGAAACTATTCCAGAAAATAGTTAAGGTAAACTTCCAAACTCATTCTATGAGGCCACCATCACCCTAATACCAAAACCTGACAAAGATGCCACAAAAAAGGAAACTACAGGCCAATATCACTGATGAACATAGATGCAAAAATCCTTAACAAAATCCTAGCAATCAGAATCCAACAACACATTAAAAAGATCACACATCATGACCAAGTGGGCTTTATCCCAGGGATGCAAGGATTCTTCAATATCTGCAAATCAATAAATGTAATTCACCACATTAACAAATTGAAAAATAAAAATCATATGATTATCTCAATAGATGCAGAGAAGGCCTTTGACAAAATTCAACTTCCATTTATGAGAAAAACTCTCCAGAAAGCAGGAATAGAAGGAACGTTCCTCAACATAATAAAAGCTATATATGACAAACCCACAGCAAACATTATCCTCAATGGTGAAAAATTGAAAGCATTTCCCCTAAAGTCAGGAACAAGACAAGGGCGCCCACTTTCACCACTACTTTTTGTTCACTTTTGAACAGAAATGTCCACATTTTTTGTTTGTTTGTTTGTTTTGTTGTTATTGATAAACTGCTAATGAAGTTACCACTAAGGCAGCAAGCTCTTTCTCCAAAGTCAAGAAGTAAATTGTAGTCTCTCCATCACTGTATTTTTCAGATGTAAGGAAAAGTTGCCCCTCTAGTTCTAAATTACTTATATGGAGTTTTCTGAATGGCTCCACTCCTTAGGGCTTCAGCTCCTGAAGCTCACAGCATCCTACCTAAGTTACCTTAAAAGTCCTTCCTTTCTTTAATCTCATTTAAAGCTTGAAGGCAGTTTGTTAGTTAATGGACCTCTAACCAGTTCTACAGCATATATCCTGTATGCATTATGAGATAGTCTAGATAGAAACTCATTTTGAAACATGGGTAATATTTGTCACAAATTTTTATGGGTATTCATTCAAAACTGGGCTAGAAGGTAGAATATTAATCTTGTCATGAAATTCTTAATAATTTTACTAGAGAGTAAAGATGTGCATATAAGGCAAGAGAACTGAGCAGCAGAGAAATATATTGTCATTAAGGAAAAGAGGTAATAAAGATTTGATGCTCTGTAAAAGTTGAGGCCACCAGAGATCTATTAGTAGGGCCTCAAGTAGAAAATAGTACTTGAGATGTATTTTGTCAGATTGTCAATAGTTGTCAAAGTTTTACCCATCTTTAAGCTAACATAGTAAACCTGACATAGTCACATGGATGCTAGGAGAATCTGTGAGACTCCCTGATCACAGACAAAGATGAGTTTTTGACTCATGGAAATCACAGTAGTCAGAATATTGGCATTTTTGGTGCTGATCTCCTGAGCCTCAATTCTCAGAGGGAGAAGAAAGAATGTCAATAACATACACTTATACACACACACACTGGGCTTTGTTGTAAAAGAGCAATTCAAAAATTAGAAAAGTTGAGTCTTTATAATGACAGTAAGCATGCCTAAACTTTACTCCAGAAGGAGACAGTATTTCTATCCTCAAAGAATGTTTTCTATCCAAATATCTTTGAAAAGATAAGTCAGAACAAAGAGCAATTAATATCTTGCTAACTAACAAGACATCCACAAACATAAGAATTATGTCGCCCAAGTGCAAGGTGTCAAAGCATCATTAATGGCTTGAATTAGTTGCTGAGGTGAGAACCAAAGTTATACTCAAAATATTAGAGCATTTGTATACAAGACATTTACCAAGAGGGCTAGTAGCACAGTCATTCAGGGTGGGCCAACACGTTTGGTAGTTGCTCCGTCATGTCTGACTCTTTGTGATCCAGGGACTGTAGCCCACCAGGCTCCTCTGTTCATGGGCTTCACCAGGCAAGAATACTGGGAGGGTTACCATGCCCGCCTCCAGGGGAACTTCCCGGCCCAGAGATCGAACCTGGGTCTCTCACACTGCAGGCAGATTCTTGGCCATCTCAGCCTCCAGGGAAGCAGAATGCACTGTGCCAACTGCCCTGCCTGGTTTGATCACCCTCTTACATGGGGGACAATTTGATGATCAGAGTTGTCATACTTGGATAACAGGGGGATGGCTAGCAAATGCAAAATAGCCCCCAGTAGTACCCACCTCAAATGGCCCTAGTTTGGATTATAGCAAACACGCTGCCTACTTTCCAGGGTGAAATACGGTGGATGCACCCAGTCATCAGCCCTGAATGGCATATCTTCTGTCAACTTATTAAAAAAAGACCTGTCTTTTGTCTCTGAAACTTCATTCTTGAAGCTTCCTACAATGTAGGATATTACCTCTCAGTTGCTCTATCCTAAGAAGCTGTGGTTTCCAGGGAAATGGGCTAGATTCACAGATATTTAAATATTTTAAGATTTTGGGTGTCCATTCTAGTATGTATTGGCAAATATGTCTATTTGGGGCATGAGAAAGATATTAAGGGAAAGGGGTCAGACAGCATTAGCAAAAATTTTTAAATACAAGAATAAAATAATATGTAGGTGAGAAAACACTGTTTATCTGTTGATTGTAGAAGAGAACTTCAGAAATCAGAATTAAAATACATAGAATGAAATAGTAAAAAGGGAAGGAGAAGGGAATGGTAACTCACTCCAGGATTCTTGCCTGGGAAATCGTATGGACAGAGGAGCCTGACAAGATACAGTCAGAGTCACAAACAGTCAGATACAACTGAGTAACTCATTTTTAAAAGAAACTTAGCTATCTGTAAATAATAGCTAAGATGATATGCAGTTATCTATAGGAATACCCTAAAGTGAAGATACAGTTATACCATTCTGGAAAGAACTTTGGTAATGAATATGCATGGGGAAGCAAGAAAGAGAATAGACTTAGCAAAAAGCTGAGAAGCTGGAACAGGAATGCAATGAACAAAGCCTATTGAAGAATCCCCCTTAGCAGGAAGCAGACAGGCCATCAAGATGCAGTCAAGACTATTTTATTTATTTGTTTATGAATATCTCATTCATTCACTCCAATTCAGTAGTGTAAACTTCTAAATAAGCATCTGAAATCCATAGGCACCAATTGGAGTATGAAGCAACATTTTTAGCATCCAGTATGAGATAAAAAGACAGAAAAAAGAGCAAGTGTAGGGTGAGCTGATTCATAAATGGAACTTATTTAGCAAAACAAGAAATCAAAGTCAAGCGAAACATCAGCCTCATGGCAAGGTTCTCTCAGAAAAATCAGATGTGTCATGGCACATAGAATGACGTCAAATGAAAAATAAATCTGAAAGCGTAAGATGGTTTGTGTTGACATCAGGGCTTATATATGGTTAGTTCACTGGTTTATAAACCAAATTGCTCTCTTAAATGATCTCATTAAATTCTCCTTATGAAAGTTGCCCAGTCGTGTCTGACTGACTCTTTGTGACCTCATGGACTATACAGTCCATGGAATTCTCCAGACCAGAATACTAGAGTGAGCAGCCTTTTCCTTCTCCAGGGGATCTTCCCAACCCAGGGATTGAACTTGAGTCTCCCGCATTGTAGAAAGATTCTTTACCAGCTAAGCCACATGGGAAGCTCACTTTTTCTCATTAGATTCTTTGATATATTAATTATTTCATATTTCTGTTCTGATACTTACAAAATCTCTACTATATCTGAGTACTGTCCTGCTGCTTGACTTACCACTTCCAACTATGTTTTTAAAGTCTAACATGATTTAGCCATAGGAATTCTGTTGATATGGTAATATTTTTGTGTGGAAAGGGAACAAACATTCTATAATTCTTTGATAAAATTTTAGGATTTAGTGACCCATGTCCCTTAGTTATGACCTTCACCATTGTGTGTCGTCTTTTATTCCTCTCTTTTGTTGATCTAAAAGTGGCGTTAGTGGGTAAATTTCCTTCTGCGTATGATAAGGATGTGTTACATCTTTTTACTGACTGATTGATTAGGTCTTTCTCATAAAGAATCTTGGGTAGATTAAAAACAATTACTTTCGCTTATCTTTTCCAGAAACATGAGATATTCTTGGCTACTCACCATAAGGGACTTCCCTGGTGGCTCAGTGTGAAGATTCCACCTTCCAATGCAGGAGACTTGGATTCCACTCCTGGGTCAGGAAGATCCCCTGGAGTAGGAAATGGCAACCCATTCAAGTAGTACTGCATTTAAAGTCTCGTGGATAGAGGGGCCTGTGGGGCTACAGTGGGGCTATTCATGGGTTGCAAAGAGCTGGTCACAGCTGAGTAAGTTAGCATGCACACATTCACCATAAGAACCTGCTGGGAATGCTGGAGGAAAGTCTATTTACAACTTAGGAGCTTCCAAGACTGCACTCTCTAGGAGTTTCTTTTGCTATTCTACACTCTAGCCTTCGTATTAGCCTCCAGAAACCAGTCAACTTAAGGTTTAATTGTATCCACCAGTCTATGGTTCCCTGTAAGCTGATATGGCCTGTGATTTCCTGTATTTGCCCATCTTTCTAGATTTTAGACCAGTGATTTTTTTTTCATGTGACCTTAATTCTCTGAACAAGAAATGTTATTGATTTTCAGCTTTTTCAGTATTTTTCTTATTGTAAAAAGAGTGGCGGTATTAGTTGCTAAGTCATGTGTGACTCTTGTGACCACATGGACTGTAGCCTGCTAGGCTCCTCGCTCCATGAGATTCTCCAGGTAAGAATATTGGAGTGGGTTGCCATTTCCTTCTCCAGGGGATCTTCCTGACCCAGGAATTGAACCTGCGTCTCCTGCATTGCAGGCAGATTCTTTACAAATTGAGCTAAGAGGGAAGCCATATCTTTCTTATTAAGAAAAGAGAGGGGTTTCCCTTTAAGCTGTTTATTTCTGAAAACTGACCCTGGAAATATTCAGACTGCATCCTAATGGCCAGTCACTTGATTTAATCTTTGAACAAGGCAGTATCTCAATGTGACAATCTTTCCCGAATAATGTGAATTCTACATTCTCTATGTTTCATGTGTATACTAGTTACAGACTAGCCAGATTTTTTATTTTTGCGCTCACCTATTTAATGTAGACCCTACATGCAGCAAAGTCAATTTTTCTTAATTGTGCATGAACATCATCTTGCCTAAGTTCACAAAGAGTTCGACATAATTTTTTTCTAATTAAAATTTACTTCAGATGACAGTTGTACTACTGTTTCAACACTACATAAGAGTTCTCTCTAGACATTTATCACCCAATCGCAAATTCAATACTAAAATACAATCCAAAATCCCAAATTACGCAGCTGTAATACTTAGACATTTTTATGGTGATGTGCCACTTGTGTGTATTAATTTATGCATTTTTAGCTCTTGCTGCAAAGTGAACTCCTGAGAAATCTCAGTAGTATAATAGTAAAAAAATAGTATATGTTCATTAATATGATTTGTGATTTGATCAAATAACCAACATTCCCTGGATCATGGAGAAAGCAAAGGAGTTCCAGAAAAATTTCTACATCTGCCTCATTGAATGTACTAAAGACTTTGACTGTGTGGGTCACAACAGACTGTGGAAAATTCTTCAGGAGATGGAAGTACAAGTCTACCTTACCTGTCTCATGAGGAACCTGTATGCAGATCAAGAAGCCACAGTTAGTACTGGACATGGAACAACTGACTGGTTCAAAATTGGCAAAAAGGACAACAAGGCTGTATATTGTCACTCTGCTTATTTAACTTGTATGCAGAGTACATCATGCGAAATACTGGGCTAAATGAATCACAAACTGGAATCAATATTGCCAGGAGAAATATAAATAATCTCAGATATGCATATGTTACCACCCTAGTGGCAGAAAGTGAAGAGTAACTAAAGAGCCTCTTGATGAAGGTGAAAGAGCAGAGTGAAAAAGCTGGCTTGAATCTCAACATTCAAAAACTAAGATCGTAGCATCTAGTCCCATCACTTCATGGCAAATAAATGGGGAAAAGGTAGAAGAAATGACAGCTTTTATTTTATTGGCTCCAAAATTACTGCAGATGGTGACGGCAGCTATGAAATTAAGATGCTTGCTCCTTGGAAGAAAAGCTATGACAAACCTAAATAGTGTATTAGAAAGCAGACACATCACTTGGCCAGTATCAAAGGTCCATCTAGTCAAAGCTATTATTTTTCCAGTAGTGAAAGTTGAACCATAAAGAAGGCTGGGCACTGGAAGAATTAACACTTTTCAATTGCGGTGGTGGAAAAGACTCCTGAAAGTCCTTTAAACTGTGACAAGATCAAACCAGTCAATCCTAAAGGAAATCAGCTCTGGCGGGAGTAATGCTGAAGATGAAGCTCCAGTACTTTGGCCACCCAAAGTGAAGAGTCTACTGACTGGAAATTACCCTGATGCTGGGAAAGGGTGAAGGCAAAAGGAGAAGGGGGGTGACAAGATAAGATGGTTAGATGACATCACCAAATCAATGGACATGAACTTGATCAAACTCCAGGAGACAGGCTTCCTTCCTAGCTCAGTCAGTAAAGAACCTGCCAATTCCTGTACCAGGAGGGGAGAGAAGTTATACTGTTCCATTAATAGTTACAACATGGGGGAGAGAAGGATGATAGGGTCTGTTTTTTCCATTCCTGCAAATGGGATGATTTGGTGGCCCAGTCTATATGAACAAACTTACCAAGGAAAGCATTTTCATACAGTGGTATTTTTGTAAGGATATAGAGAAAACACTAAATGTTTTGTGGTGAATCTGAAAAGTTATATCACAAATTGTGTGTATATAGGAGGGTTGAAAATGGTGAGCAAAATTTTTATCCTAAATAAGTGAGATAGTCATTGTATCAACCCGTTAAGCCTATTCTGATATAATACATGTAAAATGCCTTGTACAATCAGTGGCATTTGATAAATTAAAATGCATGTCAACTATTATTATTTTAAGAAGTCATTTTAAAAAGATTGAATAAAGTAGTCATGGAAACTAAAGTGACTGTGTTTCCATTCATTTATTGTGTGCTGAGCTAATGAGTTTCAAGCAGCTAGTTTTCATTTGCAGGGTTTTTTTGAACCTTTATATTGGCTTCTAAAATAAAGGAGTGCATTTATAATCACTTGGACAGCCAGGAGGTCAAGCCAGTCAATCCTAAAGGAAATCAACCCTGAACATTCACTGGAAGAACTGATGCTAAAACTAAAGCTCCAGTCCTCTGGCCACCTGATGCTAAAATCGACTCATTGGAAAAGACCCTGATGCTGGGAAAGATTGATGGCAAGAGGAGAAGAGGGTAGCAGAGGATAGATGACTGGATGTCACCACTGACTCAATGGACATGAGTTTGAACAAACTATGGGAGACAGTGAAGGACAGGGAATCCTGATGTGCTACAGTTTGTGGGATCACAAAGAGTTGGACATGACTTAGTGACTTAATAGCAACATAATACGGAACATGCCATGCCTACATACAAGTCTCATGAATATTTTAGTTTAAGGCCACATAAAGAATGAGAGGGCTTCCCAGATGGAGCAAGTTGTAAATAACCTGCTGACAGATGCAGAAGACTCAAGAGATACATGTTTGACCCTGAGTTGGGAAGATCCCCTGGAGAAGGAAATGGCAACCCATTCTAGTGTTCTTGCCTGGAGAATCCCATGGACAGAGGGAGCCTGTGGGCTCTAGCCCATGGGGTTGAAAGTGTTGGACATGATGAAGCGAGTTAGCACACACAGAATGGGAGAGAGTGTTTGCAAATTATACACCCGATAACAATTCAATCTCCAAAATATGCAAGAAACACAACTCAATAGTAAACAATCAAAAAAAAAAAAACTAACAAACAATTTGATTTTTAAAAAAGGACTAAGGACTTGAATAAACATTTTTCCAAAGAAGATCTACATTTGCCTCTAGTTTTCCCTTGTTTTTTTTTTCGCCTTTCTTCCTTCCTCTCATTCAGTAAGAGGATGCATTGCCTCAGAGGCAGACTATATAGGGGGAGAAGAGGAAGCATTTTGATAGCTTTTGTGTTACTTTGGGGAAGGATACTTTAAGGCATATGTAAAGCATTTCGGACAGAAATGACAGAGAGAACAGAATTTCCACCCAGACAATAGCAGTGATTAGAAACAAGCAAACAGACCTCAGCAGTGGCAGGGAAGAGAGCGAGAGGGAGCAGAGCAAAGGGGAGCTGTGGCCGATCCTACACTGGGAAGCAATGGCTGGGCAGCGCACATGCATGGGAATGGAGCCTCAACAGTTTCATCAGATCCCTCCAACCCAGATAGGATTCAGAACTCACAGAGACTAGCAACTTCTAATGGGGCCACGCTCAAGTCTGCAACAGAAGTCTCAGTGAAGTGCCTGGTGCCTTCGTCGGCTCTCTCAAACCTGTAGTGGTCCATGTGTGGGTTGGAAAAGGATTTCGAGACAAGAGACAGAAAGTGAGGGAAAGAAAGTTTATTTAGAGTGGGAGATGCTGTCAGAACTGCCGGCCAGCTCAAGGGAGAACTGACGCTGAATGGGGGTCCTTAGCCCACTTGTATACCCAGGGTGCAAGCGGTGGGTTAGGGATCTTGGGAGTCATTTGCTGATTGGACGAGGAGCATATACTGGGTGGAGAGAAGAGTGAGGGCAAATACCTCCTCCCTATGGGGTAGGAGGGGAGACAGGCTATACTGTTCCATTAATAGCAGAAACATGGGGGAGGGGAGGGCGATAAGGGTCTGGTTTTTCCATTCCTGCATTCCAAGATCCTCATTGGTTTTACTTGCTCTTTCGTCCTCGGTCACCACAATACCTACGAGTACCTTGGCACATGGAAGTTTCTACAATCGAGGTACAACCCGTGGGATAGGAGAGGGCATCCTGAGGATGACAAAATTTAAGTTTTCCAATGAAATATCAGAATAGGTATCTAGATTCAGATTTTTTTAAAAATTACATTGTTGATCTCGTTAGGTAGTTAGAATAGGAAAAAAGAGTCCAAAATGGCGATTGCTAAAAGATGAAGAAGGGGAAAACCCACAAAAATAGAACAAAGGATGGTCCAAGGACCAGAGTGAGGACCTCAGGTAAAACTAACAGCCCTCCTGGCTAGCCCAGTTTACACAGGACAGGCTCAGGGGAGGAGGCAAAACAGAAAAAAGGAGCCAAAATTGAGCTGAGGGCTTCTCTTCATGTCTTGTGGATCAGCCCGCCCTCATGCCTCAAGGATGTATCTTCCTTTGCTTGCCAAATAAAACTGAGCTGTAACAGGGCTGTGACGTTGGTCCGTCTGTCGCTTCAAATTTTTGCTGCAGCAAGACAGAACAGAGGAAATTGCACTCTCCTCTGACATATATGGTGCTGTGTCTGATTTAACCTGGCTGAAACAATCTTGGCTTGGCCCCTGAGAGGTGGAAGGCAAGCACAGCAGGAGCCCAACTCAGTGAAAGCTCCCGTGGTGGGAGCTGAACCCGAAGAAAACCCAGTTCAGGAGAAGTGTCAAGAAGCCCAGCGTTCTGGAAACTGGGACAGCAAAAACAAACTCAGCAGAAAGCTCACGCAGCTCAGTCTCAGATTCCAGAAGACCTCCAGTTCAGGTAGGATGTCCTCGCTCTCGTGGCTCAGAGGACATATGGCTAACAGCACCTTAATTCCTTTACAATCTCTGGTTTCTTGTTTCCTCGAAACTCCACAAACAGGCGGGCAGCAGTGGGTGCCATTGAGGGGCTCTGGCAAGGGCTACTTAGTACCTGTTGCCCAAGTGGGTGGGGGGTTCTTCTGTCCTTAATCGTCTTTGTGCTAAGGATCAGGCAAATGAAAACTCTGAGCACAGGTCAGATATTTAGGTTGTGAAGGGGATTCCTTGGGACATTCTCCCACTGCCTTTTCCTCCCATCCTTCAGCTCCTCTCTCTCTCTATGCCACTGCTGACAAAGTATTGGGCAGGTCATCATCTTTCCATTTCTGAAAGTTGTTTTTGAAACAGAGTTTGAGTGAACTCCGGGAGGTGGTGATGGACAGGGAGGCCTGGCGTGCTGCAATTCATGTGGTCGCCAAGTTGGACACAACTGAGGGACTGAACTGAACTGAACTGAACCTAAGGTTGGAGGAGCCTGATGGCCTACAGTTCATGGATTTGCAAAGAGTTGGACACGATTGAGCAACTGAGCATGCACACACTCAAGAGAGTAGATCTTAAGAGTTCTCATCACAAGGAAAGATATAAAAATCCGTACCTGTGTGTAGTGATGAATTAAACTTATTGTGGTAACCATTTCACAATACATACCAAACTTTATGTGGTACACCTATTATATGTACTATATGTCTGTTATATCTCATGAAAAAAAAAGCTATATTAAAATTACAAATAAAATTCTAAAAGAAGAAATCTTTAAAAAGTACTTAGGGTTTAAAAAATAAAAAAAAAGAATAGCACATAGCAGCCAAAAGGACTGAAGAAGTGAAAGATGAGACACCAGAAATCCAGTATAAAGTAGAAAATTAAAAAGTTTGAAAATACATTAAATATTCAACATCATGGGATAAATAATGATCTGAACTGAGAAATAGTGTGGCAAATTAAAATGAAAATAAAATTAGAGAGATTATGAGTAGAAATATCTTTTAAAAAAACTACATATAGAAAATAAACAAAACTGAGATAGATTTAAAGAAAAGAATAGTGAAGTTGAAAAAAAAAAATGTGACACAACACAGATTACCAAAGTCAGAAGTAAATGAAATTCATTACTAAATCTTACTAAAATCCAAATGATTAGAAAACCAGCTAATCTAATTTATGCTACAGATCTGAAGATTCAGATAAAATGGATAAATACTTAAAACCCCAACTTAAGTGACACAAGAATAATTATAAATATGTTATCTGAAATTGAAACTCAAATTGCATGTCTGCTTATAAAGAAAAATCTAGGCCCAGGCAAATTATAGTATATATTGACCAAAACATGGACATATTTTCACAACAGCAAAAGGACTAAGAAACTTGAAAAAATAATTTGATGAATCCCAAATAATAATCATCATAAAATACAATAAATGCAACATGAGAAAAAAAGTATAGATCTGTGTTTTCCATGAATGCAGCTGTAAAAACATTCTAAACCCAATATAAACAAGCCAATTCTAACTACATGTTAGGGTAATAGCACATTATGAGCAAGTGGAATTTTTAGGAAATGCAATTTTGGTATAAAATAAATTTATCACTTTAGCATAGTAAACTAGAAAGAGTATATGGATCTCTAAAATACAACAAACAGCTATGGTATTAGTTCACCATAATAGACTATAGTAAAAACTTGACATATAGATCAGTGGCATTCTGTTTAGTAAAGCTGTCTTTTTATAACTCTTGTTTTTCTTTCCAAATTCTTGTTATAACATTCAGGGTCTTATATTTTCATCAATGCATTTTGTACTCAAATCTATTTTTTCCTGATATTAATATAATTTCTTCTGCTTTTTAGGTCAATATTTACACAGTGTAGCCCCTTTATTTTCCAACTTTCTGAGGAAACTGTTTTACCTAAATAATTTATAAAGAGCAAAAACCTGGATTTTAAATTTCTAAACCAATCTAATAACTTCTGCATTGATTGTTAATCTTGGTTATTTTCCAATTAATTTTTAACTTCTGTAATCTCTATTTCTATATTTTCTTTCTAAATTTCTATACTGTCTATATTTTGCATTTTCTAATTATCTCAGCATTTCACCCTTTTCCTTTCTTTCATCCTTTTTTCTTTATTGACTTCTGTTAAACTGATTTTTTTTTTTAAAGGAATACCTTTTGGTTTTCTTTGCTAGCTTGGAAACCACATGACTATTTTTTTAGCAAGTTTTTGTAAATTAATAATTTATGGAAACAAGTGTGATTTAGTTTCACACAGTACTCAAGATATTCCTTACTTTCATTCTCCTTCCAATTATAAGTATGTGGCATATTTTAATTACATTTGAGCCAGGCTCCAATCGCCTCCCTTACTACATCCTACCTAGTGACAATATATTACAATACTCTGGGTGTGAAGAAAGGGGAATTTAAAACAAATGTTTTATCTTTGATAACACTGATAGAAATTAACTGCCAATTTTATCAATTAACATGTTCAGTTTTGTTCCATAAATCTCACAATTTCCATTTTATTCACTTTTCTTCTTCATTTAAATAGTTTCTTAGAGGCAGTCATTGTGGGAAAACACCAATGTAAATGAATCTGAAAATGTTTTATTTCTTAATGATATTGTGTGCAGGTATACAACACGAATTTTCAGTTCTCTCTACTACCAGTTTGCACTTAACTTTGCACTGAGTTCACATTCATAAGTTTTGATAATACATGTATACATATAAATATATATGTATACATAATATACTTTACAATGTCTTTAACTGTGGTATTTCTAAATTGTATTTATCCTAGGTATATTTCAGTTCTATTTTGATGCTTCTGAATATGTAATCATCATATATAATACTTCTCAAGTCTACTTTTTCTAGTCTTAAATTAGAAAATTTTTAGATACTATTACTATTTTAAATTGCTTCTCTGCCATCTACTATATCTAGATTGATAACTCCCAGAATACTGCATGCTACTATTAGAAACTAAACATTTTGCTTTTTAATGAATGTGAAAATGGAAAGGTGAAGTGGTTTGTATCATTTTTCTGTAATAATATGCAGTGTTATCTTTGTTTAGTCACCAAGTTATGTCCGACTCTTTGTGATTCCATGGACTGTATAGCCTACCAGACTCCTCTGTCCATGGGATTTCCAGGCAAGAATATTGAAGTGGGTTGTGATTTTCTTCTTCAGGGGATCTTACTGACCCAGGAATCCAACCTGCATCTCCTTGTTGTCAGGCAGATTCTTTACCACTGAGTCACCTGGGAAGCTCCAATAAATAATAGTATGTAGTATCTGACTAATAAAAAATTTCAATCTAAAATTTGGTTGGTTCAGATACTATATATCTGTACAGAAAATCTATAGTATGGAAATCAAAATGATTTTTACCTGCTTCCAGACAGATAAGATTTCTTCCCTATCAGAGTTTAAAACAGATTTGCATATTTAAATCTAATGTCACCAGTCCCAGTAGTTAACAGAATATACTCTCATAATTTAAAAATAAGTTGTATCTTACATTTCCATGTTGTTGTGTACATATATATATATATATGTATATTATTTATTTACATTAGGATTTTATTGAGAATGTAACAAGGCCTCTGTCAGGGACTGGTGGCTGTATGTTTAAATCAGTTCTATTTTAAGGTGGAAGGAAAGAATTTAAAGAAACCACTCACTAACAAGGCAGTTTGACTAATTAGACATATCTAATTAATTTTACATACTAGAGAGGGTGTGTATATAGGTAGAAGTAAAATTGTAAGTAACATTTTCAAACTAATATACTGAATTTGATATTAAAACTGATGAGTCGATGCTACTTTTATTGTAGCATTTCACACGTGGAAAAATAGAGAAGGAAAAATCATAGAAACTGTAGAGACTTACAATATATTTATTCAACACAACTGGTAATAAGATAAAAATAGATAAGTTATTACTATTCAATACAAAATGTTCTAACATTTGTTACCAGCTTTCAAAATTTTCTACCTGATAAATAACAACATACATATTAACCTTGACAAAGAAAGAATATGTAATTTCAAAGCTGAATAAATGATTCCTTGTATTTAACAATGTAGAAATAAATTTATTTTTAAAAAGCCAAAGTAAACATTATTAAAATTAAAGAAAGTGTCACTAACATGAATAAGCTAAATTTCAGCACACTAGATTGAAAATGTCTAGTGAAAAAAATGGTGCTTTTGCTTTCTATAAAGGTAGATTTCTTAAAGAGAAAGGAAAATAATCTCTTGAGAGATATGCTGGTTCATCATGGTGGTTGGCTTTCCTTTGCCAACAAAAAAACCTGATTACAGTTGATGATTGATAATAGTTATTACCCCAGCCTCTCTAAACCAAAAATAAGATAAGATTTTATCAAAAATAGAAACAAAACCAAAACGCAAACCACTCTATCATCTACATAGTTTCAACACTATACTTCTGCTTCTGGTTGCTTTTAAAAAGGTTTAAGATACTTCAGTGAGCATCTCATTACTGACAGAAAGCTCTATTTAGCAGAAAATTATTCTTACCCATAGAAATGACATTTTATTCAGACTGCCAAAGTGAGTTTATTATTGTGTCATTAGTCATTGCCTTGGGAGTGACACCTGGGGAAAATGATTTAGTGGAGATTAGAACAATCAGATACGACACTGAAAACTACAGTTCATATCCAAAATGGTCAGTGAGATGTATTTCAGTAATAATGGTGCTGATAAACATTGAAACCAGCTAGAGATTTGACTCTTTTCTATTTAGTAATACTATTAGCTTCAGTTCAGTTCAGTCGCTCAGTCGTGTCCGACTCTTTGCGACCCCATGAGCTGCAGCACGCCAGGCCTCCCTGTCCATCACCAACTCCTGGAGTTCACTCAGACTCACGTCCATCGAGTCAGTGTTGCATCCAGCCATCTCATCCTCGGTCGTCCCCTTCTCCTCCTGCCCCCAATCCCTCCCAGCATCAGGGTCTTTTTCAATGAGTCAGCTCTTTGCACGAGGTGGTCAACGTACTGGAGTTTCAGCTTCAGCATCATTCCTTCCAAAGAAATCCCAGGGCTGATCTCCTTTAGAATGGCCTGGTTGGATCTCCTTGCAGTCCAAGGGACTCTCAAGAGTCTTCTCCAACACCACAGTTCAAAAGCATCAATTCTTCGGTGCTCAGCCTTCTTCACAGTCCAACTCTCACATCCATACATGACCACTGGCAAAACCATAGCCTTGACTCGACGGACCTTTGTTGGCAAAGTACTGTCTCTGCTTTTGAATATGCTATCTAGGTTGGTCATAACTTTTCTTCCAAGGAGTAAGCGTCTTTTAATTTCATGGCTGCAGTCACCATCTGCAGTGATTTTGGAGCCCCCAAAAATAAAGTCTGACACTGTTCCCACTGTTTCCCCATCTATTTCCCATGAAGTGATGGGACCGGATGCCATGATCTTCGTTTTCTGAATGTTGAGCTTTAAGCCAACTTTTTCACTCTCCTCTTTCACTTTCATCAAGAGGATTTTTTGTTCCTCTTCACTTTCTGCCACAAGGTGGTGTTCTCTGCATATCTGAGGCTGTTGATATTTCTCCTGGCAATCTTGATTCCAGCTTGTGTTTCATCCAGTCCAGCGTTTGTTTATTAAATTAAAAAATATTTTAATATATTCTAATAATTATAAATTTAAAATGCAATGTTATTATTATGTAATACTAAATACAGAAATTCTCAGTTTACTTTAAATTATTTTTTTATACTCAAACTTTCCTATTCCTCTTCTCTTACTTTCTCTTACTAGAGAAATTTCCTATATTTCATAAAACTCAGTTCTTTTTCAAAGTGAGTGAAAGCTGCTCAGTCATGTCCAAATCTTTGCAACTCCATGGACTACACAGTCCATGGAATTCCCCAGGCCAGAATACTGAAGTGGGTAGCCTTTTCCTTCTCCAGGGGATCTTCCAAATCCAGGGATTAAACCCAGGTCTTCCATATTGCAGGTGGATTCTTTACCAGCTGAGCCACAAGGGAAGCCCAGTTATTTTTCAAAGAGAACTTAAAATGTAATTTTTAAATTATGAATCATTTTCAAGTTATTATAGTCTTTTACATTTAGTTATTTATTATTAATTTTATTATCAACAATGTATTTGTCAATGATTACTTATTGATTTCCCAATATATACCATTATTTGTCTCTGTAATAATATATGGAATAAAATAAACAAAAATTCTTACCAATATAAAGTTTACAGACTTCTTAGAAATTCATCCATTAGTCATGCACTCACACAAAGAAATTTGAATTTGAAAATGTAAGAGCTATTTTGTACTGGCATATATAAATCAGTGCTGAAACTTAGGAGTATAAACAATTTTACCCACTTAATTTCTATATAAGATAGTTATATGACACTGACTCTTTTTCATATCCATACAACATTACATTTAATTTCTGAGGACTCATGATCAGGAAAATAGAGGTTAGAAAAACCTCTATTAGTCATTATCTTCTTCCTCAATATCATCATCATCATCAAAATAACACTTGCTAAGTAGTGACTGTCCATCTCCCAGTTCTTAAATTCCTCACACACATTATATGTCAGCCCATAAAACAGAAGACTAGTATGTACTTACATTATCATATGAGAAAACAAAAGTTTGGAAATATTAAATTTATTGATCTGTATTATATAGTTAAGTAGCTGAACTTAGGTTTTCTTTTTACTCCATATAATGCTCATGATTTATTTTAGTATCATTTAACAATTATTTATTATCATTTGTTATCATTTAACAATCATTTATTATTATTACACTTGTTAATAGTTGCATTAAATGTCATACTACAACTTAGAGTAATGGTGGGAAAAGAAGAATTCCTCATGCTAACGATCTCTCTAGCTATCATTCATCCAGATCTATACTTAAAAACTCTCATTATCTCATACTAATGTAATTGTAGTTCTTAAAGAATATAGCCATGCAGAAGTAATTTTAGGCTGATATAATGTGCACAAACTAGGGGATACATTAGGGATCATTTAATTAATGAAAAGTATATTTCCTGTGTGAATGGTTGCAGCTATGTCTTCAAAGATTTTGATGACTAACAGGCGTCTACCTCACAGCTGTTCTCTAATTCACAATCTGTCACTTTCCTTTTGCCATTTTTTCTTTTTTTTGTTGTTGTTTTAAATTTATTTATTTTAATTGGAGGTTGATTACTTTACAATATTGTACTGGTTTTGCCATACATCACCATGAATCCACCACAGGTATACCGTGTTCCCCATCCTGAACCCCCTCCCTCATCCCTGCCCGTACCATCCCTCTGGGTCATAGCAGTGAAACGTCAGGAGCAGTGGGAAGGAGAGTATAGAAAACAGTGGTGATACTACAAAATTTTCCCTAAAATAAAAATTCGCTTTCCTGAAACATGAATATTTCACTGACCATATTCATACCTGTTCTCTGTTGTCGTCTGTGAGGAAGGAACATACCCTAAAGAGTCAGTAAGTGTAGCTTGGATGCTTCATATAGGCAATGGTTATACTAACAATCATATCATTTGAATAATACAATTATATCAGTTAAGCTTAGACAATTTAAAGTACAAGATATATTTGTCAAAATTCTCAAAAGATTAAGAGAGAGAAGATTTTACTATAAACCTGTATAAAATAAAATGTATGTACTTGTGATTTTAAGGTTTGCTTTCACTGACTTATAATTAAAGCTATAGTAAAGACCACATGCATCAGTAAAATAAGTTAAGTATATTTTGAAAAAAATGTTTAAAATATATCTGTAGTGAGGGATAAGTTGAATTAAAAATTTAGAATAAATAAGTCTCAAAATCACAACTGTTACTAT
This sequence comes from Nanger dama, assembly GCA_917880005.1. Taxonomy (NCBI): domain Eukaryota; kingdom Metazoa; phylum Chordata; class Mammalia; order Artiodactyla; family Bovidae; genus Nanger; species Nanger dama. Next base: position 3,014,646 of record CAKJTW010000035.1, on the reverse strand, counting down.
TTCATGCTTAATTTTTTATGAGAGAAACCACAAATATATATACTCTTAAAAAGGTTTATATTTGTTTATTTATACAAATTATATACGTACATATACATATATATTCTGGTTTAAAACTAAGTTATATGTATATATATATTTAACATATATATCATATATAGCACATATATTTCTTTTGTCTGATATATATCTATCTATATGTATCACTTATAAATTTGTAACTAAAATGTGTACATAACAAGGAGTATTAATAATATCATCAAGAAATTCCTTAGAAATTGTGCAAGATATATTTTCATAATGCTTGAATTACATTTACATATATATTCTCAAAGTTTGCTCATTACATCTCAAACACACAGTAATAAAAATAATATTGCAGTTAGATGTCAGAAAAACAAAATTTTAATTTTCATGGTAGATTTTACATCTTATTTTTAAGTCCAATAAAATATAATTGAGTCTGCATGTAACATTGGTAAGATATTCAAGTAAAGAGAAAATTAAAATGTTAGACACTCAGTGGTGTCTGACTCTTTGCAACCCCCATGGACTGTACCTGCCAGACACTTATGTCTGAGGGATTTCCCAAGGAAGAATACTGGAGTGGGTAGCCATTCTCTTCTCCAGAGGATCTTTCCCACCCAGTAATCGAACAGGCGTCTCCTGCATTGCAGTCAGACTCTTTACCATCTGAAGAAAACATATAAATACTGATATTGTGTGAAAAACATTCAAATGAAAATCCAGAATTGAATAACCCAACTCAATTAATTGAGATAATTTTAATTACTAGCATGCTAACATTTAATTGAATTCATTTTGCATGTTATAATGGTCAAAAATTCATTTATAACAGTATTATCTCTCAAATAGTGAAATTTTATTTGGATAGACTCTGTTTTGAGACAGCTGCTCCCTGTTGCTACTGCAATCAGAAAAGTTGAAAGAAAAGACCAATATATTCAAAAATAGGACGGCTAAAGTTAAAACTATGTTTTCCAATTAGGTTTGCTATACCTGGTGGCTCAGATGGTAAAGAATCTGCCTGCAGTGCAGGAGACCCAGATTCAATCCCTTTGTCAGGAAGATAACCTGGAGATGGGAATGGCTACCCACTCCAGTATTCTTGCCTGGAGAGTTCCATGGACAGAAGAGACTGATGTGCTACAGTCCATGGGGTTACAAAAAGTTGCCATCCTTATTGCAAAACATAAAAACTGGCCTATTAATATTTTCAAAAAGTATGCACTTTTTTTCCACATTAAAAACAATTTTCCAGGACCTCCTTAAAGGCCCAGTAGTTAAGATGCTGTATTTTCAATACAAGGAGTGTAGGTTTGATACCTGCTTGAGAAACTAGGATTCCATATGCTGTATATGTGGGTAAATAAGTAAATAAAATGAAAACAATGCTACAGTGCACTAGGTATTTCTTTATATTTACTTTTGATATTTTCAATAATGGCTATTTTCCACATGAAATCAAAGTAATTTATTTGTGTGTGAATGAATCCATCTTACAAAACTAAATCTTTAAAAGGTGTGATCAGTGATCTGGTGGTTGTTTTAGTTGCTAAGTCGTGTCTGATTCTTGTGACCCCAGGAACTGTAGCCTGCCATGCTCCTCTGTCCATGGGATTCTTTTCTTTTTTTTTTTTCATGGGATTCTTCAGGCAAGAATACTGGAGTGGCTTGCCATTTCCTTCTCCAGGGGATCTTCTTGACCCAGGAAACAAACCCAGATCTCTTGGACTGCAGGCAGATTCTTCACCGACTGAGCTATGAGGGAAACCCCAAAGTGACCGTTACTCAGTCATGTCGACTCTTTGCAACCCCAAGGACTATCCAGGCCATGGAACTCTCCAGGCCAGAATACTGGAGTGGGTAACCGCTCCCTTCTCCAGGGAAACTTCCCAACCCAGGGATCGAACCCAGGTCTCCTACACTGCAGGCAGATTATTTATCAGCTGAGCGATTAAGGAAGCCCAGTTTGGTGGGTATATTAACTAAAAGCCAATACTTCGGTCATGTTTGAATATTGCTGTTAAATATATTCTTAACTAAGTGCATGTCCATTAGGTGTTGTGCATTGCTGATCCTGTTCCAGACGCCAATTGTCTTGCTGTTCACTGAACCCAGGGTAGGCAAGGTGTGAGCTAAGAAGCTTCCAGCCTGCTGGAGGAGCAGTAGGAGCTGCGGAAATGTTTCTTCTCTCCTGGTTGACATGTCAGCCATGACACAGCCTCCCTCCTGAATGATGCAGCAGCCTTAGCTGCAGCCATAACATGACCATAGCATAGCCTTATGTAGCATAACCATGATGCCACCGCAATGCAGCCCCAGCAGAGCAGCAGCCAGGGCTTTCAAGGCGAAGATCATACAGAGGAACAGCACAAACTAGTCCCCACCAAGCGAGTACCTTGTGATGCGCATGCGCAGTGCTATAGGTGCGCCCCGCTGTTGTGTAATCATTATTTACAAAACATGGGGCAAGAGTGAGAAGCCTCGGGGCTAGAAAGCCTGAGCAAGCCATCTTGGTTGCTCTTTCCCTACATGTTGTAACCATAATACGGCACTGAATATTCTAAGATTTTGATGCAAATTGAATCATTGTGTAAGCACTTACTGTGGTTTGGATTTTTAAGGTTGCAATTATTTTGAGAGTCAGCCATTTGTTAGTTATTAGTCCTTCATTTTATGGCTGTATTGCAGTTTATCCATTCATCTGTTGGTGGACATTTAGATCCCTGGGTCAGGAAGATCCCCTGGAGGAGTAAATGGCAACCCAGGTCACTGTTCTTTCCTGGAGAATCCCATGGGAAGAGGAGCCTGGTGGGCTACAGTCCCAAGGGTTGCAAAGAGCTGAACGCAACTGAGTGATGGAGCACACAGGTACAAACACTTAAGTGGCGTGCAGATTTGTGGATATTGAAAACTGATATGCACACGAACAGGCCGGTTTTGTGTACACTTATGCTTTTGTTTCTCTTAGGTAAATACATAAAAGTAGAATGATTGAGTGTAAATTAGATAAATATAAATCAAAAGAGAGTGCAGAAATAATCTCACACACATGATCAAATATTTTTCAGCAAACGAGCTAAGAACATACAATGGGGAAAATATGGTCTCTTCAAAACACAATGTAGGGAAAATTGGATGGTCACGTGGCAAAGAATGAAGCCAGACTTCTGTCATACACCACAGACAAAAGTAAGTTCAAGATTGTTTAAAGATTCAAACATAAAAGCTGAAAACATAAAACTCCTAGATGAAAACACAGGGAATAAGCTCCTTGACATTGGTCTCAGCAGTATTTGGGGGTTTTAATACCTTAGCAAAGCCAATAAAATAAAAAATAAGCAAGTCATTACACTCCACAGCAAAGGAGATCTTTAGCAAAAAGAAAACATGATAAGGACTGGGAGGAAAAAGATGCAAAAAAACATATTTGATAAGTCATTTATATACAAAATACACAAGAAACTCATAAAACAAACAACAATTCCAAAAAGAAAGCAATTAAAAATAAGTGAAGGGCCCTAATAGACATTTATCTACAGACATCTAATTGGTCAAGGGTATGCAAAAATATGTTGCATCACTAAGCATCTGGGAAATACGTATCAAAATGACAATGAAATATCTTTTGGCACCTATTGCTGCTGCTGCTGCTAAGTCGCTTCACTCATGTCCAACTCTGTACGACCCCAGATACGGCAGCCCACCAGGCTCCCCTGTCCTTGGGATTCTCCAGGCAAGAACACTAGAGTGGGTTGCCATTTCCTTCTCCAATGCATGAAAGTGAAAAGTGAAAGTGAAGTCGCTAAGTTGTGTCCAACTCCTAGCAATTCCATGGACTGCAGCCCACCAGGCTCCTCAGTCCATGAGATTTTGCAGGCAAGAGTACTGGAGTGGGGGTGCCATTGCCTTCTCCAAAGAGTACTGCAGTGGGTGACTTTTATCAAAAAGCAAGAGATAACAAGTGCTGACAAGGATGGAGGGAAAAGAAGACACTTGTATATCACTGGTGGGAATTTAAGCTTGATCCAGTCTTTATGGAAAACATTATAGAGGTTCTGCAAGAAATTAAAAATATGATTCAGCGGTTCCTCTTCTGAGCATATATATCCAAGGGGAACAAGATCATTACATTGAATATATATCTGTGCTCCCCTGTTCATTGAACGATTACTCATACCAGCTAAGTTATGGAAGCAAGCTGTGTATATCCACAGATAAATAGGGAAGATATGGTATATAAGCACACTGACATATTATCCATCCCTAAGAAATAATAAAAGCCTATTACTTGAAACAATACATATGAAACTGAAGAGTATCATGCTAAATGAACTAAGCCCAAGAACAAAAAACATGACATGGCATCAGTTGTATGTAAAATCTAAAAATAAAAAGCAGGAAGCTCATAAAAACACATAGAAAGTAGAAGCAACTAGAGAAATGATTGCCAGAGGATGGCAGATGTGGCAAATAGAAGCTAGTAAAAGTGCACACAATTTCAGTTATAAGACAAATAAAAGCTGAGGATCTAATGTCTGGCATGGTTACTATAGTGTATAACACTGAATTGTCTGATTGAAATTCGGTAAAAGAGTAAAACTCAAACGTTCTCTCTCACACACACATCCATAAAGATATATATGTGAAGCAACTGGTACAACTCAGTACAGGAAATCCTTTCACATTATATACATACAAATTTCCTTGTGTCTCCTTTCATTATTTTTTTAACAGTAAGAACATTTTGATGCTTTTGAACTGTGGTGTTGAAAAAGGCTCTTGAGAGTCTCTTGGACTGCAAGGAGATCCAACCAGTCCATCCTAAAGGAAATCAGTCCTGGGTGTTCATGGGAAGGACTGATGTTGAAGCTGAAACTCCAATACTTTGGCCACCTGATGTGAAAAGCTGATTCATTTGAAAGACCCTGATCCCGGGAAAGACTGAGGGCAGGAGGAGCAGGGGACAACAGAGGATGAGATGGCTGGATGGCATCACTGAGTCAATGGACATGGGTTTGAGTGATCTCCGGGAGTTGGTGATGGACAGGGAAGCCTGGCGTGCTTTGGTTCGTGGGGTCGCAAAGAGTTGGACATGGCAGAGCAACTGAACTGAACTGAGCTTAAAAAACATTTTACAAATTTTACAAATGTTCAGTTCACAATACAGCACTGCTAGCTATAGAAATTCTGCTGTTCAGCAGACTTCTGAAATGTACTTATTTTGTATAAATCGGCACATTGTACATTTCATTATCACAATTTTTTCAATTACACATAAGGTTGAAAAATAAAAATAACTACCACACCATATTCCAAAGTGATGATTTTTCCATTATACATTCCTAACAGCAGTGCATAAGGAAATATAATTTTACATATTTTTATTTTTATTGTCTCAAAATTCATTTTATTTTGATTTTTAATAAGAATATTACTATCAAACTATTTGTTAGAATTTCTCCAAGCACTGATCAATGAAACTTATCTACCATTGGACTGCTCGGGAAAGATGCTTAAATGCAGAATTACCTAAAATATAGATATTTTTCATGCAATTTTTTATAACCTGGGTATATGAAGAGGAGCTTAGTTACACACAAAACCTTACATTATTATTTCCTGTGTTTTCTTAAAATGCATTCATATTATCTTGTTTTGTTGCTTTCGAAAAGTATCGTTTGCTTAATTTTTCTTTCTATGGAAAATTATTTAGTCTTTTCAACAGAAGCTTTATGGATGATTCCCCTTAAAGATAATAATTTATTTATATATCTCCCAGATATGGGCCTTTTTAATAAGTAAATTAAGTTTTCTTTTAGTTCTAGGTATATTTTAAAGTTATATTTAGCTTCTGGGACTCTAGTATTAAGGGGTTGAGTTTATTCTCCCAACTTCTACTTTATTACCTTTCTTTCTGATGTTTCTTTATTGTCTTTTTATTTTCTTAGCTATTTCATACTTTACCTCAAAAATTTTAATTACACTTATCATTTGAGACTTTTCCATCTCAGTTTCTATGAGTCTTGCCATTTTGGATACCTGGTATAGGTGATATCATTCAGTATTTGCCATTCTATGACTGGGTTATTTCACTTACCTAATGTCCTCCAGATTGACCCACACTGTCATAAAATGCAGGATTGCCTTCTTTGTAAAAACTTTGTAAGTAATATCTCATTGTATATATATTCTGTATTTCATCTATTAATCATCTGTAAATGGACATTTGGGTTGTTTCTATATTTTGGCTATACTGAATAATTTTTTAATGTACATAGGAGTGAAGATAATTCTTTGAGAACCTGATTTTGATTATTTTGGACAAATATTCATAAGTGGGATGCATAGATCAAATGACACTGTTATTTTTTATATGTTATAGGGACTTTCATATCATTTTCCAAAGAGATTATACCATTATACATACCCATCAACCTTAATATTGGAAAAATATTAGTCATATTTTGAAAAATGTCTTTCAATTTGGCTCTGCTTGATATATTCTCATAGTTAGGCTGGTGTTATAGATTTGTAGAACAATACCAAAGAACTGAAGTGTCCTTTTCATCACACTACATATTTTGGTTAATGATAACATGGCTTATTGCTAGTGATTGATAATTTGGTTAATGTAGAGTCTGTCAGTTTCTTCAATTTAAGCTTACATTTTTAAAAATCAAACTGTGTTCATTTTGCCTGTTTGCACTTCCAATTTTATAAGATTTCATTTTAATAACTCTCACTGTTTTTAAATGATATTTGATAATATTAAGACATTGTATACGACTTTCGTCTACTACATATTTGGCTATGGAAATAATTTTGCCATTTGAAACGCTTCAATTTTCTTTTTCTGTTCTATTTGTAGACAGTCATTGTATACTTACTATCTGCTTTTATTTCAAAATATTATATATTTCCTGGACTTTCAATAACAATTGCGTTCAGGTAAGTATTGAGTTTGAGAAGCTTGCTTAATGACTAGTTCTTAGTTGAACTCTTCTCTGTTTTGTTAATGGAATCAATATTGCTCTTGCTTGGCTGTGGTGTGTCATCACAGGCCTCTTTAATTTTCTTCTCTTATTATTTTTATTTTTTTCTTCTTCTCTTTCCTATATAGGCTCCAATGATCTTCCTTTTGCAAATTGCCCCACTTTCCCAGAGCATGGTATTCTTCCTACATTGTCATCTAGAATTTTAACCTTCTCTTTACTATCGATGAAAAGAATGTGTAGTCCTAGTCCATTATCTGGTTATTGAAGTTGGCTTTGCTGAATTTAGATTTACTTTCCTACTCATGGGCTTCCCTTATGGCTCGGCTGGTAAAGAAGCCACCTGCGGTGCAAGAGACCTGAGTTCGATCCCTGGGCTGGGAAGATCTGGAGAAGGGAAAGGCTACCCATTTCAGTATTTTGGCCTAGAGAATTCCAGGGACTGTATAGTCTATGGGGTCGCAAAGAATTGGAAAAGACTGTACAACTTCTTCACTTCCTACTCATAATTAATTCAATGCAATCCCTATCAAGCTACCAGCAGTATTTTTCACAGAGCTAAAATAAATAATTTCACAATATGTATGGAAATACAAAAACCTCAAATAGCCAAAGCAATCTTGAGAAAGAAGAATGGAACTGGAGGAATCAACTCACCTGACTTCAGGCTCTACTACAAAGCCATAGTCATCAAGACAGTATGGTACTGGCACAAAGACAGAAATATAGATCAATGGAACAAAATAGAAAGCCCTGAGATAAACTCACACACCTATGGACACCTTATCTTCGACAAAGGAGGCAAGAATATACAATGGAGTAAAGACAGTCTCTTTAACAAGTGGTGCTGGGAAAACTGGTCAAACATTTGTAAAAGAATGAAACTAGATCACTTTCTAACTCCACACACAAAAATAAACTCAAAATGGATTAAAGATCTAAATGTAAGACCAGAAACTATAGAACTCCTAGAGGAGAACATAGGCAAAACACTCTCCGACATAAATCACAGCAGGATCCTCTATGATCCACCTCCCAGTATACTGGAAATAAAAGCAAAAATAAACAAATGGGATCTAATTAAAATTAAAAGCTTCTGCACAACAAAGGAAACTATAAGCAAGGGGAAAAGACAGCCTTCTGAATGGGAGAAAACAATAGCAAATGAAGCAACTGACAAACAACTAATCTCAAAAATATACAAGCAACTTATGCAGCTCAAGTCCAGAAAAATAAACGATCCAATCAAAAAATGGGCCACAGAACTAAATAGACATTTCTCCAAAGAAGACATACGGATGGCTAACAAACACATGAAAAGATGCTCAACATCACTCATTATCAGAAAAATGCAAATCAAGACCACAGTGAGATACCATTTCACACCAGTCAGAATGGCAGCGATCCAAAAGTCTACAAGCAATAAATGCTGGAGAGGATATGGAGAAAAGGGAACCCTCTTACACTGTTGATGGGAATGCAAACTAGTACAGCTACTATGGAGAACAGTGTGGAGATTCCTTTAAAAACTGCAAATAAAACTGCCTTATGACCCAGCAATCCCCCCTGCTGGGCATACACACCGAGGAAACCAGAATTGAAAGAGACACGGGTACCCCAATGTTCATCGCAGCACTGTTTATAATATGGAAACAACCTAGATGACCATCAGCAGATGAATGAATAAGGAAGCTGTGGTACATATACACAATGGAATATTATTCAGCTACTAAAAAGAATACATTTGAATTAGTTCTAATGAGGTGGATAAAACTGGAGTGGATTACACAGAGTGAAGTGAGCCAGAAAGAAAAACACCAATACAGTATACTAACACATATATATGGAATTTAGAAAGATGGTAATGATAACCCTGTATGTGAGACAACAAAAGAGACACAGAGGTATAGAACTGACTTTTAGACTCTGTGGGAGAGGGAGAGGGTGGGATGATTTGGGAGAATGGCATTGAAACATGTATACTATCAGGTAGAAATGAATCACCAGTCTATGTTTGATACAGGATGCTTGGGGCTGGTGCATGGGGATGATCCAGAGTGATGATATGGGGTGGGAGGTGGGAGAGGGGTTCAGGATTGGGAACTCATGTGCACCCATGGCTGATTCATGTCAATATATGGCAAAACCAATACAGTATTGTAAAGCAAAATAAAGTAAAAATCAAACTTAAAAAAAAAAACTTGTAATAGTCTCCATTTTACTTATGATGCCTAGAGTGTGAATGATATTATATATTCTCCATGTTGCTCTGGGTGGTTTTATTGAAAAATATATGACAAGATTTAGATTGAAGAAACTGCTGTTATGTGAACTCTGTTATATTTCTCTTTCTCTAACAACAGAACCTCTTTTGAATATAAAAGAACTATTATATTAAAAATAATAATGATATGTTCTGAATTTTTCAGTCAGTGATTATAAAGTCAATGCTTTAAACATAGACTTCAAGGAACTATTTTGTAGGGGAAAAAAGATGACACTTTAAGTCAGATGAGTTAATCTTGACTGGTTTTCATATTTCACACATAAAACATTAATAAAGCATGTCAATCCATTTCAATCACTTGCTTAATTATTACTCTCTTTGAAGTGTCCTGACAGAATTGGGGGAAAAATGTACGAAATCAGTAATATTGCAAATAAAAGCTGCATGACGGCCTCACAGGTTTATTTTTCAGCTCACTGCAGCAGCAAATGCCGTTTAAATGGAATGATCTTGTAGAATTTTTAGCTTTGTCTCTTTCTAGTCAACATTGTTATTCAAGCCTGCTTATTCTGAGGGACAAAAATCCATCAAAAATATCATTAGGGAAAAAAAGTAATCACCTATTTTATTTAGCAGATATATATCTTTAGTTTTTATACCTGTGATTGTAGTATAGTCAATACCTACCAAAAATATTTCAGAATTATTTTATTTTTTTCAGTTCTGGAAATTTTTTTAAAATTTTATTTTTACTTTATTCTACTCTACAATACTGTATTGGTTTTGCCATACATTGACATGAATCAGCCACAGGTGTACACGAGCTCCCACTCCTGAAACCCCCTCCCACCTCTCACCCCATATCATCATCTCTCTGGATCATCCCACCATGCACCAGCCCCAAGCATCCTGTATCCTGTACTGAACATAGACTGGCGCTTCATTTCTTATATGATAGTATATATGTTTCAATGCCATTCTCCCAAATCATCCCACCCCCTCCCTCTCCCTCAGAGGCCAAAATCCGTTCTATACCTCTGTGTCTCTTTTGTTGTCTCACATACAGGATCATCATTACTATCTTTCTAAATTCCATATATATGTGTCAGTATACTGTATTGGTGTTTTTCTTTCTGGCTTACTTCACTCTGTGTAATCTGCTCCAGTTTTATCCATCTCATTAGAACTGATTCAAATTTATTCTTTTTAAGGGCTAATACTCCATTGTGTATATGTACCACAGCTTTCTCCATCAGCAGATGAATGGATAAGAAAGCGGTGGTATTTTATATTTTTTGAGGCTCTTGAGAAGAGGATATGAAAAGCTTATTTCCACAATGTAGAATGAACTATTTCAGTTCCCTATCAACATACCAATCACTACCACAAGGATGTTACAATGTAAGGAATAAATAGAAAGGAAGAACGAAGTTGCAATTCAGTGATCTAACAAGAGGTAGATGTAACAGAGGATTTAAGAAAAAGAATAGGTCATTTTGTAGAAAAGTTATCAAATCTTGGACATGACCAATGGAAAGCAGTGGTGCAAGGATCTCTGTACAAGAGGATAACAACATTCATAGCAAGAGGAACAAGAATATTCCATGACACAGTCCTACAAAACAAAACAAGACAAACATGTCTTCTATCAAGTGCTTGAAAGATAAACATAGACAGACTGAAAGCCATAAAAGTAAAGAGGCAGAGAATAGAATCTGTATACCAATCCAGAGAGACAAAATGGTGCTGCAAATTATTTAAGATAATAGTAGTACATAACATTAAAATAAAGTATTAGAAAAAGGAAACACTACAGCTAACTTTTGAATGCTAGTAAAGTAATGCTGAAAATTCTCCAAGCCAGGATTCAACAGTATGTGAACTGTGAATACCCAGAAGTTCAAGCTGGGTTTAGAAAAAGCAGAGGAACCAGAGATCAAATTGCCAATACCTGTTAGATCATCAAAAAGCAAAAGTTCCAGAAAAACGTCTATTTCTGCTTTATTGACTATGCCAAAGCCTTTGACTGTGTGGATCACAGTAAGCTGTGGAAAATTCTGAGAGTGATGGGAATACCAGACCACCTGACCTGCCTCCTGAGAAATCTGTATGCAGGTCAGGAAGCAACAGTTAGAACTCTACATGGAACAATCAACTGGTTTCAAACAGGAAAAGGAGTATGTAAAGGCTTTATATTGTCACCCTGCTTATTTAACTTATAGGCAGAGTACATCATGAGAAACCCTGGACTGGATAAACCCTGGGCTGGATTCAAGATTGCCAAGAGAAATATCAATAACCTCAGATATGCAGATGACACCACCCTTATGGCAGAAAGTGAAGAGGAACTAAAAGCCTCTTGATGAAAGTAAAAGAGGAGAGTGAAAAAGTTGGCTTAAAGCTCAACATTCAGAAAATGAAGATCATGGCATCTGGTCCCATCACTTCATGGGAAATAGATGGGGAAACAGTGGAAACAGTGTCAGATTTTATTTGGGGGGCTCCAAAATCACTGCACATGGTGACTGCAGCCATGAAATTAAAAGACGCTTACCCTTGAAAGAAAAGTTATGACCAACCTAGACAGCATATTAAAAGCAGAGACACTACTTTGCTAACAATGGTCCATTCATTTAAAGCTTTGGTTTTTCCAGGAGTCAGGTATGGATGTAACAGTTGGACCATAAAGAAAGTTGAGTGGCAAAGAACTGATGCTTTTGAACTTGTGCTGGAGAGGACTCTTGAGAATCCCTTGGACAGCAAAGAGATCCAGCCAGTCCATCCTAAAGGAAATTAGTACTAAATATTCATTGGAAGGACTGATGCTGAAGCTGAAACTCCCATCCTTTGGCCATCTGATGTGAAGAGCTGACTCATTTGAAAAGACCCTGATGCTGGGAAAGATTGAAGACAGGAGAAGGGGATGACAGAGGATGAGATGGTTGGATGGCATCACCAAGTCAATGGACATGAGTTTGAGTAAGCTCTGGGAGTTGGTGATGGATAGGGAGGCCTGGTGTACTGCAGTCAATGGAGTCTTGAAGCATTGGACATGAATGTGCAACTGAACTGAACTGAGCTTATGATCTGTTCTGGAGAAAGTTTCATGAACACTTGAATATGTATTCTGGAGGTTTTGGAAGAAATGTCCTATACATATCTGTTAAGTCCTTTCAGCCTTATATGTCATTTAAGGACACTGTTTTCTTATTGATTCTCGGTCTGATTGATCTGCTTATTAATTTAAGTGCAGTCTTAAAATCCCCTATTATTATTGTATCACCATCAGTTTCTCCATTTATATTTTTAACACATGCTTTACATAATATGTGCTCCTCAAGTTAGGTGCACTTATGTTTAAAATTTTACATATTTTCGGATGAACTCTTTTATTATTATATATTGCTTATTTGGTGCTTTATTATAGACTGATTTTTTTAATGTTTATTTTTAATTGGAGGATAACTGCTTTACAATATTGTGTTGGTTTCTGCCACATATCAACACAAATCCCCACAGGTATACCTATGTCCCCTTCCTCTTGAACTTTCCTCCCACCCCCTACCCCATCCCACATCAAACACCAGGTTTGAGCCCCTTGAGTCATACCAGCAAATCCCAATGGCTGTCTATTTGACACATGGTGATGTGTCTGTTCCGATTCTACTCACCCAGTTTGCTCCACCCTCTTCCCACCCACTGTGACCATAAGTCTGTTCTCTGTGCCCTTGTCTCCACTGACGGCCTGCAAACAGGTTCAGCAGCATCATCTTTCTAGATTTCATAAAGCCTACTTTCCTATGTCGATATCGCTAACCTTGCTTTCTTGTCATTTCCATTTGAAAGGAATATCTTTCAGTCTGCATGTGTTTTTAGCTCTGAGGTAAACCTGTTGTAGAGAGTACATAGATTTTTACCCTAATCAGCTATTTGATATTTTTGATTGGAGCATTTAGTCCATTGATATTTAGAGTGATTAGTGATACGTTTGTACTTCTTAACATGTTGTTACTCTTTTCTGGTTGTTTGTGTAGTTCTTCTCTGTTCTGTTCTTATTTTAGTTTCTTTACTGTGGTTTAACAATTTTCTTTAGTATTATGCTTGTATTCCTTTCTATTATACATGCAAGTGAAACTGAAAGTCACTCAGTCATGTCCGATTCTTTGCGACCCCATCAATCGCAGCACGCCAGGCCTCCCTGTCCATCACCAACTCCCGGAGTTCACTCAAACCCATGTCCATCGAGTTGGTGATGCCATCCAACCATCTCATCCTCTGTTGCTCCCTTCTCCTCTTGCTTTCAATCTTTCCCAGCATCAGGGTCTTTTCCAGTGAGTCAGTTCTTCCCCTCGGATGGCCAAAACATTGCAGTTTCAGCATCAGCTTTCCATAATTTACCTGATAAATAGTTCAAGCAATAGTAATAATGCTAGCTCAGTTTGAGAAAGAAAAGACAAGCACACTGAGAACTTCAGCAAAAAAAAAAAAAAAGGCTAGAAAATATAAAAATTAATCAGCCAGAAACGAGGCATACAAAAAGATTAGGGGAAACTGTTACCTATCTAGATCCTGTAGGCCTGATCCCGGGAGGGAGCTTCCCCATGCAATCTGGTCGTGCGTCGGGCTGGGCCTTCCTTTGAGTGCTCTGCTGACCTCTGCCAGGTGTGGGGAGGGACTCCTGGGCTCCTTGTCCATCCCTGCCCTGACAGTGACTCGGGCCTGAGGTCCTGAGGCAGGGGTCCTCAGGGGATTTGACCTCGCCCTGGCACAACAGCAGTTTCTGCCTTAGGGGACGGTGTGCCAGGGCCCAGGCTTTAGAACTATCGTTCTGAGCTGGTTCCACTTCTCCCGGGTGTGTGCGTCTTACTTAGGAGTGAACTCTTTCTTCCTAAGAGTGAGCAAGCACACCCTCTAGCAACGCCAGTCTCTGCCTGGCTGGAGGCAGGGTCAGGGCCCAGGCTGGCTTAGTTGGCTCCATGCATGTGCACACGAGTTGGCAACGGTGGCTTCCGCTCTAGTGAAGAGCGCGCAGGAAGCGGCCTGGCTGAAGCAGGGAGCAGCGCGGAGGGAGGGGTGCGCCCGGGGCGGGCCCTGCAGGGGCGGGCCCCCGCAGAGCGGCGGCAGGCTCAGTCTGGGGCCTCCTTGCTGGGACGCTGCGCCAGCAAGCCTGCGCATGCCCTCTCCGGGAGTGGAGCTACAGTCTCTTCCAGCCCTCTGATAGACCCTGCTGGTCTAGCCAGCTAAAGGTACTCACGTTTTGGTACTGAACCCAGTGCTGAGGGGCTTAATATGTGGCTCACATCCCTCACTCTCCAGGGAGAACCCTTGGGCCTGCGACTTTCCCTCCCCTTTGACATGCCCTGCGAGTGGCGTGGGTCCTGAGTGCGTAGCTTATTCCTCCTACCAGACCCCTTCTGCGCCTTTCTTTACAGCCTCGTGTGTGTAAGAACTGCTCTGCTGGTCTGCATATGGGTCTCAGCAACGCCTGTTGTACCTGAAGTTGTAATTTTGATGTCTGTCTGAGGGGGATTGAGTTCAGGGTCCTCCTACTCTTCCATGTTGATCCCTCTTCCCGTCTCAGGTTATTTTTTAAGACAGTAACTTTAGCAAAACGGAGAAACATCGCTTAAAGACATGGTGCATGTGGAGCGGCGAAGTCACTCCAACTGAGTCTGATCTTTGACCCCTGGACTGTAGCCCACCAGGCCCCTCTGCCTGGGGGATTCTCCAGGCAAGAATACTGGAGGGGGTTGGCATGCCCTCCTCCAGGGGATCTCCCCCACCCCCCCACCCCCCCAGGGACAGAACCTGCGTCTCTTACATCTCTTGCCTTGGCTGGTGGGTTCTTTACCACTAACACCACCTGAGGAGCCCTAAAGATGTGGTAGGAGTAGGGAAAGGCGACTGAACAGTGATGTATATCATTCAGATTGAATTGTGTCCAAACCAAAGCACATATATAGGATGTTATTATACCACATGTATTTTATATATTGCACAAAATAATTTTATGATAATCACAACTTTATTTATATAAAAGTTTGCCATATCTTTATTATTTGCAATCTAATAAAATAATTGGCTAAATCAAGAGTAGCACAATGAGGATGCTCACTTGATGCTTTGGAGGAGTCACTTGGTATAATTGCTACCATCTATGTACCTCAGAAGAATGAAAAAATGAATGGAACAAACAGTATATTTGTAAAGCATATGAATTTATATGTACGAGAAATCGATTGAGAAGCATGAAATACATGTCTCTTTAAATTAAAAATTCATTATATTTTAGTGACATTTTCTCTTTTCCAATTCTGTTTTAAGCATCTCAAAAATATTTTGTCATGCAATCTATTACCAACTGTACCTAATTCCCTGGCCTTACAAAAGCTATTTTCCTTTTTCCCTCTCACCTTCTATCTGTATTCCCTGATATGTTAGCTTTCACTAGCCTCCTTAAGTAGGGCGTTTGTTTCCCCAGAGACTGGAAAGCAATATAAAGTAAATGGGAGATGGATATGAAAGAACACCTTTGCAGTAATGAGATAAAGCAGGTAGACTGATGAATAAAACATGGAGCACCTAGCCCATCTTGCCTCCTTAAATTTGCAGAGAAAAGTCATATATTAACTGGTTTGGTAAACAGCAATCCTCTTAGAGAATATAATTTTATTTTCCTTATTCTTTGAGACATTTTCTAAAAGGGAATTTGGCAGTAGTGTACAATTAAGATTTTATAGGAAAGAAAATCTTTAACTTGTGACCTGTATTCTTTAGTCATAATAACATGGGAAAGAAAGCCTAGTGGTGATATTAAATTATATTACCTGAATTTTTAAACTGGAACACTTGGAGTAGGACCTAACATGTGATTTTATAATTCCCTCTCAGTTACAGTCTGTTAGTGAGGAATTTTTGTGAAATCAATAAATAAAACTATACAGTAATTGTGGTCGAACATATTTCTAGAAACAGGTATCTACAAGGTTTTAGATCCAGTATAACTTGTTTTAAGTGATTTATATGTGTAATTGATTTTAAGCCCTTTGGAATAAATCATAGCAGAGTAGATACTTTTCCTTTAGACTAGTAGGTTAGAGTGTCTTTATGAAATTAATTATTTTTTCATAGGTAAGTGACGTGTGATTTGATTAATTATCTGAAAGATACACAAGGAAGGCATCTGTGGGCAGATCACTGCTTTTCTTAACCCAGGTGTCAGGTAAGGAGTCTCCTTTTATGCATTCCACTTGTTATAGAAACAAAAGATGGATGAGGTTTAATAGTTTAAATGCAGTTCTCTGTGGAGAAAAAGAAAGGATCATATCTATCAGGCTTATTTTCAGTCTGGGGATCTGACATTTCTTCAAATATAAAAATTGTGACTACGTGGTATTAAAGGGTTTGCCAACATAGCAATCTATCAAGTAATTTGTGTGTTTCAAATAGGAAACAGATTATCATTGCTTTTATGTGTGAATTATTTTTTAAACATAATTTGTCTATTTGGATATTGCTATCTAATCATCTGATGTAATGTATCTGAGAATATGCTCCCCCAATATTTAATAATACATGAACTGGATTTTGCTTCCTCTGTGCTCAAAATATTAATTAATCTATGGCCCATTAAACTTAGATAAGATGTGAGAACTTTCCTCAGCACCACAAAGGTGCTATACAGACACAAATTACCACTAAGCTTTAGCATTCAACATGAACTATACTTTTCCTGTTGTAATGTTAAAGAGCCTATAAAAAAGATTTTCAAACCTGGGTCTCACATATTGCACATAGATTCTTTTACTGTCTGAGCCAACAGTTCAGTTCAGTTCAGTTGCTCAGTCATGTCTGACTCTTTGCAACCCCATGAATCCCAGCACGCCAGGCCTCTCTATCCATCAGCAACTCCCGGATTCTACTCAAACTAATGTCCATCGAGTCGGAGATGCCATCTAGCCATCTCATTCTGTGTTATTCCCTTCTCCTCCTGCCCCCAATCCCTGCCAGCACCAGAGTCTTTTCCAATGAGTCATCTCTTCACATGAGGTGGCCAAAGTACTGGAGTTTCAGCCTCAGCATCATTCCTTCCAAAGAAATCCCAGGGCTGACCTCCTTCAGAATGGACTGGTTGGATCTCCCAGAACTCCAAGGGACTCTCAAGAGTCTTCAACACCACAGTTCAAAAGTATTAATTCTTTGGCACTAAGCTTTCTTCACAGTCCAACTCTCTCATCCATACATGACTACTGTAAAAACCATAGCCTTGACTAGATGGACCTTAGTCGGTAAAGTAATGTCTCTGCTTTTGAATATGCTGTCTAGCTTGATCATAACTTTTCTTCCAAGGAGTAAGTGTCTTTTAATTTCATGGCTGCAATCACCATCTGCAGTGATTTTGGAGCCCACAAAAATAAAGTCTGATATTGTTTCCACTGCTTTCCCATCTATTTGCCAAGAAGTGATGAAAAGCTATGACCAACCTAGATAGCATATTTAAAAGCAGAGACATTACTTTGCCGACTAAGGTCCGTCTAGTCAAGGCTATGGTTTTCCCTGTGGTCAAGTATGAATGTTAGAGTTGGACTGTGAAGAAGGCTGAGTGCCGAAGAATTGGTGCTTTTGAACTGTGGTGTTGGAGAAGACTCTTGCGAGTCCCTTGGACTGCAAGGAGATCCAACTAGTCCATTCTGAAGGAGATCAACCCTGGGATTTCTTTGGAAGGAATGATGCTAAAGCTGAAACTCCAGCACTTTGGCCACCTCATACGAAGAGTTGACTCATTGGAAACGACTCTGGTGCTGGGAGGGATTGGGGGCAGGAGGAGAAGGGGACGACAGAGGATGAGATGGCTGGATGGCATCACGGACTCGATGGATGTGGGTCTGAGTGAACTCCAGGAGTTGGTGATGGACAGGGAGGCCTGGAGTGCTGTGATTCATGGGGTTGCAAAGAGTCGGATATGACTGAGTGACTGAACTGACTGACTGACTGAACTGATGAGACCAGATGCCATGATCTTCGTTTTCTGAATGTTGAGCTTTAAGACAACCTTTTCACTCCCCTCTTTCACTTTCATCAAGAGGCTTTTTAGTTCCTGTTCATTTTCTGCCGTATGAGTGGTGTTGTCTGCATATCTGAGGTTATTGATATCTCTCCTGGCAATCTTTATTCCAGCTTGTGTTTCTTCCAGCCCAGAGTTTCTCATGATGTACTCTGCATACTAGTTAAATAAGCAGGGTGACAATATACAGCCTTGACGTACTCCTTTTCTTATTCGGAACCAGTCTGTTGTTCCATGTCCAGTTCTAACTGTTGATTCCTGACCTGCATATAGGTTTTTCAAGAGGTAGGTCAGGTGGTCTGGTATTCCCATCTCTTTCAGAATTTTCCAGTTTACTGTGATCCACACAATAAAGCAGTCAATGGGATAGTCAATAAAGCAGAAAGCTCAAAAAATTTCAAGTTATGGTAAATCAAACCATTCTAGACTTGCTAAACATCTTACTCCTGGATGAAAAAATAATAATTATTATCACTTGTTCTTCCTCAAGACATTATAAAAATAGCAGTTGTTCAGTTGCTGTCATGTCCAAGTTTTTCAGCCCTATGGACTGACTCATGGCAGGCTTCCCTGTTTCCCAGAGGTTACTCAAACTCATGTCCATTGAGTCAGTGATGCCATCCAACCATCTCATCCTCTGTCGTCCCCTTCTCCTCCTGGCCTCAATCTGTTGCAACATCACGGTCTTTTCCAATGAGTCAGCTTTCTTGCATCACATGGGCAAAGTACTGAAGCTTCAACATCAGTCCTTTCAATGAATATTCAGAGTTGACTTCCTGATATCCTTGCAGTCCAAGAGACTTCTCAAGAGTTTTCTCCAGCACCACAGTTTGAAAGCATCAAATCTTTAGTGCTCAGCTTTCTTTACAGTCCAAGTCTCAGCTCTATATATGACTACTGGAAAAAGCATAGCTTTGCCTATATGGACTTTTGTCAGTGAAGTGATTGCTCTTTGATGCGCTGTCTACATTTGTCATAACTTTCCTTCCAGGGAGCAAGCATCTTTTAATTTTATGGCTGTAGTCATTGTCCTCAGTGAATTTGAAGCCCAAGAAAATGAAATCCATCAGTTTTTCCCCTTCTATTTGCCATAACGAGGTGGGACTGGTTGAAATAATCTTAGTTTTTGTTTTTTTTTTTAATGTTTCGTTTCAAGCCAAAATTTTCACTCTTTTTGTTTTCTGCCTTCATCAAGGAATTCTTTAGTTTCTCTTTGCTTTTTGCCCTTAGAATGGTATCATCTGCATATCTGAGGTTATTGATATTTCTCCCAGCAATCTTGAGAATAGCTATTTTTATTCTATTCAATTATGGATTACCCATGAAAGTTCCCTCATGTTGGAAAACTTAAAAGGTATATGATAAAAATATCAAATATCTGTAATTACACTAAAATCTGAGTTTATTAAACCAGTTCCTGTTTATCAGTTAAGTATAATTTTCTAGCACTTTGCCTTTATCCTTACCAGACATATGTAACCTAGACAGAGTAAATTTTTCCTGAGGGTACAAAAGCTGAATTAAAATTTTTTAATTTATTTAAATCAGGTGCAAAAGCTAATCAGAACTGGGGTCATTAAAATATTCAAAGGAGTAGGATGTAAAAGTAAAATTAAATTGATTTGATGAGAAAAATAATATATTAAATGATGTCAGGCATCATGCATAAGAGCAAAATGTTAGAAAATATACTGTATCAAGTAATTTGAAAATAAAATTTCCATGGAATTTAAATAGCAGGCAACAACATAAAAGATATGGTAACTACAAAAAAGACACAAATTAAATCTGTAATTAAGTCTGCTTATCTACGCTGGTTTCTCACTTATATAGAGGCAAATTCCATTTGATTTTCACATTAAAAAGACAAATGACCTTAAAACTGACTCCTTCATAAAAATGCAGCAAACTTGTTAGCCAATTTAATGATCTGTATGTGAAGTCAAAATGTTATAATCTCTCATTAGATGTCACCTATTGATTTCTTGTACTCATAATGACAATAAATGAGTAGATAGAGGTTAAAAGACAAAAGTTATGATTTAAAGAAAATGAACACTTCAGAAGCATAATCAGTGTAAGACCCTGATTAATAAAAACGATATTGAGCTAGTCAATTAATGTTGACATTTATTTTCTGTCATAAAATGAAAAAAATGAAAAGGTTGATCCTATTCATTGCATTCTACTAATCAGGCCTAAGGAAATCTCATACTTTCCTATTTCTAACGTCTTTGCCTCATATATTCCACTTCCAATTTAATGAGTTCAGTTATTAGCTTCTATGCAAAGGCAGCAATGAAAACTCAGGTAACCTTTCATATGTGCTGTTTTGGAATTTTGGACATATATTCAAAATCATTTTCTTTAAAAAAGGCTGCAAGTTTTTATGTTTTGCAAGCAAATGATGGAATTGTCTAATATCCTCAATTTTCTCAAATAACACATTTAAGTTTCTAGTACTATCCTCTAGATAAAAAGTTGTCTCAGTTTGTTTTACAGAAAAACAGAATCTAATTATAGGGTTAGAAAGTACTTGTAGAAATTCAAAAAGCTGAATATTCTTTATTTTAGTAGATAATGCATAAGTTCTTGATCAAATCTCACTCAGGAAAGTAATAAGGATTAGAAGTACTGTCCACACATGTGCAATCTGGGAACACATATGTTAATATTAATTTTAGTGAGGAAACATACACCGTTTCAGTGATAAACCTTGATACCAGATGAGATATTTTATTTTAAAGTGGCTGATTAACTGTGTGAACTTTGAATATTTACATAACATTTCCAAACTCACTTTATAAAGTGAGGAAGCTAATGGTGTCTATATAGCTAGAATATTTTAATATTAAATTAAATTTAATGTGTATGCAATACACATATCAAGGTGCTTCAAGGATGGAAGGCCTTCATTGATTATCAATGGTTTAGTTACTACTTTTGATAATACTTTGCTTTGAAAAGAATCAGAAATTGTTAAGGGAGAAAGTTCATAGCTTTTGAGTTTCAGTAGGTAAAATTTACCATCTTCACAAATACCAAAATTATTTATGTACTGAGTAAATCTATAATTTAGTGAAATAAAACTAAGTGATGTTTGATTTAATTAGAGATCAATTTTAGTGCATATAGATATCCAATTTTTCAGCACAATTTTAAAAGGCCAGACAGCCTCCACTAATTTTTTTCAAATTATTTAAAAATTATTTGAGCATATAAAAAACTTCCAACAAGTGGAGAAAATATTCTTTAAAATTGCTGCTGCATAAAAATAAAAACATAGGCAACAGCTTTTGACATTAACTTTTTAAGAAACTTAGGAACTAACTAAAGTCATCACAGATTAAGAATGATTTGTTAAGAAAAATGGCTTAATTGCTCTAAGAACAATTATAACTTTGTAAGATTAACATTTTCTCCTCTCCAGATCCATAGTAGCCTTGAAAATTGATACTTTTATACATTCATAACTGTGAAATCAGAGCAACCTGACAGCCGAAGGAGAGGATAAGTGGGTTTGAAAGTCACGCAAATTTGCGTTTCCAGACTGTCATTATATGACTAATCTGGCAGCTTTGTTTTCAGAACCTGTGTTTATTTGATTTGGAGTTACATCTGTGGAAAAAAAGCTCTATTTCCTTGTCACTTTTCGAAAACAATCAGAGACAACTGTTCAAAATCACAGCTGTCTGAAGCAGTGAGATCATCTAGGGCTAAGAAAAGGCTGGCCAGCAATCATAAGTATAGGAGAACAAGATGTTTGCAGGAAGCTTGGAATATATTCATAATATTCCTTGAATTCATAAGACCATGGAAACATGCAGGCTTGTGCACACGCCCAGTATGGACTTGGGAAAAGCCTCATTACTCACCTTGGGCCGAATCTAAGACTATGGACAAGCAGAGAGTGATGCAGAAGTAAGAGTTGTAAAATGCCTGCTGGAAAAATGAAATGTCCCTGCACATACACAGCGTGCCCCTACCACCTTCCCCTCAAAAGATGGGAGGTTTCTGAGTCAAAGAATTCAGGAAATTTCTGTCCAATTAGTACTGACCGCTGAGTGGAGACTGTGGAGATCACATTGAGAAATAACACACTTTACAGAAGTATTCTAGGAAAGTCCCTAAACAAATAATAATGATAGTAATAGCAACAAACAAATGCAAACCATGAGCATAAGAAAAAGTTCGTCTCCAGAGTCACCACATTTATTTTTAATATTTTGTTTACCAAAAAAATTTCAAGATAAAATTAAAGAAATAAGAAAGCATGAACCATACACAGGCAAAAAAGCAATCAATAGAAACTGCTCTTTAGAAAGACCAGGTGTTAAACTTATTGAGAGAAAATTTAAATCAACTGTTATATACACGGTTAGAGAACTAAAGGAAAGCATGTCCACAGTATGGAAGCAGGAGAATAATGTCTATTCAGATAGAAAATAACAATAAACCTAGACTGGCGATGTACACCCGTGGCAGATTCATGTTGATGTATGGCAAAACCAATACAATATTGTAAAGTAAAAATAAATAAATAATAATAATAAAGAAAATAGCAATAAAAAGATAGAGTAATAAAAATATTAGCAAAACTAATAGAATGAAAGGGAGCTAAGAAAATTTTGATAATATTAACTAAGAACATCAATAAATTATTTTCAATAATTAATAAAACAAGTGGCAGGAAATTAAAAAAAAACTGAACTTGAACAACACAGTAAACCAACTATGCCCAATATGCCAAAGAATGCTCAAACTACCGCACAATTGCACTCATCACATGCAAGCAAAGTAATGCTCAAAATTCTCCAAGTGAGTCTTCAATAGTATGTGAATCAAGAACTTCCAGATATTCAAGTTGGATTTAGAAAAGGCAGAGGAACCAGAACTCAAATTGCCAACATCTGTTGGATCATCAACAAAGCAAAGAGACCAAGAAAAACATCTACTTCTACTCTATTGACTAAACCAAAGCCTTTGTGTGGATCACAACAAACTGTGGAAAATACTGAAAGAGATGAGAATACCAGACCACCTGACCTGCCTCTTGAGAAATCTGTATGCAGGTCAGGAAGTAACAGTTAGAACCAGACATGGAACAACAGACTGGTTCCAAATAGGGGAAGGAGTACGTCAAGGCTGTGTATTGTCACCCTGCTTATTTAACTTGTATGCAGAGTACATCGTGAGAAACGCTGGGCTGGATGAAGCACAAGCTGGAATCAAGATTGCCAGGAGAAATATCAATAACTTCAGATATGCAGATGACACCACCCTTATGTCAGAAAGTGAAGAGGACCTAAAGAGCCTCCTGATAAAAGTGAAAGAGGAGAGTGAAAAAGCTGGTTTAAAACTCAACATTCGAAAAATTAAAATCATGGCATCCAGTCCATCTAGTCAATGGTTTTTCCAGTAGTTGTGTATGGATGTGAGAATTGGACCATAAAGAAAGCTGAACACCAAAGAATTGATGTTTCCAATGAGTATTCAGGGTTCATTTACCTTGGATTAACTGGTTTGATTTCCTTGTAGTCCAAAGGATTCTTGAGTCTTCTCCAACAGCACAGTTCAAAAGCATCAATTCTCTGATGCTCAGCTTTCTTTGTAGTCCAATTCTCAAACCCATACATGGCCACTGGAAAACCATGGCTTTGACTATACAGACCTATGTCAGTAAAGTAATGTCTCTGGTTTTTAACATGTCTAGGTTGGTCACATATTTTCTTCCAAGGAGTGTCTTTTAATTTCATGGCTGCAGTCACCATCTGCAGTGATTCTGAGCCCAAGAAAGTAAAGTTTGTCACTGTTTCCACTGTTTTCCCATCTATTTGCCATGAAGTGATTGGACTAAATGTCAATAGGACTAAATCTTCAATATTTGAAAGTGCAGTTTTAAGCCAGCTTTTCTTCACCTACAATATTATTACCTAAAATAAATAATAAAAATTAATTTGAAAAGGCACAATATCTGG
Source organism: Nanger dama (assembly GCA_917880005.1). Taxonomy (NCBI): domain Eukaryota; kingdom Metazoa; phylum Chordata; class Mammalia; order Artiodactyla; family Bovidae; genus Nanger; species Nanger dama. The sequence continues at coordinate 2,990,358 of CAKJTW010000035.1, read as the reverse complement.
GAATATCTGGATAATAAATTATATGTCCTAAAACTATTTTTTTTCAAAATGAAATTTAAAAAGTTTGGTACTGAAAGTGTTGAGCTAAATGAAAATGAAAAGAAAAATCTGAGAACTTATAGGATTCAGCTACAACTATGCTTATATGAAAGTCTGTAGCTGAAAACATCTTAAAAAGGAAGATATATTTTAAATCAGTAACTCAAAATTCACTGTATAAACCTTGAAAAAGCTAATTAAGTAAAAGGAAAGCAGAAATCACAAAGATAAGAACAGAAATAAACAAAGTAAGTAATTTTAAAAATACAGAGAATGTCAAAAAATTTCTAGTGGCTCCTTTGTAAGAATAAATAGAATTGACCAAAATTTAGTTTGACCACAAAAAAGAGACAGAATACTCAAATTAATGAAATTCAGAAGCAAAGAAGAAACACTGCTACTACCTTATAGAAATAACAGGAATCATAAGAGAATATTATTAGCAATATTTGAAAATAAGTTATATAACTAGGGTAAAATTGTTTCTTTGCATTTCATACCCTTGATTCATTTATTTTGTAACTTGAGGTGGGTACCCCTAAATCTCCCTCACCTATTTCTCTCATCCCTCCATGCTCCTCTCCTATGGTAACCCCCTGGTTTTTCTTTGTGTACTTGACTCTGTTTTGTTATACCTATTCATTTGCTTTTGTTTAGATGTCACATGTAAATGAAACAGTACACTATTTTTCTTTCTCTGCCTGACTTACTTCACTTAGCATAATACACTATGGATCCATGATGGTGTGAATGACAAGATTTCACTCAATTTTTTGCCTGAGTAACACTTCGTTGTAACAACACATCTTTATTGCTTCATCTATTGACAGACACTTCCAATATCTTATTCATATTTTATCTTTTTATTACTTATATGTCCCGTACATATTTCCTCTCTTTATTAATGGTTTTGATAGTGGTCTTTTTTTTCTTACTAACTCTGAATAGTGGTTTAACAAATATATTACTCTTTTAAAAAACATTTTTATTTCAGTAATTGCTTCTATTGCTGTCTCTTTTCACTTTCATTGAATTTGCTCTTATAACCATCATTTTATAGTTTTGGATTTGATTTGATCTTACCTTTTAGTTTATTCAGCTGAAAGCTTATATCTGATTTGAGAACTCACTTCAGTTTTAATATATGCACAGAAGAATTGAATACAAGCTTGCTATAAATTTTAATGTACAGAATATTGTCATATGGAAGTGGAAAAGAATATATATTCTGCTGTTTGGGGATGGTGTGTTATATAATTTTCTTGTGTCTCGCACTGTTGCAGAGTGTTATCCAGCCCGTCTAATTTCAGCATTTCTATTTCACTTTTGGGCATCCCTGATGGCTCCGTGGTAAAGAATCCACCTGCCAGTGAAGGAGATAAAGGTTCAATCCCAGGGTTAAAATATCCTCTGGAGAAGGAAATGGCAACCCACTCCAGTATTCTTACCTGGGAAATCCCCTGGACAGAGGAACCTGGCAGGCTACAGTCCAGTCCCGCTCAGTCGCTCAGTCGTGTCTAGCTCCTCTGTCCCCGTGGACTGCAGCACGCCAGGCCTCCCTGTCATCACCAGCTCCCAGAGCTTGCTCAAACGCATGTCCATCAAGTGGGCTACAGTCCCTGGGGTCGCAAGAGTCAGACATGATTTAGCAACTAACAACAACAATTTCTCTTTTATTTCTATCAATTGATTCTTGATAAATTGTAAGGCTACCTAGTCAGGGGAAAATGGCCTAAAAATTTATATCTCATTGCTAAAGTTGGCCTTATCAATCAGTAAATTCTTCTTTATCCTTGAAAACATTCCCTGTTTTGAAGAAAGTTTGTATAATACTAGTATGCTGAATACACCTTACTTTTAACCAGTGTCTGCATCTTCTTCCATGTATGGGCTTTTAATGTAGAGCTTTATATATGAAGTAGTTTATTATAGACAGCCTATAGCTGATATTTTTAATGCAATTTGCTACTTTTTCTCTTTTATTTGGTATGTTTAGGTAAATTATATTTAAATATTATAATCAACCAATTGCAATGAATGCATCTTGTAGTTTATTGATATAATATGATTTGAGTCTACCATTTCACTGTTTTAAACTTGCTTGTTCCCTTTGGTGTTTATTCTGGTTCCTCTTTCCTACCTACTTTAGGATTACATGGATATTTCTTATCATTGAAATTTTTCTATTGGCATAAATTAGTAATGCTGTGTGTTTTTGGTGGTTGTTGAAAGCCTCACAGTATAAATACCTACCCATTCATAGATTTCTTAGTTAAGATTTTACCAATATAAGTAAAATATCAAAGCTAAAATCACTGTGCTGTACTGTCATATTTATTATATTTATACACATTGAGTATTCACCTGTTTCAGTTTTGCTTACATAGTTGTTCTTATTTTGGACTTCAGGAAAATCAGTGTCTTATACTTGTACTGATGTTTACCATGTTATATCTTGCTTAAAGTTCCAAGTTTCTTTCTGATTTTATTTTATTTTATTTTATTTTTATTATATTTTTGGTCTGAAAAGTAAAGTCTGTGTGTGTTTGAAGAAAGAAAAATACTTCTGGAGGAAATTCCCCTGAGTTCTCTTTTTGTTTGATGATGTGTTTCAGCTCATTTCTGAGTGATACTGTCATTCTATACAGACTTGCTCATCGACAGCTTCCTTTGCCAGCACTTTAAGTCTGCTGTTTCATTGACACTGGAATCTGCACTCATTCAAAACAGCATTCACGTCTACGTAAGATGTCATTATTCTCTGGATGCTTTCAAGATTTTTTGCTTATTTTGTGTTTTCAGAAATTTTATTGTGGCCTATCTGTGAGTGTATTGAATATTTGCGTTAACCTTAGTCAGGGTTTATTGAGTTTCTGAATCTTAATCTCTCATTACAAAAATGCAAACTCTGAGGATTACTTATTCCGCCATTGCCTTCCTAGCTGTCTTTTCATATTATCTTTCTGGTCCTCAAGTAAATAAATATTAGATCTTCTAAAATTGTCCCATAATTTCTTGCTAATTTTTCAATTGTTTGTCTCTGTTCTTTTGCCAGTTACCATTTATCTACCTTCATTTATTTAATGAAATCTTTTACTTTCACTTCCTTCTTTTTTTCCTGTTTATCTCCATTCTGCTATCTAGCCCACTGAGTAAATATGTTATTTAAATATTCAATAATTCAATTTCAAACTTGTATTTGGTTCTTTCTTCATATAATTTCTACTTCTCTTCTGAGAATGTCTGTTTTTTATTCACTGGAGAGACTTTAATTTCACCTCGTTGAGCAGTGTTATGCATATGCCAAGTTGTTTCAGTTGTATGTAACTTTTGTGACCTTATGGACTGTAGCCCACCAGGCTCCTCTGTCCGTGGGATTCTCCTGGCAAGAATACTGAGTGGGTTGCCATGCTCTCCTCCAGGGGATCTTCACAAACCAGGGGTTGAACCCATATTTCTTACGTCTCCTGCATTGGCAGACAGGTTCTTTACCACTAGCATTACCTGGAAAATCCTGAGTAGTGTTACAGGAGTGGCTTTAAAGTATTTGTCTGATAATCCCCATATCTCACTCATTGGAGGGTTGGCATGCTTATTGCTTTTTCTCTTGTTTCTTTAAATGATATTTTGAATTTTTTTTCACGAACAGATTTATTATTATGCTTTGAGATACTGAGCTCTATTAAAATATGAAAAAATATTGATTTTTTTTTGCTTTTGTTTGTTTTAGCATGCAATTAATCCATTTAGGTTGAAAATATAATTTTGACTTCATCTGGGAGATGTGATTTCAATGACTCTTTTATGATGCTATGAGTTTTCCCCTGATATATGCCACTCATAGTTTAACCTGTGATTTTCTGAAATGGTAGTTTAACTTTCTCTGTTTTGCTCTGCTGTTTTGGTTCTGTCACGTCTTCGGTTTTTCTTTGCCGTGAATAACCAAGTAATATCCTGCTCATAGGGATCTCCTCTCCAGTTTATTAGCTTAAGTCTTGGAGTTTCTCTCATGATTAAAATGGGCTGCAATGGATGACTAGGGCTTGCCTTTGTGGTCAGGATGGGTCAGGAAAACATAATTAAAAGAAAGAATAATGAAAATTGAAGCAGAAACTCTTAAGAGAATAAAAAGAATGGGAGAAGATCTTTGCAAAGTGTATATCTAATAAAAGGCTGATACCGAAAATAGTCAAAGATCCTTAAAGGTTGACAATAAGAGAGAAAACACTACAGCATACAAATGAGCAAAAGAAAATCTGAATAGACATTTATCAGATAAAATACACACAGGGAAAATAAGCATGTGCAAATGTGCCCAACATTATATGTCATCCAGGGCTGCAGTTTAAAACAATAAATGATATATCACAATTTACTTATTAGAAAGTCTAAAATCCAAAACACTAACAGTACCAAAACTGACAAGGATGTGAAGCAAGAAGACACACTAGTCATTTCTGGAGAGAGTGCAAATGTTGGAGTCACTCTGGCAGAATATTTTAGAGTATCTTGCAAAACTAAATAAGCTCTTATAATAGTATCTAGCAATCACACTTCTTGATATTTACACAAATAAGTTGAAAACATATCCACCCAAAAATCTCCCCAACATATGTTTCTAGACGTATTATTTATAATTGCTTAAACTTGGAAGCAAATGGAATGCCCTTTGGTAGATGAATGTATAAATTGAGGAATATCATATTGCAGAATATTATTCAGCCATAAAAAGATGTTAGCTGCCAAGTCACAATAAAACGTGGAGGAACTTAAGATTCACATTGTAAGGTAAAAGAAGCCAGTCTGAAAAGGCTACTTATTGAATGAATGCAAATATATAATATTCTGTAGAAGAGAAAACTTATGGAGATTTGGAGAAATAGCCAGTGGTTGCCAGGAACTAGGGCTAGGGATGGAAAAAGTGATGAGTATGTGGAACACAGGACATATATTTCGGACAGTGAGATTATTTTGCATGATATTGAAATATGTCATTAAAATGTGTCAAAACCGATATAATGTGCAACATGGACAAGAAACAGAAATGTGACTTTTATTATTACTAGCCAATAATAATGCATCAATATTGACTCATCAATTACAAAAGCAGTGGTCCACAAATTCAGGATGATAATAACTGGAGAGACTGTGGGAGAAGGAGGGTCGTGAGGGAGGAGTGTAAATGGAGCGCCATACTTTCCACTCAATTTCTTATACTTTTAACCTGCTAAAAATAGCCTCTGAATTAACATAATAATAACAGTAATAAGAATTCCTGCTATGACCTGAGGCTAACAGTCCATGTCTTCCCCTAGAGGCTAGGAGCTCCATCAGCTTTAGGTCCATTTAAACCCTGTCTTAGGGGTCTTCCCTGGTGGCACAGACAGTAAAGAATCTGCCTGCGATGCAGGAGACCTGGGTTCAATCTCTGGGTTGGGAAGATCCCCTGGAGAAGGAAATGGCAACCCCCCTCCAGGATTCTTGCCTGGAGAACCCCATGGACAGAGGAGCCTGGGGGCAGCAGTCCAGGGGGCCGCACAGAGCCAGAGCCGGCTCAGCGGCTGTCCCTTATGTCAAAGCCGGTCCTCACTGGGCACGGGGCTAACCCTGAGGCCAATGCCAGAGGAGAACATGAGAGCAAAAGTTAACAGAAGAAAAGCTCGGCCTAGTATGAGCCACTTAATTCAAGCTTTCCCTTTCTACAGCCCACCCATGAGCTTTAATTTTCAGAGTCTTCAAATAGCTGACTTTTTAGGGTTTTTTTTTTTTTTAAATTTTGAGAGTTGTTTCTGTCAGAAGTTGACTGTAATTATGTGAGCTTGATGAACCGCAAAAATCCATGTTACTTTGATTTTATTTTTTATTTGTTATCATTGAAATAGTTTATTTATACATAAAGACAAATACTATGCTATCACTTATTTGTGGAATCTGAAAAATAAAATGAATGAATATTGAAAAAAATACACTCACAGATATGAAGAGCATGGTTTAAATATATTTCTTAACCTTTCACTCATTTATCTGTTATTTTCAAATAAAAGACATCATAATCAGCAGGCTAAATTTTGGCTAAAAAGATTATAAATGTTTTTATAATGGCAAACCAAAAATATGAAAAACAGGTTTATTAGGAGAAACATATATTTAAATAATAAACAAAATAGTCATTTTCATGACAAGTGTATTTATGGGATGCTAATGTTGGGTAGAAGATGGTATTCTTTATCACAATTTATAGTTTTGATATTTTTTTACTTATAGGCTCAGATTTGAGTAATTACTTTATTATAGTGTATTTTTTTTCTCATTTTGACCAGTGCATCTTTGTTACTAAGAAAATTATGCTTTCTGACTTTTAAAACATTTTCTTTTGAAAAGAATGCTGCATAAGCAGGTCATTATAGATAGATATCTGTTATAGTACAGATGACCCTGGATATCGATTGACTTATCTTACGAACACATGAATTAGAGAACCAGATGGCTTAGTCTCTTTTATAATTTTATAATATTGTAAATGTCCATATGTTTACAATATATGCAGTTTAAACAATGTTCATTTTCAGTAAGTACAAAAGATATAAAGTTAATGAACTGATTTAATTCCAAATATATTCAAGATAGCAAAGAAGTCCTCACGTTGTGTTCTATATAAAATTCATGTCTTATTTTTTAAATGTTATATTTTAAAATGAATTTTAAGTAAGTAATTTACATAATACCACATGATATTTTTGCAAACCAGCATCTCCCATCAATTTTTTTCTAGTACTCATTTGTTCCCTTATGCAAAATATTTTGGCACCTATTATATTTCTGACACAATTGTACATAAGGTAAGAATTAATACAATATATGATATATTAATCCTGTTTTCAAAGTGATTACAGGCGATTAAAAATGCAAGGAAATGTATTTATGAAAAGCGTTCAGATTCAATTACTGTGTAGGATAAGTGGATTTTACAAAATAGGTAATTTACTAAAGGCATAAAACACACTTTAGAATGTTATGTGTGCATGAGTGAGGGCAGAGAAATCACACGGAGTTTAATAACTAAACAGATTTAGTGGTAGGCTCGATATAAATGCATTTGGCTACAGTTAAGATACTTCGTCAGTAGGTATTTTGGGAGCATAGAGCAATAAGCCTTTTTTGCAGCTCAGCAGCTTTAAAGAAACCTACATATAATGGAGACTTACGCTCATGCACCAGAGAATATGCATACAGTGTTTCGAAAATGTAATGCTTATTTTAACAAGAAAATTAGAGTTGGTTTAACATTCATTTATTTCAATGTGATTAACACTCTGCAAGGGAGAAAATATCACTGACTGTTCACTCTACACCTGGAGAGGTAGGAACTATCATTTCATTTCCAGCAACAAATGAATAACCCACAGCTCAGAGAGGCAGGGTCGCATAGAAGTTAAACCTATGATCTAGAATCAGATGTGTGCATTTGAAAATCAGCTCAGACGACGTGTGTGTGTTCTGCAGGTTCTGCCTTTACCCTGGTGATCGGTACCCCTTCGGGAGAGGAGTAGCCTTACCATGAGTACGTTCATATGCTTATCCTTTGTTTTTTTTTCCCCAAGAGCGATGAATTATGGAGCACACATTTGCTGTTCCCATAAATTGATAATTGTTATTTACTTAGATGTTCAGTGATGCTCTGTGCTCAAAACGAACAGATTTCTGATGGGAGATATTCCTTCAACATTTTGTCATCCAGTTTTCTCGTTTATTACATACCAATACATAAATATATTTACGATTTTTATTGTTTTAGTAAGAATAGAGAAAAGTTTACTAATAAAGCAATTAGTAGAATAATATGTGCATATGTGTACTATGTTTTTCATACCAAGGGATAAGTTTATTGCTGCTGCTGCTGCTAAGTCACTTCAGTCATGTCCGACTCTGTGCGACCCCATAGATGGCCTCCCACCAGGCTCCCCTGTCCCTCGGATTCTCCAGGCAAGAACACTGGAGTGGGTTGCCATTTCCTTCTCCAATGCATGAAAGGAAAAGTGAAAGTGAAGTCACTCAGTCATGTCCGACTCCTAGCAACCCCTTTTACTGTAGCCCACCAGGCTCCTCCTTCCATGGAATTTTCCAAACAAGAGTACTGGAGTGGGGGTGCCATTGCCTTCTCCATAAGTTTACTGAGGGTTAAGTAAATATGTAGTCTTAATGATATGCAATATATAATAATAACTTATTGTTTTGTTATGCTAAAAAATAATTCTGGGCCTTTTAGTGTCCTCTGCCTAGTACATTTTCATCTGTGAACTTCCCGTGGAACTGTTGAATCTTAGTTCAAATTGCACAACTATGAATCAAAAGGAGAATGTTGCTGTTCAGTCACTAACTGGTGTCTGACTCTGTGACCCCATGGACTGCAGCACACCAGGCTCCTCTGTCCTTCACTATCTCCCAGAGTTTGCTCAAACTTGTGTCCATTGAGTCGATGATGCTACTAACCATCTCATCCTTTGTTGCCTCCTTCTCCTCCTGCCCTCAATCTTTCCCAGCATCAGGAACTTTTCCAATGAGTCTGCTCTTTGTATCAGGTGGCCAAAATGTTGGAACTTCAGGTTGAACATCAGTCCTTCCAATGAACACCCAGGATTTATTTCTTTAAGGATGGACTGGTTGGATCTCCTTGCAGTCCAAGGGACTCTCAAGACTCTTCTCCAGTACCACAGTTCAAAAGCCTCAATTCTTCAGTGCTCAACAGTAAAATCTATATAATCAGAAGCTATATGTGGAACTGTTCTCAACTAAAAAATACTCAATAAATAAGCCATTGATTTTAACATGTTAACATCTTTTTTCTTTGTAGTTCAGGTATACATACCACCTTTCAATACTTATAGCTAATGATTACAGGTACTTATTTTTGTATGTATTTTGAAAATGAAAATTCAAAATTATAAAATCTGGTTTTAGAATGTCATTAAAATCTATTTTATAGGTCTTGAAATTTCTTCTTAAATATTTATTAAAATTCAGTTGCTGCAGCATAACTTAAATGTGCTGAAAGAAATCGGCGCATTTTTCACATGAAGATCTTATTAGAGTGAAATTGTATTCTGTTCCATCTCTGTATCATGGCTCATCAATAACTTAAGCAATGTAGAACTTTTACATTTAATGTCTTCACTAGGTAATGAAATGGAATATAGGAATATTTCTATGGGTTTTGAATCTCTTTTTTTTTTTAATTCAGCACAAAGTTGAGATGATGCACAGGCATATTACTGCAGCTACATCACAGAACATAATAAATGGAATCATATAAGGACAGATAAAAATGCCTCTTGATAACTTCCTGTGTCAGCATGTTAAAAGATTATTGATGGTAGAAACCTCAAAGAAGCTTAAGAAAAGCTAAGGAGCCAAAAGAAACAACTTAAATTGAAAAAAATCTGTCCCAGTTTATTTCCCCAAAATTGGGTGTGCAACTGAAAATGTCAAAATAGAGTTATACCAAAAAGTAAATACCTCCCTCAAAGTTAAAAATGGCACTGTCTATGCAACTATAAATATTATATGATATATACACTTGATAGGAAGTCGGTAGTTCAGTCGGTAAGGCATCTACCTGCAATGCAAGAGATCTGGGTTCAATTCCTGGATCTGGAAGATCCCCTGGAGAAGGAAATGGCAACCCACTCCAGTATTCTTGCCTCAAAAATCCCATGGACAGAGGAGCCTGCCAGGCTACAGTTCATCAGGTTGCGAGAGTCCAACACGATTTAGCAACTAAAACAACAACCAGACTTCATGAAAGTTATTATCCATGAAACAACAGAGTACTAGTAAGTTTCAGCTCTTCTATAATGATCAAATATTACTTTATTAAATTGAGAGGTAGAAATTCCACTAAGCAATTGCAAATTAAAATATACAGACATTAGGCAATTAGAGTTTTTGAGATGAAAAGGACATACACAAAGGAAATTGGGAATATTTTCTACCAAGTAACATAGAAAACTCTGGGGTGGTAATTTTAAGATTTTTGAAGTAGTAAGCCCGATGAATATATTCAAAACTTCATCTTCTCATCCTGTTTTAATACTGTGGCTTTTGGTTATATTCATTTCCTCACAATCATTAGAGAACAAATACAAGGTAAAAACCCCAACCTGAGCTATGTGTTATAAATGGATAATGAATTATGTTAATTTCTGAGAATCTACAACAAAGCTGAATTCTGTTTCATATCTATGAAAATGATATTAAAAAACATTTTTGAATTAACGTTAAAATACTAAAAAAGATCAAAGTTGTTGTTAAGAGGCACCAGTAAATGGAGAATATGTGTGCCTGTCTGAATCTTCAAAGCAGATGATCACGAATGACATTCTCTTATCCATACAGGAGTACAACTAAGGAAATTTGGCAGTTACTCATCCTAAAGAACTTGGAGAGCCCTGAAGAAACGAATTTTCCTTGAGAGATTTGTATCTAAGGTTGAAATGTTTGTTTTAATGTCTAGGATAAAGGACATCCACACAAAAAGTGCATTAGAAAGAAAGCTTTCCGTAGGTAGAAAAGACTGAAGTGGGGAATGCATTCCAAGTAGTGTTTATTTTCCTGAAAGAAGGGTTGAAGAGTAGGTTATCATGGTTTCTCTTAGCACATTCAAATCCAGAGAAGCAAAAATAGGGTGAAATGATGGTTGCTAACTAAACAGGAGACTCGTGTCAAATTACAACAGATGACAATGCTAGGAGATGTATGGTTAAAGATGATCAGAATAATTGGCTGGAGAATACGATCCCAGAGCACCACTGGTGTTTGTTGAGGAATCAGTCTTGAAAAGCAGAGTTACTTTGCAATCAATATGACTGAGGCGTCTTGGACTGAATAAACCATTTTTAATTCTATAGCTTCTAAAATGTTGTTGGAGGTACAGTGACAGTGCTGTTTGGAGACTGTATACTTTGTTTTTGTCTGATCTTTCGAAACAATGTGGTTTGTGATTTTTTTTTTTCCTTTTAGCATAAAAGGCAAGAGACTCTTGTCAGCTGATGTGGTTAAGAGGTGGAGTTAAATACAGAATTCTTTCGGAAACTATTAAGTAAATCACAACAGTAAGAACTTCCTTTCCAATTTCTACATCGTCATAAGGGTCAAGATTTGGTTTTGATATTTGACCTCATCCCTCTCCTACAGACCTTGGACGTTGTTTCTTCTTGTTTAGAGTTCTGGTTAAAGCAACCATCCCAACCAGCAGAATTTACATAAGAAATAGATATGCCTCAGTCCAGAGATAGAATACATATGCCACATGTGAAATCAAAGATTCCTTATGGATTCTTGATAAAATATTTGGACCTTCTGTATTAACCCCACTCTTTTTAGAATAATCACAATTGACCTGTAGCTGCACTTGGAAATGGGAAGCAAAGGATATGAGAGGCAGCAGCTGTGTATGTGGAGCTGGTGTTTTGTCAGGAAGCAAAGACTGGTTGGAACCTAGGACCATTTGCTGCAGGGCTCACAACTGGACAAATGTCTCCTAAATCAACAAAATGCAGAGAAACCATTACAGACAAATTTGACTTTGAGGGCCAGTGGGACTTGATTACAGAACTTTCACAGGACTGGGGAACAGACTCGTGGAGGCTCAACAAAGCCTTGTGTGAACCAGGACCCAGGAGAAAGGAGCAGCGACCCCACGGGAGATTGAGCCAGACTTGCTGTGAGCATCTTGGATCTTCCAGTGGAGGTGTGGGCTGGTCGACAGGCTCAGGGGCACGGACTGCCACAGGCCTGGGAGCCTGGGTATGCCGGCATAAGTCCTGTGAAAGGAAGCCACACCACAGGGAGGGAACACAGCTCCACCCATCGGCAGAAACTTGGATTTAAGATTTACTGAGCATGGCCCTGCCCACCAGAGCAAAACCTAGTTTTCCCTACAGCTGGTCCCTCCCAACAGGAAGCTTCCACAAGCCTCTTATCCTCATCCATCAGAGGGCAGCCAGAATGGAAACCACAATTAGAGAAAACTAACCAAACTGATCACGTGGATCACAACCTTGTCTAACTCAATGAAACTATGAAGCAGTCCATGTAGGGTCACCCAAGACAGACGAGTCAGGGTGGAGAGGTCTGACAAAACATGGTCCACTGGAGAAGGGAATGGCAAACCACTTCAGTATTCTTGCCTTGAGAACCCCATACATATTATGAAAAGGCAAAAAGATAGGACACTGAAAGATCAACTCCCCAGGTTGGTGGGTACCCGATATGCTATGAGAGAAGAGTGGAGAAATAGCTCCAGAAGGAATGAAGAGGCTGAGTCAAAGAAGAAACAACACCAAGTTGTGGATGTGACTGGTGGTGAAAGTTAAGTCCAATGCTGTAAAGAACAATAATGCATAGAAACCTGGAATGTCAGGTCCGTGAAGCAAGGTAAATTGGAAGTGATCAAACAGGAGATGGCAAGAGTGAACACTGAAATTTTAGGAATCAGTGAACTAAAATGAATCGGAATGGGCAAATTTAAATCAGATAACCATAACATCTAAAGCATCAATTCTTCAGCACTCAGCTTTCTTTATAGTCCAACTCTCACATCCATACATGACTACTGGAAAAACCATAGCTTTCACTAGACAGAACTTTGTCAGCAAAATAATGTCTCTGTTTTTTAATAAGCTGTCTAGGTTGGTCATAGCTTTTCTTCCAAGGAGCGTCTTTTAATTTCATGTTTGCAGTCACCATCTGCAGTGATTTTGGAGCCCCCCAAAATAGTCTCTCACTGTTTCCATTGTTTACCCACCTATTTGCCATGAAGTGATTTCATAGTCATTATTTACAAAACGTGGGGCGAGCAAATCTGAACATGCCATCTTGGCTAATTTCCTTTCTCTCCACACCACGCCTGTCCTCACCCTATCTAAGGAACCCCTGGGGAGCTAGCAAGGGCATTTCTTACTCTTTTTGTCTCTCGCAGCAGTGTGAGTCTTGATAAAGCCTTGTGTAAATCTCTCTTCTGGCCTCATCAGTTTCTATTGATTAAAGAGTCCAAGATCCCTAATTGGTAGCAAATTTATAGCTTGTTATTTCTGATGCAGATTTATTCCACCTGGTCACTTTATTTAAAGCAGACAAAATAAATCCTTTATCTGATTTAGTATATGCCGATTTTATAACTTCTTCAGGTTTAGAAATTTGCCTTTCAAGGTGGTGCTCAGTCACGTGTCTGTCTGTGCAGGGAAGTAGCTCTTTCTCTAAGTACTAACAGGAGAGGAGGGGCAGTGAGGTTTACACGTGCAAGTCTTCCCGTGCCTGGGAGCTCTCACTGCCATTCAACAGAGATAGGTCTGCTGCCAAAATAGATCAGGACATGTCACTCTTTAAGCACAAGAACTGTCCAGTGAGTAAGGCGCGCCAAGGGAATAAGCAGTGTGTTTGTCTTTCTCTGTCTCACATTTAAACAATGTTTGTTTGTTTGTTTGTTTTTGAGGCAATGCCCCATTCTCCTTTTTGTTTGCTTTAAAGTTGCTTTTAAATCTGTACCTTTTTCTAAACCACAATCTCTTTTCTCCTGTTAAAGAGTTTTACAACCTTCCTTTCCCAAGGATAATCAGCATTTTCAAACCTGTGTTTATCTTCCCAGATTTTTTTCTTTCAACATGTATATTTATCTGTCATCTATCTGTATACGTGTGTGTAATAAAAACAGGTACAAAATATATCTTTATCCATTTGTGTGTTTGTATTATTTTTCAAATTGCATGTATCATGCCAAAACTTTCTTTTCATTTAAAAATATGGCATGGAGATCATTCCTTTGTCTGTTCATGTAGTGCTTTTAATCACTGTATAATATTCCATAACATGGGATTAATAATTCTTTTATTGGTGATCAAGTTATTTGCAGTTACTTATTAACATTCACAAGCCTGTAGTGAGCATATTTGTGGATAGTTGTTGTGTACTTAGGCACGTATTTCTGTAGAAAGAGAATTCATGGTAGAACTGCGGAGTTAAAGGATATAAGCAATAGTCACTGACAAATGATATTTTAAAAGGCTATAAAAAATTTGCCTCTACCAGAGTGTGTGAAATTACATGTCTTTTCACATTCTCACCAACCTTGAACGTGACTTATGAGTGGAAACACTTTTTTTTAACTTTTCAGGTGACCATGGAAGTTGAAAACACTTGTATCAGATTCTTAGGCATTTGTGGTCCCTTTTTTTAATTTGTCTGCTCATAGTCTTTTCCCATTCTATCTTACTAATTTAGACATCTTATGGAATTGCTGTAAATGAAAGTCATATGGAAGAAATCACACCCAAGTAATTGGAACTGGACCCATAGCAGGAATCATCTCAGTGTGAGACAGTATCATGTATGCAGATGGCACCACTCTAATGGCACAAAGTAAAGAGGAACTAAAGAGCCTCTGGATGAGGCTGAAAGAGGAGAGTAAAAATCAACATTAATAAAAGAAAGTGAAAATCATAGTATCTGGTCCCATCACTTCATGGCAAATAGAAGAGGGAAAGTAGACGCATGACAGATCTTGTTTTCTTGGGCTCTAAAATCACTGTACATGGTGACTGCAGCCATGAAATTAGAAATCTCTTGCTCCTTGGAAGGAAAGTCATAACAAACACAGACAGCATATTAAAAAGCAGAGACATCACTTTGCTGACAAAGGTCCACATAGTCAAAGCGATGGTTTTTCCAGTAGTCCATGTACAGGTATGAGAGTTGGGCCATAAAGAAGGCTGAGCTCCCAAGAACTGAAGCTTTCAAACTGTGGTGTTGGACAAGACTTTTGAGAGTCCCTTGGACTGCAAGTAGATCAGGTCAGTCAATCCTAAGGAAATCAACCCTGAATATTCATTGAAAGGACTGATGCTGAAGCTAAAGCTCTTATACTTTGCTCACCTGATGCAAAGAGTTGACTCATTGGAAAGACCCTAATCTTGGGAAAGACTGAAGACAAAAGGAGAAGGGGCCGACCGAGGATGAGATGATAGATAGCATAGCCTGCTCAGTGGGCATGAGTTAGAGCAAACTCCAGGAGACAGTGGAGGACAGAGGGGTCTGACGTTTTGGGGCCCATGGGGTCACAGATTTGGACAAAACTACGGCGGAGCCTGGTCGCACAGAGTCAGACATGACTGAAGCGACTTAGCAGCAGCAGCAGCGACTGAACAACAGTAACAATGAGGAACCTTTTAACCCTTAAATAAGAAACTTTGTGCTATTGAGTAAGACACCAGTTGATATCCTCTCCTGAGCTTGTGACTATGCTCTGCTTGGAATATTCTGAGAATATCCTGGTAATCATCCAGGCAAAATTTAGTACTGCTAGAAATTGAAACATATTTTTTTCTCATTTTATTCAAATATTTACTCTGTCTGGTATTTATCTAACTAGAGTATTTCTATTTTTTAAGTAGAAGTACAAAGTAGAGAGGGGAAGAAAATAAAAGCCAAAAATATAAAAATTGTGTAATAAAATATGAATATATTGCAGAATCCAGTTAGTAATTATTATAAACATTCAATCAAAATGAAATCATTTTATTCAGTAGAACTCTTTTTTAAGAAATAATAGTTAAATTATCATGAGAGAATATTTTTAGTGATACTTGTTGAGAACTTTAAGCTCTGACAATGAAGATTGAAAAATGGCTCTAATAGTTAATGAATTCTCACAAGAGCCAAAAAAGTGTCTTTTTAAAAATGATTGCATTTGTATCTATAAATCTTGAGCTAAATTATAACTATCATTTCTCTTAATCCTCATCCAAGAATAGAATTAAATTGCCCTAGGCTCTTTATTATGAGTGCAAAATGCAGACTTATTTTCCTCCGCATCTTGTAGAGGGGTAGAGATCAATGGGAAAAGAAAAGAATGCGGAACAAAACGTGTATTCAGTGATGTTTGAAAAAACTCACTTGTGTCTGTATCTATTTCTGCCACATTTGAATTGAAATTTCACAGTATAGAAATGTAAATCCCTAGTCAATTATGCAAATAAGTCATCATGTTCAGGTATGCTGTATTTTCAGGTTGCTTTGAAGATTGTGCTCACTGGCAAAGACAAAGAGTGAATAATGGAAGTATTGTCTGCTTACTGTCGAAATGCGCATTTTAGTAGGAGTAACCAGTTGAAAACAGTCGATGCGATGCTGGGAGCAGCTGCAGTCTGCCTTTATGGAACACGATAAATTCAAATTAATTAATCCAAAATGAATTACAAATTATTTTTGTAAACCACACATCGATCCTTAAGGGTTATTTAAACAGTTGAACTTGATGTCGTTTGCCCCATCTGCCACAACAGATGCTTTATTCCAATATGAATATTAAATGAATTTTGAAGGCAATTTCCATAATTATAAGAAACATTTACAAAATGGAGAAAAGACAACAGTTTCTCTGATGACTGGGAATACTTTTCTGTAAATTTTATCATGAAAGGTAATAAAAATATAAAGCATAACACGAACCTAAGTTTAACTTTAGAACACGGGGACTTTAAGAACCCCTCACAAAGACAGTTCTCAGTTTCAGCTTTCCCGATAGTTTATTTAAGAACTTTAACAATTAGTTGTTTTTAAAAGATTTGGTTGATTTTACTCTCCTGTTTCTAAATGACACATTTCAATTTTATTTGCCATGAGTTACTTATAGACTCATGTCTTTTGATTTTGGACTGTTGTAGACAATCATATTTGGCATGTATAGTAACTGTTTATTTTCAGTGAGAGAACTTTTCAAAGTCTCATATTGCCATAAGCGGTTCCAGGCATTTAATGGGTGAATAAGGTCTCAAGGAAAGAATATAAAATGAACGCATTGAAGAAATACACATAAAGAATGATTTGTTTGTAAGAATAGATTACTAAGAACCAAGAAGCAAATGCGAAACGGGAAAAGGAAACGCTGTATGCAGTGATATATATGCGTTGCATATATTGTTCGTGATTTGACAGTGAGCTGTTTTGCACCACTGAGAGAAATAGCAGGCACAGCATGGTAGATCAGAGCCAGGAAATATTATACAACAGTTAGGAGCAACAGGATATATGCAAGATAACAACAGAGATCAATCTTTAAAATGCAGTATTCAGCAATCAGTGTAGAAAACAGAAAGTCAGTTTTAATTGATACATTTTTATCTTCATTGCAGCGATATATTACCGCTTCTATGCCTTCTTGATATTTTTGGAAGCCTGGCAATTTTAATATCATATAGACGACTGTATGGGACACAGTCAAGACACTTGATCACATAGCTTCTTGCTTTTAAAATTTCTCAGACACCACCAAAGACACACACAGTCTAGAGTTAATTATTTCCAGGTGCAAGTATGGTAAACAATCTGCTTGATAATGTGGGAGGCGCAAGAAACTCAGGTTCAAAACCTAGGTCAGGAAGATCCTCTGGAGTAGGAAATGGCGACCAGCTCCAGCATTCTTGCCTGGAAAATTCCACAGGCAGAGGAGCCTGGCAGGCTACAGTCCATGGGATCACAAAGAGCTGGACACGACTGAGCACATTAGACATTGCAGGTTTTTAGACTTTCTTAAAAATTTATTCTGTTTAATTGGAGGAAAATTGCTTTACAATTTTGTGTTGGTTTCTGCCATATATCAACATTAATCAGCCGTAGGAATACATCTATACCCTCCCTCTTGAACCTCCCTATCAACATCCCACCACGCACCACCCCTTTAAGTTGTCACAAAGCACTAGATTTGAGCTCCCTGCGTCATACAAATTCCTACTAGTTATCTAATTTTACATATGTATGTATTTCCAGGAAGATCCACTGGAGGAGGGCATGACAACCCACTCCAGGATTCTTGCCTGGAGAATCCCATGGACAGAGGAGCCTGGTGGGCTACAGTCCATGGGGTCGCAAAGAGTTGGACACGACTGAGCGACTTGACATGAGCTCAATGTGTTCATACACCAGTGTTCCTCTTCAGTTCACTCCACCCTCTCCTTCCTTGCCCTGTGTGCACAAGTCTGTTTATGCTTGCATTTCTATTGGTGTCCCGCAGGTATTTTTAAGTTTTATCAGTACCATCTTTCTAGACTTCAAGCATGTTCATTAATTTAGATATTTGTTTTTCTGACTTACTTCTCTCCGTATACTCAGCTCTAGGTCCATCCACCTCATTAGAACAGAGTCAAATGCATTCCTTTTTATGGCTGAATATTGTTCCACCACGCATCTGTATTAATAGCACACCTTCTTTACCCATTCATCCGTCAATGAGGAGTTTCCATGTCCTAGCTACTGTAAATGGAACGCTGGAGTACACATATCTTTTTCACTTGTAATTTCCTCATGGGACATGCCCAATAGGGGACTATCGGGTCATATGGTTGTTTTATTCCTAGTTGTTTTTTTTTTTTAAGGAATCTCCATATTGTTCTCCATAGTGGCTGTTTCATTTACATGCTCATTAACAGAGCAAGAGGGTCCCCCCTTTGTCCACACTCCTTCCAACACTTGTTGCTTGTGGATGTTTTTGATAATGGCTATTCTGTGTGGTGTGAGGTGATGCCTCAAAGTAGTTTTGATCTGCATCTCTCTAACAAGGAGCCATTGGTGCTTTTGAACTGTGGTGCTGGAGAAGACTCTTGAGAGTCCCTTGGACTGCAAGGAGATCCAAACAGTCCATCCTGAAGGAAGTCAGTCCTGATTATTCATTGGAAGGACTCATGAAGCTGAAACTCCAATACTTTGGCCACCTGATGCAAAGAACTGACTCACTGGAAAAGACCCTGATGCTGGGAAAGATTGAGGGCAGGAGGAAAAGGGGATGACAGAGGGTGAGATGGTTGGATGGTGTCACCGACTCAGTGGACATGACCTTGAGTAGGCTCCGGAAACTGGTGATGGACAGGAAATACTGGCGTGCTGCAGTTTATAGGGTCTCAGAGTCAGACATGACTGACCGACTGAACTGAACTGAACTGAATAATGAGCGATGCTAAGTATCTTTTCATGTGTTTTTTTAGCCATCTGTATGCCTTCTTTGGGGAAATGTCTGTTTAGGTCTTCTTCCCATGTTTTGATTGGGTTGTTTGTTTTTCTGGTATTGACCTGAACAAACTGCTTGTATATTTTGGAGAGTAACCCTTTGTCAGTGGTTTTGGTTGCTATTATTTTCTCCCATTCTGAGAATTGTCTTTTCATTTTGTTTACAGTTTCCTTTGCTTTGCAAAAGTCTCTTAAGTTTAAGTAGCTCCCATCTGGTTTATAATTTCTATCTTATATTTAGGTCATTAGGCTTCCCTGTTGCTCAGAGGCTAAAACACCCAGCTGCAGTGCAAGAGAGCTGGATTAGATGCTGGGTCAGTAAGATCCCCCAGAGAAGGGAATGGCTCCCCAATCCAGTATTCTTGCCTGGAAGATTCCACGAACAGAGAAGCCTGGCAGACTGTAGTCCATGGGGTCTCAAAAAGTAGGACATGGCTGCGCAACTGAGTGCACGACAGCACATATGCTCAGAAGGATCAAATACAATCCGTGCTGTGCACAGTCATGAATAATCATGACTGCCAAACATCGGTGTGCTGCATAAACTCCAGGTCTCCAACAATTTGACAACCTGTTATTTTACTAAGCCTTCATCACCAAGGCCTAGAGTGCTTGTTAAACTTGTAACTTACGAAGAGAATTAAACAGAGGGAGTCACAGGTTGTTCAGTAATTTAAACTTTACAAATGAAACAAATCAAAGAAGATCCTGCTACTTTGCCGAGTCTTGCTACATCTGTTTCATGATTACAGCTTCGAAGATGGCCTCTTTTAGGGAACACTGATATTCACTATATCTGACATTAAAGTTAGCCTTTGCCTGAACAAAACCCCATCAAAACATCACGTCACTCTTTGAAACATATATATATATATATACTTTTAAATTTATAGAAAATAGACTAAAATAAGATGGCAAATTGTAGACATTAATCACCTTTAAATGTATAAACAAAAGCAAGATAACAGAAATAGATGTTATTATGATGTATGTGGATATCTGATTCATGCTGGAAAAGAGGGATAAAAATATTTTCCTTAAAGATTCCTATGCCATATAAAAATGCAGAGTCACTCTGATGCTCTCTTTACTAAATGTTTTTAGCTGAATGTTTACGATGTACAAACAATTCCCTTTGAGACCTTGACTTGAATGAGCAAGCATAAAATTTACTGAAAATAGCTCAGTATGACTCAGTTCTTCTTGGAAAAGACATTCAATTGACTTCTTGGCTATTATCAAGATGAATACTTCAGCTCTGAGTGTCTCTCCCAAGTTTAGATTTTAGTAAATGTAAGGTCGTTCATTTTTTGAACGTTTAACTGAAGCAAGATAAAGGCTGTGCTATTCAGATTAACAATACATATTACCTGTAAACTGAAATGTCATGCAGCAATTAAAGTGAAAAGAAACATTTTATGTGTTGGCAATCTATTTCTATTACTGCTTTAGCTATCTGATTTTTCTACGGAACTGCAAAGAGCAAGATAGAGCATACTTATGTGCAAAGAATATCGATGTTGTATTATAAATGTTGCAAAATACATTTGAAGGTATATCCTAGTCCATAAAAGTGTTATCTATTAATGATTTTTATAATACATGTTTAAAAAATTTTTTTTCAATAGGCTTAAATTCCATGGTATTTCCTGGCAAATAGTGAAATGAATGGTGACTTGCTATTTAAGTGAGATTTCACCTACTTGACATCAAAAAGAGATTTGCAATATCAATATTTAAAAAGTCCTAAAAATATGCTATAAGAATTGTTAAAGGAAAGAACTTAGCAGAAACATGGTTTTATTTTGTTTTAAAGACTGACCTGTGGGAAGTTCAGTGCTGCTTCCCTATGTCATCTCCTTTAACCCTTGCAACTTAGGGAAGGTAGGTGTTCTAGCCCCAGCGTTACTTCTGAGGAACACAAGGATCTTACATCTCAGTCATCTTCCCAGAGTCATACAATCCCCCAAGATGTTGACAGGATTCAGTACCCCATGTTATTCCACTGGACAAATGCCAACTGTGTTACATGGAGCCTTATATAGTATTGAAAGTGTATTGAATTATAATTGTAGTATTATAGTATTTAATATATATATTATATATTTAATATATAGTATATATACACAGTATATATATGAAATGTATACAGTAATATATATAAAATATAATTATAGTAATAGTAATATATAGTAATATAATATAGTATATATTAAATAAATATTAAATTGAGCAACCAAGGAAGCCCAATATACATACTATATTTAATATATATACTATATGCTAGTAAAGTAATGCTCAAAATTCTCCAAACCAGGCTTCAGTAATACGTGAACCGTGAACTCCCTGATGTTCAAGCTGGTTTTAGAAAAGGCAGAGGAACCAGAGATCAAATTGCCAACATCCTCTGGATCATGGAAAAAGCAAGGGGTTCCAGAAAAACATCTATTTCTGCTATATTGACTATGCCAAAGCCTTTGCCTGTGTGGATCACAATCAACTGTGGAAAATTCTGAGAGAGATGGGAATACCAGACCACCTAACCTGCCTCTTGAGAAATCTGTATGCAGGTCAGGAAGCAGCAGTTAGAACTGGACATGGAACAACAGACTGATTCCAAATAGGAAAAGGAGTACATCAAGGCTGTGTATTGTCACCCTGCTTATTTAACTTCTATGCAGAGTACATCATGAGAAACGCTGGGCTGGAAGAAACACAAACTGGAATCAAGATTGCTGGGAGAAATATCAATAACCTCAGGTATGCAGATGACACCATCCTTAGAGCAGAAAGTGAAGAGGAACTAACGAGCCTCTTGATGAAAAGTGAAAGAGGAGAGTGAAAAGTTGGTTTAAAGCTCAACATTCAGAAAATGAAGATCATGGCATCTGGTCCCATCACTTCATGGAAAATAGATGGGGAAACAGTGGAAACAGTGTCAGACTTTATTTTGGGGGGCTCCAAAATCACTGCAGATGGTGACTGCAGCCATGAAATTGGAAGAAAAGTTATGACCAACCTAGATAGCATATTCAAAAGCAGATACATTACTTTGCCGACTAAGGTCCGTCTAGTCAAGGCTTTGGTTTTTCCTGTGGTCATGTATGGATGTGAGAGTTGGACTGTGAAGAAGGCTGAGCGCCGAAAAATTGATGCTTTTGAGCTGTGGTGTTGGAGAAGACTCTTGAGAGTCCCTTGGACTGCAAGGAGATCCAACCAGTCCATTCTGAAGGAGATCAGCCCTAGGATTTCTTTGGAAGGAATGATGCTAAAGCTGAAACTCCAGTACTTTGGCCAACTCATGCGAAGAGCTGATTCATTGGAAAAGACTCTGATGCTGGGAAGGATTGGGGGCAGGAGGAGAAGGGGAGGACAGAGGATGAGATGGCTGGATGGCATCACTGACTCGATGAATGTGAGTCTGAGCGACCTCTGGGAGATGGTTATGGACAGGGAGGCCTGGTGTGCTGCGATTCATGAGGTCGCAAAGAGTCGGACACGACTGAGCGACTGAATATATATATTATATATATATATATATATATATACACTACATATATTATAGTATATAATACTATATTTAATACAGTATTAAAAATGTATTGAAGTATAATTGACTTAAAATGTTGTGTCAATGTCTGCTATACAGCAAAATGCACATTCTCGTTCATCTTCCTGTCCATCACGGTTTATCAGAGGATGCTGAATACAGCTCCCTGTGCTGCACCGAAGGATCTCGCTGTTTATCACTCCTGTGTTCAGTAGTTTCTGTCTGCTCTTCCCAAGCTCCCCAGTCCTTTTCTCCACCATGCCCCCGCACCCTCGGCAACCACGCGGGCGTTCTCTGTGTCTGGGAGTATGTTTCTGTTTTATAGATAAGTTCATCTATATCATATCTTAGATTCTGCATATAAATGATATCATACGGTATTTGTCTTTTCCCTTTTGACTTACTTCGCTTAGTACGCTAATCTCTAGGTCCAGCCATGTTTTATGGATGAGCAGTAATTCATTGCGTATTTGTACCGGGTTGAGTTTTTATGGCAATCCGTGGCCAGATTTGTCTCGATATTTTACCAGACCCCTTTTTCCTTTAATTTTCTTTCTCTGTAAATATGTTTTATGAATACTATTCCTTTATTCAGAACTCCATTTTGATTGTTTGGTTCATCTAGAAAATTCCACAGGATTTTTCTTTTTTTAATAGTTTATTTATTTATTTATTTATTTAGGGCCGCTAAGAGTTCACAGCAAATTTGAGGGGACAGTAAAGCACCTTTCCACTGAATCCTTGTCCCCACACATACACACCCTCTCCCACTTCTAATATCTCCACTAGAGCACTTGATTTATTACAGCTGACATTTTCATCTTGTAAAAATATTTTTAATTATTCTGAAGGTTTCTTCTCTGATCCGCGGTGCTTAATCTCTATGCATTTTGCTGTTCTCCTGTTATCTCTCTGTTACGAATTTCTGGTTTAATTCTGTTGTGGTCTGAGAGCAAACACTGCATGATTTCTACTTTTTTAAGTTTGTTAAAGTGTGCTTGATGACCCAGAATATGGTGTCTTTTGGTGACTTTCCCACATGATCTTGAGAAGAATGTGTATTTTGCTGCTGTCTGGTGAAACAGTCTACAGATGTCTTTATATCCATTGATGCTATTGCTGAGTTTAACTATATCTTTACCAATTTTCTGTTTGCTGAATCTGCCCATTTTTGAGAGAAGGGTATTAATGTCTCCAACTATGATAATGGATTCATCTATTTCTCCTTGCAGTTCTGATGGTTTTCGCCTCACATAGCTTGCTGCTCTGTTTCAGGCACTTACATGTTAAGATTATTGTATTTTTCTGAAGAATTGAGCCTTTTATCATTATGTAGCGCCCTTCTTTATGTCTGATCATTTGTCTTCCTTTAAAATCTGTTTTATCTGAAATTAATAAAGCTCTTCTTGCCTTTTATTGATTAGTGTTAATATGGCATATTTTTCTCTAAACGTTTACTTTTAATTCATATGTGTCTTATATTTTTATTGAGTTTCTTGGTTTGGGGTTCACGCAAACAACTTTTGTCATTTACATTAACAACCACAACAATTAACAACCACAACGATTATTAATAGAGTTGGAGTAATATCTACCCTATCTGTTACTGTTTTCTGCTTATTGCCCTAATTCTTTGTCTCTCTTTTGGATTTCCACACCTATTTTTCCTTCCTTTTGCTTTTGTGATTTAGCATTTTATATGACTCCGTTTATCTCTTATTGGTTATTAGTTATGCTGTCTTTAACTTTTTTTTTTTGACTGCCCTGGAGTTTGAGTATTTATAGTTAATCCAAATCTACTTTCAAATACCACTGCATCACTTCATGGGTAGTGTGACTACCGTATAATAAAATAACGCTAATTCCTCCCACTTGCCTCTCCTGATCATTAGTGCCCTTCATTCCTGATATATATTCATACAGAAATATACAAACATAGATACAAAAGATGCATATACCACCAAGTACATTTTTTTTATTATTTTGATATTGATACTAGTTTTTGAGGATTCTTACTAGTTTTTGGAAATTTTTATACTTATTTTTTCAAAGACTTCTGTTTTCTTAAGTCATGTTTAGAATAGGAGCTATTAGTAGTAAAGTTTGTGAAGATAATACATATGGAAAAGATATTTTAGAATAGTTACAATTAAATTCCCATTGTCTTGTATAACAATAAACAAGTAGACATTAAATAAGTTTTTCTATCCTATAAACAGATATTTGATCTCATCATCTTTTAAAGAAATAAAGAATGTTTACACAAGGTTTTTAGCAAATGTTTTATTAAGTATATTACTTGCTCATGTGATTTTTTTCTCCTTTCATTTGTTAATAGTTTTCAGGAACAGATGAATCAATCAAGTTAATCACCTACTTCAGATGATGAAATATTGTTTTCAGTCCAGTTGATGTTTCTGTTGTTTAAAATTTTATTTTTCTTTTGTTCTAATGTCATTCTCCACTCTTTCTTCTAATCTTTTGTTAACATCCTTAGAAGTTATAATGTTTTTATACATGTATATTTAATTTGCCTAACATAAATGCCACTGTGCTATACAACTAATTCTTGTTTCTGTGTTTTCCTTCTTCTGTACTATAAGTTCTTTCAAAAATAGATTTATCATTTATTATCTTGGATTTTTGTCTTTTTCTAATTTTCTTTTTTTTAATTTAAATTTATTTATTTTAATTGGAGGCTAATTACTTTACAATATTGTATTGGCTTTGCCATACATCAACATGAATCCGCCACGGGTGTACACTTGTTCCCCATCCTGAACCCTCCTGCCACCTCCCTTCCTGTACCATCCTTCTGGGTCATCCCAGTGCACCAGCCCCAAGCATCCTGTATCCTGCATTGGACCTGGACTGGCGATTCATTTCAAATATGATATTATACATGTTTCAATGATATTCTCCCAACTCATCCCACCCTCTCCCTCTCCCAGAGTCCAAAAGACTGTTCTATACATCTGTGTCTCTTTTACTGTCTCACATACAGGGTTATTGTTACTATTTAGATATAAGCCACTCTGGAGTGACGTTAAAAATAATTTAGAGTTAGAAATAATCTTCTGAATTTAGTTTTTATTTTCCTGTAATATGTAGATACTATAGTAACTGGTAATTCAGAAAATTAAAGTTTAACTGTTACAGACGGAATGCTTCTGTTTCCTCCAATGTTCCTCCAAATTCACATGCTAAATGTTTCCTCCAAATCTCTGTACTAAAACCTTAACTTCTAGTGTGGCTGTATTTGGAAGTGGGAGCTATAGGAAGCAATTAAGGGTAAGTTATTTGATAAAATGAAGGCCTTGATTCTATAGGATTTGTGTCCTTATAAGAAGATACATCAGAATGGGCTTTTACTCTCTTGTACAAATAAAAGGTTCCTACAAGCACATATCAAGATGGCCGCTGCTCAGACACCAAGAGAAGAGGCCTCAGAATAAAACCTACCATTCTGGCACCTTGTGTGGACTTTACAGCCTCTGGAATTGTGAGAAATAAATTTCTGTTGTTTAAGCCACCTAGTTTGTGTTATTTTGTTATGGCAGCCCAAACGGATTAATGCAATGCCTTTGTTTTATTGTTGCTTTTTTGCTTAACTATGTGCCATGAATCACACTCTTCTCCATCTAGACGTAGCCATATCTTAAACACTTTGGTGGCCATATCAAAATCTTTTGAGAAGTATTTTCAAAATTTCTCATTTTCCCTCAGGATTCGGACAAGTGAGGTTCTTTTACTGATGGAATGAATCCTACCTTATTCATATTAATGTTGCAAAAAAGTTGAAGTAGTCTTCCCTCACCCAAAACAGCTAGAAATTCAACAATATTTTCTTAGACTGTTAGCTGTTCCTTTAATTTAGCCTTTTGAGATCCATGAGTTGAGGTTCACTTGCAGCAGATACATCTGAGATGCTGTGGAAAATTTCACATTACTGGCCTGTACTACCATTGGAATCAGTAATGCCTTGATAAGGAGAGTAGAATATGTAGAGTAGAAAATTCTTCAGGATATTATTTTACATCTTAAGCATATTAAAGTTTAATTCTTACATAGACAAAGCATTGGGAAACATGTAAATATATATAAAACTCTACAGAAATTGAGTTTTTATTCCTCTAAACAGTTCATTTTTATAACAAAGTGTACCCTTGATCTTTATGTACATCTGGGCTATTTTCTCATAAGCTGAAAGAAAATATGTTCTCTGTTTCAGAGGTGATAATCAGAACTGCTTGAGAAGGAACAATAAATGTTTTGGAAGAATCAGCTTTTTATGATTAGCAATATAATTCCCTGAAAGCATCTTTTATTATTTTTTGTTTATAGTATAATTTTCTGAAAGGTAATAAAAAGACAAATCTTTAACAAGGCAGTATAGACACAAAGAAAGCACTGAATATTTTATATAATGAAAACAGTACAGGAAAGTGGTGAGCACACGTACAAGCAATGTAGATTTATAAATCAAATGACTAAGTGCATTTATCTACTGTGCAAAACTTTCTAAAACCACACTTGGAGTATTTTTATATTAGTTAATTTACTAAATAACTACTATATTACTAAATTTTAATTTATCTTATTTTTGTTTACAATACTAGTTTTCTGCATAGCACAAAGTTGTCTTTCTAACCACACAGTACGAGAAGGGTGTAGGTTTTTTATACTGTCTTTTAGATGAATCGCTTCACTCTGCTTTTACCAGTATACCCTGCAAGAGTTACTAACCCACTCCGCATTATAAATGCACTGCCTTCATAAATAATGGAGATTTCCTCCACATTTCTGCAATAGATTCACTACTAGTCAAAGTATAGTAGGCTGCACTTTTAAGGTATTTTTGGCTCTTTGTAAATGTTGTGTGAGGTTGAGAGGCGTTGTACTTGCAACCTGAAAGGAGGTTCAGTTGGTATTGTCTGATGGAATAGCCATTTCATTCCATATTTCTATTATTAAGTTATTTGCGTCCTATGGTGCTTTGGGTGAGCCCTTCATCCTCAGATGCTCCATGTGAAACGTCCATGTGAAATCAGCACTCAAATGAGTTTCACCAGATCTTTCAAATTATCATCGGAGTGAGTTCTAGACATCAAAACTTACCAGTTCTTTGTTGATGTATCTTTTAACCCTTAACTTATGTGTGAGATAATAATTCTCTAAAATTTGAAATGAAAATTTGTTTTATAAGAAACATAGATCATCTGCAAAAATATTTATTTTGTATTTGTTAGAATTAAATCTAATTGCAGCTGAACGCACAGTGACAGTGGTTTATATAAAGCAGGGTTTTTAATTTTCTCTTGTAACAAAAATTTTGGAAGTAGGCAATCCTAGGTTATTTTGGCAGTTCCATTATGCCATTAGATAGACACAGGTGGTTATTTTTCCTCTATATCATTATTTGAATTTTAGGAAGAAAGAATAGGAAGGGCTAGAGGCAGTTGGTAAGAATCTCCCTCGATGGTATATTTAGAAGCTACGTCTAGCTACATTTGGAAAGGCATGCAGTGGGGATGTCCTTGATTTGTAGCATTTGCTGATTTTGCTAATAAAAATACACCCTCTATAACTTAACCTTTAAGATACCGGTATGAGCTCAGTAAACATGGAATTGTGAAGAGATGGGCAAAATCCATTCTTGCAAGCCAGTGAAAGTTCTGCTATAAACTTCTGGATCTGCCCTCTTTTAAGAACCTTCTTGGGAGCCAAACTAAGCAATTTCTATCCGATTATTCAGAATTGTGTTCTATAACAAACCCTTGCTACAGCGGAGGCTAGAAAATAGTACTGCACCAAAATCAGAAAAGGGGAGAATAGCTTTTAGGCCAAAAGTATCTGTGATACTTGTCCATGAAAACAATGAACAAATATTAGAAAGATTTCCGAGAAGTAGAGGAAGAGGAAATTCAGAAAAAGTAAATTAAGTTACTTCTATAAAGTAGGATGAGCAAGCAGATAAAAGAGTGCGCAGATAAAAGAGTGCGCAGATAAGAAGCATAATTGGAGGCTGAAATGTTTTATTAAAAAGTAATTAAGTATGTAAATGTGTTCCCTGGAGAAGGAAATGCAACCCACTCCAGTATTCTTGCCTGGGAAATTCCATGGAGAGAGAAGCCTGGTGGGCTAAAATCCATGGAGTCACAAAAGTGTCAGACTCATTTTAGTGACTAAATAACAAAAACATTAAATATTTAAAGGGATGAATGTCAAATTTCTGAAATATTCATATCTGTAAAATATTTGGATGATAGAAAAATTTATTCACTGCATAAATTTCATTATAGCTGTATATGTGCTTCTAAGGAAGCATACACAGAAAATCCTTAACATAAATTTATTAATGTCTATAAAGTGTAAATTAGTGGCAGTGCTAGTTACCACTTATTTTTATCACTTAAAATTGAATTAGAGTCCATTTGTTCTAAAAAATTAAGGAAGAAAATGTGTGTATATTTCAAGTAGAGAAAAATTAGATTATTATTTCCCCTTAGAATTTTAAGAAATGACTATAAGAATAGTAATTCTTTGACTCTCTAAGAGAGAGTCGAAAAGATTCATAAATTCCTTTTGTCTGGATTATTGTTTGCGTCTTTCTAAAGTCTATTCTATTATCCATAGTTAGTTAGTGAAGTCACTCATTCGTGTCCTACTCTTTGTGACCCCTGTAGCCACCAAGCTCCTCCGTCCATGGGATTCTCCAGGCAAGAAAACTGGAGTGGGCAGCCATTCCCTTCTCCAGGGGATCTTCCCTACCCAGGGATCAAACCCGAGTTTCCCACATTGGAGGCAGACACTTTAACCTCTGAGCCACCAGGGAAGCCCCTATTATCCATCCTCTAATTAAAATCTATTGTATGTTAGGCAACTGTAACAAGGCATGTTTTAGTCCATTTGGGAAGACTGTCAATAAAAATCATTTAAAATATGAACTTCTTACCAATTTCCATTGCAAAGAGCTAAAGGACCCTATTTCCCATAACCTAAACTCTTGAGAATCACCAAAATCTTAAAAATTAACTTCCCAGTTAATACAGCACAATGTTAGTCACTCGGTCATGCCTGATTCTTTGCCACCCCATGGACTGTAGCCCATCAGGCTCTTCTGTCCATGGAATTCTTCAGGCAAGAATACTGGGGTGGGTTGCCATTCACCTCTCCCAGGGGATCTTCCCAACCCAGGTACTGAATCCAAGTCTCCTGCATTGCAGGCAGAATCTTTAACTTCTGAGCCCCCAGGAAGCCCCATCAGTTAATACAATGGTTGAACTGAGTTTTTCCTCGAGTATAAAATCATAGAAGATGAGGTATATATTTCCAACTGCATAATTCCTGCATTGATCATTTTCTTTGTGTATCTAAAGCCAGATATATCTATAATAGGTAATTCCAGAACAAAAGTAGTAAATGATTATGCTTCCTATATTCTTGCCATATTTTTCTCAAATTTCTTTTAACAATTTTGACTTATCCCAGTTTCTAAAGTGAGATACTATGCTGTTTTAAAATTATAGTCCTGGCATCTATAACATTCCTGAAATAATAGTAAAAGATTGAAAATAAATGTTCTAAGAAAAATGAAAGGCTGAGAGGATTGATTGGTGGTATGCTGAAGTCCTGGATTAATAAAAGGCAAGCGAGTTGGCAAACAGTGGCTAGTCTAAGAAAAAGCTTTTCAATAAAGGGAAGAAACATTGACTCCAGTACGATATTAAATTCATGCCATACATATGTCTAATTATGCATCTAGTGAAAACTAAATTATTTATGCTAATGGACTCTATGGATAATTTAAAAGAATTTACTACTAAGGCAGTGAAATACATTTTTGTACTTACAAAAGAATATGAAAGACCCATATGTTAGGAATCTACAGTTCATCAAAATATTGAAATGTGCCTTGACAATATCACTTAAGAGAAGCTAAATGTATGTACGTGTATAGGTCGCTCTTCTGAATTTGCAATTCCTTCATTTGTTTGTAAAAGTTTCTTTTAATTAGACACTTTTAAAGACTTCTTAGACATGTTACATTTGTGTTTATATTATATATATGTGGGCTTCCCTGGTGGCTCAGAGGATAAAGTGTCTGCCTCCAATGCGGGAGACCCGGGTTCAATCCCTGAGTTGGGAAGATCCCCTGGAGAAGGAAATGGTAACCCACTCCAGTACTCTTGCCTGGAGAATCCCATGGACGGAGAAAAGAGTCGCAAAGAGTCGGACATGACTGAGCGACTTCACTTCACTTCATATATATGTATGTGTGTATATGTGTGTGTATGCATATATGTATGTGTGTGTGTGTGTGCATGGTTTTTATATTCCTCAGATGTATTGGTATTTTCCTTTTTATCCCTTAATTTCAGATGGATAGATACATTTTCATCACTGAAGAGTAAATAGTGCTGAATTGAGCTGTTCTAAATTCCGTCATGATATTTTCTTTTTGAATGTTTTAAGAA
This sequence comes from Nanger dama, assembly GCA_917880005.1. Taxonomy (NCBI): domain Eukaryota; kingdom Metazoa; phylum Chordata; class Mammalia; order Artiodactyla; family Bovidae; genus Nanger; species Nanger dama. Next base: position 2,959,242 of record CAKJTW010000035.1, on the reverse strand, counting down.
CAAGCTTATTAGAGCTACTAGCCCTTTCCTGGTAAATAATACATATTTCAGTAAATTCTTCATTCAGTTAATGATTATTTTTAACAATGTACTACTATGTACTAAGAATTTGCTAAGCCTTAGAAAATTTCTAGAGGAAAATATCCTTCATTTGAAGAAGCTAATTATTTTTAATAAAGCAGGCATGCCCACAAATGAAGAACTGCAAGTTCAAAAGGGTCACCAGAATGTACGTAGTCACACATAAGAAGAACTCATAGATGTGTAGAGTAGACCCCTCACTTGGTTTTGAAGGTTACAGTGGGTGGAAAAGCAATGCTTTCTTTTTAAATAATGACAGCAAGAAGATCAGCTATGACAGAATTTTTCAAGTATATTGTCTCAGCATGATTTCCCTAGAAACAGGCTGAAAGGAGACAGTGCATGCTGAATATTTATTGGGAAGTGCTTTGAAATACAGTCCTGTGAGGAAGTGAGGAAGATAATATTGGAAAGAGAGAGAAGCTGACTCTCAATATCACAACAGCTGAAGCTTCAGCTAGTCTTATATGGAGAGCTGGATGGCCTTGTAGGCTCGGCTCCAACACGTTTCTGCACCCGTCATCGCCACAGGACACTCCCTAGCAGAGCATATGATTTTTCTGAAGCAGATCCTTGTGAACTGGGAGGAATTCCTAGTAAGAGAAGTTGTTATAATATTCCCAGATCATAGGGGATATGAACAGAGAAGACAATGGCAACCCCTGCAGTGCTCTTGCCTGGAAAATCCCATGGGCAGAGGAGCCTGGTGGGCTGCAGTCCATGGGGCCGCTGAGAGTTGGACACGACTGAGCGACTTCACTTTCACTTTTCACTTTCATGCATTGGAGAAGGAAATGGCAACCCACTCCAGTGTTCTTGCCTGGAAAATCCGATGGGCAGAGGAGCCTGGTGGACTGCAGTCCATGGGGTTGCTGAGAGTTGAACACGACTGAAGTGACTTAGCAGCAGCAGCAGCAGCAGGAGATATATGTGCTGGCTTTGAAGAAAGGATTTAAGCACAGTGCCTTAGTAAATATCACACTCTGTCTTGTACAAAACTAGATCCTCTTCTTCTTCCAAGTTATTCTCCATGGGCAGAGGCCTTCCTCAGAGATTCTAGATAGACTTTTTCTCTGGGTAATTTTGAAAGAACATAATAGACAAAGTCACTCCTCCTTCCTTTGATTTCCCAGCGCCATGTATGCATGTGCTCTACCTCTCTATCAATCTGTCTACCTATTGATCATCTATATCTCATCCACTTCTTACAGTGTATCTTTTTTCTGGCTGATGCTGCAGCTCTGTCTCTAAAAGGTTGTTTCATAATCGATTGGGCTGGCAAACCTCTGGTGATGCAGTATGTGATATTACCCGAGGCTTCCACGCTTCTGGATCTATGACCACAGCTCCTTTTGTGTATTATAGTTTTCTTGGTCACAGGAGTGATTGCACAATTTTTTTTTTTTTTTTTTTGAGATGCCAGATACTCTGTAGGCACTTGGACAGTGGTGCTTGTTAATACACTGAAGGCAGAAAAGGGAAGTCCATGCTTGCAAAATGCGTCAATTCTAGTCAAAATGAATTACTGTCTCTTTCAAGATAAAAAGGACCCTTTTTCATAAGCTTGCCAAGAAGTAGCTGGTATCTTTGTGGGATGGTGCCACACTGGAGGGCTTCCCTGGCGGCTCAGATGGTGGAGAATCTGCCTGCACTGCTGGACACCTGAACTGCTAGAGCACTGATCTCTGCTGCAAGAAGGCTGGGCATTCGGTAGCAGCAATGGTCAGACCAGACTTGCTGAGTAGAGCCCATATCTCCCTCCGGTTCTACACACAGGGTTTGGGTGTTTGTTGTTTTTTTTTTTTTAATTTTTACCAGCACTGCTTCTCTATGCATACTTTTTGCATAACCTTATCATTATTGATGACAGAGGCCTGTCAACATTAGCTGATTATGCTTTTGTGTACTTCAAGAAAAAAATGTTCCTGAGTGTAGGCTCATACTGCTGCTATACAACAGGCCAATAAACCAAAAAGTTAGTTGTTGGGGCAAAGAACTGTGACTATTTGAAAATCCAGCGTACAGAGAAGATGGTGGACTAATGTCCTAAAGAATCATCTCCCTGAGTGAGAATTTGGGCTCCTTTTATGCCAAAAGTGGAGGAGGCAGAAGCCTGGCTCAGCCAGCTCCAGAGAGGATGTTAATTTCTTCCTTCCTTCAGAGATTGGCCTGGTCAGGATGTTTCCGGTGAGCTAAACAAATGTGTTTTAACTTCATGCTCATTATCTGGGAGGCAGGGTTCCCAGAGATGGGGTGTTATGTATAATTTAGACTTATAGGCAGCATCCCTTTAGTGACAAACTTGTAACAGAATATGAAGTTTCTTTACTATTGTACAAAAATCTTTGAAATTGTTTTATTTTCTAAAATATAATGTTAAATAAAATTTTGGAAATAGCAAGTAGCTCACCCCTATTCTCCAGGATCCCCATTCTCTGAACCTTCTCCATCCTCCAGCCACCAAGATAAGGATTTTGATGCTCTCCCTTTTCTCCCCTTAACAAGCCACAATTAGGGATGGGTAGGAAAGAGCAATTTCATGAAACTGTAGAAAATTCTACAGGAGACTAGATATTTAACCTGTGAGCAATGCAGGTACCACTTTAATAAAGTAAGAAATTTTGCTAGACTATAATTCACTATAATCATAATGACAACATTATGTTATTAAATAAATTTAAATTATTTAACTTGTTATATAAATTATTTGTCACGTATTCTGAGTAGTGTGGTACATATAGAAGAAAACTTTGAAAATAGGAAATAAAATATTTTCAACGCAAAGTGTCCTCAATTTCTACTCAGTTAAAGTATGCCATTATCCAATAGTGAAAACAATCTTGGTTTTCCCTTTCTGCTGTCTATGGAAACGTGTTTTTCATAATTAATGCAAAATGCATAAAAGAATACTTAACCATGGATTGCATGTTAATGAAGTAACATCAGTTCTGTTCAGTTCAGTTCAGTCACTCAGTTGTGTTTGACTCTTTGCGACCCCATGAATCGCAGCACGCCAGGCCTCCCTGTCCATCACCAACTCCTGGAGGTCACTCAGACTCACGTTCATCGAGTCAGTGATGCCATCCAGCCATGTCATCCTCTGTCGTCCCCTTCTCCCCCTGCCCCCAATCCCTCCCAGCATCAGAGTCTTTTCCAATGAGTCAACTCTTCCCATGAGGTGGCCAAAGTACTGGAGTTTCAACTTTAGCATCATTCCTTCCAAAGAAATCCCAGGGCTGATCTCCTTTAGAATGGACTGGTTGGATCTCCTTGCAGTCCAAGGCACTCTCAAGAGTCTTCTCCAACACCACAGTTCAAAACCATCAGTTCTTCGGCACTCAGCCTTCTTCACAGTCCAACTCTCACATCCATACATGACCACTGGAAAAACCATAGCCTTGACTAGACAGACCTTAGTCGGTAAAGTAATCTATCTGCTTTTGAATATGCTATCTAAGTTGGTCATAACTTTTCTTCCAAGGAGTAAGCGTCTTTTAATTTCATGGCTGCAGTCACCATCTGCAGTGATTTTGAAGCCCCCAGAAATAAAGTCTGACACTGTTTCCACTGTTTCCCCATCTATTTCCCATGAAGTGATGGGACCGGATGTCATGATCTTCGTTTTCAACATAAATATATTTAAAATGCAAAAAACTGTCGTTCAGCAAGAAACATAAATTTAAAGTAGCTATATAGCATTCCATTAAGTTAGATAAAAATGAGTATCTATATATATTAGTCACTGATAGTTAGTTATTTATGGTGTGAAAAGTGAAAGCAAAAATCACTCAGTTGTGTCTGACTCTTTGCCACCCCAGTCCATGGAATTATGCGGGCCAGAATACTGGACTGGGTAGCCTTTCCCTTCTCCAGGTGATCTTCCCCACCCAGGGCTCGAACCCAGGTCTCCCGCATTACAGGCAGATTTTTTTTTTTTTTTTTAACAAGCTTAGCCACAAGGCAATGTGCAGGCATCAAATCAGATTGCAAAGAAAGACCGAGGAACCTTCCCGCTTCCAAGTCTTGTAGGAAGAAAGGTGTGAGGGACACAGATTGACTGTGCGAGTGTGCTGAGTCACTTCAGTCGTGCTGAGTCTGACTCTGCGACCTTGTGGATTGTAGCCCGCTAGGCTCCTCTGTTCATGAGATTCTTCAGGCAGGAACACTGGAGGGGTTGCCATGCCCTCCTCCAGGAACTCTTCAACCCAGGGATCAAACCTGAGTCTCATGTCTCCTGCATTGGCAGACGGGTTCTGCACCACTACACCACTCGGGAAGCCCATAGGATGTAAAACCCTGTCTATTATTCTGATGTCTCAAAGATTTCAGTAACTGAAATAGGTGAATAAGAAACTACTGCAAAAGGAAATGGGAATTTTGAACTCACTGAATGATTTACGTGGGAAAGGTGCCTCAAATGCCAAAGATGGGGTTCGTGTAATTATCCTCCCTTTGAAATCTGTTTCTACCCCGTCAGAGAAGAATGATAATAAGGCAAAAAATAAAAATAAAAATAAAAGAATTTCCGTGAAACTGACAAAACAGGTAACAGGTATTTGGTTGTTTTCTTTCAGAACAGTTGGAGCCATTTTCTCCATATTCATTAATGAGTCTTTTCTTCCCTTTCTTTCAGTGTTTAATTATTCACCACATAATCTAAGCAAAGTTTACACAAATATAATTTTAATACAGTAAAACTCTGTAATAGTTATTGAAAATTTCTACTATTAAAAGTCCTTATAACAACTTCTCAGTAATTATTATGCAACTATTATCTAAAGTAAAGTAATGATATTTCTGTTATGTGTAAAGAAATTGAGATTCTAGAAAAGTTAGCAAACTTTAAATTCTTACACCAAGAATATATGTCACTGAGCAAAATTGAAAATTTTTTCCAACTTTGTCTTGGCTTGACTTTTGGAAAATTTCTATGAAGGAATGGTTTAATGAAAAGATATCATTCGTCAACATAAAAACTTAGGGTTGAATCTTGTCTCTGATAATTCCTGGGTGAATAAATTTGCTAAATTTCTATAACACTAAGAACATTTTATTTTCCGAAGTAATCGAATAGTACTAGAATAGCAATGTCTGTCATGCATTCTATTTTGAAAACTCAATAAATTTGTGTTTGATCCTTAGCATAGTGCATTCCAAACATCAGATGCATAAGGGAGGTTATTATCATCAAACCATGGTTTGGTTCTCAAATTCAGAAGCAGATATATAATTAAGAAAAGGCATGAATAGTAGCTTTATCAAGTGTCAGAGCTCAAAAAGATTTTAGTATGATTAGCTATTCAAATTTATATTTATGTAGTATCTATAGTACACTACATAAATACCACATAATATATATACTATATTTAATATTGTGTGTTATGTTTAAGCAACTTGTTACTTAGTGTGGGTATATATATACATATACCCACACATATATTTATACACACACAACTTTACATATGTAATATATATGCAATGGGCTTTTCTGGTTACTCAGATGTGCCTGCAATGTAGGAGACCTGGGTTCAATCCCAGGGTTGGGAAGATTCCCTGTAGAAGGAATGGCTGCCCACTCCATATTCTTGCCTGAGGAATTCCATTGACAAAGGAGCCTAGCAGGCTACAGTCCCTGGGATCACAACAAGTCAGGCATGGCTGAGTGAGTCACACACACGTGCATATACTTTTTATTTAGTGTGCATGTAGCATGCTCACTAAACGACTGTATACTCACTTAGCCTGGTGTCCCTGTTAACTCAGTCAGCAAAGAATACACCTGTGATGTAGGAGACCCAGGTTCAATTAGTGGATCGGAAAGTTCCCCGGGAGAAGAGATTGGCTGCCCACTCCAGTACTCCTGGGCTTCCCTGGTGGCTCAGGTGAGAGAGAACCCACCTGCAGTCGCCTGGGTTCGATTTCTGGGTTGGGAAGGGCCCCTGAGGCGGTCATGGCAACCCACTTCAATAGCCTCGCCTGGAGAACCCCATGAACAGAGGAGCATGGCAGGCTACATCCCATGGTTCCACAAAGAGGGTCACATGACTGACCGACTAAGCACAGCACACCCGCTCAGTCTAGACTATATCAGTATATATCATTACGTAGTGGTGCATGGAGTAAGTGGGTGCACACATGCTAAACAGTTGTTCGTGAACATATGTGGCACACACACTCTTAAGGTTTGTATAGGAATGTGTGTGTATAATTCAAGGGAAGATAAAGGAAAATTGGTATGTCTTCTGCTATTGCAACATCTCATACACAGTGGGTATTCAGCAATTGAAATATATTTTTAAAATTTCTCCCACAGCATAACTTTAAGACAGCAAAATTCAAGAATTTTCTTTTCTCTGACGTAGTCTCTTAACTGCATGAGCTAAATACCATCCTAATATTTAGTGTAGTTTTACCTAACTTTACCGTGTATGCCGGAGCACTTTTCCTGGTCTATAGCTAGGCAGCCCTAGCCAGGTTATGAAAATGGCAAACTGCTTTTAATCTTCTCTCTGGAACTACCAGGGAGTATCCATTGATGTCTGCTAATCACAACCCCTGTGTAGCCAAAATTAAGACTGCAACCTGTCTTTAAAATGTCTAATTGAAAAGATTTCATAAATATATTCACTAAATGAATATTTATACTCTGTTCAGAAGCTATTAAATAAGAATTAATATAGTCATTACACATGAAACTCTAATTATAAATTTACATTTCAGTAAAGACATTCTGTTTATTCAAATGGCTGTTTAAAAAAAATCAGACAATATCTGCTTTCACAAAGCTGTCTCATAAAATGTTTATTGGATATGTAAAGAAAATATATTACCCTTGGTGTTTTTCTCTGGATGGAATTTTTTCCCTCTTACTGGCAGCAATTCCTTTCAGATTTTCTTCCCAAAATTACCTCTAAGGACTTGTACAGATTGCATTGCAAGCGATTAAGTCTCTGAGAATATAAATATATTTTGAAATATTGCAAAAACAACTAAAACTCCAAAGAGCAATAAGACACCACAGTTAAGAAATGTACTGACTTACAGTCTTTTGGACTGGAAAGATAGATTTTATACCATGCTCCAAAGATTACAAAGTTAAATTCTGTTGCCTTTTGGGTATCACTTCAGTGAGACACAATTTTCCAAAGATAAAAGTTTAAGGTAACACAAGCACTGTCATGAAATTCATAATAATGCATAGACCATATTTTCTGAAAGCTTAATGCTAGAACAGATAAAGAAAGTAATTTGAAGTTAAATTATATGCCATAATAAAAACTAAACTATTTAATGAATATAAGCCTGGTCATCAAATAAAATCAATGTTATTTTAAGTGTGTAGGGCTTGTTATCCATATGGAAATATGTCTAGCTATTCAGATTAGCCACTGACATTCCCTAAAACCAAGGTCAAAATTGTTAACATACAACCCCTTCTTTTTTTGTTCATTTTATAGACATGTTATTATATATCTTTTTCATTTTAGATTTGACTTAATATTTTGCACATTTATGAAAGGTACATTGTATGCTATTGTTGGCTTTTTGAAAGATGATATTTTATGAAAAGTACTGATGAGAGTTTTGTTGCCTTAAGCTGCCGAAAGCAATTTTATAGCATTAAGATGAGAAGGCTGCTATTCAGAGTGAATCAACTTTCTTGATTTCTCTGAAGTATGCTACCAGTTAGCAGTAAAGATAAATTTTTTTGTTAACATTCAAGCCCCTTTAATGATTTCATTGATGGTTTATAGTAGGAGCTTTGCTAAAGTTAAACGTAATGTTTCTAATCACAACCATTTTTAATCAATGTATTTTTAATTGAAGGATAATTGCTTTACAGAATTTTGTTGTTTTCTCTTAAACCTCAACATGATATCCGTTTCTAAATTTCAACAATCAGATCAGTCTGTAAAGTCAAAGAGACTTTCCATATGCCAACAGCTTTTTGCTTTGTTTTTCTGTTTGCAAAATTTTGTTTTGCAGACTCTGGAACCATGAGACAATAAGAGTTTCTGCACAGGAGAGCTGGTCCAAAAGGCCTCTGGGAACTATACATTCAGTCCACTAGCAATGCAAGTAGTAACTTTAAAGGCAGATGCATCCCTCTGTTAGGGGCTTTGCAGATGGAAGTAGTGATAAGGCGCCTGGCTATCAATGCAGGAGACAGATGCAGGTTCGATCCCTCGGTCAGGAGGATTCTCTGGGGGAGGACATGGTAACCAACTCCAGTATTCTTGCCTGGAGAATCCCATGGACAGAAGCCTGGCGGGCTACGATCCGTAGGGTCTCAAAGAGTAGGACGAGACTGACGCAATTTAGCACACAAGCACGTACATCCCTCTGTTAGATTACGGACATTTCTGAAATGAAAGCAGATGATGTAAGGCACTGATATGTGCCCTTATGCAAGGTGGGTGCTTATTTTATACGAGGCCTGAGGGGTGATAACTCGGGGAGCTCTAGGCATCTAGTTTTTCAACAAGAGAGAGCAAACCTCTGTGTCTATAGCAACTTGTAGGAAGAAGTGAAATGAAAGGTCTATATTTATTCCTTCTCTCTTGTAGCATCAGGGCAACTGAAAATGTTCTTGTCTCTACCTTGTAAGAGGTGGAGGTAGCTAGAGGATAAAGTCATCATATTTTCAAATCGGATGTAGATATAAGTATGTAGACATATCTAGTCACAGGTTTAAAAAAATCACAAATATTATATTATTTGACCTTAAAAACTAGCCCTTATTATTTTGTTGTTGAAGTTTTAGCAATAGGAAATTAGACTACAGAGGGGAAAAACTTGCTCAGTCCATCAGGGTATTTGGATAGAATTTGTTTCCCCAAATCTGAAACACAGAGCTCTCTTCATCACAGCTCTGAATGTCTGACAGTTTCTATACAGACATTAAAGTTCACTATTATACTCCTTAAAGAAGAGTTTCCAGAAAAAGTATTCTACACGATTAGAAGGCAAACTTCTGTACAAGCCACTGTTATTCTTCTGTCATTGCAATGCATTTTACTGAGCTAAGTTTAGAAAAAAAATTCATGTAAAATGAACTTTAAAAGGCACAAGTTGAATAGCAATCCACACATCTTTTAGATAATCGTTTGTGTGTGTCTGCTCGGTCACGCCCAGCTCTTCGCAACTCGATGGACTAGAGCCACTGTAGGCTGTAGGCGCCTCTGTCCGTGGAATTTTCCAGGCAAGATACTGGAGTGGGCTGGCTCGCCTCTTCCTCCTCCAGGGGATCTTCCTGACACAGTGACCAAGCACACGTGTCCTGCGTTGCCGGCGGAAGGTTTACGCGTGAGCCATCAGGGACACCCACACAATCATTGCTCTAGTGATAATGCCCTTTACCTATTCCTTCCCTCTACTCTTGATTTTGCATTTATAGTTCTTCCATTTTAAAAAGCTTTGTTCTACCTTTATATATATATAATATATTATATATATTAATTACATAATATAATATAAATACATTATTTTAATATATAATATATTAATATATATTAATATGTTTTACATATTATATCGATATATTAAATAAATATATATTAACATGTATACTATATAATATACATAAAATTATATAGGTATAATATATTATATAACATATATTAAAATATATAAATATGAATATATCATATGTGATATATCAATGTATTATATTAACATACTGTACATATTAACTGGTATAGTAATATATATATAATATATTAATATAATATAGGTATAAAAATATAAATAAGAATTTATATAATTATATATAGAATGAATATATTAATCAATATTATACATTATTTATATATAATATATATCATATCATGTGTTATATTAGTATATTATGTATTAATATATTCATATTTATATATGTATATGCAAATATTTATATTAATTATATACAATTATATAATTATATAATGTCAATCATGTATATAATATAATTATGTATTAATTATATTATTATATTTTATATATTATTTATGATTATATTATATAAACTTATATATTTATTATAATTATATATATGGGGAAGGCAATGGCACCCCACCTCAGTACTCTTGCCTGGAAAATCCAATGGATGGAGGAGCCTGGTGGCCTGCAGTCCATGGGGTCGCTGAGAGTTGGACACAACTGAGCAACTTCATTTTCACTTTTCACTTTCATGCATTGGAGAAGGAAATGGCAACCCACTCCAGTATTCTTGCCTGAAGAATCCCAGGGATGGGGGAGCCCAGTAGGCTGCTGTCTATCGGGTTGCACAGAGTCGGACACGACTGAAGTGACTTAGCAGCAGTAGCAGTATATTTATATATAAAATTATATAAAAATAAATATTAAAATTTTATGTAATATATAATTATAAAATAGATTATATATAATATATCAACTTCCCTGGTGGCTCAGATGGTAAAGCATCTGCCTACAATGCAGGAGACCCAGGTTCAATCCCTGGGTTGGGAAGATCCCCTGGAGAAGGAAATGGCAAACCACTCCAATAATTCTTGCCTGGAAAATCCCATGGATAGAGCAACCTGATAAGCTATAGTCCATGGGGTCACAGAGAGTCAGACATGACTGAGCAACTTCACATAATATATTATATATATAGAATACATATTATATTAATATATTATATGATATATAATTAACATATATTTTATATAATATATAAATATATTATAAATTACATAAATATATTATATATTTACCTGGGTTCAATCCCTGAGTGAGGAAGATCCTCTGGAGAAGCAAAGGAAACCCACTCCAGTATTCTTGCCTGGAGAATTCTTTGAACAGAGGAACCTGGTGGGGTACAGTCCTTGGGGTCACAATGAGTCAGACAGGACTGAGTGACTAATACTTTCAATCTCACTTTCAAAATCAGAGCAGATTTGACACACTTTGGAAATTCCTTCCCATGTCTATTTTATAGAATTTTCATACTTTCAGAGCTATAAATATCACTGGACTTTGAGTAGGAGAATAGAACCTTATATAAGTTCTTACCTATCACCTTTATCCACCACAGAAATATTCTCTTAACTTTTCAGATTTATATATTCAACCACAGAAAACCTTACTTCTACATATTTTCAAATCTACAAACATCCTTAAGGCTTTGTCCTGCTAAGTTCAAGCAACAGAAGAGAGAATAATAATATCCTTTAACCTGTCCCCACACCTACTGAATGCATTAGTAGTGTCTTTCCAGTCACAGCTGCCTTTCTTATGATGGAAGTCTTTCTTTTCTGACTCCTTCACCAAAAAACATGGTTTTCAGACAAGACTCTGAAAGTCTCTTGTCAATGATGATCAGTGTTTCAGGATAATTCTGACGTCACTTCTATGTAGCTTTCTACACTATAACCCTCCATACTCTCTGAAAGAAATCTCTTGGAAACCATAACATCACTTCTTCCTGATTTTCTTTCTAATTTTGCACATTCTTCCAATTCATTCCATAAGCTATTCTGCCGCATTTGAACTCGATCAGTGCTAAACACTTGTCCCTTGAATGTTGCAAATTTCCCAGGGCTATAAATGATCACACTGATGATCTGAACCAGCTGAACTGTCTACTTCCCCCTTTCCTTTTATCAAGGAGCTCATCCAAGGTAACAGAGAAGAGACCAAACCACACTCAAAACAAATGAATAGTCTTCAGGTAGAATTTCACAAGATTTTTAGCTGCAATTATTTCATGGCAATCTCTATTCTAACTGGCAATCAAACATAAACAGTAAAAACATACATTCAATTTTATCTTTATACTACATAAATTTGCTCAACTATGTAGTGCTACTGCTAACTGCAAACTAAGTGATAACCAGACCCCCAAAAATACATAATTCAGGATTTAGATAGCGACACAGACTTAGTTTTTCAAATTTTATCACACTGACAAAGCCAGATGGTGCTGACAGTGAAATGTTTGGGGAAGAATTCACACGTAAGGCAGACACCAGGGAAGGGCTTGCTTCAGGCTTTCCCTAAAATTACAGGCCGACTCATCAGAGAACTTTCATTTAAACTATTTAAAGATTCCTCTCTTCCTCTGACTTGGTGTATTTTATTATAAAATAATTGTTTTCTGAGCATCTTACCTCGTATTGGCCAGTTCATCTAGTCACAATGCTGTCATTAATTTGTTTCTGACTGTTTCTCAAATAAGGAGATGATTTCTTCCTCAGATATGCCCCTTATTACTTTATTCATGAAAACATTTTCTCTTCTTTACCTACTATTATCCTCATATCTATACTTACAGTAACCATGACTGAACTAATCAGGATGAAATGGTGATGTATGTCTGTGGAAATGCTGTTTGAAAAAAAATGTACTATTTTTCTACTTGTTATTTCTTATTTGCTAATTTATATAATTTTAATTTTGGAAAAGTATGACAAGAAAACAAAACAAACACGCAAATAACAACCACCAAAACACCACTCCCTCAAGTTACAAAAGAACCCACAACAACAAAGAGTTTTAATTAAAAAATATATTTAGATGAAAGTCTTAACATTTACAAAATTAAATTATCACAAGGAGTTAAGTGGGATTTGATTGATATTTTTATTTTGTATTAATTTTGAGCTAATTTAACAGAGTGCAGAAAATTCTATGTTGTCAAGCCAACAGACAGATAATAGCTTCGGTCTTAAATACAAAGAAAAAACAGGAAAAGTCTTCAGTGGTAGACCATAGGCAGTCTTCCAGGAGAATTCTCAAGCTTAGTGCAATATGGAGTATGTTGCCTGTGGCATATCAAGAATGGGGTCAGGACAGGAGAGAAGAAAGGCCAAAAGAGCAGACAGAGCTCTGAGTGCTCCCAGCAGGACACCTTCATCCCTCAAAGGCACTCAAGGTCGCTGAAGCGCAGTGGCACCATATATGAACTGGTGGTCATGGAATGGATAGGTTGTGGGCGACTTTGTAATCTAATAGGATCTCAGTGCACTAGTCTGCAACTGTCTTTAAGCTGTGGGGATTTAAAAGAAACACATTTTACACGAGTTTTAGTAAGATTTTCCTTTAAAGGCAACTTTATTTTCCACATATATGCTCATTTTTGCTATTGCTGACTAATCATATGTTAAAGGACATTTAAAATGTTTTCATTAGCAGTCAAATTTTAAAAGTAATATTTTTAAATTAAGTATTATTCAGATTATATTAAAATTAGAAACTAAATATACTGCACAGGCAACTAAAAGATATATAGAAGAATTTAACTGAAAGCAGCTTGTAGTTTTAATGAAACTCTAAATACTCATTCAAATGTCTAGGTATATAACTATATATTTTGGGATATATGTGATTGAAAATTAAATGGGTGTTTCTTGAGATAAAATAGAAGAGTATATTTACAAAATTTTTCATGCATCATTGCCTCTGGAGTCTCAACTGTATCCCTGTGTTTAGAAATTTGATATAATTCAAAAGATTCAGCATATAGCTATATGCGTGACTGAGATTTATTATAAGGACATTTTAAGGACACAAACCTAGATCATAAGAGAAAAAAACAAGATTGAAATCTAAAGACATCTATGTGAAGGCTTCATTATGCTTCCTCCCTGCTCCCATGAGAAGTCACATGAGTATATTTTTCTTTCAATGACAAAACAAAAGCTAGTGGAGGTGATGAAAATCCAGCTGAGCTATTTCAAATCCTAAAAGATGATGCTGTGAAACTGCTGCACTTAATAGGCCAGAGAATTTGGAAAATTCAGCAATGGCCACAGGCCCGGAAAAGGTCAGTTTTCATTCCAATCCCAAAGGGCAATGCCAAAGAAGGTTCAAACTACTACACACCTGCTCTCTATGCACATGCTAGCAAGGTAATGCTTAAAATCCTTCAAGCTAGGCCTCATAAATATGTGACCCAAGAACTTCCAGATGTACAAGATGGATTCAGAAAAGGAAGAGGAACCAGCGATCAAATTGCCAATATCCATTGCATCATAGAAAAAGCAAAGGATTTCAAGAAAACATCTACTTCCACTTTATTGACTGTGGTAAAATCTTTGAGTGTGTGGATCACAACAAATTGTGGAAGATTCTTAAAGAGATGGGACTATCAGACCACTTGACCTGCTTTCTCAGGAACCTGTGTGCAGGTCAAGAAGCAAAAATTAGAAATGGATTTCTGGACATGGAAAAGCAGAATGGTTCAAAAATGGTAAAGAAGTACGTCAAGGCTGTATATTGTCACCCTTCTTATTTCACTTCTATGCAGAGTACATCATGGGAAATACAGAGCTGGATGAAACACAAGCTGGAATCGAGATTGCCAGGAGAAATATCAGTAAACACAAATATGCAAATTACACCACCCTAAAGGCAGAAAGTGAAGAGGAACTAAAGAGCCCCTTGATGAAAGTGAAAGAGGAGAGTGAAAAGTTGGCTTAAAACTCAACATTCCAAAAACTAAGATCATGGCATTTGGTATCATCACTTTATGGCAGATAGATGAGAAAAATGGAAACACTGACAGACTGTATTTTCTTGGGCTCCAAAATCACTGCAGATGGTGACTGCAGCCATCAAATTCAAAGATGCTTGCTCCATGGAAGAACAGTTATGAAAAACCTAGACAGCATATTAAAAGGCAGAGACACTACTTTTCATACAAAGATCCATATAGTCAACATGGTTTTTGACCAGTCAAAGTTAAAAACAAACAAACAAACAAACAAAAAAAAACAAAAAAAACAGTCAAAATGGTTTTTCCAGTGGTCATGTATGGAAGTGAGTTAGACAATGAAGAAAGCTGAGTGCCTAGGAATTGATGCTTTCAGTCTAGTGCTGGAGAAGACTCTTGAGATTCAGTTGCACTGCAAGGAGATCAAACCAGTAAATGCTTAAGAAAATTAAGCCTGAATATCCATTGGAAGGATTGATGCTGAAGTTGAAGCTCCAACACTTTGGCCACTTGATGCAAAGAGACAACTCATTATAAAAGACTCTGATGCTGGGAAAGATTGAAGACAGAAGGAGATGGAGACAGAGAATGAGATGGTTGGATGGCATCATCAACTCAATGGACATGAGTTTAAACAGGGAGAAAGTGAAGGACAGGGAAGCCTGGCAAGCTGTAGTCCATGGGGCCACAAAGAGTCAGACACGACTGTGTGACTGAGGAACAAAATGCACAATAGCTGTATTCATGGAGGACCATTAGAGATTCAACTGCGAAGGTTGTGACTGAGGCCCAGTCACATAGCTACCCTGTCAGGCAGGTACCAAAATCCCAGACTTCAGAGGAAAGCAGGCTCTGGAAAAATCATATGTTCACCATCATTCATATTATTTACTTAAACAGAATAGGCAGACTGAGCCTTGTTCATCAACATTTTTTAGTTAATTGTTGCTTGGAAATGGTGCAAGAGCCAAGTTCCCAAATGCTAGATGGGTAACCTGGTAGTAAGCCTTTATAAGTATAGCAGCCTCAAGTTTTCTACATCTCTTTTTGCACACCCACAAATTTTAGATTAAATGTCTGCATAGAGGGGCATCTTGATATTCCTGTTTAGATGTTTTCGCTCTATTTTTGTTGGGCTTCCCTGGTGGCTCAGATGGTAAAAATCTGCCTGCAGTGCAGGAGACCTGGGTTTGATTCCTGGATCAGGAAGATGTCTTGGAGAAGGGAATGGCTGCCCACTCCAGTATTCGTGCCTGGAGGATGTCAAAGAGGAGCCTGGTGGGTACAGTCCCTGGGGTCACAAAGAGTCAGACACGACTGAGTGTCTAACACTTTCACTTTTTACTCCATTTTAGTTACCTGAGCTATTGGAGCCCTGCTATACTTGTTTCCTAGAGCTGATGTAAAAAAATATACCATAAATTAGGTGGGCTAAAACAACAGAAATTCACTCTCTCAGAATTCTAGAGGGTGGAAATTTGAAAGCAGGGCTGTTATCTCTCCCAAGGCTCTAAGAGAAAAAGTATTCTCTGCTTGTCTCTTAGCTTCTGGCGTTGCAGGCTGTCATTGGCCTTCCTAAGCTTGTGGACACGTCATTCCGTGCTCTGCCTCTGTCTTCACCGGGCATTCTGCATGTGGGACTCCGTCTCAGTGTCCCTTCTCCACTTACTCAGGCATCATCCACAGTGGATGAGGGCCTCCCCTATTTCCAGGTAAGGCCACATGTGTAGGGCCTGGGAGGCTTGAGCTCTAACTTACCTTTTTGGTGAGTGTCTTATTCTGAATATTTTGAAAATCTACTTCAGTATAATACATCTTAATCTGTTTAAAACCTACTGTTTAATACTTTGCTAGCCATTAAATAAACCAAATCAAGAAAAAAAAATATACAAAGTAGTAAAAGAGTGAGAGTGAGAATAGGATAGAGAAACAAAAACCAAAATCCTCAAAACATACTGAAATCAATGTGAAGAGATTTTCCTGAGGACAATTGATGCTATAATTTGGTGAGTTTTCTTTGAACAGGTAGCAAGATGAAGGAAGTTGCATCACTAAGCCAGAGATCCCTAAAAGAAGACACACACACACACACACACATACACACACATTATTCGATACTTCTTTATATTTGAAATATTCTCTGTCTAAATCCAGATACTAGTTCCTTTCATATTTTGTTATTACTACTCGACAGAGCAAGACATCCTGGAGCATGACGTCAAGTGGGCCTTAGGGAGCTCTACAACTGACAAAGCTAGTGGAGGTGATGGAATTCCAGTTGAGCTGTTTCAAATCCTGAAAGACGATGCTGTGAAAGTGCTGCACTCAGGATGTCAGCAAATTTGGAAAACTCAGCAGTGGCCACAGAACTGGAAAAGGTCAGTTTTCATTCCAATCTCAAAGAAGGGCAATGCCAAAGAAAGCTCAAGCTATTGTACAATTGTGCTCATTTCTCATAATAGTAAGGTTATACACAAAGGTCTTCAAGCTAGGCTTCAGAAGTGCATGAACCTAGGATTTCAGATGTACAAGCTGGGTTTAGAAAAGGCAGAGGAACCAGAGGTCAGATTCTAACACTAGCTGTATCATGGAGAAAGCAAGGGAATTACAGATAAGCATCTACTTTTGCTTCATTGATTACACTCAAGCCTTTGACTTTGTGGGTCACAGCAAACTGTGGAAAATAGTTAGACACAAGAGTACCAAACCACTTCATGTGTCTCCTGAGAAACTTTCATGTGGATCAAGAAGCTACAGTTAGAACCTTACGTGGAACAAGTGACTGGCTCAAAATTGGGAATTGAGTATGACAAGGCTGTTCACTGTCACCCTGTTTCTTTGACTTATGTGCAGAGTATATCATGTGAAATGCCAGGATGGATAAATCACAAGCTGAAATCAAGATGACAGGGGAAGTATCAGCAATCGCAGATATCCAGATGATACAACTCTAAAGGAAGAAAGTGAAGAGGAACCAAAGAGCCTCTTGATGAAGGTGAAGGAAGAGAATGAAAAAGATGGCTGCAAACTAGCATTTGAAGAACCAAGATCATGGCATCTGCCATCACTTCATGGCAAATAGATGGGGAAAAGATAGAGACAGTGACAGACTGTATTTTGGGGGTTTCCAAAATCACTGCAGATGGTGACTGCACCATGAAATTAAAAGATGCTTGCTCCTTGGAAGGAAAGCTATGCCATACCTAGACAGTGTAGTTAAAAACAAAGACATCACTTTGGAGACAAAGGTCCAAATATTCAAAGATATGTTTTTTCAAGTGGTCATGTGCATATGTGACAGTTGGATCATAAAGAAGGCTGAGCGCCAAAGATGATGCTTTCAAAGTGTGATGTTGGAGAAGACTCTTGAGAGTACCTTGGACTGCAAGGAGATGAAACCAGTCAATCCTAAAGGAAATCAATCCTGAATATTCATTGAAAGGACTGATGCTGAAGCTCCAATACTTTGGCCACCTGATGTGAAGAGCTGACTCATTGAAAAAGACCCTGATGCTGGGTCAGACTGAGAGGAGGATGAAGAGTGGGCAACAGAGGATGAGATGGTTAGAGAGCATCACTGACTCAATGGACATTAATTTGAGTGAACTCTGGGAGATAGTGAAGGACAAGGAAGAAGCCTGCTGTGCTGCAATCTTTGAGGTCCCAACATGCCAGACTTGACTTAGCAACTGAAGAACAACTTGGTTGGTACACAACTCAGAAAGTTGATAAAATGAGTACCAATTATTTTGATTTTTATCAATAAACAATCTTTGTGTGTGTGTGCTGTGTGTGCTAGTTGCCTCAGTCCTGTCTGTCTCTTTGGACCCTATGGTCTGTAGCCCACCAGGCTCCTCTGCCATAGGATTTTCCAGGCAAGAATACTGGAATGGGTTGCCATTCCCTCCTCCAAGGGATCTTTCCAACCAACATCTGGCTCTACATAAATCTCAAAAGTTTGTCTAACTGCATTGGGGAAAAAATGGTCCCTAATTTATTGAGCTTGATCCTCAAGTGGATGGAAAATATGAATGGGAAGTAGACAGAGAGGACAGAGAGAAAGGAGAACAAGTGAGAGGAGAAGGAAAAATAACAGGAGAGGGGAAAGAGAACTAGGAGAGACAAGAGGGGGAGACGGAGAAGGGGAGGACACAGGAGGCAGGGTTTCTCAACGGAGGCTACACTGAGATGGGCATGGGCATTCTCGACAGCTGTGGCTGTGTACCTGCCCAGTTCCCAAGCTAGAGTGGAAATCTCCCTCCGGCACAAAAATATAACAATGTCCATCCTTGTGTGTGGTATGGAATAGGCAGGCCACACATATGTGTCAGTAGAGTAAAGGAGAAGAATTGAAGCTTTTGAACTGTGGTGTTGGAGAAGACTCTTGAGAGTCCCTTGAACTGCAAGGAGATCCAACCAGTCCATCCTAAAGGAGATCAGTCCTGAATATTCATTGGAAGGACTGATGCTGAACTGAAGCTCCAATATTTTGGCCACCTGATGTGAAGTGCTGACTCATTTGAAAACACCCTGATGCTGGGAAAGATTGAGGGCAGGAGGAGAAGGAGACAGCAGAGGATGAAATGTTTGGATGGCATCACTGACTCAGTGCACATCAGTTTGAGTAAACTCTGGGAGTTGGTGATGGACAGGGAGGCCTTGCGTGCTGTGGTCCATGGGGTCACAAAGAGTTGGACATGACTGAGCGACCAAACTGAATTGAGAGTAAATACAAGATGGAAAATAATAGACTGTAAATGTAGGTATTTTGCCTTAAAAGCTCATGAGGGAAAAAGGGTATAACATTTATTAAAATGCTTTTTAAAGTTTGAATTCAGGACAATGGAAAATTTCATTATCTAATATTTCAAATTGGGAATATATAGCAATGTTTCTTTGCTTTTAATATGATAGATTTAATCTCAATATGAGAAAATTTAAAGGTAGTATAGAAAAATGTATTTTAAACAATTATTTTAAAAGCAGAGAAAAACTTACAAATGATAGTTATGAATGGAGCAGATGACATGTGACCCATGAAAATTATACTGAAAAGAATATTGAATTTTTCATTTTTCTTGGCTCAGACATATTTTCGTGGCTTTGAAATCTGATGAAATTACTCTTTCTTTAAGTGACCAAATATCCTTTAGTATCCTTTCTACCACATCCCATTTTATCTCTCCATTCTATACTCTTTATCATAGTAATGTCAGTTCTCAGTCATGGCTAAGCATACTTTTCAAACTCACTGGTCGCTGAGCCGCTGTTTTCCCTTTGCACCTACATGTCGAGTTGAAGAATGGTGGTAGGTATCCTCCTTAATTTTCCAATACTTCTTTGTATACTGTTGAATCATATCATAAGTGGGCAGCAGACAGGATTCAGGCTGCACTGAAGAGTGAATTATTAACTGAAATCCCTTTCTCTGCTACTAGTGCCTCCAGCAGCGCTATTAGAAGTCGCTGTTTGTTTCCTCTTGCTTAGTGGTTTACGGTGGTCTTTTTCTGCATTTGGAAGAAAATTTGTGATTATATAAAAATATAAATTTTGGCTGCATTTTAAATGTTTCTAATGATTTCAATAAAGTACTTATGTTTTAAGTGGAATTCCAAATTTTAGTTGTTTAATTTCTCCGTCTAGAACTTTAACATCACCAAGGTGTTTCAAAAATGGATGATGGGAGACCAGTGAAGTCTGAGTAATGGTGTAAGATGGGTATTCATTTTTATATATTTCATTCTATATTCTTGGAAGTATAATTGTTCAGATTTGTTTTGAAGTTAATGTGATTCAAATTTGTAAAAATTATCATCTACTCAAAATGTAGATCATTCATTTTTGGAATAAAAATAACCTAATAATACTTTATATATCCTACTGTCATTTAAAAATATGTAGTGTTTCTCTTAGACTTGTACACATTTAGTTTGAATCATTGTAGAAAATATAACGAAGCTATGAGAAATTATAGCTTTTACAGAGTATGTAGCTCTTAAAAACACACTTTCTGCTTTTCCTACAATATAAATAAAACTTGTCAGAGTGTACTGTAAAATCTCAAGCATACTAATTAGATTTTTACTTACAACTGAGATTTAAAATGAAAGGAAGATTCAATGAAATGAAACCTACAATATCTTGCATAACAACATATTTATGTAAATTAAGGAATATGTGAAAGAAGAACAAAAATGAAGGTAGTAAGCTGATAATATTTTCTTTGCATAGTATAATTTTGATTATTGTACTATTTAATTTTCATTTTCTTTTAATAGCAATTTATATTGTTCATCTCAGATTTTTCACCAATAATTCTTAATTCTTGGCAACAGTCATGTAGTTTTGTGGAAAACTTAATTTTTGACTCAAGGTTTTTAATTTTTCTCCCTGACTTTATCTTGAAGGAAAGAGTTTAAAATCAGAAGGTTTTCCCCAATTTTAAACACATGGTTTTCTGCCAAAGAGAAAAATTTCTATCTCCCACCTCCAGATCTGTAGGTGTTATAATGTACTGAAAAAGGCAAGTTTAACTATTTGCATATACAACTTTTTTAAAAGAAAAATATTGTAATAAATTAGGAATTAAATTAGAACAAATATTTTATGTCAATATAGGCTTCATTTTAACTTAAATTTATACATCAGCATTTTCTCCTTTCTGTAATTCATGTAGAAAATGAGCCAAACTTTTCATACCAAAGTGAAACACTGCTATTATTTTTTCATTTCTTCTCTTTCTCTATTGATTAAAATTTTCCCACCTTTTTGTTCAAAAGTTTCTTTCTTTCACATGCATGTCATAATGAAAGCAAATATCTGAAAACATTGATGAGTAAGCTTTTTGAAAAATTAAAAAAATAGCCATCCTATTAGTGGCAAATTTTTTAATGTAAATTATTTTTAACTAATTTTTAAATATTTTCTTAGAAAAGTTTTATATGGATTAGTACTAGAAAAAGTAAGATCAATAAAATATATTTAAGAAAAATATATGGTGGGGAATTGAAGTGGATAATTTGATAGAAAAATAATTAAACAATTACTATGGAGAATAAATTCTACACAGAAATCACTTGTAATGTCTTAATTGCTATGGTCCGTCTGCCCTTGACATGAGCCTAGTTTATGACCCTTGAGTTCCTGGTTAGTATGCATGACAGAACTCCCTGGCTGGAAAAGAAGCACGAACACTTAAATTTTGCATTCAGAAATTCTACAAGCATGCTCACTTCTGCAGGATCTGACTTGGGTTTTAGGTAGGCGTCTCACATCAGCGCTTCACTTATAACCATCTACTTTCCGTAGAGGCGCATTACAATAACAGCATTGTGTCTGATATAAATGATTAGAAATTCTTGGTACTTTGTCAAAGTAGCCTGGGTCTGAGTCCTCCTAAAAGCAGAGCCTGGGCGAGGTCTAGGTAATCTATCAGAGAGCTACTCTCTGGAGTCAGTGAGGAAGAAGAGAAAGAGAAGAGGCAGGGAGAAAGGCCGCTTAGAGCCACCGTGAGGGGCTCGCCCGCGGCCCGGCGGGGCGCGATGCTGGAGGGATGCCACGGACTCAGAAAACGGCCTGCCCTCTGGCTCCGGTGGGTCCCAGCTACGGGCTGAGCAAGTTGCCGTGGCAGTAGATAGCTTTTATGTTGAATGTAATTTTGGATATGCTTTAAATATTAATGTTAATAATAATACATATGGGTATAAGTACAGCTGTGTTATCGGTGTTCAGTCGCTAGTCATGTGGCCTGGCGTGCTGCAGTCCATGCGGACGCAAAGGGTCGGACACGACCGAGCGACTGAACTGCTCGGAAGTCACGTGTGACTGTCTGCAGCTGCGGCACGTCGCGCTTCTCTGCCCTTTATCAGCTCCCGGAGCGTGCTCAGACTCCGCCGCCGAGTCAGTGATCAGTGATGCCATCCAACCGTCCCCTTCTCCTCCCGCCTTCAATCTTTCCCAGCATCAGGGTCTTTCCAATATTTTGACCACGTGATGCAAGGAGCTGACTCACTGGAAAGGACCCTAATCCTGGGAAAAACTGAAGGCAAAAGGAGAAGCGGGCAGCAGAGAGCAAGATGGTTAGACAGCATCACTGACGCACCATGAACTGGAGCAAGCTCTGGGACACCGTGAAGGACAGCGGAGCCTGGCGTGCTTCAGCCCCTACGGTTGCAAAGAGATGACCACAATTAAGCACCTGAACAACAACAAAAGCCATACTTTTCGGTTAAATTCATCAGAATGGGATTAGTAGGTCAAAGATTCAATGCTTACATAGCTTGGTTAGATATTACCAAATATTTTTCTATTATTAGAGAGTTTTAATAATGAATCATAAATTGTGTATTTATTATAAGAAAACAAAATATACTAAAGCAGACAATATGTTGGTATAACTTAAAGAAGCGGAAACAAATTTAAAAAATGTTTTGCCTTTTTTTTTTAATACAAAAGAGTTCAGTTCAGTCACTCAGTCGTGTCCAACTCTCTGCGCGACCCCATTAATCACAGCACGCCAGGCCTCCCTGTCCATCACCATCTCTCAGAGTTCACTCAGACTCACGTACATTGAGTCAGTGATGCCATCCAGCCATCTCACCCTCTGTCGTCCCCTTCTCCTCCTGCCCCCAGTCCCTCCCAGCATCAGAGTCTTTTCCAATGAGTCAACTCTTCGCATGAGGTGGCCAGAGTACTGGAGTTTCAGCTTTAGCATCATTCTTTCCAAAGAAATCCCAGGGTTGATCTCCTTCAGAATGGACTGGTTGGATCTCCTTGCAGTCCAAGGCACTCTCAAGAGTCTTCTCCAACACCACAGTTCAAAAGCATCAATTCTTCGGTGCTCAGCCTTCTTCGCAGTCCAACATGACATACATGACCACTGGAAAAACCATAGCCTTGACTAGACGGACCTTTGTTGGCAAAGTACTGTCTCTGCTTTTGAACATGCTATCTAGTTTGGTCATAACTTTTCTTCCAAGAAGTAAGCGTCTTTTAATTTCATGGCTGCAGACACCATCTGCAGTATTTTGAGTTACTGTACTTTAAATCTCTCACTGATTTGTGGGGTTTGGGTGGGTGTGTGTTTGTGTAAAAACATTTTATAGTAAGAAAGTGGGGGGATTCAGGGAATTCAAAGTTAATTTTGGAGCTATTAGACAAGAGGTTATAACTTTGCTTTAATGTATAATTTGTTATGAGAATTAATCTTTGAAAATTATGAAAAAAATATGGTGAATAGCCTGCAGCTCTAAAAGCTCACCAGAAATACCAAGCAATAAGCAAGCATATTTCTTCTAATTATATTATCATGAAACCTAAGTCCAACTCATGCTTTCCTACTTATTACTAACAATGGTAGCTGTGCTTTATCATAAAATTATAAATTGTGATTAGACTCTACTGTATAGATGTCTGACTGAATAGTGAGATATGTTTAAATGTAATTAGATACTTAACCTTAATTATGAAGGTATAGCTACTTTTACATAGACTTCAGTTAAGTAAAAGCATTTCTGCATATTTTTATATGGGCAAGTAGAATTTGCACAAAAAAACTATTGCCACACAAACTAAAACTGATTTGAAAATGAAAAGTTCTGTGACTTTGATTTTATCTTTTGAATAATTTTCTTCAAAAAGAGTTCATAATATACATTTTCTAACATTGTCCTTATGTAGTTATATATGTGTAGATTTTTACTGTTAATGGCAAGATACCAAATTGTTTAGAAGACACAGATTTTAAATGATAATATTGAAATTTAAAAAGTAACTAGCATGGTAATAGTTAAATGCCCTTTATACAATTTTCAGTTACAAGAAAAATCTTTTCAGGAATTCTGCTGTATGTATTTATTCCCACAGATTACCAATCATATGCCTTTTTAATTGTTATAGCGTGTTAGGTTTCACAGAACAGCTTCTCCAGTGGTACTTCATTCACGTTTCTCAAACATCTGTGCAAATATGAAATCACTCTTTCCTGTTGTCTTTCGTATGTGAATGAGTTTGATCTGTATCATATCTGTAATCAAAATGTATTACTTGAAAATTGCATTCTTATTCTACAAATCTGTAAAGATAATCTGATATTTAGGTTGTGTCCCTACTTGTGGAACTGATTCTTTTGCAAACAAGAGAGCATTTGATGAAATATCCACACTGGTATAATTTCTTCCCACTTTCAGAATTTATTGGTAAAATTTTACAACATTTTGATTAGTTTCAGATTATATTTTGAGATAATCCAAACTAGACTCTCAAGAAATTGAGGGAGAATAAATTCTTCCCTATATCTCCAAAAAATACAACAATTTTTCAATGTGAGTTCATTAAAACTTCTTATCCTGAAGTTGTCAGTCATCAAAAGAAAGTAGTTGCTGATTAAGTTAAAATTGCTGTGTATTAAATATTGAGGTATAAAACAAAATCAGTTTCATTTCCTCATTAGAAGAAAGTAAACACCAATGCTGTGCTCTGCTGTGCTGTTACTCTAGTTGTCTCCAACTCTTTGTGACCTCCATGGACTGCAGCCCACCAGGCTCCTCTGTCCATGGGAGGGAATAGGCAAGAATACTGGAGTGGGTTGCCATTTCCTCCTCCAGGGGATCTTCCCGACCCAGGGATCAAACCAGCATCTCTTAGTTCTCCTGCATTGGCAGGGAGGTTCTTTACCACTAGACCAATCCTTGTATTCAAATATTTCTGATTATGTTATATAATGAGTCCAAATAACTTGCTTTATAAAATTACTACAAAATGTGTACTAGAACAATTTGATTTTCACTTGCATGACGTTTATATGTTAGAAAACAAAAGTAATCTATTTTAAAGAAAAATGCTAATATGGTATATAGTAACTTACTAATTATGAATATAATATTGAAAGTTCAAACATACTTTCTTATGCAACAAGCTAAAAGTGACATTTTATAAAATTTGTAACACTGATCTTCATGCTTCATTTTCATATTTAATGGGGAAGGAGAAGGAAAAGGGTTTCAGGATGGGGGCACATGTATACCCATGGCTGATTCATGTTAACATATGGCAAAACCCACTACAATATTGTAAAGTAATTAGCCTCCAATTAAAATAAATTAATTAATTTATTAAAAATAAAATAAAACACACAGAGAAGAAATGTTAAAAAATATTAAATAGTCTATTTACAAAATTTTGGACATGGTACTAAATAATATTATTTTACCACAAAATAGAACACAAGGAAATAGTACTGGCCAAATAACCATTTGCTTGGGTCTAAAACTTTCACTGATTTTTGGCACAGAAGATGGACCATCACTGTCTTAATATTTCAAATATAATGAGATTTATAAAGCTTATTGTCTTTCATTTTCATTCATTATCATAAAATGTTAAACTAAAAGGCAATGTAGCATGAAAATATTTTATAAACACATTTGGGCATCCAAACATAATTCAAATCAATTAAAATATTGCTTGGGAATGATTGCCACCAAAGAAAAATCAGAATGTTCATCACTTTTTGTATAGATATGTAAAATTAGCATATGTTAGTATAAGATCCCATATATATATAATATGGTTTTATAACGTAGTATTAGGTTGTTAACTGAATGGAATTGTAGATTACACAAGATTTAAACAAAACATTTAGAGAATGCTATCTATAGGTCTTTGGCAGAAGCTTTTGAGTGTATATATATTATATACATATATTATATACATATATATGCTTTAATTAAAAGAAAATATTTTATTCTATATCACAAATATGTTTGGTAACAAAACATGGTTTGTGTTTAAATATTGTTGTAAATATATTTTGGATGCAATTTTAAGCTTTTGAAAATGTTTCAATGACAGTATCTAAATAATTTGATCAGTATCTAATGATTTGGAAATTCCAAAGAACATTTTATTATTTAAAGTGTTTTCTCTCTTTTTTTTTTGGAGAGGGCAATGTAGGGTGAGAGATAGCATGCAATTTTTATTTTGATGAACTTAATGAATCACTGAATAGAACGGAAGGAGAGAAATTAACTTGAACTCATGAATAATACTGACAAATTGGCTAGAGGTGAAAGATGATTATTGGGAACATTGAGTCGTCGATGTCATTCAACCACTTTGTTCTCTGTCATCTCCTTCTCCTCCTGCCTTCAATCTTTCCCAGCATCAGGGACTTTTCTAATAAGTCAGGTCTTTGCATCAGGTAGCCAAAGTATTGGAGATTCAGCATTAGTCCTTCCAATGAGTATCCAGGGTGGATTTACGTTGGATTGACTGGTTGGATCTCCTTGTTGTCCAAAGGACTCTCAAGAGTCTTCTCCAACACCACAGTTCAAAATTTGCATCAATTCTTGGGCGTGCAGCCTTCTTTATGGTTCCAGCTCTCACATCCATACATGACCACTGGAAAAGCCAGTGTCTCTGATTTTTAATATGCTGTCTAGGCTGGTCATAACTTTCTTCCAAGGAGTAAGTGTCTTTCAATATCATAGTCGCACTTACCATCTGTGGTGATTTTAGAGCCCAGAAAATAGTCTGTCACTGTTTCCATCATTTCCCCATCTATTTGCCATGAAGCAATGGGACCAGAAGCCATGATCTTAGTTTTTCGGATAGGAGTTTAAGCCAGCTTTTTCACTCTCTTCTTTCACTTTCTTCAAGAGGTTCTTTAGTTCCTCTTCACTTTCTGCAGTAAGAGTGATGTCATCTGCATATCTGAGGTTATTGATATTTCTCCCAGCAATCTTGATTCCAGCTTATGCTTCATCCAGACTGGCATTTTACATAATGTATTCTGCATATACATTAAATAAGCGGGGTAACAATATACAAACTCGACATACTCCTTTCCCAATTTGGAACCAGTCTATTGTTCCATGTCCTGTTCTGACTGTTGCTTCTTGACCTGCATATAGGTTTCACAGGATGCATTTAAGGAGGTTTGGTATTCCCATTAGTTGAAGAATTTTCCACAAATTTTTGTGATACACACAGTCAAAGGCTTTAGCATAGTTAATGAAGCAGAATAAGATATTTTTCTAGAATTTTCTTTGTTTTTCTATGATCCAACAAATGTTGGCAATTTCATCTTTCATTCCTCTGTCTTTTCTAAATGGAGCTTGAAAAAATATGGAAGTTCACATTTCATGTACTGTTGATGCTTGGCTTGGAGAAATTCGAGCATGACTCTGGTAACATGTAAGATGAGTGCTACTGTATGGTAGTTTGAATATTCTTTGGCATTGCCTTTCTTTGAGATTGAAATGAAAACTGACCTTTTCCAGTCCTGTGGCCACTGCTGAGTTTTCCAAATTTGCTGGCGTATTGAGTTACCCCTTTCACAGCATCATCTTTCAGGATTTGAAATAGCTCAACTGGAAGTCCATCACCTCCATTAGCTTTGTTTGCAATGATGCTTCCTCAGGCCCACTTGACTTCACATTCCAGGGTGTCTGGCTCTAGGTGAGTGATCACACCATTGTTGCTATCTAGATCATGAAGATATTTCTGTATAGTTCTGTGTATTCTTAATATCTTCTGCTTCTGTGAGGTCCATACCATTTCTGTCCTTTATTGAGCCTTTCTTTGCATGGAATGTCCCCTTGGTGACTCTAATTTTCTTGAAGAAATCTCTAGTTTCTCCCATTCAGTTGCTTTCCTCTCTTTCTTTGCATTAATCAGTGAGGTGGGCTTTCTTATCTCTCCTTGCTATTGTTTGGAACTCTGCATTCAGTGGGGTTTATATTTCCTTTCTCCTTTGCCTTTCACTTTTCTTCTTTTCTTAGCTATTTATAAGACCTACTTAGACAAGCATTTTTCCTTTTTGCTTTTCTTTTTCTTGAGATGGTTTTGATCATTGTCTCCTGTACAACATTATGACCTGTGTCTATAGTTCTTCAGGCACTGTATCAAATCTAGTCCCTTGAATCTATTTGTCACTTCCACTGTGTAGTTGTAAGGTATTTGATTTAGGTCATACCTGAATGGCCTGGTGGTTTTCCTACTTTCTTTAAGTCTGGATTTGGCAATAAGGAGTTCATGATCTGAGCCACAGCCAGCTCCCTGTCTTATTTTTGCTGACTGTATAGAGCTTTTCCATCTTTGGCTGCAAAGAATATAATCAATCTCATTTTGGTATTGACCATCTGATGATGTTATATGTAGTCATTTCTTGTGTTGTTGGAAGAGGGTGTTTGCTATGACCAGTGCTTTCTCTCAGCAAAACTCTGTTAGCCTTTTCTCTGCTTCATTTTTTACTCCAAGGGCTAATTTGCCTGTTACTTGAGGTATCTCTTGACTTCCTACTTTTGCATTTCAGTCCCCTGTGATGAAAAGGACATCTTTTTGGTATTAGTTATAGAAGGTCTTCATAGAAATGTTCAGTTTCAGCTTTTTCAGCATTAGTGGTTGGGGCATAGACTTGGATTACTGTGATATTGAATGGGTTGCCTTAGAATTGAAGAGAGATCATTCTATTAAAAGTAGATAAATAAAAATTATATGTCAAGACATGTACTGCCAAGTTACTGTGGGATAAAATGAGATGCTAAGACAATAAGGAAACAGTCTGAAACTAAACCAACCAACAGTGAGAAGGCAGGAATGAAGTGACACATTCATTGACGTGTATTTGAAAGAAGTCACGTTTAGGAGCCAGGATGTGGTAGCAACACCATATGTAAATAAAGTGCAAGTTAGTGCAAACACAGGCTTCTCTTGGGTCTCGCATGGATAATCAACCTGCCCTCATTGCTGATTTGTCAGGGAATATTTAACAGGAGGATTCCTATGTGCTGCTTCTCATAAATTCTCTGTTCCTTATCAGTTCTTATTCCGAGGTTGAGTAGTGCTGCATGCAGCTCTCAGGACTGAGATCATGAGAAACGGTATCTGCTTGGATTCTTTTCAGTAACTCCCTTCAGTGACTCTTTTCAGCGTTGGTGAACCTTGTATGTATTAGACTATCCATATTGAGACTATTGATAAAGTTTCATCATGTGTAATAGCTGAGTAATCATCTTACTAAAGCTATATAAGCATGCATGTCTGCTAATAAAATACCTTTGCTCCATCAGAGCGTGGGTCCCTGTGTCTTTCTTTCTCTCTCTCTCTCTCCCCTTCTCTGCGGCTCTCTCTTTCACTTTCTTATAGTTGACTCTGGACCACCAGGTTCTGGTCCATTAAAGGACCCCAACAAGTGGCGCCTGAACAGGGACTCTGGTATATGTGGCATTTCAGAGAGAGTGACACAAGAGGCCTATTGAGGCCAGGACCTATTGAGGTCGGTAAGGACTTCAGACACGGGTCAAGCGGCTGAAAAGCCCCATCATTTCTCCACTTTACTTCACCATTTGTTTGAAGCTCAGAGACTTTTGGTTTTGCACCAATGAATAGAGGCTTTCTTTCCAACAGTGGTTAAATGTAATCCTTGGTTCCCTGATAAAGGCAGTTTTGATTTAGAAATTTGGCATTGGGTCAAAGAAAATGTTGAACGAGCTGCCAGACAGAGAGAAAATATTCCAGTTGATTTCTGGCCTCTATGGGCTCTCATTAAAGCTGTAATTCTGCCATTTCAAGGTAAATTCTAGCCCTACCGATATTCGACAGCAGACTGAACACTTATCACATAATGTAAATAAAATGATAAAACTTTACAAAGGCCCAATTTAAACAACATACAATATTTCAAAATTTTCCTACTATCCTACCCTGGCCTCTCCAAATGTTCCTCCTCTGCCAACAGGCACAACTCCAAAAGTCTCTCCTTCGCTAAAGCCTAATATTTCTAATAACAACTCTCCTGAGACCTTTCGACACCAAAACTGACAATACTTTTTTAGATAATAATGATAAGTCCTTAGCACAGACTCACATTTGCAAAAAATCGGCACTTACTCTCCTCCGCAATAGAGACTCTATAACATACTGGCTTTGCAATCACAAGTTTCTTTTTTTTTTTTTAAATTAAATTTATTTATTTATTTAATTACAATACTGTATTTGTTTTGCCATACATTGACACGAATCAGCCATAGGTGAACACAATCGCCCAATGCCGAAGCCCCCCTCCCACCTCCCACCCCACATCC
Source organism: Nanger dama (assembly GCA_917880005.1). Classification (NCBI taxonomy): domain Eukaryota; kingdom Metazoa; phylum Chordata; class Mammalia; order Artiodactyla; family Bovidae; genus Nanger; species Nanger dama. The sequence continues at coordinate 2,928,642 of CAKJTW010000035.1, read as the reverse complement.
TCTACCTGAATCATCCTGTGCATCAGCCCCATGCATCCTGCATCCTACACCAAACATAGATTAGCGCTTCATTTCTTACAGGAAAATACACATGCTTCACTGCCATTCTCCCAAACCATCCCACCCTTTCCCTCTCCCTCAGAGTCCAAAAGTCCACTCTATACCTCTGTGTCTCTTGTTGTCTCACATATAGGGTCATCATTACTGTCTTCTAAATTCCATATATATGTGTCAGTATACTGTATCGGTGTTTTTCTTTCTGGCTTACTTCACTCTGTATAATCGGTTCCAATTTCAGTGGAGATTCCTTAAAAATTGCAAATAGAACTGCCTTATGACCCAGCAATCCCACTGCTGGGCATACACACTGAGGAAACCAGAATTGAAAGAGACACATGTACCCCAGTGTTCATTGCAGCGCTGTTTATAATAGCCAGGACATGGAAGCAACCTAGATGTCCATCAGCAGATGAATGGATAAGAAAGCTGTGGTTCATATACACTATGGAATACTACTCAGCCCTTAAAAAGAATAAATTTGACTCAGTTCTAATGAGATGGATGAAATCACAAGTTTCTGATGAGGATGGTTTCTCTGTCTTTCCAGTTTTAAAAAATCCTGATGCTCAAGGGCACATAATACCTCAATATGATGGTATTAACTTTTTTACATACAACAAATGAAAACGTCTATAACTATGTATGGCCTACATTAGCCTTTTGCTAAAGAGCTTCTAAATGTTGTGACATCTTCTATTGGAAACTTTATTCACTATGATTGGTGAGTTTTAATAAAAGCTCTCCTTAAACCAGGAAAATATCTTCAGTGGACGATGTGATTTCATGATATAGCCAGAGCTCATGCTAACAAGAATGCTCAAGCTGGTCCTCCCCAAAACCAAATTACTTTTGAAATATTAACTGACACCGACAATTTGATACCATAGAAGCTCAAATACAATGCCCTCCCTTGTTACATAAACAATTAAAAACAGTGGCCCTTAAAACTTGGGATTGAATTACTCCTCAAGAAGAGCCTACAGGTAGCCACACTAAAAATTACTAGTACTTAATAAAAATTATGCTGATTTTTAGCTAGATTAGAAACTGCTATTTCCCACACTGTAATTGGAGAAGAAAGCAAAAAAAACAGCTAGAGAAATTACATGCTTATGAGAATGCAAATCAATGTCAAAAAGCTATCACTCCAATTCATGACACTGGAAATATTATTGATTATTTAAAGGCTTGTTGCAATCTAGGATCAGAATCTCAAAAGATACAAATGCTGGCTGAGACAATGGCTGCTGCCTTTAGAAAGGAAAATAAAGGTTACTTTACATATGGAGATAAAAACTATTTAAAAATGGACTACTCTAAGAAAGCTAATAAAAAACCTACAAAAATCTACCCTCGCTGCCATAGAAAAAATGCACTGGACCAAAGACTGTAAATCTTAATTTGATATTGAAAGAAAGCCTATTCCAGAAAACTCCAAGCAGGGACCCCCACCCACTCAGGTCCCCTTTAATAAAAACCAGGGGCAAATTCTCTTTTCTTCAAACTCTAAACATCTGGCGGTACTGCCGTCGATATACCAGCCTTAAATGATTTTTTCCTTTATCCTCAAGCAGTCCCTTCTAAAATACCTACCGGACTTTTTGGACTCCTGCTCCCACAAACCTTCAGTCTTTTGCTTGGACGATCTAGTTTAATTTCTAAAGAAATTACTGTTCACCTTGAAATAATCAATTCAGATTATAAAGGAGAGATTCAAATTATGATGTCATCTCAGATTCTATGACAGTTCAAAAAAAGGGGACAAAATTGCTTAATTCTTTTACCTTATGTTTCTATTAACTCCTCTAATAATGTACAGACAGACAGATTCGGCAGTACAGATCAAAAACAATCCTTATGGACATCATTGGCATCTGAATATGCCCGACCAAATATAAATGTCAAAATTAATGGTAAAAGGTTTTCTGGTCTCCTCGACATTGAATCTAATATTAATACGACTATTATTTCCAAACACTTATGGCCCAAATCCTGGCCTATACCAAAAAAAAAAAAAATCTCTTGCCAAATTGAAGAAATTTCTCAAACCAAAGTACAAGAAATGTTTCAAAATGTTCAAATCTACCCATGTGAAGGACCAAACGGCCAGCCTACAACATTAAGACATTATGTGATAAATACACCCCTTAATCTAATAGAAAAGGACTTACTTATGCAATGACAAACTCAGATATTCATTCCACATTTTTCCTAAGGGCCACTGCTCATTTAACAAACAAAGAAATTATTAAAATAACTTGAAAGAATGACACGCCTATTTGGACAGAACAATGGCCCCTTACCAAAAAAAAAAAAAAATTACAGGCCACTAAAGAACTTATAGACACACAGTAAAAATTAAAGCATACTGAGAAATCTTGCTTTCCTTCGAACTCTCCTATTTTTGTTATTAAAAACAACAACTAACAAATGGCATCTCTTAACAGACCTTAAGAAACTGAACGCATCCATGAAACCTCTGGGTGCATCACAACCAGAGAGCCCATCACCTGCTACCGTTCCTCAAAACTGGCACATTATTACTGATCTACAAGATTGCTTTTTTAATATACCTTTACACTCTTTAGACCGAGAGAGGTTCACTTTCTCTCTCCCTTATACTAATCATACAGGCCTCATAAAGATTTCAGTAGACTGTGTTACCTCAAGGTATGCTTAACATTCCTGCTGCTGCTGCTGCTGCTGCTGCTGCTGCTGAGTTGCATCAGTCGTGTCCGATTCTGTGCGACCCCATAGACGGCAACCCACCAGGCTCCTCCATCCTTGGGATTCTCCAGGCAAGAACACTGGAATGGATATTTGTCAAAATTTTGTAGCCAAGACCTTACATCTGATGTGACAATTCCTTCATACATATATCATTAATAATATACTGTAACTACAAAAGGAGAAGTTATATTTTTGACACTCAGTAGCCATGATATTCATTAGAAATTCATCCAGAAGAAAACTGATCAAAATAAAATATTTTTGAAATTGCAAAACTGGTTCTTCTTACACATGCAGTTAGAAAAAGGTTAACTTGTTAAAATATTTTTTTGGAACTCCAATTCTGCCTGGAAAACGAAAACAGGCCTAAGAAAAAACCTAAAGTAAACTCTTATCATGTCCTTGGGATACACAACCCACTCTATCTAGGACTCCAGCCATAAACATCTCAATGTATGTCTTTGTTTTTGGATAATATAAAGTTAATGAGCTCTATTGAAATTCAAGTTCATGTGAAATGAAAAATATTCAATATTGAATATAATGAATATTTAAATATAAATATAATTTAAATATAATAACTCTTTGCTAATTTAATTAAGACATGCCTTAAGTCATCAACATTGTATAATACTTTTATTATGACTAGGTTTAAGGTAAAACTAAATTTGTCTACAAAAACCTAAATCTTTATATATATATATATAAATAACATGAAAACTTGTAAATAAATTGTATTAAAAATAATTATATTTTTTAAAATGTCTATCTAAAATAATCTCAGGATTGGGGTAACTAAAATTTATAAAATTGTACTAAACTAAATGATAAAAGTTTATTAAATAGCTAGGTCATTTCCAAATAAAATTTGAAAACATTAATTACTGAACACTAACTTCCTCTTACAAAAAGTTTTCTTACAGAAAAACTAAAGAGATTTTAGACTATTAAGAACTATAAATATAAAATAAATATATATTATAATATATAATATAATATATTCACCAATCTATAAAATGCTAATATACAAGACACTTCATAGTTGCTAAAAATAGTAAGATATATGCTTTTAATAAAAATATACAATAAATGACAAATAAAATGATGAATATAAAAATATTAAAAGGCTTATGACAAATAAAAAGAAAATTTTATGGCAAATGGATGTAACTCATTGTCCTGAACTTTCTTCCTCTTCCTTCTTACATGTCTCAGTCAACAAAAATTCTTCTTTTCTGTGGGCCTCACCTCTCCAAGGTGAAGCTAATGACATGCTATAACCCACCTGTTAACTTGCTTTGCAATAATGAGAACACCTAATTTCTATGAATACAGACAATCGCCCTGCCTATATTTCTAAGCAGTTCAAACAATTTTTACATTCATTCTCTATTAAAAAGATTACAGGCATTCCTTATAAACCACAAACACAAGACATAATTAAGCAAGCACATTACACATTGAAACTACAAATAAAAAATTAAATAAGGGGGAATACACAGGAAGACTTTTATCTTCCTTATCCAAAGCAAACTTTAGTAGATTCTGTTCAGTTCAGTTCAGTTGCTCAGCCGTGTCCGACTCTTTGCGACCCCATGAACTGCAGCACGCCAGGCCTCCCAGTTCATCACCATCTCTCGGAGTTCACTCAGATTTACGTCCATTGAGTCAGTGATGCCATCCAGCCATCTCATCTTCTGTCGTCCCCTTCTCCTCCTGTCCCCAAACCCTCCCAGCATCAGAGTCTTTTCCAATGAGTCAACTCTTCGCATGAGGTGGCCAAAGTACTGGAGTTTCAGCTTCAGCATCATTCCTTCCAAAGAAGGGTTGATCTCCTTCAGAATGGACTGGCTGGATCTCCTTGCAGTCCAAGGGACTCTCAAGAGTCTTCTCAAACACCACACTTCAAAAGCATCAGTTCTTCGGTGCTCAGCCTTCTTCACAGTCCAACTCTCACATCCATACACGACCACTGGAAAAACCATAGCCTTGACTAGACAGACCTTAGTCAGCAAAGCAATGTCTCTGCTTTTGAATATACTGTCTAGGTTGGTCATAACTTTTCTTCCAAGGAGTAACCGTCTTCTAATTTCATGGCTGCAGTCACCATCTGCAGTGATTTTGGAGCCCCAAAAATAAAGTCTGACATTGTTTCCACTGTTTCCCCATCTATTTCCCACGAAGTGATGGGACCGGATGCCATGATCTTCATTTTCTGAATGTTGAGCTTTAAGCCAACTTTTTCACTCTCCTCTTTCACTTTCATCAGGAGGCTTTTTAGCTCCTCTTCACTTTCTACCATAAGGGTGGTGTCATCTGCCTATCTGAGGTAATTGATATTTCTCCCAGAAATCTTGATTCCAGCTTGTCCTTCTTCCAGTCCAGCGTTTCTCATGATGTACTCTGCATAGAAGTTAAATAAGCAGGGTGACAATATACAGCCTTGACGTACTCCTTTTCCGATTTGGAACCAGTCTGTTGTTCCATGTGCAGTTCTGACTGTTGCTTCTTGACCTGTATACAGATTTCTCAAGAGGCAGGTTAGATGGTCTGGTATTCTCATCTCTTTCAGAATTTTCCACAGTTTATTGTGATCCACACAGTCAAAGGCTTTGGCATAGTCAATAGAGCAGAAATAGATGTTTTTCTGGAATTCTCTTGCTTTTTCCATGATCCAGAGGATGTTGGCAATTTGATCTCTGGCTCCTCTGCCTTTTCTAAAACTAGCATGAACATCAGGAGTTCACAGTTCACGTACTACTGAAGCCTGGCTTGGAGAATTTTGAGCATTATTTTACTAGCATGTGAGATGAATGCAATTGTGTGGTAGTTTGAGCATTCTTTGGCATTGCCTTTCTTTGGAATGGGAATGAAAACTGACCTTTTCCAGTCCTGCAGCCACTGCTGAGTTTTCCAAATTTGCTGGCATATTGAGTGCAGCCCTTTCACAACATCATCTTTCAGGATTTGAAACAGCTCAACTGGAATTCCATCTCCTCCACTAGCTTTGTTCATAGTGATGCTTTCTAAGGCCCACTTGACTTCACATTCCAAGATGTCTGGCTCTAGATTACTGATCACATTATCATGATTATCTGGGTCTTGAAGATCTTTTTTGTACAGTTTTTCCGTGTATTCTTGCCACCTCTTCTTAATATCTTCTGCTTCTGTTAGGTCCATACCATTTCTGTCCTTTATCGAGCCCATCTTTCTATGAAATGTTCCCTTGGTATTTCTAATTTTCTTGAAGAGATCTCTAGTCTTTGCCATTCTGTTCTTTTCCTCTATTTCTTTCCATTGATCGCTGAAGAAGGCTTTCTTATCTCTTCTTGCTGTTCTCTGGAACTCTGCATTCAGATGCTTCTATCTTTCCTTTTCTTTGCTTTTCACCTCTTCTTTTCACAGCTATTTGTAAGGCCTCCCCAGACAGCCATTTTGCTTTTTGCATTTCTTTTCCAAGGGGATGGTCTTGATCCCTGTCTCCTGTACAATGTCACGAACCTCATTCCATAGTTCATCAGGCACTCTATCTATCAGATCTAGGCCCTTAAATCTATTTCTCACTTCCACTGTATAATCAGAAGGGATTTGATTTAGGTCATACCTGAATGGTCTAGCTGTTTTCCCTACTTTCTTCAATTTCAGTCTGAATTTGGCAATAAGGAGTTCATGATCTGAACCACAGTCAGCTCCTGGTATTGTTTTTGTTGACTGTATAGAGCTTCTCCATCTTTGGCTGCATAGAATATAATCAATCTGATTTCAGTGTTGACCATTTGGTGATGTCCATGTGTAGAGTCTTCTCATGTTGTTGGAAGAGAGTGTTTGCTATGACCAGTGTATTTTCTTGGCAAAACTCTATTAGTCTTTGCCCTGCTTCATTCCACATTCCAAGGCCAAATTTGCCTGTTACTCCAGGTGTTTCTTGACTTCCTACTTTTGCATTCCAGTCCCCGATAATGAAAAGGATATCTTTTGGGGGTGTTAGTTCTAAAAGATATTGTAGATCTTCATAAAACCATTCACCTTCAGCTTCTTCATCATTACTGGTTGGGCATAGACTTGGATAACTGTGATATTGAATGGTTTGCCTTGGAAACGAACAGAGATCATTCTGTCGTTGTTGAGATTGCATCCAAGTACTGCATTTTGGACTCTTTTGTTGACCATGATGGCTACTCCATTTCTTCTGAGGGTTCCTGCCTGCAGTAGTAGATATAATGGTCATCTGAGTTAAATTCACCCATTCCAGTCCATTTTAGTTCGCTGATTGCTAGAATGTCAACGTTCACCCTTGCCATCTCTTGTTTGACCACTTCCAATTTGCCTTGATTCATGGACCTGACATTCCAGGTTCTTATGCAATATTGCTCTTTACAGCATCGGATCTTGCTTCTATCACCAGTCACATGCACAACTGGGTATTGTTTTCGCTTTGGCTCCATTCCTTCATTCTTTGTGGAGTTATTTCTCCACTGATCTCCAGTAGCATATTGGGTACCTAATGACCCGGGGAGTTCCTCTTTTGGTATCCTATCATTTTGCCTTTTATACTGTTCATGGGGTTCTCAAGGCAAGAATACTGAAGTGGTTTGCCATTCCCTTTTCCAGTGGGCTTCGTTACAACACAATATATTCCTTAGGCCTATAATTATTGTTAATGTAGCTTTATTTGTTTTAAATTTTTTAATCTTACCACAAGGAGATATTTTGACAAAAGCAGAAGAACAGTTCGAGACATTTGAAGGACACTTCTGTCCCTTTGCCCATTTGGTATCAAGACTGGTTAACTAATCAATGAAAGTCTAAGAAACTAATTTTACAGGAAATGGGTATGCTTCTGTTTTTCCAGATGGATCCAATGAACTCACATGGCTTCCTCTCCAGAAGATTTGGCCTAAGGGGCCCCCAACATTCAAACTCGAGACTAAACAACAAAGACCCCCGAAGGAAAGAATTGCAGTGCAAGCCATGGTGGCTTTAAAAATTTTCAAAAAACGCCACACTTGACTTCATCGACCTTATGATCTCCTTACTTGGGGACAGATAAAACCATCACTAATCAAGCTGAAATTGTGATTTCAGCCTCAAAATACTGAAAACATTTCTTTTTCACTATGCTTGCTTTGCTTCCTTTTGCTTCCCCTCCTCAGGCTGACTTGATTGATCACACTTATTGGGCTTATATACCTACCCCCCTTTTATTATAGGTTATAGAATAGACAGATATAAGACCAATCATATCCACTAATGACTCAACATATATGCCCCCTCCTTGGAGCTTGGAGGGGCCCTCTCATCCTGAGAAAGAAAGAAGACCAATTAACATTTCTCTAGGCTATGAATTCCTTCCTTTATGCACGGGCCCAACAAAATCATGTATCAATGTTAGTCAACAAACATGGGCTTTCGTCCTGCCTCCAAAAAGGAACTTCCACACATTGCTTGGCTGTTTACTGCCTTGTCCTTTTATAAAACCATGTCAATACTTCCAAAACTAAAAAAAAAGACAAAAGTTAAAATGTAAGGGGTTTACTTGTGAAGACTTTAAATATACTCCTGTTTATTGAGACAGGTGTCAAGCTAATTCAGGGAAATTAATGTTTATGGCCAATTACCCCATTGTTGATTGGGGACCCCATGGTATGTGGGTATCTAACCAGTCCATTCTGAAGGAGATCAACCCTGGGATTTCTTTGGAAGGAATGATGCTAAAGCTGAAACTCCAGTACTTTGGCCACCTCATGAGAAGAGTTGATTCATTGGAAAAGACTCTGATGCTGGGAGGGATTGGGGGCAGGAGGAGAAGGGGACGACAGAGGATGAGATGGCTAGATGGCATCACTGACTCGATGGACTTGAGTCTGAGTGAATCCGGGAGTTGGTGATAGACAGGGAGGCCTGGGTGCTGCGATTCATGGGGTTGCAAAGATTTGGACGCCACTGAGCAACTGAACTGAACTGCTCAGATGATATTAATAGCACTATGTGTGACTATGCTACTCAGGTAGCATAGATTACCCACAGTTCAATGAAACACTTCCATAGTAAGGACTCCTTGACTGGCTTGACAGTGAAACAACACCTTCTCGCCCTCAAATAGTCCTCAATAAACAGACTGGGCCTAAGCAATGAGACATCTGGAAACTTGTTGTGAATACCTAAGAACTTGGGACTTATACTGGACATTTCACAGAGACCAGTCATAATCATAGTAATTATTTCTTTCACTATAATCAATATTTCATATAAGCCTGTGTTCCACTTCCTTTCGTTGTAGCTATAAGAAATTTACAATTCAATAAGACTCAGAGGTTAAAGCATCTGCCTCCAATGCAGAAGACCCGGGTTCGATCCCTGGGTTGGGAAGATACCCTGGAGAAGCAAATGGTAACCCACTCGAGTATTCTTGCCTGGAGAATCCCATGGACGGAGAAGCCTAGTAGGTTACAGTCCACGGGGCTGCAAAGAGTCGGACACGACTGAGTAACTTCACCTTCACCTTATATACTTATCTTAACTCTTCTGTTTCCTTAAGAAATGAATCCCTTTTGATTCTTCGATCTTGACGTAATCTGTGGTTACCAATAAATCTCCAGCGGCCCTAGAAAGAAGTTCCCGGGGGCTGGACTTGCTTCCTGGTTACTTACTAAATTGCTCCGGTGATCTAAACGACCCACTGGACGGCTGAGTTTTGACATTTTGAGATTAATAGCTATTTGCACCACTGCTGCCGTCACTGGCGTTGCTTCACAAACCTCAACTCAAACACATAATTTTATCCAAAATTGGACTAAAGATGCTCATACTACGTGGGCCACTCAGGCTCAGATAGATGAGGATATTCAAGATGAAATACAAAAACTGAAAACAGCCATCAAATGGGTTGGAGATCAATTAATAGATGTACAAAAACAGGTAGCGCTAAAATGCGATTGAAATCCTCCTCAATTTTGTGTTGCTCCTCTTCAATTCAATGATAGTGCCTTCAACTGGGAACAAGTCAAATTTCATATACAAAACATACATGATAATGCCTCTCTGAATATACAGCTATTACAAAAAGAAGGCTTTGAAACCTTTTCTAAAAATCTGCCCTCCTCCACTAATTTGAAAACTTTAGCTAAATAACTAGCTGATCAATCATCTGGGCTAGACTCATGCAGATGTTTTCAAAACATTACTCACAACATCGTGTCTGGTACTGTAATTTTGGTGATTGTCTTGACAATTATATTTGTCATTTACCATTGCCTTCATGCAAAAATTGTTAAAACTAAACAAACTCGAATGGTCAGAACCCTTTTTACAAATATTATAAATAAATAAGGGGAAATTGTCAAGGAATGTTTAGCAGGAGAGCTCCTATGTGCTGTTTCTCATAAAGTCTCTGTTCCTTATCAGTTCTTATTCTGAGAACGAGTGATGCAGCATGCAGCTCCCAGGACTGAGATCATGAGAAACGGTATCTGCTTGGATTCCTTTCAGTAACTCCCTTCAGTGACTCTTTTCAGCGTCAGTGACCTTGTATGTATTAGACTATCCATATTGTGACTATTGACAAAATTTCATCCTGTGTAATAGCTGAGTAATCATCTTACTAAAGCTATATAAGACTGCATTTCTGCTAATAAAATACCTTTGCTCCATCAGAGCTTGGGTCCCTCTATCTTCCTTTTTTTTCTCTCTCTCTCCCCCACTCTGGCTCTCTCTTTCACTTTCTTATCATCAACTCCAGACCACTAGGTTCCGGTCCATTAAAGGACTCCAACACTGATTAATGCCTGGTCATTGGAATTCAGAATATTTCTGTAGGTAGCAGAATCCTGGAAAAGGTTGTCAACAAGGCTTTGAACTTTGAGAAACATTGTTCACTCTTTCAACTTTTAATATTTATTTGCTAGAACATAGAGAATGAGAAAATAATGAAAGAAGCAAGTTGTTGAACAGACAAAAAAAAAAAATTGTAGAATAAAAAAAAAAAAGAGTGAGTAATCAAAAATATATTGGTGTACCAGAGAGTTCATAAATTCAAGTTAGAATCAGGTATCAATGAAATAGTCCCATTTCAAAAACTGAAATCGCTAGATTAGAGGTCAACCAAGTATGACCTTTGTGCTTAATCTAATTTGTAGCCTGTTTTTATATGTATCCAAGTTACAAGTTACTTTTAGAATCCTAAAACATCATAAAGACACACATGTAGGAACACAAAATGCAAAGCAAAGGGAATGTATTTGCCTGTAAAGTAGCTTGCACATTGTTAGCGATCACTTGGATCCTGCCTGTTGCGTGGTCTGTGCAGTAGCCCCTGGCAAGCCCAAGGTTTACACTGTAGGAGGAGCCAAAGGGGTTAATTTTCAAAGTATCACCTCTACAGATAATGTACTTTGCGATGCATTTCTTTCCCATGACACTTCTGCCTCAGTCCTATTACATGGCTGCCAGACTTCAATTCCTACCCTGGACAAATCTGCAAAGAAAGGCTTGTGGTTCACCAGAATGTTCTTCCCAAAGCCATTTTATCAGAAAACAATTTTGCTTCTCTTGTGTGATTTTTACATCTGAATCACGTAGTCAGTGAGTCATTCAGCTACCCACTTAATATTTTAAAAACATTGATCAGGCACTAGGCACTGTTCTAGAAGCTGAGGGTAAAATGATGACTAGGATAGAGTCCCGTGTGCAGCTTGCTCCCAGCCTGTGGATGTAAACCAGGAAAGAAGGAAAGAAAGGAAAAGAGGGACAGACGGAAAAGGAGTGGGGGAGGGGAGGAGGTGGGGAAGGCAAACTGTGGAGAGAGTGATGCCAGACGATCAAAGGGATTGGGGAAACTATTTAAAAACGGCCAGAGTTTTTCTCTGAATGGATGCTTTTATCAAGATGGAAACAATCAGAAGGAAACGGGTATGGTGAGGAAGCCTCCTGATGCAGGAATGGTCAAGCAAAGCAGGACAAGGAGAAGGCAGCACCCTGGGCCGTCCTCACCACCACTTCAGGTGTCTTAACCTGACACAAGCAGGAGCTATTCCAGCAGAAATTCAAGCTTCTTTTGTCATCAGCCTTGGCAGCCACTAAGAATAATATCAATCGTATAAAAGTTGGTGCAAAGCAGTCTCAACATCGTGATAGTCAGCAAAATCTTCCTTCCCCATTTAAAGGCAGATGCAAATAAACACTTTTCTGAAGAAAATTTCCAAAGAAAATTGAAGCTTATGATTAAATATCTCAGAAATGTATATGCTGTATTCTTACAGAGTTTCTGACCAAAAAAAAGATCACTGCAGACTAGGGTTTTCTGAATTCAGTTACTTGAATGAATAGCATTGGAGAGTCTTGAGGAAGAGTTGAAACTGGAACAGTAGAGGAGGGGGTGATGTCAGCCAAACCTGGAGAGATTTTCCCCCTGAAGAATAAAACAGAACAGTTTGCCTAAGGTACCGTGTTTATGAGTGAAAATAGAAGATATATCTGGAAAGAAAACCTTAGAACAAATGGCTGTGGGCCTGTTCAGAAATGTCTTCCAATTTAAAGAGCAGACTTTTTAGGAGAAAGGGAGATTTTAATATTCACACAGCCACACAATATTAAATAAATCAAGCACTTATTACCAAGCACATGTAAAAGGTACTGTTGGTGATCTGCAGACAAGAGGAGTGATGCAAGTCACACTGTCCATTCGCCTCAGCCTAGAAGTCGATATGCTTTCTACCTGGAGGTTAATGATTGATGTCCTACACAGTATTAATGATGCTGTGAATCACTGAAAATGTTTACAACTTTATTTTCCAGGAGAGCTTAAAGAGTGCTTTCGAGTCTCTCAGTGCATTATGAAATCAGGATGAATGTGATAGTCCTACTGCAACATTGCATGTGGCCCTTCCAGGTCAGTGTTACATTTATCACAGCAAAGCCTCAGTTCCACTGACCCTTTTCCTCCAAGTTATTCCAACAGTAATAGAGAGCACTGCTTTTACGACCAAACTGCTGTATTCTAATATTATCACAAATGCTATATTTTAATTATGAAAACAAAGTCTACAAATATTTTGTTTTAAAGCATTGTGAAAACAAAGTGTGCAAATGTTTTGTTTTAAAGCATTTTATAGCTAGAGAGTCCTGTAAGAGTTAACTCTGATTGATTAAATGTTTTCAAATCAAAATATATTCAGTGCCTCTGTGTTAATATATTCATCGTAACTCTCAGTTGACCACACAGAGATTTCCATGAAACTCCATACACAGGCTGACATTGCTTCCTTTTTCTTATCTGCTTCAGAAAGCTGATAACGACCATGACAAGGTTATTAAGAGAGAGTAGAACAAACTGAGAAAGCAGAACTGACATACATATGCTATCATGTGTAAACTTTCACTAGCAGGGAGCTAGTGTAAAGCCCAGGGAGCCCTAGGCACTCTGTGAAGACTTAGATGGGTGGGATTGGCACGGGGCGGGGGAGTCTCTAGATGGCGGGTACACGCATATCTATAATTATGGCTGATTTACATAGATGTATGGAAGAGACAGTGACTTTATTTTCTTGGGCTCCAAAATCACGGCAAATGGTGACTGCAGCCATCAAATTAAGACAGCTTACTCCTTGGAAGAAAAGTTATGACCAACCTAGATAGCGTATTACAAAGCCAAGACATTACTTTGCCAACAAAGGTTCATCTAGTCAAGGCTATGGTTTTCCAGCGGTCATGCATGGATGCGAAGAACTGACTCATTTGAAAAGACCCTTGTGTATTCTTCAGTTTATCTTCCACAATCATTGAACAACAGTTTAAAAGCATAGTTGTGTACTGCACTGTTCAAAAATATACCACAAGTCACTGATGATGTAGCCCAAATGCTTCATGTAGTGAACAGAGATCTTTATGATTTTGATCGTATTTTCATCTGTTATCTTGTTTTGAAAATCTTCCCACTTAAAAACCTAAGCCATATTGGGCTAGATTAGAACTTACAAATTGAGTGTTATGAAATAAATTGTGTGCTATTATTGAAGGCTTAATATCACTCACTGAAAAAAAAAAGATTTTTGACAGTAGGTTCACAAAGTAGGTGTGGTTCATTGGAGTCATAATACAATATCAAAATTAGTATCAGGCACTTTTGTTATTTTATACCTGACAATGTGAATCTTCTTTAAAAAGCTCTGAAAACATGTTCTCACTATAAATATACAGGGATGATTATATTGCCATTATTTATAATTGCTCAAATATGAAAATAACCCAACTGTCTATCAACAATAGAACAGATAAATAAACTAGTATGTACACCCAATGGAATACTATACAGCAATGTAAACTAACAATGTTATATCAACATCATGGATAAATTCCAAACTAAAAGTATATAGAAACAAGAAGGTATATGTATTATGATTCCATTTATGTGAATTCCAACAACAGATAGAACTAACCTACAGTGTCTGCCACAAGAAGAGTTTTTCATCTGAGAAGTTTGGTTTGGTCAAAACTACATTCTTATCAAACTCTAAGTGGTAAATGCTTGAAGCCCAAGAACCTCTTCTCCTACAGAGTGGGAACCTCTTCACCTGCAGTTCCCAGTCTTTTTCAGCCTTGAGCGCCTCCATTTGTTGCTGCTCTGAGTAGAATGACTCACCTCTGTTTATATAGCTAATCTTAACAGGCCTCTGTTTTATCCAAGCAGTGTTTCTTGCTTATCTTATGAAGCTATGCTTATGTTTCTTGTTTATTTGATGATGAGGAAAGCTCGCTGTCTTTCCTCTGTCTTCTGAAGGATCCATGCTTTCCTACTGTATAACATTTATCTCAGTGTATTGTAGTTGTTCATTTTTAGATTCATGACTTTTACCCAAATCTGTGGTTCCCAGTTCTGTTTTTCTCATGCTTGATATGCTCGAACCTGAGATGCCATCACATATGTACATGCATATGCCTATGTATATGAATATAGATATGTGTATGTAAGAAGCAGAATAAGCTCTAGATTAAATGAGCTAACTCTCAACTGAAAGAGGACATTCAATATATCCTTAAGAATAATTCTTATTTTTGTCTTTTCAAAGCATTCAGTATTTTCACAAATTATTTAAAAGTTATTTTTTGCTGAAGATATATAGACCCTTTCTTACTCAGTCTTTTCCATAATTTTGCATTATTAAGAAAATTTAAAACTCTGTTTCAAAGTTCTTTAGATTTTAATAATGATAATATAGTTCATGAATTCAGCATGACAGGATTTTGTTACATGTCATGCTTTTTTAATTCATGATATCTTATGGTGATAGGAAACCAAGAATTTATGTAAAATACTATCACATTATTATTACAGCAAATATTTTTGTATAGAAAAACAGAATTGTAAGTATACCAGTGGTAATAAAATTCTAGCTGCTTTTAGCTTTAGTAATACAAAATTGCTCAACATTCTTGGAGCAATCAATTATTTGAAAAATCATCCGTTTAACCTTTTATTTGAAACAAAGCAGCTACTATCTCTATCTTCAAAAAGAAAAACCCAGAAAAACCTTCTTTGTCTCACTTTGTCACTCACTGTTACTTATTTAGACTGAAAATTATTTGAGCTTATATTTCATCTGAGAAATTCACATTTTGAGAGTGTAATTAAATCAAATATGAACTGAAACAAAAACATTTCTGTTAGGAAAATATCTAAACATCAAGGTGTTGATTTTTTTTTCTCCTTTGAAATTGGTTTTCTTGTTATTTATTAATGGTGCAGTGCTCTCTGCAGATGGTTATATTTGACCTAATAAGAATTATCTCCATATTAATGAAAGATGGATTTGTAAAGGCTTTTTAATATCCCCCAATACTTTACTAAAGGCTGTCATTCCTTAAAGTTTTAGATTCCTGGTCAAGCTGCAAAGCCATGTTTAGAAGTAACTTGATTCCTTGGAGTATAGTATAATGTGTATCCAATTTCAAAAAGTAAAACAATCCAGTATAAATACCAAGGCAGTGTTTTAGGACACAGTTCAGTTCAATTGCTCAGTCGTGTCCAACTCTCTGCCACCCCATGGACTGCAGCACACCAGGCCTCCCTGTCCATCACCAACTCCTGGAGTTTACTCAAACTCATGTCCATTGAGTCAGTGATGTCATACAACCATCTCATCCTCTGTCACCTCCTTCTCCTCCTGCCTTCAATCTTTCTCAGCATCAGGGTCTTTTCAAATGAGTCAGCTCTTCTCATCAGGTGGCCAAAGTATTAGAGTTTCAGCTTCAACATCAGTCCTTCCAATGAATATTCAGGACTGATCTCCTTTAGGATGGACTGGTTGGATCTCCTTGAAGTCCAAGGGACTCTCAAGAGTCTTCTCCAACACCACAGTTCAAAAGCATCAATTATTTGGTGCTCAGCCTTCTTCACAGTCCAACTCTCACATCCATACATGACTACTGGAAATATCATAACTAGACAGATCTTCATGGACAAAGTAATGTCTCTGCTTTTTAATATGCTGTCTAGGTTGCTCATAACTTTTCTTCCAAGGAGTAAGTGTCTTCTAATTTCATGGCTGCAGTCACCATCTGCAGTGATTTGGAGCCCCCCAAATAAAGTCTGTCACTGTTTTCCTGTCTATTTGCCATGAGGTGATGGGACTGGATGCCATGATCTTCGCCTTCTGAATGTTGAGCTTTAAGTCAACTTTTTGACTCCCTCTTTCATCAAGAGGCCTTTTAGCTCCTCTTCACTTTCTGCCATAGGGTGGTGTCATCTGCATATCTGAGGTTATTGATATTTCTCCCGGCAATCTTGATTCCAGCTTGTGCTTCTTCCAGCCCAACGTTTCTCATGACGTACTCTGCATAGAAGTTAAATAAGCAGGGTGACAATATATACAGCCTTGATGTACTCCTTTTCCTATTTGGAAACCAGTCTGTTGTTCCATGTCCAGTTCTAACTGTTGCTACCTGGCCTGCATACAGATTTCTCTAGAGGCAGAGTAAGTGGTCTGGTATTCCCATCTCTCTCAGAATTTTCCACAGTTTATTGTGATCCACACAGTCAAAGGCTTTGGCATAGTCAATAAAGCAGAAGTAGACGCTTTTCTGGAACTCTCTTGCTTTTTCAATGATCCATCGGATGTTGGATGCTGGTTCCTCTGCCTTTTCTAAAACCAGCTTGAACATCTGGAAGTTCACTGATCACGTATTGCTGAAGCCTAGCTTGGAGAATTTTGAGCATTACTTTACTAGCGTGCGAGATGAGTGCAGTTGTATGGTAGTTTGAGCATTCTTTGGCATTGTTCTTTGGGTTTGGAATAAAAACTCACTTTTTCCAGTCCTGTGGGTATTGTTGAGTTTTCCAAATTTTTGGCATATTTAGTGCAGCACCTTCACTGCCTCATCTTTGAGGATTTGAAATAGCTCAACTGGAATGCCATCACCTCCACTAGCTTTGTTTGTAGTGATGCTTCCTAAGGCCCACGTGACTTCACATTCCATAGGATCATGTAATAACAACATGCTCATAGAGCCTAATTAGATACAATTTTTGAAGTTACCAAATATGCTTTCTTTGAGATGAAGTTCATGTGATGAGTGCAGAAGTGTAAAGGTATAAAGCTAGGACATAATGACTGTGGAATATGAGGGAAAATATTCATATAATGCATGAAATTTCCTAAAATATTCTGGATTGCTAACTCTTCAGCATGATTTACTTCTCTATTGTTTGATCTTCACAGATACATCTTCCTTCTTTATCAAGTTGTGGCTGAAGGCTGCCTCACACTCTTCTGCTTACTTTGATGTTAGTTGGGATGCAGTGTCCTCACTGACTCAATGGACATGAGTTTGAGTAAACTCTGGGAGTTGGTGATGGACAGTGAGGCCTGGTGTGCTGCAGTCCATGGCCACAAAGAGTTGGACATGACTGAGTGACTGAACTGAACTGAACTGGGATGCTATAGAGGTAGCAATGTGAGCCCAGCATATTATTTTACAATCTTAATGAAGTAGTGTTTGTTAAATTACTGGTAAATTTTATTCAGCAGTTGAAATTTTGACTGCTAATTTATTTTATTTTTTTAATTAAATTTATTTATTTTAAAAATTACAATACTGTATTTGTTTTGCCATACATTGACACGAATCAGCCATAGGTGAACACAATCTCCCAATGCCGAATCCCCCTCCCACCTCCCACCCCCATCCTCTACTTGAATCATCCTGTGCATCAGCCCCATGCATCCTGCATCCTACATTGAACATAGATTAGCGTTTCGTTTCTTACGGGAAAATATACATGTTTCATTGCCATTCTCCCATACCATCCCACCCTTTCCCTCTCCCTCAGAGTCCAAAAGTCCACTCTATACCTCTGTGTCTCTTGTTGTCTCACATGTAGGGTCATCATTACTGTCTTCTAAATTCCATATATATGTGTCAGTATATTGTATTGGTGTTTTTCTTTCTGGCTTACTTCACTCTGTATAATCGGTTCCAAGTCCATCCATCTCATTAGAACTGAGTCAAATTTATTCTTTTTAAGGGCTGAGTAGTATTCCATAGTGTATATGAACCACAGCTTTCTTATCCATTCATCTGCTGATCGACATCTAGGTTGCTTCCATGTCCTGGCTATTATAAACAGCGCTGCAATGTGGAACAAAATAGAAAGCCCTGAGATTAACCCACATACCTATGGACACCTTATCTTCGACAAAGGAGGCAAGAATATACAATGGAGTAAAGATAGTCTCTTTAACAGGTGGTGCTGGGAAAACTGGTCAACCACTTGTAAAAGAATGAAACTAGACCCCTCTCTAACACCATACACAAAAATAAACTCAAAATGGATTCAAGATCTAAATGTAAGACCAGAAACTATAAAACTCCCAGAGGAGAACATAGGCAAAACACTGTCCGACATAAATCACAGCAGGATCCTCTATGATCCAACTCCCAGTATACTGGAAATAAAAGCAAAGATAAACAAATGGGATCTAATTAAAATTAAAAGCTTCTGCACAACAAAGGAAACTATAAGCAAGGTGAAAAGACAGCCTTCTGAATGGGAGAAAACAATAGCAAATCAAACAACTGACAAACAACTAATCTCAAAGATATATAAGCAACTTATGCAGCTCAACTCCAGAAAAATTGACTGCTAATTTAAACCCTGCTGAATTTCCAATCTTGTTATAACTTTAACCCTACAAGCAGTATACTCCTTTTAGATGCAGAATTTGATTTAATGTTTGCAACTCATAAGTCAATTGCAAACACTTACTTCTAAAAATGAAATATACAAACAAAACACTCAATGATAGATTTGTGTATTTCCCATTTCCTAGTGTAAATCTAACCCCTACTTATTTAGAAAAATTACAGATTTATGGAGGTTTAAGAATGATATCTCAGATCTTTGAAAGAACGATTTAGTCTATGATCTGTTTTTCAGCTTCAAAATAGACCCAGGATAATTCAAGGCTGAAATATTAATGTATTAGTTTGCTAGTGGGACTAACAAAATATCACAACCTGGGTGGCTTAAACAGCAGAAACTTATGTTCTCGCAGATCTGGAGGCTAGAAGTCCAAGATCAAGGCATTGTCAGGTTTGGCCTCTCCTGAAGCCTCCCTCCTGGGCTTCTAGATGACCACCGTCTCGCTGAGTCCTCACGCGGCTTTTCCTTTGTGCTCCTGCATCCCTGGAGTCTTTCTGTTCAGTTTTCCCTCTTGTGCAGTAATACGAGTCAGATTGGACTGGGGACCACCTGTGTAACCTCATTTCACCTTAGATACCTCTTTCATGCCCTGTCTCCACATAGAGCACATTCTGAAATACCAGGGGCACCTCAGGCTTCAATACATGTATTTAGAGGGAACGTAATTCCATCTGTGACAGTTAGTGAACACACTCTGTGAGCATTCATGAGTGGAAGTTCTGTCATAAACAATAAAATGTAAGGCAGTAAAGTCCTCTGTTCCTAACATTCTATTGTCCGGGAAGTGTCCCGGGATAGGCGATGGAGGCCAGTAAGAGAATCGCTGGAGAGATTCGTAGGTTTTCAGCCTGAGGAGAGACTCTCTGATTGTACCACCAAGGTAGGCAGAGGATTGGGATTTGGTTGGTAGGTACCTACTCGATACGTAGAGGAAATTTAGCCTACTTACCAACAGGCGATTCAGGGAACAACAAGCCCACTGATGAGATGAAATAATGAAACACTGCTCCAGAACATTCAGGTAATGGTGACTGACGTTTCCTCACAGAAATTTCTGCTCTGAAGCCACTAGTCAGCCATTTTCTTCTTGTCCCCCCACAAAAGCAAACACTGACTGGAGAACGCATCCCACACTGTGACAAGGATAAGCTAATGTGAGAGCTGGATGCCACCTGAGGACGAGGCTACTCCACTGGACGACAGTGCGTCCAGATGCTGCCTCCGGCAGATTCCAACATGAGAGTATTCTCGTGAGAAATAACCAGAGAACAAGATGGTGCATCTTGGCAGGTGCCAGCACAAGATGGCTGAGGACCAGGCACTTCCCATATAAATACTGACAGAGGAATTTGCATTCGAGCAAAATGTAGGTTGTAAATGGCTGAAAAACTACTGTACTCACACATCATTTCAAGATCTTAGAGATTTAGTAATTCAAAATTAGGCAGAATAGTAGGTTCAAGAAAAGACTGAGATATTAAAAGAAATAGAGATTTTATGTTTTTGCATGAATAAATGTTTGCCTAAGAATGTCTTTCTAGTGCATACTTTTTCAAAAGTTTATTATGGTATGAATGTATGTTGTCTGGGGCTGGGTATATTTTTGCAGCATTTTTTGTTGCTCGCATTGTCTTCTCAAAGGAAAGTGCATAAATGGCCATGGTTATAAATCTTAGGCTAGGAGCTGACTCATTGGAAAAGACCCTGACGCTGGGAAAGATTGGAGGCAGGAGGAGAAGCAGACGACAGAGGATGAGATGGTTGGGTGGCATCACTGACTCAATGGACATGAGTTTGGGTAAACTCCAGGAGTTGGTGATGGACAGGGAGACCTGGCATGCTGCAGCTCATGGGCTCACAAAGAGTCAGACACGACTCAGCGACTGACCTGAACTAAAGGCAAAGTCTTCTACTTTGGAGGACTACCTAACTTTTTTTTGCAGACTCTGAATGCCTAAATTTGCTTTAACAGTAGTGAATGATATAAATATGCTGTCTGAGGAGGCGGGTAAATGTTTCATGCATCATGGTTTCAGTGAACAGACAGTAGCAGGAGACTAAGAATACAGACTGCCTCTTGTTAGTAAAATAATGCAGATATGATAGCATCTGATACATAGATTTGAGACTAGGAGACACCCAGATAAACTTGTTCTCAGAACAAAACCAACAGTGAAGTGCTCGGTACAACCTGAACTCGTCTCTTACCTTTCTGCCTTACTTAGGTTCTTTCCTCTCAAATGGCACAGGTCATAAACACAGGCAGTATGTGCCTGAATAATTCATCAGGAGACTGGAAGTTACTAAAGGAAAGAAAAAAACCTAAACTGCTGAAACAGCAATACTAACTACCATTACTGAGAGTGTCAGTCTACAATAGAGATTACTGGGAGTTATTTGGACTAGTTCATAATTCACAAGGAAACATTCATGTTTATTTGTTCCACATAATAAAATGAACTTACTCTGGAACATGGCCAGGCTGATGGGATAGTTATTGCATCAGCTTCATATGTTTAGACATATTTAACTTTGCTTTAATCAGTTTTCTCATCTATAAAATAAGGGAATCCTATTTTCAGAGTTGTGCTGCTGAAATTTTTAATGCAACTGTCTTTAATAATATAATTATTGTTTTTATTTATAACAATTCTTAAAAATAAATTTCTGAGTTAGCATTTTGTACTGGTTTAATATTACAAAAATATGTTCAAAGGGGAGAAATTTTGTATCTGAAATAGTGCATACTTTGAAAGTCTTCTGTAAAATTATTATTTATAATTGAGAGAAGAATAGATACTGGAAAATAGGAAAGATGATTTGGTAAAATCTAAGGAGTACGTCAAGGCTGTATATTGTCACCCTGCTTATTTAACTTCTATGCAAAGTATATAATGAGAAACACTGGGCTGGAAGAAGCACAAGCTGGAATCAAGATTGCCGTGAGAAGTATCAATAACCTCAGATATGCAGATGACACCATCATTATGGCAGAAAGTGAAGAAGAACTAAAAAGCCTCTTGATGAAAGTGAAAGAGGACAGCGAAAAAGTTGGCTTAAAGCTCAACATTCAGAAAATGAAGATCATGGCATCCAGTCCCATCACTCCATGGGAAATAGATGGGGAAACAGTGGAAACAGTGGCTGACTTTATTTTGGGGGCTCCAAAATCACTTCAGATGGTGACTGCAGCCATGAAATTAAAAGATGCTTACTCCTTGGAAGAAAAGTTATGACCAAGCTAGATAGCATATTCAAAAGCAGAGACATTACTTTGCCAACAAAGGTCCATCTAGTCAAGGCTATGGTTTTTCCAGTGGTCATGTATGGATGTGAGAGTTGGACTATGAAGAAAGCTGAGTGCCGAAGAATTGATGCTTTTGAACTGTGGTGTTGGAGAAGACTCTTGAGAGTCCCTTGGACTGCAAGGAGATCCAACCAGTCCATTCTGAAGGAGATCAGCCTTGGGATTTCTTTGGAAGGAATGATGCTAAAGCTGAAACTCCAGTACTTTGGCCACCTCATGTGAAGAGTTGACTCACTGGAAAAGACTCTGATGCTGGAAGGGATTGGGGGCAGGAGGAGAATGGCATAACAGAAGATGAGATGGCTGGATGGCATCACTGACTCGATGGACATGGGTTTGGGTGAACTCTGGGAGTTGGTGATGGACAGGGAGGCCTGGCATGCTGCAATTCACAGGGTTACAAACAGTTGGACACGACTGAGCGACTGAACTGAACTGAAATTATTTTAAATAAACTGACTTGAAAAGGCAAGATACCCAATAAAATTTGCTTAATAAGATAGTTAAAATAAATCCCTAGACTACAAAGGAGAAAAAGAAAGAAATCTAGACAAGGTTTTACAGCCACTTAAATAAATGTGATTATGTTTTCAGAAGAAAAGAGAGTATGGGAATTAGAACATTTTTACTCTGCTTTAAGTTCTTGTTTAGAGACTGTTGTATAAAATAGACTAGTGTGATTTTAACTTTTCCTGTGATTATTTCTCATTGAAAAGCACCATTTTAATGAATAAAATTATTTTACCTGCCAAACTAGAAAAAAATATTTTCCAAATTTATTCAGCAGTGTTATATTCTGAATAGAATTTTAGTCTCTAGAAACCAGAGACTTATGCTTAATTAATAAATTAAGTAGAGTCTATTACTTGACCATCAAATCTCTTGAATACTCATGTTTAAGTAAACAGTTTTGATTTATGTTAACAATTAAGTTAGAATGAAATCCAATTAAAGTTCAATTAGCAATTTAAAGATTCAGATTTGCAAAATGTATAGTGAATTCTAATCTTCTTTCAGCTATTGATGTACATGTTCAGAATATTAAGCTCTTACATGTTCCTACTAACATTTTCATTTTCACATGCAGTGCACATGCTGAGTCAGTCAATGCCTTCTGATAAGTCTTATTCTAGTAAAGCAACCTGGAACTGATAATTGATGTTATTATCAACAAATGAAATATATCAATCTAAGTGAATCTCAGTTCTCTTTTTTTTTTCTTAATATAATTATGATAAAATATTCTGATGTGCTCAACAAAGCAGTTCCACTGTGTGTGAGCTGCTTTCTGGATGAATAGAGTGAATATTAATAGAATTTTTGTAGCAATAACAAGCTTTCTTAACTCTGCAATTTATGTTATATAAGAAATGCATGATTCAAACAAAGGAATAAGTAGGAAGATCTATTTGCAGGGAGAAAAAATACATTTCACTTTAAGTGTTACTATTTGTGTGCCAGGTAGTATAAGACCTATAGAATCAAAGCTTTAAAAATGTTTTATAAACAAAATTTTCCTTAACAGTCGTTCCCAATTAGGAAGAGTTAAGGAGGACCCTTATTCATCACTCTTAGTTACTGGTGAGGGCACAAAGAAGAATCTGAGATCTTACTCATGGGAAAACAAGCTTACTGAAGAAGGAACAGAAGCAGTACCTCAAGGGAGAGATGGGCCAAGCCAAGAGAGAAGCTGACTCTGAAAGGATGAGGTATAGAGGTTATCAAGACAAGGCTCTTACGTATTCATCTAGCTGGGTGTAGACTGACAGCTTTGAAGGACAGTTGCAAGTTACATAAGAGCTGGCTCTATTGCACATGCCTTTCCCATAGTTCAGTCTGTTATAGTCAGATGCATGTACGTATAAAATATTTATGAACTCTCCATGTGCCGCTGGCTGTCTAAGGTCACTTGAGGACACATGTGAGGGAGTTGGAGAATTCCCTGTGGCTAGTTCGCATCCACGGTCCACAGTAGGGCACATGCTCCTCTCTGGTTAGTGTGTAGTGAATCTGTGAGCTCTCCTTGGCTGCATCTGGGTGTCTCTTGGGGGTTAAAGATCAGCTTGAACCTTTTTGACTAGGCTACCCCTTTTTGCTCATGCCTAACTTCCTACCTAACACCATGGCCAACTTTTATGAAACTATACTAATTTATTGGAAACAAATATTTATTTTCAAATAAACATATAAATAAATATAAATATATAAATATAAATATTTATTTATTTTGAAATAAATCAAACAAATGAACTGGAACATAGTTTGACAACACACAAAATACGTGGAGTCATGTTGGTATCAAAGTCCAGGCTATGCACTTCCTGCGGTTAGTGTGAGGCACCATGTGACTCGTGTGGAGGCAGAAGAGTGAATGGCTTTGTTGGATTTGTGTTATGAAAACCCAAATGCCCACTTTGAGAGTAGTGCCAAGGTTATGCTCATGCCCTTAGCTGCAGGTACTGAAACCAACATGACGTGATACTGGAAGCCAGGTCTCATGACCCAAAGCACTCATACAGTCAAGGAGTAAAATCTAAAAAATGTACTGCTCAAGTCAATACCTGGGACCTCAACACCAGTCAATGGGTCACTCTAAGCCCAGCACTTAACCAGGAATCACAGGGAGAACTCTAGATCTGGGAAGAGAAAGCATGGTTTCCATTTTAGAGAGGTGAACAAGCATGGGAACTGAGAACAAAAGAAGAAGGTGATTAATGATTTAAAAGACTGGGAAGAAGAGAAACAGAAAGGGGTTTCTCTCTTGACAGACTGTTAGTCGTCAGTGGTCTCCAGGACTCTGTCTCTTTGGCTAGCCGTATAGTTTGTTCATTAAGAATGTGAACTCTGGAACCACATTGTGAAGTGAAGTGAAAGTCAGTTAGTTGTGTCCGAGTCTTTGAGCCCCGTGGACTATACAGTCCATGGAATTCTCCAGGCCAGAATACTGGAGTGGGAAGCCTTTTCCTTCTCAAGGGGATTGAACCTGGGGATCGGACCCAGGTCTTGTGCATTGCAGGTGGATTCTTTACCAGCTGAGCCACAAGAGAAGCCCAAGAAAAGTGGAGTGGGTAGTCCCAGCAGATCTTCCCAACTCAGGAATCGAACCAGGGTCTTCTGCGTTGCAGGCAGATTCTTTACCAACCAAGCTATTAGGGAAGCCCTCAAGTGAAAGTTGCTCAGTCATGCCTGACTCTCTGTGACCTCATGCAAGAGTCCATGGAATTCTCCAGGCCGGAATCCTGGAGTGAGTAGCTGTTCCCTTCTCCAGGGGATCTTCCCAACCCAGGGGTCAGACCCAGGTCTCCCACATCGCAGGTGAATTCTTCATCAGCTGAACCACCAGAGAACCACATTGACAACTCTTAATTCTTACCTTTGTAGTTTCTAGTTGTGTGACTCTGGCAATGTATTTGACCTCTCTGTGCATCAATTTTGTCATCTGTAAAAAGAACATTTTAATTGTCTCTGTTCGGTTGATCAATAATGTCTGACCCTTTGCAGCCTCATAGACTGCACCATGACCAGACTTCCCTGTCCTGCATTATCTCCCAGAGTTTGCTCAAACTCATGTCCGTTGAGTCAATACCATCCAAAGATCTCATCCTCTGTCTCTTCCTTCTGCCCCTGCTTTCAATTTTTTCCAGCATCAGGATCTTTTTAAAGGGTCAGCTCTTCTCATCAGATGGCCAAAGTATTGGAGCTTCATATTCAGCATCAGTCCTTCCAATGAATATTCAGGGTTGATCCCTTTAGGTTTGACAAGTTTGATCTCCTTGCAATCCAAGGGACTCTCAAGAGTCTTCTCCATCACCACAGATCGAAAACATCAATTCTTCAGCACTCAGCCTTCTGTGTGGTCCACATCTCACATCTGTACATGACTACTGGAAAAACCATAGATTTGACTAGACAGACCTTTGTTGGCAAAGTGATACCTCTGCTTTTTAATATGCTGTCTGTATTTGTCAAAGCTTTTCTTCCAAGGAGCAAGCATATTTTAATTTCATGGCTGCAGTCACCATCCTCAGTCATTTCGGAGCCTAAGAAAATTATAATAGTATTTAAATCATAGTGATGTGGTAATGATTACTATGTATGTTAACAGAAAGAGCAAGAGCAGAATAATATATATTATATTTTAAGCACTGTGCCAGTTATTGACTGTGGATTTCTTCATTAAAATGAAGAAAAAAAAAAAACAACTGTTTTTCATTGCAATTTTAGGTTGTTAGAAAATTGGAGTAATTATTACTTAATGCCATGTTCTAAAAATAAGTGGTATGTAATCTTTGAAGTAAACGCAAAGTAGAGGAAAGTTGAAAAATGTAAGAGAAGAAAATAGTGCTGTTCCAAAACAACTAGCCTGGATTTGAAGATTAACTAGAATGATGACTTGGGATTGATTCAAGTTCCCTTTAGTTTGCTTTGCTACCAACTCACGACACAAATTGTGCAAAGGCTAGTCTCAAGAGCAAGCACACGTGTCAGAGAAAGCAGACTTTAAAGCTTCCAAGTACTTCTTAAAGGAACCACAGCCAAAGGTCAGGGATCAATACAGCCGATGTGAAGTAAGGTACCTTCAAGGCCAGAGGAGCCATGGATGGGAGCAGACAGTCTTTCGTCGCACTAGGCTGTGTAGGGCCATGTTAGCACTCAAGGATCCATTCTATTATTTTACAAGGAGATTTGCATTCTGCATATATTTGTAGTTGATTCCTCGCTAAATCCTTGGCTCCAGATAACATGCTTTAAAAAGATTGTAAATCTCACTAGTATTAGCCGCATTGTATCTCTGAAAGCATTTTCCTTTATCTGTGATATGCTAGGTTAAAGTCTAATAGTATCTATAACTTGAACATATTCTCAGCTTCTTATGAAGATTCCTGAGAATTCCATGGGAGAATTGAGCTTCTTTGTTGTGTTAGGTTGTTAGAATAGGGAAAATGAGGACAGGATGGCGGTGGCTAAGACAAGGCAAAGAAAACGCTTTGAAAATAGAACAAAGGAAGGTCTGAGGACCGGGGTGCAGACCTCAGGTAGAACAAGCAGCACTCCTGGCTAGCCCAGTTACTGAGGGCAGGCCTAGGAGGAGGAGAAAAGACATGAAAAGAGGAGCCAAAATTGGGCCAGGGGCCTCTCTTCTCTTAGAGTCTTTTGGGTCAGCATGCCCCGCTCCTCGAGGATGTGTTTTCCTTTACTTTCCAAATAAAACTGAGCTGTAACACGGAGCTGTAACACTGGTCCATCTGGGGGCTGTAACACTGGTCTGTTGCTTCAAATTTTTGTTGTGAAGAGACAGAACTGAGGAAATTACACACTCCCCCAACAGAAAGTTGGTGAGATCTAAACCTATGAACTTTGGAGAAGGCAGTGGCATCCCACTCCAATACTCTTGCCTTGAAAATCCCATGAATGGAGGAGCCTGGTAGGCTGCAGTCCATGGGGTCACTGAGAGTTGGACATGACTCAGTGACTTCACTTTCACTTTTCACTTTCATGCATTGGAGAAGGAAATGGCAGCCCACTCCAGTGTTCTTGCCTGGAGAATCCCAGGGACGGTGGAGCCTGGTGGGCTGCCGTCTATGGGGTTGCACAGAGTCGGACATGACTGAAGTGACTTAGCAGCAGTAGCAGCAGCAGACCTATGGAACTTAGAGATATGATTTTAGAAAAGAGGACTAAAATTTTCTGCTTAGAGTAAAATATAAAACTGAAGGGATAGAACCTAGTATAGAGTCTGTGAAACTTCACATTGCTATTAATGTTGACTGTGATTGTTAGATGTTAACTAGCTCATATGAAATTTTAAAGATAATCACAAAAATGTTATGACAGTAAAACACTGTAATTATATTTCAATAAAATTAATTTAAAAATACTAGATACCATGCTTCAATCCATATCATTGGAAAATTAAAGATTTTCAGCAACATACCTCTTAAATAAGTAAATATTAAACAAAATACAATTACAAATATGAACTTCAAACTATAAAATCTTATACAAAATATTCAAAAGTTATAATGCAAACATCCCAGCAATTGGGATTTTAAGAATATTTTCCAAATTTAACATCACAAGAGTTAAATCTTGTAAACTAAAATCTTTAAACTTTTAAAATGTTTAGAAAATTTTACATTTTCAGTGAAGTATATAGAATTGGTTAAAGTTTGCCAGAAATACTTTCAAAATGAAATTCGCAAAGAATTGTAACCTGCCATGGAATTATCCAGGCCAGAATACTGGTGTGAGATGCTACTCCCTTCTCCCGGGCATCTTTCCAACCCAAGGATCAAACCCAGGTCTTTCACACTGCAGGTGGATTCTTTACCATCTGAGCCACCAGGGAAGCCCCAAAATTTTATCATAAATACTTTTCAAATGAAACAGCAGTATTGTAAATATATAGCCGGAATCGTAAAGTCAACATTTTACCACACCAAAGAAGATATATATAAATGTCAAATAAACATATGATAAGATTCTCTGCACCATTTGCTGTGAAAATTAATACAATAGTGTGATACCACAACATATCTCTTAGGTTGGTGAACGTTCAGAACACTGACAACATCAAACTTTGGTAAGAACATGAGGCTGCAGGAAATCATTCATCCCTTGTAGGAACGCAAAATGCTGCAGATACTTTGGAAGACATTTTGGTGGTTTCTTACAAAGCTGAACACATTTGGACCAAATAATCTAGCAATTGCTTTCCTTAATATTTGCCTGAAGGATCTGAGAACTCATGTCCATACAAAAACCTTCACAAGAATGTTTCTAACAGCTTTATTCATAACTGTCAAGACTTGGAAGAAACCAAGATGCTTTCAGTAGGCAAAAGGATTGAATATTATTCAATACTGAAAAAAAAAAAAGAAAGAAAAACAACTATTAAGTCATGACAAGACATAGAGGAACCTTAAATGCAAACTTCAAAGTGAAAGAAGCCAACCTGAAAAGACTAGATATTATATGATTCCAACTATATGACATTCTGGGAAAGTAAAAACTATACAGACAATAAAAAGATCAGTGGTTGTCAGGGGCTATGGAGGTGGGTGATAAACAGGCAGACCACAAAGGATGTTTAGCACAATGAAATGTTCTGTATGATATGATAATGATGGATACGATTCATTACATTTTTTTTCAAACCCATTTAATGCACAACACAAAGATTGAATTATGTTAACTATGAAATTTGGGTAATGCTGATGTGTTAATAGAGCTTCATCTTTGGTAAAAAAAAAAAATGTATTGTTCTGATGAATGATGTTGATAGTGGAACAGTCTATGCATCTATGAAGGCAGAGGTTACATGGGAAATATCCATACCTCCTTGTCAATTTTGTTGTGAACTTTAACATGTTGTAAAAAAAAGTCTTTGAAAATTTTGTAAATGAAATTACAAAGCCAAGTGTAAATCAATTTATTTTTCTCTAAAATTCAGTTCTTGTTCTTCAGGTTTCTTTATTGTTGAATAGAGCTCTCTTTTCAAATATTCTAACATAATTTACCTTCAGTTCTGTTCAGTTCAGTCGCTCAGTCGTGTCCAACTCTTTGTGACCCCATGAATCGCAGCACGCCAGGCCTCCCTGTCCATCACCACCATCACCTGCCCGTCTTAGGTGGCCCCACAGGGCATGGCTTAGTTTCATTGATTTAGACAAGGCTGTGGTCCTAGCATGATTAAATTGACTAGTTCTCTGTGATTATAGTTTCACTTATAATTTACCTTGATAAAAAAGTAATGTTTCAGAAAGTATTTAGCACAAAATCAGCTATATATAGATGTGTTTATATGGTATGTACAATGGACCCTATACGTGTGAATGTAGTGGTGATTATGGTAAATAATGTTAGGGAATGCTTTAATTAGAATAAGATGACTAACCTTTGACTTGTAATGGTTTGACTGCAGTGTGTGCTTTTAAGTGAGTTTACAGCATGGTTGATTTCTATTGGGAAAAAATGAGGTGACACTAATGTATTTCCCATTTACTTAATATTATAAAAAGGTAAGGATATAGCTATCTGAATGGGAAAACAAAGAACTGATTCTTTACAGCCAAGCATAAGCAATAGCAGAGTCATGCATAAAGCTGTATTTCCTCTTCTGCTGTCTTTGGTAGAGCTTCAGAGAGCTGTAATTGTGAATTCTGAATATAATAATAAAAATCTGACAGTAACAATGGACTGTGTCACTACGTTAATGAAGACTTTTGCAGAACTTGAAAGATAACATACCCAGTAATTGTGAACTAATGTGGATTCTGCAAAAACAGTGAAAGTAAAGAAATAGCTTCAGAATAATACAATATGGGTCTCAAGGATAGGACACGGCTTGCTCTTCTGTTCATCCAGCTGTCACAGATGATGTCATTTTCCTAACAAATAACTTACTGATGCCCTTAAGGCTGTTTCCCAAAGACAATACTATATTTCTTATGGGAAAAAAAAAAAAAAATTTTCATACGAATATAGACAATTAGCTTCTAACATCAGAATGTGTTCTGCATTCGAGAAGAGACTTATCTAGAGCAAATCTAGATATCACAAAAAGCTCCTGCTTGCTACGTTGTCTGTTTAAAGGATAAAACTGAAAAGCTCTTGAGACACTGAAAATTAATACAGAGCTGGTGATTTTTATTTTAAATAATTTAGACTACATAAAGACATTTGTTTCAAGATAGATACAAAAATTTAAAATGGAAATCTAGTTTTCATATATTCTCAGTGAAGAAGAAAATGACTCCTCTCATAAACAAGTAGATTGGGGCACACTGAGAAATCTCTAATTTTCAATAAAATAGTCAAACATTGGAGAGAGGATTCCTGGAAGAGCATAAAATATAAGAAGTGATCTGAGTATTTAACCATAATATAAGAAAATATGTATTTCCCCCACTTTGAGCCCTTTTGTTGTTGTTGGTAGCAGGCTATGGATGGGGAGCGTGAAATTGAGAGTTTACCACACTGTGGAAAAATGCCTCTGCACCTAAACAAATGCTAAATCTGGTCATACCATTCTCTGTTAATGTGTATGTTAGTCACTCAGCAGCGTCTGACTCTTTGCGACCCCATGGGCTGTAGCCCGCCGGGCTCCTCTGTCCATGGGATTGCCAGGCAAGAATACTGGAGTCGGTTGCCTTGCCCTTCTTAGGGGCTTCTCCTGACCCAGGGGTCGGACCAGGTCTCCAGCACGTAGGCAGATGCTTTACCACTTTAGTCTCAGTTAATAGTTACCTTAAAATAGAAAACAGCAGTGCTTGTGTTTTGTTTCAATTCTGCAGTATCTCAAGAATCGGAAAAAAAAAAAATTCCACCTTGAGCCACATGTAAAGAGGCAGAAAACAAACAAACAAACAAAAAATACTACAGCAAAGATAATTTAATAAAAAAGATTTGGATTTTGCAAAATTATAAAGATCACAAAATCTATGTTTTGGAATGTTTAACCGAAATGCATTTTCATTTGGAAATGCAATACACACACGTGAAAAGTGAAAGTGTTCGTTGCACAGTCCCATCTGACTCTGTGGAGCCCATGGACTGTAGCCACCAGACTCCTCTGCTGATGGAGTTCTCCAGGCAAGAATATTGGAGTGGGCTGACATTCCCTTCTCCAAGACATCTTCCTAACCTGGGATCGAACCCACATCTTTTATGTCTCCTGCACAGCAGGTAGACTTTTATGACCTTAGCCTCTACACAAAGTATTTAGCAATAGTCTTAACAAGATAAGCACAAAACAATGAAAAACCAAACAAAACCTTCTCTGTCACAACTCTCCCAGACTTCTTTACCTAGAAGCAAAGCAAAGACCCTTCTTCCCTAAACGTCCTTCCCTTTTCTGATTTGGCCTCCTTTTTTTTTTTTCCTACTCCTCTAGGAATCAAATACCTCCATGCCTTTAGGGTTGTTTGCAATTTTACTGTAAGTTTGTCAGCTCCATCAGTCTTAACTCCAACAATCTTCTTACAACAATGCAGTTATAGTTCAGTTACTCAGTCATGTCCAAATCTTTGCGACCCCATGGACTGCAGAACACCAGGCTTTCCTGTCCATCATCAACTCCTGGAGTTTGCCCAAACTCATGTCCACTGAGTCTGTGATGCCATCCAACCATCTCATCCTCTGACATCACCTTCCCTCTCTGCCTTTAATCTTTCCCAGCATCAGGGTGTTTTCCAACGAGTCAGCTCTTCGCATCAGACATGTTTTTCATTATTTCCCTTGGCATAAATTTAATGAAGAGAGCCATCAATATATGATAAATCATCATCTTACCAGAAACACCAGCCATATTTCATTCAATGTATTGATCAATATAAGGATAAATTGCTAATATATAATAATTTTCCTATACCTTGATACGTGTATATAGCATTATATTTATTGAAGTCTTATTTCATTTACTTCAGTAAAGCTTTAAGGTTTTTCCTCCTCCAAATTGCTTCATGGTTCTCATTCAGTTTCATTTCTAGATCTTTAGACTTTTGAACCTATTTTTAACTGAATATCTTATTCTATTTCCCAAATTGCACTGTATGTGTGTAATATAGTTTTAAATGGTAGTTTAATAATGGGCTTCCTGTGACATTTATCTCTTATTCAAAGTAGTTCTTTCCCTCCCAAATGCATGATTTCAATTTTTCTAGATGTGCATTAATAAATAAAGTTAAACTGACTCTTTTGGGACAGCTCAATATCAATATTTAACTTGGAAAAAGCCGACAGCCACACCCTAATTTTATTATTATATTTTCTGCTAAGGATGTTTATTTATTCCTTTGTCTATTTTGTTTTTATTCATGAGGGTGCTGGTTATGTGCCAGACACTGTACTAGGTGCTATTTACAGCAAAGAACACTACCTGAATTCCTATATCTTATATTTTAGTGAAAGAGGTTAATAAACAGTGGTTAATATATAGTGAAAAGGAGAGATGTTGTATTTTTGTTCATTTTCTTTGTGGGTTTAATGCATGTCATACAATTTTCTCTATCATGGTCAAGGAAGGCCTTGCTGAGAAGGTGACATTTGAGAAAAGACCTGGTGAAGAGGAGGAAAGGAGCTATGCAATCGTCCAGGAAAGAAGATTTCCAGACAGAAAGCCATGAATTAAGTCCTGAGGCAGTTGTATGTCTAGCAGGTTCAGAAAATATCAAATTACCATGTGACTGGAGCTGAGTATAAGGAGCATATAGTGGGCAACTTGCAATAATAGAAATCTAGAAAAATGAAAATAGATTTTTGAGAAAAATAAATTCAGTCTGTGGGCCCTTGCTCTAATGACAAACAAGGCGTGAGTTGGTTTAGGTTTAAGAAGAATCAACTATTGGAAATGTGCTGAAGTACCTCTTCCAAAAGAGAATCGTAACCCTCCAGCCTCCTCTTTCTCTATTTTTCGTCTGTGTTTCTCTTTGGATGTCAGCATCATTCTCACGGACCAGGCTTTTCACGGCTCCACCATCAGAGAGAGACATCCTTCTTGATTTAGTTCTGATTTTGAAATCACTAAAAAGGTCTCTGGACCATCACAGGACATTTATCAACTCCCAGACTGATTAATATGGCTATGGGTAGAGAGTGGTATAGGCTTCCCTGGTAGTTCACCTGGGAAGGGATCTTTCTGCAATGCAGGAGACCCCAGTTCGATTCCTGAGTCAGGAAGATCCCCTGGAGAAGGGACAGGCTATCTACTCCAGTATGCTTGGGCTTCCCTGGTGGCTCCGTGGGTAAAGAATCCCCCGGCAATGCAGGAGACTTGAGTTAGACATCTGGGTTGGGAAGATTCCCTGGAGGAGGGCATGGTAACCCACCCCAGTATTCTTGCCTGAAGAATCCCATGGACAGAGGAGCCTGGAGGTCTACAGTTCACAGGGTCACAAAGAGTCAGACACGACTGAGTGACTAAGCATGACACAGAGCGTGCAACGCCATGAACGGTAAAC
Source organism: Nanger dama (assembly GCA_917880005.1). Taxonomy (NCBI): domain Eukaryota; kingdom Metazoa; phylum Chordata; class Mammalia; order Artiodactyla; family Bovidae; genus Nanger; species Nanger dama. The sequence continues at coordinate 2,894,390 of CAKJTW010000035.1, read as the reverse complement.
CTAATCACACCAAACCTTTAAAGTGAGAGCTGGGAGCTGCTCACTTAAGAAAGGCAGCCACTGCTTATATGTTTTTATTACATATTATTAAAATTTAGCTGAATCATAAGAGGGTGTAAACCTTACGCATATCCATTTTCAATGAGTTCACATCTTCATACTCTGGTGAATACCTGAGTACTCAATCGGTTACTAGACATGACTAAAATCTTTGAAAATGTATCTGAAATCACTGAACCTTTATTTAAAGGTGAATTTTTAACAGGTATATTATTTCTAAGAAATGCAAAGATACTGTTATTTCTATAGAGAAATATTCTGAAGTAAGCAATTATGATGTAATTTTTTTGATTAATCAGATTTTCTTTTTCTTCTCACAGATTTTCTCCTATATTTTGTGTATTATTTCTCTACCATTTCAAGATGTATTGTTGCTTTTGCATCCAGAACAGTAAACACAATAACATTTGCCTTTGTCCTCAGGGAGTCAGATTTGACAGATGACATTCAGCTATTGCCTACTTAGTGTTGTGAAAAGTGTTACCAAGATGTTGTTACAAAGAGAGAAGTATAGCATGACTGAGATTAAAATATGAAGCTTTTTAAAATTCATTAGCCTAAAATAAATTTTTATCTTATTATTTCAAAGTAGTTATAATGCCAACTCATAGGATTCTATTTATCTTACTACTTAAATTGCAATTACTCATGCTTAACTATTCTGATAATTATTAATTAGTTAAGACCTGATAGTACTCCCTAGTGGGTATGTTTAAAGCAGTTATCACATAATGATGAAAATGCTATTCTTGGGGAAGTGTAGGGTAGTAATAAATAAAATCATGAGATTTCAGGAACTTGGGACACTGAAGTAATGCAGCTTACCTTAATGCCTTAATACCGCTTCAGTCGCGTCCGACTCTGTGCGACCCCATAGACGGCAGCCCACCAGGCTCCCGCGTCCCTGGGATTTTCCAGGCAAGAGCACTGGAGTGGGGTGCCACTGCCTTCTCCGTCTTCCGTGCCTGCTGCTGCTGCTGCTGCTAAGTCGCTTCAGTCGTGTCCGACTCTCTGCGGCCCCAGAGACGGCGGCCCGTCAGGCTCCCCCATCCGTGGGATTCTCTGGGCAAGAACACTGGAGTGGGTTTCCATTTCCTTCTCCAGCGAATCTCAGTTTTGCTCCATTCTCAGGGCTCAGTACTCTCTTAGAAGGTGACTCTGTTCCTAATCTAAGGGCTGAATGTTGGCAAGTGCAAATTGGTTGCAATACATCGATCATGTGATTCTACTCTGGCCATTGATTGGCTTAGGCGTGGGCTTCCTCGGGGCTCCGCATAATGAAGCTGCCTGCAATGCGGGAAACGGAGGTTTGATCCCTGGGTGGGGAAGATCCCCTGGGGGAGGGCATGGCAACCCACTCTAGTATTCCTGCAGGGAAAATCCCAAGGACAGAGGAACCTGTCGGGCTACAGTTCATTGCGTCGCAGAGTCAGACACGGCTGAAACGACTGCGCATGCACACACAGTCTAGGCAGAGATCTGCGGTTCTACCCTGAGGAATCATTTGCTAGAGAACGTCTGTCTGAGAACTTACTGAAAGCAGTTTTTCCCTATCCTGAAGAAGACAAAAATAAGAATATTTGATTTTCTGTTTAGGTATATAATTCCAAGAGGAGGCGATAAAGTTGGTTGAAATTGTTACAGCCGCTTGAAGATTATCACGAGAAAAAGTGAAAACACCCTGAAGGTGTCAGAACAGAAAAAAGGGAAAGTTTGTTATTCCACAGAATTCATCATCTTCTGAATTCATTATCTGCAATTCAGTTCAGTTCAGTCGCTCAGTCATGTCCGACTCTTTGAGACCCCATGAATCGCAGCATGCCAGGCCTCCCTGTCCATCACCATCTCCCGGAGTTCACTCAGACTCACGTCCATCGAGTCTGTGATGCCATCCAGCCATCTCATCCTCGGTCGTCCCCTTCTCCTCCTGCCCCCAATCCTTCCCAGCATCACAGTCTTTTCCAATGAGTCAACTCTTCACATGAGCTGGCCAAAGTACTGGGGTTTCAGCTTTAGCGTCATTCCTTCCAAAGAAATCCTAGGGCTGATCTCCTTCAGAATGGACTGGTTGGATCTCCTTGCAGTCCAAGGGACTCTCAAGAGTCTTCTCCAACACCACAGTTCAAAAGCATCAATTCTTCGGCGCTCAGCTTTCTTCACAGTCCAACTCTCACATCCATACATGACCACAGGAAAAACCATAGCCTTGACTAGACGGACCTTTGTTGGCAATTAAATATAATCAAATAAACTTTTTACTTAAGCCACTTCTAATCAAGAGCTAAGAAATTTACTACCATAACTGATAGAATCATTGTGTTTGTTAAAAAATGTTGTGTCCCATATCCAATGGTAATAGCTTTGCATGGATTATCTCATTTAATCTTCTTACATATGACTATTATCCTATTTTTTGCATGCAAAAGTGAGATTTATAGGGCTAAAATAGCTACTCATGATCACACACTAGGTGAGTAGCAGAGTTTTCAAATTTAAATCAAGTGACTCTGATTCCAAAGGCATTCTCCTTTGAGCATGACTCAACTACTCATTTTTATTTGCCCAAGATTTTAAATATACAGCACATTATACTTATATTAAACAATTCTTGTTTTTCTTTCTTACATGGGATATACAAAATATAAAATCTATTGTATTTTCAGACCCAAATTTAGTTTGAAAGTGAAAGTAGCTCAGTCGTGTCCAACTCTTTGCAACCCCATGGACTATACATTAATGATATCTAAATTTCCACATATAGGAATTTGTGTCTATTTATACCTCATTTAGAAAAATTATCTAAGATGTTAAGCCACTTAATTTTTAAAAATATATTTACTTCCTTTTTTCATAAACATCCTTATCATTGATCATACTCTTCAAAATTGAAGACAGCTATGTTTTTGCGAATTCCTCCTACTGTGTTCTTTCTCTTACTGCTCCGATCCACTTTCTACATTGCTTCTACAGTTATCTTCCTGACGCATATTCTACTCATTTTATTTTAGTCTTTATAATTTTTGACAGTTTTTCCAGATAATTCAACACGGGTCAAGAAGCTTGTGATATAGCCTTGGTAGAGCTTTCAGTCTCCCTCTGCCTTCCTGTTTGTGAGTATAATGTTTACATATGTGTGCAGGTGTAAAGTTTCTACTTGTTTTTTATTGTGTTTGCATCCTTAGTACAAACATCCTTAGACTCTGTGCGACCCCATAGACAGCAGCCCACCAGTCTCCCCCATCCCTGGGATACTCCAGGCAAGAACAGTGGAGTGGGTTGCCATGACCTTCTCCAATGCATGAAAGTGAAGAGTGAAAGTGAAGTCGCTCAGTCGCGTCCGACTTTTAGCAGCCCCAAGGACTGCAGCATATCAAGCTCCTCTACCCATGAGAGTTTCCAGGCAAGAGTGGGTTGCCATTGCCTTCTCCGGACCTAAGCATCAATAGTGTCAATTGCTGCACTTCTGGAAGCCAATTAAACTCAAGTACCTTCTCAGTATTAGATGCAGACTTGGGGCTATACATATATAAACAGTAGGATTTCTCTGAGAAGCACACAACTCTGTGTTTTTCTTTCCTGAAATCTGTAAAGCAAGTTTTAAAATAGTATAATGGAAAGGTCAGAGTTACTAACTGAATAGCTTAAAATAGGGGTGAAGAGCCCATTTATAAAAGACAGCTTGAGTTTGAAGTAAGGGTACCCTCACTATTGGCCTATGGGAACTCTATGCTAGTCCTCAGTGATGATTTTTGCCATGAGACTGAACTTTGGACATAATAGGAATGAAAAATAATAGCTAGTAATTCACAATATTCTACTTAAAGGCTGAAACACCTTAGAAAATGTCTTGTACCAGATTATTACCATTGCTTATTCAAAATGTGTAGACTGATGGTATAATTTATTTTGGGTTATTATACCTGCTCACACAGCTTGCTTTTGCAATATAAATAACCCCTCAGTAACTTGAGCTTCCCCTGATAATATAATTATATATATATATATATCTTTTAGCTGAATGAGCATATATATATATATGTTTATTCAGGCTTACCCAACATCTTATTCCTCTCCTTCTGATCAGTAAAATTTGATAGTCCTGTGAACTTAGTGCCCTGATAATCCAGCCTGTGATGTTGGTTACCATTTAGGTCATCAAAGTGGTAGTACTATTTTCCTCAGCTCACCGTTATCTGGAATTACTGTGGAGATTAACCTGGTTTGACAAATCATTACTTTTCTATGAGAACTAAATAAGTGTAAAATTACTATATTTTATTCACCAAACACATTCTATTTGTGAAAGCAATCATGCAAGATAGATTTTAGTTACAAAGAGGCTTTTTTACTCTATATGAAATCAAATGAAAGGGAACATGATGGATTCAATCAGAGAATGTGGTAACGTGAAAAATGAGTCATGTGTGCTTTATATTCAATATTGAATATAAAAACTGTCTGCATGTATTTTGAACCAGGTACTTAATTTGAGAAACCTTAGAGAGGTAAGTAGTCAACATTTTGAGGTTATCTAACAATTCTTGGCAAAAATAAGGCCACATTAAATGAGAACTGTGGTGATTTTATTAAGTTGAAAAGATAAACATGAACTTTGCCACAGAATTAAAATATAAACAGGTTTGAAGGAATTTCAATTTCTGAAAGTTAAAAATTATATTTTCAGCTAGTATTTATGTTTTTTCTACTGATACCGTGAGCTATGTAAACAAAGTCTTTGGCTCTTATTTAGCAAAATAGCATTAAGAGTGAGAAAAAAATTCAGTTGTTCTGAAAATAGTTATACATAGTCACATTGAAATGGAAAGAAAATTACCTGAAAGAAGATATAACACAGATGAAATGGAGGAAGATATTTCAGATATTTGGAGTATTTGGGGAAAATTGGGAAGAAAATGCTTTTCAAGACAGAAGACACATGCACATTATTACCTTTCATTTGACGCTCACTTCAGTAGTCAGTCTATAATACAATTTTATGTACAGTCTAAATGTCTTTTACACATTTCTTGTTAAGACATAACATTGCAGAATGAAAATCACCTCTTACAGGCAAAATACCCTGAAGTTATCCTCTAATATTAAAAGGGAATGTGATTTTTCAACATCTGAATCTGTTAAAATAGCTAGAATGTAAAATTGTGTGAATAATGCCAGTTTTTTAATAGTAGAATATCATTCAACATGATAAGAAATTTCAACAAAATGAAAGACAAAAATCACTCATGATAGATATTCATAATCATTAAATCGATTTAAGAATGGACTTTACCATAAATTTTGGCTTTTTCTCTCTCTTATCTGTGTTTTGCTTCTGCCCAATCTTGATTTATCTTTCTCATATACCTATTTGTAACCAGGGAAAATACTGGAGAAAGTTTTTAGTAAATTCCGCTTCATGTTATTCAGATCAATTCAGTCGCTCAGTCGTGTCCGACTCTTTGTGACCGCATGAACCGCAGCACACCAGGCCTCCCTGTCCATCACCAACTCTCAGAGTCCACCTAAACCCATGTCCATTGAGTCAGTGATGCCATCCAGCCATCTCATCCTCTGCTTCATGTTATTAAATAACATCGTATTTTGGCATTTTATTCAGTCTTTTGTGAGAATGTATATTGTTTTAATAGTTTTAGTTTTTGATGCAATGTCTCAATATTGTTAAGACTGAGATACAAATTAGTATTTCTTCAAAAGGGCAACATTTTTAAAGTGTATTTTCTACTAAATATATCACTATACCTAATATAATCCAAATACATAAGACAGGTATTGTGAGAGAATGAGGAAGTAAACTTTAATCCATGTTGGGTATATGAGGAAGCTACAAGACGAAGATGAAACTCTGCTATTAAAATTACAGTGTGGACTTCCCTTCTTATAAATATCTCTGAAAAGGGTCGTGAGAAGATATCATAGTGTTCATAACATGGGGGTGAGTATGCACCCTAAGTATCACAGATAAAGAAAAAGAGTTTAAACGTGGACAAATGTGGTTAGGTAGACAAGCATCAGGACTCTATATGGAAGTGGCACTTTCTAGACATTTAATTTGAAGTGAAAATAAAGAGTGCAGTTCCTAAGGAAGACCAAGAGGAGAAGACCACAATCAACTCAAAATCCCTGTATCAGGAAGAAACATCTGTACAAGCAACAATATACTGAAAAGTTCTATTATTAGTGCTGATGTATGTTGGTGACTGTATGTATTAGGGAGCTAGCTGTATGTAGTAAGCCACTCCTGAAACCTGACAGTTTTACAGTTTTTTGTGGCTCATATATTTACGTGCTGATTGAGTAATTCTACAGATCTGAGCCTGTCTCACTAATTTCACACAGGCTCTCTCACGCAACCGTAGTCAGCTGGCAGACAGGCTGAGGGCTACATGTCTGGAACGGCCTCACCTAGGACCATTTGACACCCTTCCATGAGAGGTTTTCTCAGACTCCTCCAGCAAACAATCCCAGGTCTCCTCTTGTGTTGATGGCAGAGATCGAAGAGTGGAAGCAGATACTCACAGGTGCATATTAAAGCTTCTGCTTGCGCCCATCCTGGCATAGTCCCCTCTGCCAACACAAGTGGACAGCCCACAGAAAATGGAAGACCATCCCCAGAAAGCACCAGTACAGCCATACGTGAAAGGCTGAAGACAATCAACGCAGTCGCCCTCTCAAACCGGATGTCAGGACAAGATGGACATTCAAATGTAAACCTGGTGTGTGAAATCAAGGCCAGATCAACAATGTGTGGATTTGGTACAGAATCCCAGAGGGATTCCCAGCGTGTCAAGTACCTCCACCTAAGCACCAACAAAAACCTTTCAAACCAGTTAGAACTCAAGCAAAGGATGGTACTAACAGAGCTGTGTGGAAAGGAAACCGCATATTTCCAGGAAAGGTTTCTATGAGACAGTTACATGGAAGACACATTTTACGTGGTCACTTCTTTATACTCTTACATAATCCTGAGGACGTTTTTTAGTAGATATGAGTGTCCTCTCTTTATGGGTTTACAGGAAGAAAACATTTACTCTTCCCATTGTAGGTATTTTTAATAAAACATTTAATTGCTAGTAAGAGATTCTTATTATTTCCTTCACTTCTGCAAAATCAGGAAAGATTAATGATGGATGATAGTACAAAGATCAGTAGAGCCTGAGTTTCTTCATAGAGAACAGTTGCTATGGAAAACTTTTTGTAATTACAGAAAACTTTCTTTGAATATAAATTAATATATGTTGTGTTAGGCTATTCAAATTTCCAGGGTTGTTAAAGTAGCCAAAGGTCACTTGTAATTACTAATAAACCAAAGCAATTAGCCGATGAAATACTTTCCAAGCTCACTTTTAAAACTGGTTTATTATTATAATGCTAATGGCTATTCTTGTTACATAATGTCAGAGGGTACATGGTATATATATATATATATGTATATTGTGTATGTGTATGTGTGTGTGTGCATGTATCATCACAAAAGCTTAGCCTTCAGCATTCGATTAATGTAAAGTATTTACTAGGTTTCTCTGCTGTTAAGTTAACGATTTTTCCCTTTACTTACTCTCTCCTTTGAAATTGAACCACAAAGTCAAGCTCAGTCTCAAGGGAGAGTGCAAGGAAATGAGCCCGGACCCTGGTTGGGGGAATGCACACACATATTTTTGGAAATTCTTCTGTAAGAAGTAAATAGTAGTTTTTATAAGTCTTTATATTCAGTGTTTCAATATTTTGTTAATAATTGTTTTTATTCATGAGATGCAGTTTCCTTCTTTTTTCTTGAGTTTTTTTTTTCTTCTTTTGGTAAAAGAGTAACACTAGATTCATAGAAAATATGATGTTATGGGCTTAATATCTGTGTCTTCCCCAATTTCCTATGCATTCAAAAAACTAAGATCATGGCATCTGGTCCCATCACTTTATGGCAAAGAGACGGGGACAAAATGGAAACGGTGACAGAGTTTACTTTCTTGGGCTCCAAAATCACTATGGATGGTGACTGCAGCCATGAAATTAAAAGACGTTTGATCCCTGGAAGAAGAGTTATGACAAACCGAGACGGGGTATTAAAAGGCAGAAACGTCACTTTTAGCTGACAGATATCCATCTAGTCTAAGCTATGGTTTTTCCAGCAGTTATGTACAGATGTGAAAGTTGAGCCATAAAGATGGTTAAGCACTGAAGAACTGATGCTTTTGAACTGTGGTTCAAAACTGTAGCTGAAGAAGACTCTTGAGGATACCTGGACAGCAAGGAAATCAACCAGTCAATTCTAATGGAAGCCAACCCTGAATATTCACTAGAAAGGGGCTGATACTGAAGCTGAAGCCCTACTTTCACCACCTGATGCAAAGAGTCGACTCATTGGAAAAGGCCCTGATGTTTGGAAAGATTGAAGGCAGGAGGAGAAGGGGACGACAGAGGAGGAGATGGTTGGATGGCATCACCAACTTGATGGACATGACTTTGAGCAAACTCTGGGAGATGGTGAAGGACAGGGAAGCCTGTCACGCAGCAGTCCATGGGGTTACAAAGAGTCAAACATTACTGAGCAAAAATTCCCATATTTACTTCAAGTTCTCTCTCTGGTTCTCTTCTAAACCGTAAAACACCCCGTGAACGCTAGCCGCTTTAGTCTTCACAGGCGGTCTGCTCTGCCACATCCCTCAGGGCGCCGCGGTGCTCCTCTTTGTTTGAGCTCCGTGTCAAGGCTCTGAAGGCAGTGAACCGCAGCAATGCTACTGATTCTTCCTTTGTTTTTCATTTTTCTGAAATCACCAACTTTCACTGACTCAGTTGCAATGTCTCAAAAACCACAGTGTCATATATTTTGTGTTTTGTTTTTTTGAGGGAATATCCAGGGGCTATTAATCAATTTTAGCCAACAATAATGCTTTGCTAGTTTTTAAATATAGAGATACTGGTTTCTGAAATGAAACCAGTGGTAAGAGCCATTGCAATTTTGACATTTTTCTTCCAACTTTTAAGAGATTAGGTTGATGGGGTTCTTAATTTAATTTGATGAATATTTATATAAATATACACTTTGATGTTGATGAATATGTTTAAATGACTCATGTTGTTTTTTATGTGAGATAGGCATTAGATGCATGCAGTACCTACAAATATATGTATGTTTTACCATAATCACTTTTTCATAAAGAAGTCAGCAATGATACTACTAATACTAGACATGTGACTAAACAAAAACCTCAAAGTAAATATTTCTTACTGTGATCTATTACAGTTACATTATTTGAGTTGGGAGAAGGCTGACATCTCAAGTATTGGGTTAGAAATTTCACATAAATTTTCTCATTTAACTACTACAAAAATCTCTGTGGGCAATTCTATTGCCCCCACATTATAAATGAAGAACACAAGGCTCAGAGTTGTCATGCATATGAAAATCATACACACACAACTTTATTCCATACTTATGCTTCTATGACTCCAAAATTGATTCTCCTTTCAATGGTAGCATAATCCTTCTATTGATGGATTGCAAAAGCACATACAACTTTATTTATTACATTCATTTTTGTTCATATTCTTAAATAAAGTTATCTGACTTATAAACACACATGACTATGGGACTTTCATACAAAAGTGCCAATATATTTACAGGAAAAATAATTTAAAGCTAATAAAAATACCTGTGTATTATATGTATGACTTTTTTGGTGGATGGGGTTTTTAAAAAGCAAATGCATAGGCAAAATCAATAGACCCAAAGGAATACTTCTGGAATTCACTATGTCTTTAATCTCTGTGCAAAGAACATCTGCCATTTCTTGGAATCTGTATTTTAAGTCATTTTAGCTTTAAGTAAACAATAACACAGTGCATATGACAGAAGAATGTAACAAGTAATTAGTATATTGCATGCGTTTAAAATTTTTAATTTTTATTTTATATTGAGTATAATTAATATTGTTTGTTTTAGTTATAAACAATGAGATTCAGTAATACATACATACACACACACACACACATTGTTTTTCAATTATTTTCCCTTTTTGCTTATTACAACATACTGCTGCTGCTAAGTCGCTTCAGTCGTGTCTTACTCTGTGCAGCCCCATAGACGGCAGCCCACCAGGCTCCCCTATCCCTGGGATTCTCCAGGCCAGAACACTGGAGTGGGTTGCCATTTCCTTCTCCAATGCATGCATGCATGCTAAGTTGCCTCAGTCGTGTCTGACCCTGTGCGACCGCATGGACAACAGCCCACCAGGCTCCCTGACCATGGGATTCTCCAGTCAAGAACACAAACTGAGTAGACTTTAAGTGAATATAGTTGACATACAGCATTCATTCAATGTATTTCTATGCTGTAATATTATTTTTGGTATGGCTATATTAAGAACCTATATCAAATTATATAATTATGCTTTATTTCTACTATTTAGGATAATTCTGTTATAGTTTTTTTTTCAAGTTTGATGCTTATAGCATGATATATTTTTCATACTGTGCATTAGATTCCTATGGTTGATTTATTACCAATTGCAAGTGTGTACTCTTAAATATCAATATTATCACCCCCCCACCCCCTGGTGGCTATCATTCTGATTTTTTTATGAGTTTAACTTTTTTAGATTACACGTGGTTAAGTGTCATCATTTGGCACTTTTCTTTTTCTTCCTTAGCAAATGTGCTCAGGGTCCATCCACATCACTGTATATAGTTTTAAATTTTCTAATTCAGCAACACCAAAATTTTACACTTTAGAAAATTTAATATTATTGAATTGACTATTAGACAAATAAAATAATACAGTTGGAATTTAATTCTCTAAAAATATTATGGCAGAAATTGTGCTAGCTCTTCCTAATATCCACGCCCTTCTCTTCCCTTCTAAAAGAATTAAACATTCCAGTCTTTAGTTGGGTACATTTACATTGGTTAGAAATAGTATTTTTCCTCATTCCCTTGTGTTAGATGTATCCATGTAAAATTATAGAAATAGAATTGAGATTGGTTCTGGAATGTCACAAAATGGGGAGCACTTCTTTTTATTATTATTATCCATTTGGCTAGTCAGCACGTACATATGATGCTTACCAATTCTTCTATAAGGCCAGCCTCAACCTGATATCAACACCATACAAAGACATTATAAAAATAAAATTATAGGTCAATAACATTGATAAACACAGATCCAGAAATCTTCAGCAGAATATTAGAAAACAAAATTTGAAATATATATTAAAAGGATCATGGGCTTCTTTTTGTGACTTATCTGGTAAAGAATACACCTGTAATGCAGGAGACCTGGCTTCGATCCCTGGGTTGGGAAGATCCCTGGAGAAGGGAAAGGCTACCCACTCCAGTACTCTGGCCTGGAGAATGTCATGGACTGTATAGTACTTGGAATCATGAAGAGTCAGACACAACTGAATGACTCACTTTCACTAAAAGATTCGTGCATCATGATCAAGTAGGGTTTATTCCAGGGTTGTGTTTTCACACAAAGAATGAAAATAAAAATTAAGCAAATGTAACTACATCAGAAAACAACAACAAAAAAAGCCTTTGCACAGCAAAGAAAATTAGCAACAAAATTAAATGGTCATCTACTTTGGATAGGAGATGATATTTCAAATTATATATCTGGTGAAGGGTTAATACCAAAATATACAAATGAATTATTTGTATATAATTCATACAACTCAACATCACAAACAAAAGAAATAAATAGCAACAAAACCCCTGAAAAATGAGTAGAGGATCTGAATAGACGTTTTCCAAAGACATATAGATGGTCAACAGACACAGAAAAGATACTCAGGATCCCTAATCACTAGAAACAGAAATCAAAGTGCAATGACATACTACCTAAAATGTCTCAGGAAGGATATCTTTAAAAGGATAAAAAGCAAGCATTGATTATGATGTAGAAAGAAAGGTATATGTGTGCACTGATTCTGGAATTGCAAATTGATGTAGCTGCTGTGGAATACACTATGGAGGCTCTTCAAAACTGAAAATAAAACTGCAATACAATCTAGCAATTCCACCTCTAAGTATTTATATGAAGAAAATGAAAACATCCACCTGAAAAGCTAAATGTCAATTATTTCACAATCAAAGATGGAAGAAGACCACTTAGGATGAAAAGAGAAGTTATACAGTGGAAAAAGTGGATAACTGCAAAACACATTTCTGACAAAGACTAGGATCAAAAGTGTGTTAAGAACTTTCAAATCTCAGTAGTAAAAAATCAAAAGCATATGTTTAAAATTAGAAACAAAACTTGAATAGATATATCATTGAAGAGGATATACATATGAAAACTAAGCACATAAAAGATGTTCATTTTTATTAGAAATTAGAGAAATACAAATTAAAGTCAAAATGTTATAGGACTATACACCCATCAGGGTGGCTTAAAAAAGTGATGGAAAAGATGTAAATAAACTAGATTAATAATGCTTTGCTAATGTGTGCTATAGAGTACAACCACTCCAGAAAAAATAATTTGGCACTTTCTTTGCTTTTTCCCCTCTGTTTTATTAAGGATTTACTAGTTTATAAAATACAGCATGTGATTAATGTAAATAATTTGGTGAGTTTGGCCACATGTATACATTCTTGCTACCATCATCACAATCAGGGTAATACACATATCTACAGCTTCCAAAGTTTCTTTGTATACCTTTGGGTGTTTTGGTTTGTTTCACCTGCTTGTTTTTGCTTCCTGTGTTTTTTAATGGCAAGAATATTTTACATGAGATCTACCATCTTAACGAATTTTTAAGTGTAAAATATCTTATTGTTAATTATAAGCAGTGCTTTTAAAACTAAATATACTGCTACTATATGATCCATCAATTGTACTATTGTACTATTAGTCATCTATGCCAATTAAAGATGTGTGTGTGTGTGTGTGTGTGTGGATGTGTAGTTGCTAAGTCTCATCCAACTCTTTGTGACCCCATACATAGTCTGCTAGGCTCCTCTGTCCACAAGATTTCCCAGGAAAGAGTGCTGAAGTGGGTTGCCATTTCCTTCTCCAGGGGATCTTTCCAACCCAGGAATCGAACAAGTGTCTCCTGCATTAGTAGGCTAGTACTTTACCACTGAGCCACAAGGGAAGCCGTAATTAAAGATTCAGATTCACGCAAGTATCTGTGCATGAATGTTTATAGCTTTTTATTCATAATAGCAAGATCTGGAAGTAATACAACTGTCCTTTAGAGGACAGTGTTTAAATCAACTATGGTACATCAAATCATAGACTACCATTCAACAATATAAATAAGTGAGCTACTGATACACGCAACATCCTGTCAAATCTCCCGAGAATCATGAGAGAAAAGCCAGTCTCAAGGGGCCACATACTATATGATTCATATACACAAGGTTCTTAAATTGTAAAAATGGATGGCAATGTTGGGGACATAAGGGTTTAAAGAGGAGATAGTAGCAGGGTGAATGAGTGGTAAAAGGCAACATGAAGCATCTTTATGGTGATGGAGGCCATCTATAGCTTGACTGTATCATTGCAATATCCCTATTATGGAATTACATTGAGTCCATGTGAATCTACAATTATCTCAAGAATAAGAAAAAAATTTTAAACCATGTCTCCTATATGTGTTTGCTATGAAAACATGTATTATGTGCAATAGAATAGATAGTTTTTCTTTCCTCTCAAATAACTAGTCAATTGAGTTGCAGGTTTAAGCAAAGTGTTTGTCTAATTTATAGGTCTTTCTTCTCTCTGAGATATGTCACTTTTTCTCATATGTTCTGAATTTAACTATGCATTTAAAATAGTTTTTATTCTATTTTATTCAGCATGTAGAGTGTCTGTAATGAGATTTTCCCCACATTATCTTGGCCCTGTAGATTGCTGGATTTGGAAAGCTATGAGCCTTTTTTTTTTCTCCTTGAATTATTTTTATACAATTGAATTTAAAGCAAAATAAACTTCCAAAATATTACTGCCACTGAAGTTAGGTTGCTATATTTTTCCCATTTTCCTCAGCTTTGCTTGGAAATGATACTTTATTATTGCTATATATTTATAATATAGATCATAAAAGTTTTCAATTCCCCATTCATAGTTTCTAAAACTCATGTCAAACTCATGATAAATGTTTCCATCAAAAATGTTAGAACATTCATTTGTGAGTTTCAGAAAGTATTCCTCTTCCATGTGTGTCTGTCAGTAGAAGGAAAAGGAGGTTGATCTTGGTAAATTGAATAACCAGTTTTTCAACCCAGAAAGATATGGGGGAAAATTAATTTAGTGTACTAAATTGAAAATATTTGATGTCATTTAAGAATATGAATGAGCGATCAATGCAAAGAAATAGAGGAAAAGAACAGAATGGGAAAGACTAGAGATCTCTTCAAGAAAATTAGAAATACCAAGGGAACATTTCATGCAAATATGGGTTTGATAAAGGACAGAAATGGTCCGGACCTAACAGAAGCAGAAGATATTAAGAAGAGGTGGCAAGAATATACAGAAGAACTGTACAAAAAAATCTTCACGACCCAGATAATCATGATGATGTGATCACTAATCTAAAGCCAGACATCTTGGAATGTGAAGTCAAGTGGGCCTTAGAAAGCATCACTACGAACAAAGCTAGTGGAGGTGATGGCATTCCAGTGGAGCTGTTTCAAATCCTGAAAGATGATGCTGTCAAAGTGCTGCACTCAATATGCCAGCAAATTTGGAAAACTCAGCAGTGGCCACAGGACTGGAAAAGGTCAGTTTTCATTCCAATTCCAAAGAAAGGCAATGCCAAAGAATGCTCAAACTACAGCACAATTGCACTCATCTCACATGCTAGTAAAGTAATGCTCAACATTCTCCAAGCCAGGCTTCAGCAATACATGAACTGTGAACTCCCTGATGTTTAAGCTGGTTTTAGAAAAGGCAGAGGAACCAGAAGTCAAATCGCCAACATCCACTGGATCATGGAAAAAGAAAGAGAGTTCCAGAAAAACATCTATTTCTGCTTTATTGACTATGCCAAAGCCTTTGACTGTGTGAATCACAATAAACTGTGGAAAATTCTGAAAGAGATGGGAATACCAGACCACCTGACCTGTCTCTTGAGAAATCTGTATGAGGTCAGGAAGCAATAGTCAGAAACTGGACATGGAACAACAGACTGGTTCCAAATAGGAAAAGGAGTACTTCAAGGCTGTATATTGTCACCCTGTTTATTTAACTTCTATGCAGAGTACATCATGAGAAATGCTGGACTAGAAGAAACACAAGCTGGAATCAAGATTGCCAGGAGAAATATCAATAACTTCAGATATGCAGATGATACCACCCTTATGGCAGAAAGTGAAGAAGAACTAAACAGCCTCTTGATGAAAGTGAAAGAGGAAAGCGAAAAAGTTGGTTTAAAGCTCAACATTCAGAAAAAGAAGATCATGGCATCCGGTTCCATCACTTCATGGGAAATAGATGGAGAAACAGTGGAAACAGTGTCAGACTTTATTTTCTGGAGCTCCAAAATCACTGCAGATGGTGACTGCAGCCATGAAATTAAAAGACACTTAGTCCTTGTAAAGAAAGTTATGAGCAATCTAGATAGTATATTCAAAAGCAGAGACATTACTTTGCTGACTAAGGTCCATCTAGTCAAGGCTATGGTTTTTCCTGTGGTTATGTATGGATGTGAAAGTTGGACTGTGAAGAAGGCTGAGCGCCGAAGAATTGATGCTTTTGAACTGTGGTGTTGGAGAAGACACTTGAGAGTCCCTTGGACTGCAAGGAGGTCCAACCAGTTCATTCTGAAGGAGATTAGCCCTGGGATTTCTTTGGAAGGACTGATGCTAAAGCTGAAACTCCAGTACTTTGGCCACCTCATGTGAAGAGTTGACTCATTGGAAAAGACTCTGATGCTGGGCGGGCTTGGGGGCAGGAGGAGAAGGTGACGACAGAGGATGAGATGGCTGGATGGCATCACGGACTCGATGGACGTGAGTGTGAGTGAACTCCGGGAGATGGTGATGGACAGGGAGGCCTGGTGTGCTGCAATTCATAGGGTCGCAAAGAGTCGGACATGACTGAGCGACTGAACTGAACTGAACTGAAGAATATGAGAATATTACTTTTTCTAAAATATTGGTCATAAACACAATTAGTTTTGAAGATGTGCAAGTCTGTACTTTATTCTTACCCTAATCTAATGTATATTAATGTCAAGTATACTTCCATTCAAAAACACCTGAAAACTATCCTTTCCATTTGTGTCCTAGACTATCATTAGAGTAAAGCAAGTAAAGGCAACGTTCTATTTCTTCTGCCCAAGCCTATTCCAGAAGCTGTGGAGACATTAAAAAGTACTAAAGACGTGTTAGTGTTCATCTTTAGTCTATTAATTAAAAGCTACAAAGTACTACTAAGGAACACACACTGAGCTGTCCATATATCTAATGATCAGGTGATATGTGTGTTATGATACAACCATAATGTTCACAAGAAGCTCAAGGGAGTTATTTGGAATCTTGGTGGTATAGTTATGTCTATTATATCCCTATTTATAGAAAGATTCTAATGATATAATGGTCTTAATGAACTTGTTTTTAACAGGTTTACTCACTATCCTTTGAACTGTTCATCATCTCACTTAAACCAAAAGCAGATCCCCAATTATAGGTGTGATTTGAACAGTAAGAAAATACACTGATTTTAAAGGTTAGACCTCAAAGACAAAACGCATACTTTCCGTCCTTAAGGAGCTTATATACTATCGAAGATTCTGCAACAGGTATTTCGTTTTTCCTCTATTGTATATCACTCAGAGTTCTGACTGATACAAGCTGAAAAATGGTTATTCAGAGAAAAGTTTAATGAAATGACCTTCGGCACAGGTTTGGGCAAGAGGGAGGGAACGTGTAAGTCATACGGTGAATCCTGGAAGTCGTTCACCGCTGGGCCTGAAGCGGGGTAGGCAGATAAGGGCCTGGAGCCCGCGCAGGGGGCCCGCGTGGGAGCGCCGCGCGGGTGCAGCGCTGCCTCCTCTCGGGACCCTCGGCCCGGCCACAGCCCCCCGGCCGCGCAGGGATTGAAGAAAGACCCTCTAGACCCGTTCTCCTTCCTGCCTGAGGCTGAAACCAGCCACGAGCGCAGGCAAGGAAGTCCGCTAGCGCAGTTCCTGCAGAACAGCACCCCAAGGCGCCACCGGGGAGGGAAGAGGTGGAGCGGGGTCTGGGGGCGCGCACGTCCGCCGGCACTCACCGCCACGTGCTAATGGCCTTGACGCGCTGCGGTGAGTGAAGATAGCTCTGCGCTCGTTCAAAAGCCGGAGCAGCTCTATGGAGATCTGGGATCCTCGCTGTGTTCTGTTTCCTTCTCCTTAACCAACCCTCAACGCTTCATTATATACAAAACCAGATTTAGGATTTCTAAATTAAAATAATTCCATTTCACTTCCTTTTTAAAAATATTTTTGATGTGGGCCATTTTTAAAGCCCTTGCTGAGTTTGCTACAATGTTGTTTGCGTTTTGCATTTTGGTTTTTGGCTGCGAGGCCTGTGGGATCTTAACTCCCCAACCAGGGATCAAACTTGCACGACCTGCATCGAAAGCCGAAATCCCGCCACCAAGGAACGTCCTCACTTCCCTTGTTTTTAAAATCAAGACAAAAATTGTATGTGGGTTTGATATTTTAAGGTCAAAATCAAATGAGGTAATAAAATATGTAATATATTCACGGAGTCATTTACCTTACCCAGTTCTTCCATTATAGAACTAAAAGAATGTAGTCTAATTTTAATAAATGATAGCACCATTAAGAATTAAGTAAATTAAGCTAACAGCAAGTATATCAAATGCAGTTGACCTTTGAATTAAATGCTCTTCCTTTTCCACCCAGGAATAGTAGGCAGCACATTCAAACTCCTTTTGTCTAGTTGATATTTTGCTGTATCTCAAGTACATTGACAAACATTTATCTTACTTAGAGTTACTGAATTTGAAGCTGGATATTAAAACTCAGAATTAGACGACTTATGTGTTGAAGAAGGAACAATATATGGGGAATATAAAATCTTGGATAAAAGGCCTCTATTAAATAGCTTTGAGATTTTAAATTGACAACTTATGACTATAACTTTCAAAAATTTAAATATGGAAGGCCAAAATGAGCTACTGTAGCATAAAATAATGTTTTTAAATATTTTTTCGAGATTCAGTGAAGTCAGTGCACTAGAATTTTGCTGTTAATGTGAATGTAGTGACTTAAGTTAGACTTTATTAAATGTAGATGTTGAAGAACCAATACATATACACACACACTCACACACACACACACACACACACCCCTTAACAATATTGCATTGTGTAGGCACGCTCAGTCATGTCCAACTCTTTGCATCCTCAGGGGCTGTAGCTGCCAGCTTCCTCTGTCTATGGAATTTTCCAGGCATGAATGCTGGAGTGGGTTGCCGTTTCCTACTCCAGGGGATCATCCTGATCCAGGGATAGACCCTGTGCCTCTAGCATCTCCTGCATTGGCAGGTGGATTCTTTACCACTGAGCCACCTGGGAAGCCTAACTATATTAGAGTTGAGGGGTATAAATACATTTAAAAATTTTTTCAAATTGATGATCAATTACTACAGAATCAAAAGAGAGTAGCAAGTTTAAAAATCTCATTTAATTTTTTATTTTCATGAGGCTTATAAAATATGAAAATGACTAATGTTATTTAAATATTTTCAGGAATAAATATGTAGGATTCCATTTTATTTTTTTTTCTGTGATGCATTTGAGTAGTTGGGTATTTCAATTATTTCTGACACGTTATATGCCAACTAATACCTTGCAAAAGTTGCCTGGAACATACTTTTCTTTAGGCTTTTTCATTTTGTTTTATTGCTCATTTTCATTCCCCAAAGTATATGACATCTATAGTGCTATAACTGTAATTTAAAGGAATCCACTTGTGACAATAAGAATAATAAATTCTTGTATTTGAACAGAATTATAACTTTAAAAGCATTTCCATTTTAAATAAACGTTCTATCCTATCTTTATAATGAAATATTTTATGTATTATAAGTTTTTTCTTCCACTAGTAATTCTCATAACCCAGGAATCTTCATTGTTATTACTCTCAATTAAATTTTGTCACTATTCTCTATTATAAAATTTATTTTCTTTTACAAATAAGTTGTCTGGTCTTTCAAAAACATATCTTGGTTTTCCAATATTTTTACCTTCCTGGAAAATAAACTTAATTGTGTTTTTTTCCACCCCCTTTCCTTTTGGTTACATGTTAGAAACTATTTTTTAATCTATAGATCACCTACTACTTTCCCTTCCTATGACTGTTTCATCGACCCCCAAAAGTTGTGTAATTTCCCACCAGAGACATTGTTTCACTCAGTCTTCCCTCTCCATGCACTTCTCTTGCACAGGCAGTGACTCTCTTACCTGAGGTGGTAGCTATTTATTTTTACAAACCTTTTGTATCTTGGCTTCAGTTTTTCTATTTCTTCTGATCACTTCTGGTGGTCCAATAGCCTCTTCCTCCAATCACTAAATTCTAATTAAGTATAGCTTTCAATGATACTTCCTTAGAAATGTCTTTCTTGAAGTTCCTAGGACTCCTGTTTCAAGTATTTAATTTCTACATTATGCTTTCCATTGTTATTTTTCTTATAGTTTGTATTTTCATTTTTTCTAAACTCTCCCTACAGTAAGATCCCAGAGGTCTTAGTTCTTACTTGGATTTTAATATAGCTAGTATTAACAAATTAGCTTGATTAAGAAATATAGCTAGAAAAGAGAAATTCTATTTCTAAATATTTTTACACTTTTCTTTTTTTTTATTTTTATACTTTCTCTTGTAACCCAATTGTTTCTAAAGTTCTTATCAGCCTTGCTGGAGAAGTTTGATGAAAACAGACCAAAGAATGAATTACACAATTGAGACTACCCTGGTGGCTCAGATGGTAAAGCATCTGCCTGCAACGTGGGCAACCCGGGTTCAGTCCCTGGCTTGGGAAGATCCCTTGGAGAAGGAAATGGAGACCCACTCCAGGACTCTTGCCTGGAGAATTCCACGGACAGAGGAGCCTTGTAGGCTATAGTCCATGGGGTCGCGAAGAGTCGGACACGACTGAGTGACTTCACTTCACTCACTAACCTTTGGCTAAACTGCTAACACCAACACTTGATGTATGTCTTTCATGTTTCTTCTTTGTGTTTTCTAGTTCCTTTGGCTCGTGTTTCCCCCCTTCAAACTGTCTTCTAATCTGCCTCTGACTTTGTAATAATGTCCACTTCATCTGTGATTTTAAACAAAATCACAAACCACAGGTGGTTTTTGCTCCGCCTTATCTGGCTTATATGTTACATGTATTAAATCTTCTCTCCAATGGTCCTGTTATCTCCAAGGCAATTCCGTTATTAACTTTAAAACTGATAAAAGTCCTAAACATTGCTAGGGTCAGCTTCCATATGCTTTTCTTACATAATCTGCATGTTTATTGAATGTCTGCATATGAAAAATGTGTGGAGATTATTCAGAAGGGTAATTTTCTCACTCTTTCATTTTAACTCTTTTAAATCATTGAATGTGAGAATACAACTCAAATACTTGAACAGTCTCATTGGGATACACTATTGCATGATCTGTAACCACAAGTATAACATTTAATCAGAATTTTCTTTAGTCATTTTTTTTTTTTAATAGACTGCAGTTTTTAAGTTCACCAATCTGAGGTCATATAAATTTACACATAAGTCTTTCTTAGACTTGTCAGTTATGTACAGTTCATTAATGTTAAGGATTTCCATTCCTTTGTTCTTTATGAAATGTTTGTTAATTAATAATATTTGCACCTTACATTTTATTGTGGTACTTATTTACTCTTTTTTCCTTCTCAAAAAATTGGGATTTGAAATATCTCATTCTTTCATACACTTTATGAATTGTGCAATGAGAGATCATATTTAATGTTTTATTGTGATGTTTGAATAGAAATTCTCTTTCTCCCTCCCTTACATTAAATAGTTGAATATTTCCTTGTATATTTGCTGTCTACTTAAAATTATCTTGTGGCTTCCCTGGTGGTTCAGATGGTGAAGCATCTGCCTGCAAAGCGAGAGACCCGGGTTTAATCCCTGGGTTGGGAAGATCCTCTGGAGAAGGAAATGGCAGCCCACTCCAGTATTCTTGGCTGGAAAATCCCATGGATGGAGGAGCCTGGCAGGCTACAGTCCATGGGGTCACAAAGAGTCAGACACGACTGAGTGACTTCACTTCACTTCACTATAATTATCTTTACACTCTTGCTTTCCTCACATTTTTGTTCAGTAACAAATGCATGGCTTACCTTGTGATGCAGTATTTTCTAAAATTCTCATCAGATTGGCCAGATAGTAAGGTTAATAAATGAAAAGATCAAATGTTGTTTGATCAACAATCATGTTGTTTGATCAAAAATTGTTACTTGGAAGTACTCAATATTGTATTCAAATCATGGTAAGTCAGTTTGTTATTGTTGCGCTGCACTCCACAGGACCAAAAGGAATGCATTTGTCTAACTTTAAGAGCAAAGAATGAACCCAGGGTTAATAACAGAGACATCAATGGTTTAATGGCTGGGGAGCTTCCATGTCTAAAGCAAGGTCCTGGGACAATACCCCACCCTCTGCAGCATAAGGTGGGCAGCATCTGGTTCCAGTCTTTGTTGGGGGAGAAGGAAAGAAGAGATTTCCCGTTACAGCGGAACTGACGTCAGGTGGGCTCCTTAGTTTCTAGGGAGCCAGTATAGGGGCACGCCTCTCACTACCCTTTTGATAAGAACAATCGCTAGCTGGGGCCTGGGGAAAATACTTAAAAAGGTGAGTCAAGTGTGATAGGTGAAGCAGGCACGATCAGGCAGGGGACGTACAGAGAACAAGAGAACAGCCATCTTGAGTCACCTGACCACACAGTTATGCACTGTTTTCTTTCATATTTTTGTTTTGTATTTTCTTCGGTTATATTTTCCTAAGGTTGAAGGTTCATATTCCTCTTATTGTTTATCTATCATTATTGATTAGTGTTTGTGCTACATGATCTAATTTAAAATAACGTTAAAAAACACATAAGGAATAGAAAGTTGTTCATGAGAACTTTGATATGATAATTTTGGGAAAGCTTTTTTTTTTTTAATACAGACATATTATGTCCATCCTCATGATTTTGCCAAGGTAATTATTGTCTGCAATAGTCCTGAGTGGTATAGTGCAACACGTCTTCCAGAATGTCCCTGACAATGTCCAAAACTATGTTGTTGCTGTTGTTTTAGTTGCTAAGTTGTATCGGACTCTTGCGACCCCAAGGACTATAGACCACATGCTTCTCTGCCCATGGGATTTCCCAGGCAGGAGGACTAGCGTGATTTGTCATTTTCTTCTCCAGGGGATCTTCTCAGCTCAGGTACTGAACCTGCACCTGCTGCCTTGGCAGGTGGCTTCTTTACCCCTGAACCACGAGGGAAGCCGGGTCTATAGCTACATGACTGCTCTATCCCTGCTGTTGTATCCTTGTTCAGTCGCTAAGTTGTGTGTGACTCTTTGTGACCCCATAGACTGCAGCATGCCAGGCTTCCCTTTCCTACACTGTCTCCCAGAGTTTGCTCAGATTCATGTCCATTGACTTGAT
The DNA here is from genome assembly GCA_917880005.1 of Nanger dama. Taxonomy (NCBI): domain Eukaryota; kingdom Metazoa; phylum Chordata; class Mammalia; order Artiodactyla; family Bovidae; genus Nanger; species Nanger dama. Next base: position 2,871,675 of record CAKJTW010000035.1, on the reverse strand, counting down.
GATGCTATCTAACCATCTCATCTTCATCCTGGGCCTGATATTTGATGAATAATTAAGACAAAATTACTACTGCTAAATATATACAGAGGAGAAAAAAATCCACCTTTGGATAGACCTTCTTTACTACGAGAAAGATCATGGAAAAGCTTCTCTTAATTACACAAAAGTAAAATGAGAGAATGTCTCATTATGTTATTTAAATTTTGAAATAAAATATTTTGTAATTTTATGAGACTGTAATTCTTCAAAGCCTATGGAATACCAAGAAAACAGATGGTTTGAATAAAGAAAACACTGGTCTTCTGAAAGAGAAAGGACAATAGCACAATATTTGCTTTCTAGAATTTGAAATTTTTGAAAATCATTCAGAAGGAACATGAGCCTTGTGATTAAATTAACCTAGAAGGAATGACTATCAAAAGCACTAAAGCTGACTGATCAGGAACAAAGACAAATTCTGAATTGATGACCTGAACTTGATTACGGAGGATTTCATTTTACATGTCACGTGCCTTATTTCACTCAGGACACAGATATTATAGCTTTGTTTCTGGGTTTCGAGAACACAGAATTAGGTGGAATCTATAAAACTGTCATATAACAAAATTATTAATGGATGGGTTAGATGATTCAATAATACACAATTGCAGAATTTCATTGGCTCGAAACAGGCTTTATAACTGCATTGGCAATGCTGGTCGGTAGGGACATTTGCTGATGTTTACCAGTTAAAGTGCAGGCAGATAAAGGTTCTTTGTAAACATATACTGCAATGATTTTCTCAGCAAAGGAACAAATGATTTAAAAAAATCACCTCTTAAATGATTTCATGCAAAAGTGAGGATTGCTTATGTTTCTCACATTTCATTGTCTAAAGCATACCATATGGCCATGGTTAACTTAAAAGACTCAGGGAATCTGACCTCTGTCTTGAAGTATAATACAAGACAGATTGGTGAGCAGCACTACTGACCGCTTCAGCATTACATGCTTAAATATTGTAAAGGTTTCTTTACATTTTGCCAATGATAGATGCACAGTTGTCTAGACATCACGTAAGTTAATTTACAGTGATATGATTCAGTGAAACCAAAAAATCCACCAATATAAAAATTCTCTTTGGGTTTAATTTAGCACATTTCCCCTTCTGTCTCTAAATTTTATTTCTCATGCACTTAATACTGTATCACAAAAAATGGATTAAAGCATCAATATATATTTTAAGTGTTGTAAAATATAAGAAAATGCGTTTTTTAATGTAAATTAGTGTAAATAGTTTGAATGTTTGGGCTTTCATTTTGTTAAAAACAGTTCATTCTTCAGATTCTTTAATTGGCATATACTTTATTGATTCATTTTATTTACTTCTTTTATTTCAGACCTTTTCATTTTGCAAATTATTCTACCTGACTTATATCTCAGATTTAGCACAGTAGCCAGAAAGGTTTGGAGGTTTAGTAAATAAATAAATGAAAAAATAAATGAGAAGTCATTTATACATTGTGCTTTAACTGTATGGCTGTAGAGGTTTTTAAAACTTATAATGTCTGAAGTGGGCTTCCTAGATGGATCACTGGTAATGAATCTGCCTGCCAATGCAGGAGACGCAGGTTCAAGCCTGGGTCATGGAGATGCCCTGGATTAGGAAAATGGGAACCCGCTCCAGTATTCTTGCCTGGAGAATTCCATGGACAAAGGAACCTAGCGGGTTACAGTCTACCAGGTCGCAAAGAGTCAGACAGGACTGAGCACCTAAACATACGTGCTAATGTCTGATATAAATAATATTTAAAAATAAAGCTCTTTCGTCTCCTGTGAAGAATAAAACATTAAGTGTTAGTCAAACTTTGATTTTTTTGCTATTGACTAAAGTCTACTGAAACCTCATAAATTACTGTCAAACACTGATTTGCAGAATACCACCCAACTATGTGGTGATTTATGTTACAAACAATAGATACAGTCTATCTTTAAATATTAATCAATCTATGTCTTTGCTGATAATCCACATGATTTGTAATGAAAAATATATTCTTATTGATGCCATTATTATAATGTTGTGAGCTTTGGGAAGTGAAGAGGTAGTTTCATCTTACAGCTCTCTCTCTTAAAGTGTAGACTTTAGAATACTCTCTTTTGTTGTTACTGTATAGATTAATATATTAAAATTCTGTGTTGTTTTTTTTTTTGCAAATTTTATCATGTAATGACTTCACTTGGAATTTAATTTGTCTCTGGAGATTTAATTTTGCTACTATTTATGGCTTTACAAAATAAGGTCTCAATGAATATTAAAGTAAGAAGTTTTTATAATATTTTACAATAACTTTAAGATGAATGGCATCACTGAATCAATGGACATGAGTCTGAGCAAAGTCCAGGAGACAGTGAAATACAGGGAAGCCTGGCGTGCCGCAGTGTGTGGGGTCACAGAGAGCTGGACACAACTGAGTGAATGAACATCTACAACACTGACTTTAGCTTTTACATGGCAGGGGACAGTCAGCACCATAGCAAGCACTACCAATAAGTATCAACTTCCAAAACAATATTTTACAGTAAACATCAATGATTTTAACACAATTTTATTATAATAATTTCTATTTAAGTAGTATAGATTAATTAAATTTGATAAGCAAAGCTTTTAATTCAAAAGTTAAAGTGTTTTTATTGCACTGTTGTTCATGCTCACTGAAGAAGAAAATAGATATTTTAAAATGAATCCTAATTATCTTGTAGATAAACATTATCTTTCTCTGACCCAAGAATAATTATATATTCTGATTTTCCATAAACTGAAGAATATTCTTCGTTTAATAACAGAAGGTATCAACTCCACCAAATTTTTCTTTGGCCTATATTTGTTTAAGTAAAATCGTTAGGCCTCTGTAAAGAATCAGTGTTCTATTTCAAGTGTTTAGTCTTTAAGACAAGCCAAACAAATTGATTATATGGAAGACTTCTAAATCTAGACAAGCTGAGAGTCAAGGTTGGGGAGTTATTTGGATGCTTCTAATCAGAAAGCAACTCTTAACTATCACAAAGAAAATCCCTCCAAAACCAGCATTTGAAACTCAACAAGATAATCAGAAGTCACCATGTGAAAGCATCATGAAGACTTTGGGCTCTAAAATTATCTATCCAAAGAGAGGAAAATGAGGATGCTGTTGTGTATAATCTGGGATCAGCATAGTATTCATAAATAAAAGAAAAAATACTTGAATAAGAAAATTCTAAGACTTAAAGAGTAAAATAAGTCTTCCCAATTACTCTTCTCTAGTGGGTCAGATGGTAAAGAATCTGCCTGCAGTGTAAGAGATCAGGATTTGATCCTCGTGTCAGGAAGATCCCCTGGAGAAGGGAATGGCTACTCACTCCAGGATTCTTGCCTGGGAAATCCCATGGACAGAGGAGCCTGGCGGGCTACAGTCCGTGGGGTCTCAAAGGACATGGCTGAGAGACTACTGCTGAAATGACTGTATAAAATACAATGGGCTAAAGTGTAATTATAATTAGTCAGCACAATGTGAAGTGAATTTTTTTTTTTTTTTTGCTGGGGGAGTTGCTTCGAGCCTTAGCTGTGACGTGCAGGATGCACACCGAGCCACGTGGGACCTTCCACTGTGGCGCGCGTGCTGTGGGTAGAAAGAAACAGTGGTCTGTCTCAGGCCAATGCAGGCAAGAGTCAGAGTGTGACTTTCCAAGCATCTCCTCGTCTGCTCTAGGGACCTAAAGATCATGTCGTTCAGCTGGTGCACTTACAAAATTGTGGAGGCGCATCTATCAACAGGAGCATTTGAACAGGCACATGGAGTAGAGCCCTCGTAGAGGAGATCTGACAAGCATTGTGGGCAAGGCATCATTTTTGGTTGGACTGAGCACCTGAGGCTTTCAGGCTTTCTGCTCTTGCAGCATGTCTGAACATATCCTACTCTTATCTTACAGCCTCTTGCCTAGGGCATTTGCTGTAGTTTCACCAGTGAAGTCTAATGATTTTTCCTTATAATATTCAATCAGGTGACAGGACAGTGGCCTCCCTGAGTGCCTTGCTCTCATTAACCTTAAAACCTTAGTCAGATTCTGTCAGGTGATGTTTTCATAACAAACAACTTAAATTTCAGTGTTTGAAGCCGAAAGGATTAATTTCTCTTATAACACCTGTCTGCTTGGGTGCAGGTTAGCAATGGCTCTGATGCATAGGTATTCTTCATTGAAAAACAGACCATCTAGGGGCTGCATGGATGAAAGAGAAATATATCGGGGAAGCATACATGGGTTTTTAAGTTTCTGCTCAGTACTAGCACTTGTCATTTTTACAAGTTGTTTTCAGAGGCAAATGACCAATTTGGGAGTAAATGAAATAGGAAGTATAATCATTTCACAAGGAGAGGCAAAAAAAAATCATAATAATTGGAAGCAATAACAAAATATACAGCCCTTCCTTTCTTTAATTATTTTCCTCTGTGGTATTGCCTAACATTATGCTTGGAACATGGTGGTAAATATTTTGAGTCAATGGCTTTTATTGCCCAACACTCAAATGTTATTGTTCCTTAAAAGTTGCCTCTTATAAACAAATGTAGTTTTGCATCCAGAAAATACCAGAATAAATGTTCAAACTCACTCCTTTTATATTATACATTGTCTTTTAATGAAGTTTAACATTATATTAACTTTTTAATCACAGATAATATTATATTACCGACTCATATAATTATAAGCTCAACTTAACAGCCTAATATTTTATACTCTCCTCATACTGCTTTTCTGCACTTAAATCATTATGCCTTAAGAACAGAATGCAGTGTTTATTCATATTAAGTTATATCTAAGAAAAAGATAGTTTGACCCCATTTATCCAGATTGTTCAGAATTTTTGGAATCATGGTTTTGTCATCCAACATATCCTCCTTAACTGTGATTCACAGCCTTCCTATCTATCCACTTGAGCCCTAAGTTCAGTAGGAATACAAAACTGAAGACCGTAGAAATGTTCCAATCATAGAAAATGCTTTAAAAGGTGATATTAGTCAAATGTCCCAGAACACATTAGACATGGTCCCCAAATTATGGGCTTCCCTGTGGCTCAGTAAATAAAGAATCTGCCTGCAAGGGGAAGTAGACGATACAAGTTCCAGCCCCGAGTCAGGATGATCCCCTGGAGAAGGAAATGGCAACCCACTCCTGTATTCTTATATTCTTAATTGAGAAATGCCACGGACAGAGGAGCCTGGTGGGCTACAGTCCTCAGGGTCTCAAAAGCTGGACACAACTTAACTACTGACCCACCACCACCAACCCAAATACAATTTTTATTACATCTGGAATATAAGTGACAAATTGAACCAGAGACTCCAAAATTTGGCTTACTCTTAACACCAGATGCTCTAGGCATAACACATCTTGCAGTCTATGTGATGAATTTTGGATATGTCTTTTTTAGAAACCTGTTGGAGCAAGGAGAAATATTTTAAAGAAAAGAGGTTACGATTTAGAGATACATATAGCTCTTTAGCGATGAAGTGAAGTTGCTCAGTTGTGTCCAACTCTTTGAGACCCTGTGTATGGTAACCTACCAGGCTCCTCCGTCCATAGGATTTTCTAGGCAAGAGTACTGGAGTGTGTTGCCATTTCCTTCACCAAGGGATCTTCCTGATTCATGGATCAAACCCAAGCCTCGCATATTGCAGGCACAGGCTTTAACTTCTCAGCCACCAGGGAAGCCCAGATCTTCAGTGATAACATCTATGTATTTTTATTTATCGCATATGGTGATAAATGGTAATCATCTTATCTAATTTTCTTCGTGTAACCAATTATCTGAGTGCTACTCAAGAATAATTCATGGTTTCCCACAGATTTATGAAAAATATATTACTGCCATCTTTGTCATTATATAGCAATTCATGTGAAAGAAGGCACTTATTAACAGTTTGCAGAAATCAAGATTGTAGACATCTTGGGTAGGAGGCATTATCTTGTCAATCATTTTTATAAACCTATTTACTTTTATTCACATCACTTTATATGATTACCTTTTAAATTAGTCAAGAGGACAAAGATGAAGAAATATGGAATCCTACTGTTTTTTAAATTATCTATATAATTATGTTTATTGACACTCAATGTATGTGTGTGTATGTGTATTGAATTACTGTCTGGTGCCAATTGTTTTCAGCTCAATGAACTTCCTTTTGTATTTCTTAGTAACATTATATCAGCATTTCTTTATCTAAGAGAGTTTTTATTTAATCTTCATTTATGTGGCTCCTTGAGCTATTCTTCTTGGAGTCTGATGAGTTTTTTTAATACATGAATTAAATTTCAATAAATTCGAGTAGTTGCCAACTGTTATTTCTTTGAGTATTTTTTCTTCTCTTATTTTCCTTTATCTCTCTGATACCACCATTGCATGTATTTTTGCATGCTTAATGGTGGCCTACATTTCCTTGAGGCTCTCCTCATTTATCTTTATTCATTTTTCTTGTTTTTTTTTTGACATGCATGATCTCCATGAGTCTATCATCAGATTACTTATTCTTTCTTCTGTCAATTCATATCTCCTTGTGAGACCCCCAGTAAATATTACTTTTCATTTCAGTTATTTATTTTCCAACTTCATAATTTCTTCTGGTTTTATTTTATGAATTCTATCTCTGTGTTGATATTCTCTACTTGACATGATATAGCCGTTATGCTTTCATTTATTTCCTTAATCATAGTTCCTTTAATTCCATAAACCTGTTTATAATGGGCTTTATGAAACTCTTTGTAATTTGAGGCTTTTGTTTTTGTTTTTTCCTGATAAATCTGGACATCTGGTCACTCGCATAGGAAATGTTTGTTACCTTTCCAGCATATAAGTTAAATATTCCTGTTTCTTAGCATGTCTCATATTATTTCTGTTGTCAAAGCTGGACATTTTCGGTAATATGCTTTACCAGCTCTGGGCTCTGACCTTCCATTTCTCCAGTTTTGCTCCTGTTACTCTCTTTTTTCTTACATCAGTGACTCACTGGACTACTTTGGTGGAGTTTGGGGAGATCTGTGTTCTTGGCTGCAGCCGTCAGGAGTGGATTCTCTACCTCCCTGGCAAGGAGTTGAGGAGCAAAAATTATTCTTGTTCAGCTACCAAAGTCTTTCTTGCCAAGTTTTCGTTGGTTTTCTTGATTAGATGATTTTTCATTTGCCAGTTAAAATTTGCTCATTTTTATGTTTTCTTAACAGGCTATATGTGGAGGAGATGGAAAGTTTTCACAACTCAGCTTAAAATACGCTTTAGTGTAAAGTGGTATTTCACTCTTTCTTTAATTCTAATAAATGGACTCTAGCTTTTTTAAAAGCCTTTTTTCCCCCAGTCTTACTATATAGGGAATAAAACCTCAGAAGCATTTTAGAATGTAACACAGACTTACATCTCCTTCTCTGTGGGATTTTATATCACTTTTAAGAAGTCTTTTGTTTGATTATTTGGTTTTTACAATCTTTCCATAAATCACCTCAAAGATAAATCATTGACCAATTTTCTAGTGCATTACTTGGAACTTTCTCTTTAATCTACCCTAGATACAATGGCCTGCCTACTCTCCTCATTTCAGTTCTCCACTCATTCATTTTACTCCTTCACTGCTATCATTACAAAGCTCATTCATTTACCACTGAAACTAACCGTCTACGCCTTTCTCTTTGTAACTTTCTTCCTCACTCCAAACATCTACTCACCAGCTTTCCTAGGGGTTGCCTACTCAGCAACTTCCGAAAGCCCACTTTTCTATAAGCTGAGAATAGAGAGATTGAGAAAATCAACAATTTTATTCAGATTTTAAAATGTCTGCTATATCTCCTATTGTCATTATATTTCCAATGACACTATCTTAAAATAGAAACTACTTTCTTCTTACTGTCTCTAGTGAACAATCTAGATTTCTTGCCTTAAAATATTTTCTGTCAAAATATCTTCCACGACTTTGATGAAGTAGATGAAGACATAGAAATTCTAACAATATTAAATGATATTAAAATGTTAACTACTTTACTACAGATTATCTTTTAAAATCCTCTCTGAAACACCATATGATAGATGAAACTCTTAAAATCAAGTTCAAGATGAGGAAATAAAGGTTCATAAAGAACAAATGGCATGCCTAAATGATAAAGACTAAACTAACTGTCAAGGTCTTTGAGTATTCTTATAGTACAACTACCATGTTTCTCAGCCACAATAAAATATTTACTCTGGTGCGCTTTATATAATTTGGTTTGTGCTTATTTTAATCCTTTACTATATTCTGCTTTATAGTAAATCATTATGTGGCTATGCATTCAGTATCCTTTTAGACTCTGCAGTTGATAAGGGTAGAAATCATTTCCCAAGTGTCTATTAAATGATTTGATGTAGAGTCACTCAGTAACAGTTAAATGAGTCTTTCCCATTAAAGACATTTAAAGACTATTGTTAATTAATAGCTTCATTATTTTCTAGTTTTGCGGTAGTTGAATAACGTTTTCCTTCCTTTAAGAGAGATACTAATTTCATCATCTTGGCCTTTTTCTAATTGTGTCATTATGAACTCCCTGCCCAAATCTAGCCTGAAGCTTCAGCTAGTTAGATATGTTTTGTAACTTTCCCTAAAGGACTATTAAATCAGCATCCCTGAATTAACCATTATTCAGTAATGGCTAAAGAGATGCCCAAGGGCTTATGCCTATTCTTGTAATCACTATAAGGATTTTTAAAATAGCTGTTTCAGTTCAGTCACTTAGTCCTGGACAACTCTTTGCAACCCCAAGAACTGCAGAACCCCAGGCTTCCTTATCCAAATTCCTGGAGTTTACTCAAACTCATATCCAGTGAGTGGGTAATGCCATCCAACCACCTCATCCTCTGTCATCCCTGTCTTCTCCTGCCTCAGTCTTTCCCAGCATCAGGGTCTTTTCCACTGAGTCAGCTCTTCCCATCATGTAGCCAAAGTATTGGAGTTTCAGCTTCAGCATCAGTTCTTCCAATGAATATTCAGGACTGATTTTCTTTAAGATTGAGTGGCTTGATCTCCTTGCAGTCCAAGGGACTCTCAAGAGTCTTCTCCAACACCACAGTTCAAAAGCACCAGTTCTCCAGCACTCAGCTTTCTTTGTAGTCCAACTCTCACATCCATACATGACCACTGGAAAAATTGCCAACATCTGTTGGATCATCGAGAAAAGCAAGAGAGTTCCAGAAAAAATCTACGTCTGCTTAACTGACTACACCAAAGCCTTTGACTGTGTGCATCACAACAAATTATGGAAAATTCTTAAAGAAATGGGAACATCAGACCACCTTACCTGTCTCATGAGGAATCTGCATGCAGATCTGTATACATCTTTGTTTAGACAGTTATCTAAATGCATGCTCTATATGTGTTTGTCAATTTGTCTACCCATCTATCTTTTTAACTTCCCCAATAAGCTAGTATCTCATCATCTACTAATTATCAACATGTTTGCTCAGTGATTTATCAATCTATGATTTATTTGCCTTTCTAAGAATGAGTGTACATGCATGAATTTTATTCAGCTATACACATAGAATATAAATAAATATACAGAGTACCTATTTTTTCTCATTTAAGTTGAAATAATGGGCAGCTTCCATTCCATTCATTATGAACCCAACTGCAAAGTGATTAGAGATTTCATGAGGTATGCGGCAGCCCAGAATACTTGATTAGAGCTCTCTTGTTTCAAGCAGTCAATGTTGATAGGCTAGCTTTATAAGCATATACGGTCCTTTTACAAGGTACGGAGCCTCATAGACTCTGCTCGTAGGGAGTGGAAATTTTTACTGAAAACTGAAGCCCTAGGATCTAGGATTCAACTTTCTCAGGTAAAATTTTCCACGAGACCTTTTTTTCCTCTATGAGATTCTGCATGGGAGTAGGGTTTATGGCACTCATTCCTCAGAATATCTACAAAGTTTTGGATCTTTCTAAGTTCTTACTACATGCTTCAAAATCATTTTTCAAGGAAAAACATATATTCTTCTCTATCATCCTAAAATCAAAGAAATCCTGTCTAGTTTCTCTTCAAAGGACTTAGAGACATATTGTTGATCTTTCTATCCTGAGAGGAGGTCAAATCAGGTGAACTGGATGCTTAGGTAAATTAGTATGTGTTGTGTTTTTTTTTCCTTATGTAATCATCCCTTTACATGTATCCACATTAGTTAATTTATTCATATATCATCTAGTGCTAATTAATATATACATAATGTCTATTGTGTGTTATGCATGTATGAGAGTCTGTGTGCTACCTGTAGCATCTTGTGGAGATTTAATTGGTCATCTGGAAAAAGTCAGTTTTCATTGCAATCACAAAGAAGGGAAATACCAAAGAATGCTCAAACTACCATACAGATGCACTTATTTCACATTCTAGCAAGATTATGATCACAATTCTTCAAGCTAGGCTTCAGAATTACATGCAAGGATAATTTTCAGATGTACATCCTGGGTTTTGAAAAGGCAGAGAACCAGATCAAACTGCCAACATTCATTGGATCATGGAGAAAGGAGAGGATTCCTCACAAGCATCTACTTCTGCTTCATTGACTATGAAAAAGCCTTTGACTGGGCGGATCATACAAATACAGTGGAAAGTACCAGACCGCTTTACCTACCTCCTGAGAAACGTGTATGAAGATCAAGAAACAATGGTTAGAACTGAACGTGGAACAACAGACAGGTTCACAGCTGGAAAAGGAGTACATCACGTTCGTCAAAGCTGTCTATAGTCACTCTGCTTATTTAACTTATATACAGAGAACGTCAATGAGAAATGCCAGGCTGAATGAATCACAAGGTAGAATCAAGATTGCTGAGAGAAATATCAATGATCTCAGATATTCAGATGATAGCCCTCTAATGGCAAAAAATGAAGAACCAAGGAGCCGTTTGATGATGGTGAAAGAGGAAAAACTGGCTTGAAACAACATTCTAAAAACTAAGGTCATGGTATATGGTCCCACCATTTTATGGCATATATAATGGGAGAAACTGGGAGCAGGGACATGTTCTCATTTCTTAGGCCCCAAAATCCCTGCAGAGAGTGACAGCAGCCATGAAATTCCAGAATGCTTGCTCCTTGGAAGGAAAGCTATGACAAACCTATGCAGAGTATCAAAAAGCAGAGACATCACTTTGTTGACAAAGGCCCATATAGTAAAAGAATTTGTTTTACCAGTAGTCATGTGCAGATGTGAGTGTTGGACCACAAGGAAGGTTGAGCACCAAGGAATTTATGTTTTCAAGTTGTGGTCCTAGAGAAGATTCCTGAGAGTCCCCTTGGACTGCAAGGAGATCAAACCAGCAAATCATAAAGGAAATCAAACCTGAATATCCATTGGAAGGACTGATGCTGAAGCTGAAGCTCTGATACTTTGGTTACCTGATGTAAAGAGCTGACTAACTGGAAAAGACCCAGATGCTGGGAAAGATTGAAGGCAAAAGGAGAGGGGGTGGCAGAGGATGAGATGGTTAGATCACATCACCAACTCAATGGACATGAATTTGAGAAAACTCTGGGACAGTGAAGGATAGGGGAGTCTGACATGCTGTAGTCCATGGGGTTGCAAAGAGTTGAACATGATTTAATGACAGAAGAACAACAAACAAAATTATCAATGGCATTTTTCAGAGATTTACAGCAAAAATGTTTACAATTTATATGGAAACACAGAGATCTTGAATAGCTAAAACATTCTTGAGAGAGAAAAAGAGAGTTGGAGGAATCAGGCTCCCTGACTTCACACTATACTACAAAGCTACAGTTGATTAAAACAGTATGGTACTGGCACACACACACACACACACACACACACACACACACACACACAAATAAAACAGAATTAGATCAGTGGAAAATGACAGAAAGTCCAGGGATAAACCCACATACTTATTACGTGTCATCTAGTCTGTGACAAAGGAGCAAGTATATGCAATGTAGAAAATACAATCTCTTCAATACATGATGTTAGGAAAACTATCAAGTTTGATGTAAAAGAATGAAATTAGAACATTTTCTAACACCATACACAAACTTAAACCAAAAAAAAATGAATTAAAACCTAAATGTAAGGCTGGATACTACAAAATCCTTATAGGAAAATATTGGAAGAATAATGCCATGATCTTCAGTTCAGTTCAGTTTAGTAGCTCAGTCATGTCTGACTCTTTGCGACCCCATAAAATGCAGCATGCCAGTCCTCTCTGTCCATCACCAACTCCCAGAGTCCACCCAAACCCATGTCCATTGAGTCAGTGATGCCATCCAACCATCTCATCCTCTGTCATTCCCTTCTCCTCCTGCCCTCAATCTTTCTCAGCATCAGGGTCCTTTCCAATGAGTCAGCTTGTCACATGAGATGGCCAAAGTATTGGAGCTTCAGCTTCAACATCAGTCCTTCCAATGAACACCCAGGACTGATCTCCTTTATGATGGACTGGTTGGATCTCCTTGCAACCCAAGGGGCTCTCAAGAGTCTTCTTCAACACCACAGTTCAAAAGCATCAATTCTTTGGCACTCAGCTTTCTTTAGAATCCAACTCTCACATCCATAGATGACTACCGGAAAAACCATAGTCTTGACTAGATGGACATTTGTTGGCAAAGTAATATCTCCACTTTTCAATATGCTGTCTAAGTTGGTCATTTCTTTCCTTCCAAGGAGTAAGCGGCTTTTAATTTCATGGCTGCAGTCACCATCTGCAGTGATTTTGGAGCCCGGAAAAATAAAATCAGCCACCGTTTCCACTGTTTCCCCATCTATTTCCCATGAAAAGATGGGACTGGATGCCATGATCTTAGTTTCCTTAATGTTGAGCTTTAAAGTTAACTTTTTCACTCTCCTCTTTCACTTTCATCAAGAAGCTATTTAGCTCTTCTTCCCTTCCTGCCAGAAGGGTGGTGTCATCTGCTTATTTGAGGTTATTGATATTTCTCCCAGAAATCTTGATCTTGATTCCAGTTTGTGCTTCATCCAGCCCAGCATTTCGCATAATGTACTCCGGATTTAAGTTTAAAAGGAGGGTGACAATATACAACCTTGATGTACTCCTTTTCCAATTTGGAACCAGTCTGTTGTTCCAAGTCCAGTTCTAACTGGACTTTGCTTCTTGACTTTCTCACAGATTTTTCAGAAGGCAAGTCAGGTAGTCTGGTATTCCCACCTCTTTGAAAAGTTTCCAGTTTATTGTGATCCACACAGTCAAAGTCTGCGGCATAGTCAAGAAAGCAGAAGTAGATGTTTTTCTGGAACACTCTTGCTTTTTCGATGATTCAGCAAATGTTGGCAATTTGATTTCTGTTTCCACTGCCTTTTCTAAATCCGGCTTGAACATCTGGAAGTTCACAGTTCATGTACTGTTGAAGCTTGGCTTGAATAATTTTGAGCATGACTTTGTTAAAGTGTGAGATGAGTGCAATTGTGTGGTAGCTTGAACACTCTTTGGCATTGCCTTTCTATGGGATTGGAATGAAAATCGATCTCCCAGTCCTGGGGCCACTGCTGAGTTTTCAAAATTTGCAGTGCAGCACCTTAGCAGCATCATATTTTAGGATTTGAAACAGCTCAACTGAAATTCCATCCCCTCCACTAGCTTTGTTCACAATGATGCTTCCTAAGGCCCCCTTGACTTCGTATTCCAGGATGTCTGCCTAGGTGGGTGATCACACCATTGTGGTTATCTGGGTCATGAAGATGTTTTTGTACAGTTCTTCTGTGTCTTCTCACCACCTCTTCTTAATATTTTTCGCTTCTGTTAGGTCCATACCACTTCTGTGCTTTATTGAGCCCATCTTTGCATGAAATGTTCTCTTGCTATCTCTAATTTTCTTGAAGAGATCTCTAACCTTTCCCATTCTATTGTTTTCTCTATTTCTTTGCAATGACCACTGAGGAAGGCTTTCTTATCTCTCCTTGCTATTCTTTGGAACTCTGCATGCACATGCTTATATCTTTCCTTTTCTCCTTTGCAAAGGCTTCTCTTCTTTTCTCAGCTATTTGCAAGGCCTCCTCAGGCAACCATTTTGCCTTTTGCATTTCTTTTTTGCATGACAAACCTAGACAGCATATTAAAAGTGGAGACATCACTTCTGAGAGTCCCAAGGACTGCAGTGAGTTCAAACCAGTCAATTCTAAAATAAATCAATCTTCAATATTTGAAAAGACTGATGCTAAAACTGAAACTCCAATACTTTGACTACCTGATGTGAAGAGTCAACTCATTGAAAAAAGTTCCTGATGGTGATGATTGAAGGCAAAAATGGAAGTCTATGTCAGAGAATGAGATGGCTAGATGGCATCACAGACTCAATGGACATGAATTTGAGCAAAGTAGGAGAGATAGTGGGGGACAGAGCAGGCTGGCATGCTACAGTCCATGGAATCTGAAACTGTCGGACATGACTTAGTGACCGAACAACAAACAATGGTTCAAAAATATGTGGCTGACTCTCATATACATGTTAAAAAATGAAAGACACATATAAAAGAGCCCATTTTATGTACTCCTCATCACATAGAGTTCAAGAAAGCATAATAATTTGTTTGTGGTCTCAGGATAATTTATCATAGGCATTACCAAATGGAAAGTGGTGAAGGGTCCTTCTGAGGTTCTGATAATTCTCTAAATGTTTTCCTATGTGCTGTTACAGATATATTCATTCTGTAGAATTTAATTGACTTATACAGGTATTAAGATCTTATACTTTATTCTCTGTGTGTTGTACTTCAAGAGAAAGTTAATAAAACTGTTATTATTAAGGCCTAAAAATATATCTGAAAGCCTAAAACCTGGACCTGCTAAGGAGATGGTTTGCCATATAAATTTCTTGATTTTACAGTAAGTACTAAATATTCTAAAGTTATTACTAGTTGTTTGCCCTTGAATAGAAAGCAGAAAGTTAGCCAGATATTCAGAAATGCTGGACAAGCCCAAAGGGAATTATAGATAAAGAAGTATCTAAGGGACTGACAGGACCCTCATTCTGATCTGCACGTTCCTGTGGCTGAGCTCCTTCTTAAAATCTTTAGGGCCAGGGAACTGTGTACTCTGATTGCGGTCACCACCATGTCCTTAGGTTTGTTGGAATAATTTAGTGACATTCAGTTCAGTTCAGTTCAGTTCAGTCGCTTAGTCGTGTCTGACTCTTTGTGATCCCATGAATCGCAGCACACCAGGCCTCCCTGTCCATCACCATCTCCCGGAGTTCACTCAGATTCACGTCCATCAAGTCCGTGATGCCATCCAGCCATCTCATCCTCGCTCGTCCCCTTCTCCTCCTGCCCCCAATCCCTCCCACAATCAGAGTCTTTTCCAATAAGTCAACTCTTTGCATGAGGTAGCCAAAGTACTGGAGTTTCAGCTTTAGCATCATTCCTTCCAAAGAATCCCAGGGCTGATCTCCTTCAGAATGTACTGGTTGGATCTCCTTGTAGTCTAAGGGACTCTCAAGAGTCTTCTCTAACACCACAGTTCAAAGGCATCAATTCTTTGTCACTCAGCCTTCTTCACAGTCCAACTCTCACATCCATACATGACTGCTGGAAGAGCCATAGCCTGGACTAGACGGACCTTAGTCGGCAAAGTAATGTCTCTGCTTTTCAATATATTATCTAGGTGGGTCATAACTTTTCTTCCAAGGAGTAAGCGTCTTCTAATTTCATGGCTGCAGTCACCATCTGCAGTGATTTTGGAGCCCAAAAAACAAAGTCTGACACTGTTTCCACTATTTCCCCATCTATTTCTCATGAAGTGATGGGACCAGATGCCATGATCTTAGTTTTCTGAATATTGAACTTTAAGCCAACTTTTTCACTCTCCTCTTTCACTTTCATCAAGAGACTTTTTAGCTCCTCTTCACTTTCTGCCATAAGGGTGGTGTCATCTGCATATATGAGTTATTGATATTTCTCCCGGCAATCTTGACTCTAGCTTGAGTTTCTTCCAGTCCAGCGTTTCTCATGACGTACTCTGCATAGAAATTAAATAAGCAGGATGACAATATACAGCCTTGACATACTCCTTTTCCTATTTGGAACCAGTCTGTTGTTCCAAGTCCAGTTCTAACTGTTGCTTCCTGACCTGCATACAGATTTCTCAAGAGGCATGTTAGGTGGTCTGGTATTCCCATCTCTTTCAGAATTTTCCACTATCGACATTTGCAACTTCGCACAAGGTTGGTTTGAATGTATTACAATGGAACAGCATTATAACCCTGAGGAAAAGAACCAACTTGTAATATGAAAGTATAAAATAAATCTTAAGATGTAAAATTAAAACATAAAATTTCTTTAGGAGAGATATTGTGTTTGCAAACCAGCATGACCATCTACTTCGTGTTAGAGCAGACTTGCATCTTTGGTACAAAACGCGTGTCTAAGAAACGCGTCTCTTTAGAACACCTTAACCCCCTTGACTCTAGTTCTCTATGAAGTAACTCCAGCAGCCCCCTTGCTTGGAGACAAAAGGACGATGCTCCTGTCCTCTGCCCTGTAGTAGCAGTAGTGCTAGTTGCTCAGTCCTGCCCAACGCTTTGCTCGAGTTCTCCAGTCAGGAATACTGGGGTGGGTTGCCATTCTTTTCCCCAGGGGTTCTTCCCTACCCAGGGATTGAACCTGGGTCTCCTGGGTCTAATACAGAGCTTCTACACAAGGTGTGGGACACAGCTGATTTTATTGGTTATTAGTCACCATTAAGTAAATCTGTAACATTCTATTGTCACCTGGCCATAGATAATTCATAGGTGGATTCTAATCATTAATTGTGGCTAATAAGAAAGAATCCAGTCCTCCAAGTTCGAAACTTTCAGGAGTTCAATTGGTTCTTTGTGCTCCAGGCCAAGAAGCCTGCCATCCACAATAGAAGCCTCTGGATCTGTAACCAGAGGGCTAGCTATGAGCACTGTGATATGCCAGTCATAGCAGATGAAGAAGAGAAAAAGAGAAAGTGAGATGTGTGCTGGATAAGAAAATGTGGGACACTTTGGGATGCATTAATATCAGAAAAGTGCTATAAAAAATAACTCAAGACCCTAGTCACTGCAAAGTTGGCACAGTGGACAGGATTGTTACAGGTCTGACAAGGGCTGGGGCCTCAGCAGGAGGCTTGCATGACCAGATGGAAAGGACTGGAAAACCTCTTTGTACACAGATGATCTTTTCTACAGGATTTTTAAATTATGCCTATTAGGATGCATTTGTTAATAAAAGCGCAATTATCTCAGCATGAACTGACCAACTGATGTTTTCTTTAGAGCATTGCCTTTCTCTTAGGACGGCTTTTTTCTCTGACTAATGTTTTCCATTGTCTCTGTCATTTCTGAAACGTGATGCTTCATCCAAAGAAAGCTAAATTGGCTTTAGTTTACCTCGTGCTGTTCTTTATCTGAAGAGATAACACATGAAAGAACATTTCGCCTGTTTTGAGTTGGGGGAAAAAAATGGCGCTGATGAATAAACCTTTGTTTTTCAGTCTCTGGACAATGTTGAAAGCAGCTTGAAAGAAGAACAACCTGAAGAATCTCAACACTAAATTAAACACGTAGACAAGACCAGATGTGGTTACAAAGACCGGGTTTGACAGGAAAGCCCAGTTCAGAAGGATCCCCACGGTTGCAGAGCTGATACGGCGACATGTCTGGTGGCAGGTTGGGTGAGAAAAGTCAAAGTGAAAGTCACTCAGTCGTGTCCGACTCTTTGTGACCCCATGGACTCTACAGTCCACGGAATTCTCCAGGCCAGACTACTGGAGTGGGTAGCCTTTCCCTTCTCCAGGGGATCTTCCCAACCCAGGGATCAAACCCAGGTCTTCCACACTGCAGGCAGATTATTTACCAGCTGAGCCACAGGGGAAGCCCTAGGTGAGAAAGGAAAGCCACAGGTGACATGTGGATTCAGAAGGAAGTCCAGTTCCATGTCTCCTCCACATGCCTTAGCCTAAAGTAACTTCTTTTTGTGGATTCCTATGTACAAATGAGCTTTGTTTTCTCTTTAGATCTGTTCAGAGCAAATGCATTTCTTGGAGAGTGGCTTTGGTTCATATTCCATATCACTGGCTTGCACTTTAAAATCTTAATAATTCAAGACTTATTGTTGTCAAATTCAGACACTTGAGCTTTATAAGATTTCTGCTGGCTATTTTAAGTCACAAAACTAACACATCTAAATTTTCTTATCTATAAATCCATGACTCTTGAACTTTTTGAAATCAAGGCCCTCTCAAAAAATATTAATAGAGGATAGCAGCATAACTTCCCAGCTTTTATTTTATAGATAAGGACATTAAAACCAACCAATATCTGAAAATGTTAATGTTTCATAATATACCCAGCTCAGGCCATAAAATCAAAAAACAAGCTACACAAAGCAAGTCAGTTTTACCAACAACTCTCAATTCAGACGTGCACAAGTGCCTCTAGATTTTGCTCATCTCCTTAGTAACAAAGATTCACCATGAAAACCCTCCACTTCCCTTTCTCTGTCATTGTATGAATGTAGAGATAGAGACTGTGGTACAGAGGGAAGCAAGTCAGAAAGAGGAAAACAGCTAATACATATATGCGGAATCTTAAAAAAACGGTACAGATGAACCCATTTTCAAAGCAGAAACAGACACAGACGTACAGAATGAAAGTATGGACACCAAGGGGGGAAGTGGTATGAACTGGGCGGCGGGGCTTCGCCTATGCACTGCCGATACTATGTATCAAATGGAAAGCCGACGGGACCCTGCTGTAGAACGCAGGGAGCCCTGCGCGCTGCTCTGCGGTGACCTAAGGGGGAAGGAGACCCAAAGAGGGGGTATAAGAGTACACAATAGCTGATTCACTGTGTTCTGCAGCCAAAACACAGCATTGTAAATCAATTATATTTCAATAAAATTTTTCGAAAAATAAAAAAGTTTACTTCTTCAACTACACTGCCTGATAAAATGATCTCACAGCCTTATTGCACGTGAGTCCATTAAAGTTTATTGCTTATGATGAATTTCCTAACCAGACTGAAAACTATATGACATCAGAAGAAACTGATGCTTTCAAGAGTTTACATCCAATTCTTTTTTCAAGAATGATTTTTTTTTATTTTGCACACAAATCATTCTGAAGACCTTTTAAATATTAAACCATTGCAGATGATGGCTGCAGCTATGAAATTAAAAGACGCTTACTCCTTGGAAGGACAGCTATGATCAACCTAGACAGCATATTCAAAAGCAGAGACATTACTTTGCCGACTAAGGTCCGTCTAGTTAAGGCTATGGCTTTTCCAGTAGTCATGTATGAATATGAGAGTTGGACTGTAAAAGAAGGCTGAGCGCCGAAGAACTGATGCTTTTGAAGTGTGGTGTTGGAGGAGACTCTTGAGAGTCCTTTAGACTACAAGGAGATACAACCAGTCCATTCTGAAGGAGATCAACCTTGGAATTTCTTTGGATGGAATGATGCTAAAGCTGAAACTCCAGTACTTTGGCCACCTCATGCGAAGAGTTGACTCATTGGAAAAGACTCTGATGCTGGGAGGGATTGGGGGCAGGAGAAGGGGACGACAGAGGATGAGATGGCTGGATGGCATCACGGGCTCGATGGACGTGAGTCTGAATGAACTCTGGGAGATGGTGATGGACAGGGAGGCCTGATGTGCTGCGATTCATGGGGTCACAAAGTCGGACACGAATGAGTGACTTAACTGAATTGATAGTTGGATCTTTAAGAGGGAAAGTGAAAGTGTTAGTCACTCATTCATGTTTTACTCTTTGTGACACCATGGACTGTAACCCTCCAGGCTCCTCTATCTATGGAATTTTCTAGGCAAGAAAACTGGAATGGTTAGCCATTCCCTTCTCCAGCAGATCATCCCAACCCAGGGATCAAATCCAGGTATTCTGCATTGCAAGCAGACTCTCTATCATTGGAGCCATCGTGGAATCCCCTTTAAGAGGGAGGTATTAACATACTAACAAAATATTTTACAGGACACTTAGACAGATACATACTCAAGTTCTATTTACAGTAACATAGTAAGTATTCACAAATTATCTACTGGCCAAATGACCTTCCAATGTTAATCTTTAAACTTTGAAATTTTTATTTTTATTTTTCAGTGATTTCTTCGTGTTATATTACTTTTTCTCTTCCTGTATATTATCAACTCAAACATGTAGCATACTTCTTGTTTCCAAACAGAATGTATTTTTTCTTTTTTGGTCTATTCATCCCATCTATTTTAAGGACAGTTTTAAAGCACACAGAAATTCAATGGGAAAGTTAAGAATATTGTGACTGGTAATCTCTCTAGGTGTTCTATACAAATTTTTAAACAGCTGTCTATAAAATGGTTATAAATGCATATTCTTGATAAGCCAGCAGGCAGCCCATGTATACATTTTTGAATTGCAATGTGATATGATAGTAGAGTGGAAGGATTTAATAGTATTCTTCAAAATATTTCATGGGCACATTGTCAAAATACTTAAGCAAATGCTTTTTTTTGTATACTTTTCTACTGAGTCAATATTAGTAATTTTCATAAAAGCATCTTACACAGTCAAGAGAGTCATGAATGCATTTTTCCCATGAACAGAATGAGCTTATGTGGAATACTGATTCTTCATGTCAAACACAGCTGGAGTGTTTCACTGGCAATTCCAGATCTGGCATACAAAACAGCCTCACTAATTCTCATACCCACTGAATTAGATGAAGATTGGTTAAGAGGTACCTTAAAGAGATGCTACGTGAAGACTGGGCTCTTGTAGCACCCAGGGAGATAAGAGAATATTATCAGTCATCTTCTAAAGTACCCCGTGGAAGACAAATCAAAGCTGTTTTCGTTTCCTCTATACTTCCCCCGGTGCAATAACCCCCTTCCGCCGAGCACTGTGACTGTCCGTCTCCCGTGGTCTCACTGCAGAGCACGCCATCCTCTGTGAAGGGATTAGGCATCTGTTGCAAACAGATGGGCTACCCCCAAGTAACACAGAACAGGTAATAGCGAAACAGAATGATACTCCCCAGTCCTCAGGGCTGATTTAGCTGGATGCTCCTCCTCTGAACATGCTGCTTAATTTTGAGGGAGTTTACTGCCTCTCAGAGAATTATCGCGCTTCTGGGGACATCTTAATGCTTCGTGCTCTGAGGTGAGCGTTAGGAGTGCTTTGATTTCTGGCTTACAGTGTGTCCTCACGTTTTCCTCACTGCGTGTCTGATCGTGTGTGTGATGAGTCGCTTCAGCCGCGTCTGACCCCGTGCGACCCTATCAGCTGTAGCCCCCCAGGCTCCCCTGTGGATGGGCATCCTCCAGGCCAGTCCCGGAGCGGCTGGGCTGCCGTGCCCTCCTCCAGGGAACCTGCCGGGCCCAGAGATCGAATCCACGTGTCTTTCGTCTCCTGCACGGGCGGGTGGGTTCGTTACCACCGGCGCCGCTGGGAAGCCCGGTCCGTCATGGGGTCAGTCACTCGGTTGCGTCCAGCTCTTTGCAACCCCAGGGACTGTAGCCGCCAGGAGCCTCTGTCCATGGGGTTCTCCAGGCCAGAGTCCTGGAGTGGGTAGTCTTTCCCTTCTGCAGGGGATCTTCCCGACCCGGGAACCAAACCCGCGTCTCTTGTATCTCCTGCACTGGCGGGTGGGTTCGTTACCGCTAGCGCCGCCTGGGAAGCTGTAGCCTGCTGCTGCTGCTGCTGCTGCTGCTGCTGCTGCTGAGTCGCTCAGTCGTGTCCGACTCTCTGCGACCCCGTAGACGGCAGCCCAGCAGGCTCCCCGGTCCCTGGATTCTCCAGGCAAGAACCCTGGAGTGGGTGCCATTTCCTTCTCCAGTGCATGAAAGTGAAAAGCGAAAGTGAAGTCGTTCAGCCGTGCCAGACTCTTAGCGACCCCATGGACTGCAGCCCACCAGGCTCCTCCATCCATGGGATTTTCCAGGCAAGCTATACCATAGTGGTTAACTGATATGCATGTTATAATTTTGTTTTCGTGAGCCATTTACATCTTCAAACTTTCAAAGCTTATTTTTTCTTCAGACTTACAGATAATATTGAAGTGAAGCATTCTTATACTCTCTATTCACTGACATTTTCAGGATCTAAGCTGTATATTTACATAATTTCTTCTCTTTAAAATCTTGACATCACACTTTTTACTGAAAACAATTAAACAGTTTCCACTGGAAAATATATGTGAAATGTCATATATTTATAATTTATATCAGGAGTTTTATAGTTAATAAAGTGACTTAAAATGTATAAGTTAAGGAGTTCACTTTTGTTTCTGTATTAGTAAAATGCAGGACTGAGTTTAGTATAAAAGCAGAAGTATAAGAGTGGCCTTCTTTATGATATCTACAAAAGCACTTCCCAAAGATTTTAAAGTGTATGAGCTTGGGAGGGAAAAAAAAAAAAAAAACCAATATGCATTTCCCTCTGGCCTTCAAAGCTCGGGGTCATTTATTACCAGTGTTAAAATACAGCATGCCAACTAGCAATGGATTATCTCAGTTCCTTCCACATTACCCTGTTTCATTTTCACTGAATATTTACCACCATTTATAATCATGTAAAGATAAAATTTCAGCATGGGAAGGAAAAAAGCATAGATATAAGGCAACATTTTTTTGTGGCTGCAAAATTCTTAATTCCCAGTAGCAAGTCACTATTTGAGGGAGAAGCTGAAGAAGAGTCGTGTTTTACCATATGACAAACTGTCACTTTATGAGAAATAGAAGGTATTATTTTGAATCCACAATTCCATATATATTTCATGTATTGGCCTTAGAAAAACATGTGTAGTTCGTCATTTCCATGAGATTGTAGAAACGATAAATTGAATAGATTTAGACTTGTGAATTGTGTTTCAAAAAAATTGTGGAAAGGAAAAAGCTGTGACATAGGCAGCCACAGAGAAGCGTATGAATTTTATTAGATTTTAACACTGAACATACCTTTTGTATTTTATTTAATTTTGTATTGAAGTATAGTTTTTTTTGTATTGCATTGTTATGCAATTTAGTTATACAATAAGTAGAGTTATTTTGTATTGAAGTGTAGTTATATTCTTGCCTGGAGAATCCCAAGGGGATACAGTCCATGGGGTCACAAAGAGTCAGACACGACTGAGTGACTTCACACACACACACATCGTTACTTTACAATGTTGTGCTAGCTTCAGGTATACAGCAGAGTATTTCAGTTATACATACATAGACATATTCATTTTCGGATTCCTTTCTTGTATAACTCATTTTGAAATATTGGGTATAGATCACTGTGCTATTCAGTAGGTCCTTGTTTATTTCATATATAGTGGCATGTATATGTTACTCTCAAATACCTATATATCCCTCCCTCCACACATTTCCCCTTTGGTATCCATAATTATATTTTTGATATTTGTAAGTCTGCTACTGGTTTGTAAATACGTTTATTTGTATCATTTTAAATTCAGTTCCGCATAAGAGATACCACATGATATTTGTCTTATGCTGCCTGGCTCACCTCGTTTCATATAATAATCTCTAGGTCCATTCAAGTTGCTGCAAGTAGTCTTATTTCAATTTTTTTTTATGACTGAGTAAATCTTCATATGCCTGAGTATATTTTCTAATAGATTAATAAAAACTTATAAAGAGAATGCAAATATTTTTAACTGCCATTGTTTTGAAGTAAGCAGAAAGGCTTGGAAGGCATCCATCCATTGATGGTAGTTTCTTCAAATATAAACCTTAAAAAACAGTTAACACTGTAGTATTTACATGTACTAGTCAATTTGTATGCATCTTTATATACCAACCAGTCCATTCTAAATGAGATCAGTCCTGGGTGTTTATTGGAAGAACTGATGCTAAAGCTGAAACTCCAATACTTTGGCCACCTCATGTGAAGAGTTGACTCATTGGAAAAGACTCTGATGCTGGGAGAGATTGGGGGCAGGAGGAGAAGGGACGACAGAGGATGAGATGGCTGGATGGCATCACCGACTCGATGGACATGAGTTTGAGTGAACTCTGGGAGTTGGTGATGGACAGGGAGGCCTGGCGTGCTGCGATTCATGGGGCCACAAAGAGTCGAACATGACTGAGTGACTGAACTGAACTCAACACCAATCCTATAAGATAGATGTAAGTGAAAGTTGCTCAGTCGTATCCGACTCTTTGTGATCCCATGGAGTATACGTCTATGGAATTCTCTAGGCCGGAATACTGGAGTGGGGGAGCCTTTCCCTTCTCCAGGGGATCTTCTTAACCCAGGGATCAAACCCAGGTCTCCCGCATTGCAGGTGGATTCTTTACCAGCTGGGCCACAATGAAAGCTCAAGAATACTGGAGTGGGTAGCCCATCCCTTCTGCAGCAGATCTTCCCGAGTCAAGAATCAACTGAGGTCTCCTGCACTGCAGGCAGATTTTTACCAACTGAGCTACCAGGACAGCCTAAGACAGGTGGCAATGTTATTACTTTCTTTCATAGATGAGGAAATGAGGCGACTGAGAGTCACAAAGTGATTTACCTAAGATAACGTGGCAATTAAGTGCCGAGACCAAGCTGTGAATTATGGCAGCGTAGTTCCAGAGTCTGCTCTCTGTTTCTCTATCATCTATATTTAATGCTGTCTGTGAGGACATGATAGCTTTTACTTCTGAATAATATACGAAACAAACTTCTACTGTTTAATTGAGTCCCCTCAAAAAGATATATTGGAATGCTTGGAGAAGGCAATGGCACCCCACTCCAGTACTCTTGCCTGGAAAATTCCATGGATGGAGGAGCCTGGTGGGCGGCAGTCCATGGGGTCGCTAAGAGTTGGACACGACTGAGCAACCTCACTTTCACTTTTCACTTTCAAGAATTGGAAAAGGAAATGGCAAACCACTCCAGTGTTCTTGCCTGGAGAATCCCAGGGATGGGGGAGCCTGGTGGGCTGCCGTCTACGGGGTCGCACAGAGTCAAACACGACTGACGTGACTTAGCAGCAGCAGCAGCAGCAACCTTGAAACACGAGGCTATCTAAAAGTAGGGTTCCCATAGATGTAGTTATTAACTGCACCGTCACATTGGGGTAGGATGAAATCTTAGTTCAATAAGAGCAGTTTCCATGCAAACACAAGAGAAGAGAGACAGACACGGAAGCACACAGGGAGAAAACGGACAGTGGAAGCAGGATCTGGAGTGACACCTCTGCAAGCCAAGAATTATTAAGGATCACTGGCAAACATCAGGCTAGAAGGAAAGACCCTTCCTTACAAGTGTCAGAGGGAGTATGGCCCTCTTACTACCTTGATTTTAGACTTCAACCTTTAGATATTTGAGACAACGACTTCCTGTTTTAAGATTATTGTGGATGCAGGGACCTAAAAATAAACTGACCAGATTAATATATAAAGCATGGTCAGCAACAGTAAACAAACAGGCACACATGACCTTCAGAAAGGTGGACTTCATATTCAGATGAAAATCTAGCAAAAGGCTTTGAGGTGTTCAAAAACCTGTGCTTTTTGCTTTGATATTATCTAGGGATTAAAACATACTCAGTTTGGGTAATAAAGTTGTGATTTCTGGATATCCCTTGCTGAACTGTTTTAGGTATCTAACCTGCCATTGTGTATGTCTACAACTTAAACTGGAAATATTGAGAATGGACATAGCATACCTTCTGATATATTCAGTTCAGTTCAGTCACTCAGTCGTGTCCAACTCTCTGCGACCCCATGAATCGCAGCACACCAGGCCTCCCTGTCCAACACCAACCCCTGGAGTTCACTCAGACTCATGTCCATCGAGTCTGTGATGCCATCCAGCCATCTCATCCTCGGTCGTCCCCTTCTCCTCCCACCCTCAATCCCTCCCAGAATCAGTCTTTTCCAGTGAGTCAACTCTTCCCATGAGGTGGCCAACATACTGGAATTTCAGCTTTAGCATCATTTCCTTCCAAAGAAATCCCAGGGCTGATCTCTTTCAGAATGGATTGGTTGGATCTCCTTGCAGTCCAAGGGGCTCTCAAGAGCCTTCTCCAACACCACAGTTCAAAAGCATCAATTCCTCGGTGCTCAGCCTTCTTCACAGTCCAACTCTTACATCCAGACATGACCACAGGGAAAACCATAGCCTTGACTAGACGGACCTTAGTCGGCAAAGTAATGTCTCTGCTTTTGAATATGCTATCTAGGTTGGTCATAACTTTCCTTCCAAGGAGTAAGCGTCTTTTAATTTCATGGCTGCAGTCACCATCTGCAGTGATTTTGGAGCCCAAATAAATAAAGTCTGACACTGTTTCCCCATCTATTTCCCATGAAGTGATGGGACCGGATGCCATGATCTTCATTTTCTGAATGTTGAGCTTTAAGCCAACTTTTTGCTCTCCTCTTTCACTTTCATCAAGAGGCTTTTTAGTTCCTCTTCACTTTCTGCCTTAAGGGTGTCATCTGCATATCTGAGGTTATTGATATTTCTCCCAGCAATCTTGATTCCAGCTTGTGTTTCTTCCACTCCAGCATTTCTCATGATGTACTCTGCATAAGCAGGATGACAATATACAACCTTGATGTACTCCTTTTCCTATTTGGAACCAGTCTGTTATTCCATGTCCAGTTCTAACTGTTGCTTCCTGACCTGCATACAGATTTCTCAAGAGGCAGGTCAGGTGGTCTGGTATTCCCATCTCTTTCAGAATTTTCCACAGTTTATTGTGATTCACACAGTCAAAGGCTTTGGCATAGTCAATAAAGCAGAAATAGATGTTTTGGAACTCTCTTGCTTTGTCCATGATCTAGCGGATGTTGGCAATTTGGTCTCTGGTTCCTCTGCCTTTTCTAAAACCAGCTTGAACGTCCGGAAGTTCACAGTTCCTATACTGCTAAAGCCTGGCTTGGAGAATTTTGAACATTACTTTACTAGCATGTGAGATGAGTGCAATTGTGTGGTAGTTTGAGCATTCTTTGCAATTGCCTTTCTTTGGGATTGGAATGAAAACTGACCTTTTCCAGTCCTGTGGCCACTGCTGAGTTTTCCAAATTTGCTGGCATCCAAAATAAATTAATATTGCAGTAATAATTGCAACAGGGGAAAAATAAGATAAATTAACCATTAATATAAAAATTTGGAAGATATGCAATGATCATGGTTTGGAAGGCTCAGTGATGTCTATATTCTTCCGGAACGATTTAACATAATCTTATTCAAAACTTAGTAAATTTCTTTGTAGAGATTGGCAAATTGATTTAAAATGCAAACTTCCTAGATAGCACGAATAGTCTTACAGTTATGTTTGAGAGACTCAAACTAGCTGACTTCAATGCTTAGTATAAAGCTAATGTAATGGAGATACTGGATATTAGGGTAAGGAAAGAAAACATATCAATAAAATAGAAGGTAGCATGCAGAGTGGACAAAAACATACGCTTTATTTTTTATAAAAGTTGCTAAGGCAATTCAACAGTACAAATTACATCTTTTAAAAATAGATCTCCAACACTTGGATGTCTGTATATCAAAGAAAAGGAATCTCACATTCTGACTTGCTTCAAAAGCAAAAATTAAATCATGGTAAACTGTGAACCTCAATAAAGCTAAAATTATAGTCTTTCCACAAAATAACATGACCAAACATGTTTGAGACCTTGAGACAGATTTCTAAGACTAGCCAAAGCGTTAACAATTAAAGAAGAAAAATTGAAAACTTGGAAGCAGTGAAATTAAAACATCTGTTGATGTCGTCTTGGCAAATGAATAAGCTTGCCAACGAATGAGATAAATATTTGCCCTGAATATTTGACTAAGGACTCAGATCCTGAATACATAAAGAACTTCATATCAGCAATGAAAAGATTCAAAAGATTGGGTAAAAATGTCATCATATTCTGACTTGACATTTTGCTGCTGGTCTGAAAAGCCAGACTAGCATCACAGGTATATGAGTGTGGGCCACACGGCCTCTATGTTGATGTGCATCTTGCTAAGTCGCTTCAGTCCTGTCTGACTCTGTACCACCCTGTGGACTGTAGCCCTCCAGGCTCCTCTGTCCAGGGGATTCTCCAGGCAAGAATCCTGGAGTGGGCCGCATTTCCTCCTCCAGGGGATCTTCCTGACCGAGGGCTGAAACTCGCATCTTTCACATCTCCTACATTGGCAGACATGTTCTTTATCACCAGCACCGCCTTTAAGGGGTGATACAGGTTTCAAGGATGCTGCAACATTCAGAAAACCAAGACCATGACATCTGGTCCCATCACTTCATGGGAAATAGATGGGGAAACAGTGGCTGACTTTATTTTGGGGGGCTCCAAAATCACTGCAGATGGTGATTGCAGCCATGAACTTAAAAGACGCTTACTCCTTGGAAAGAAAGAAATGACCAACCTAGACACCATATTGAAAAGCTGAGATATTACTTTGCCAACAAAGGTCTGTCTAGTCAAATCTGTGGTTTTTCCAGTGTCATATATGGATGTGAGAGTTGGACTGTAATGAAAGCTGAGTGCTGAAGAATTGATGCTTTTGAACTGTGGTGTTAGAGAAGACTCTTGAGAGTCCCTTGGGCTGGAAGGAGATCCAGCCAGTCCATCCTAAAGGAGATCAGTCCTGGGTGTTCATTGGAAGGACTGATGTTGAAGCTGAAACTCCAATACTTTGGCCACCTGATGCAAAGAGCTGACTCATTTGAACAGACTCTGATAGTAGAAAAGACTGAAGGCAGGAGAAGGGGACCACAGAGGATGAGAGGATGAGATGGTTGGATGGCATCACTGACTCGATGGACATGAGTTTGAGTGAACTCCGGGAGTTGGTGATGGACAGGGAGGCCTGGCATGCTGCAGTTCATGGGGTCACAAAGAGTCGGACACAGCTGAGCAACTGAACTGAGCTGAACTGACACAGGTTAACAAAACTAAGTCACTGGAGGTCTGTTGTTGCTACACGCTGAACTGACTGGGGCACTCAACTTCAGCTACATTATGGCTCCAGGTTCAGTCTGACTGCTGTGAGACAAGCAGTCAAAGGCAGTAAGCCACGGGTCTCTGAGTGTGGCTGGCCACGTGCCCTAAACCTGCTAAACAGGAACGGTGTGCCATCCAAGGGGCACTGCTTTCCCGTCAGCACCTTGCAAGTTTGGTATGCTGCCCATGGATGACTTGGGAAGCTTTCCCACTGAACCTCTGTCATCTCTGGTAGTTTTTCCAGCATAGAGGCCACCACTGTGAGCTGACACACAGATCTGATCAAAACCTGATTGTGCACAAACTGCTGGAACTAACTTACAGGGAGATCATTCAATCATTCAAAAACTGCAATAGTTTTGAAATATTTATCCACATGAAGGGTTCCTGGGACTTTATCGGTAATCACAATTCACTGTTCTCCCATTCTCCACCGTTATCTTTTAGTTACTTGGGAATAAACCCTAAGATCACCTCCCTTACCTCCCAGTGGCTGTCTGATTGCTAACGGGACTCAGACTCTCTCCTTTCTCTTCGATACTGTGTGACGTGAAAGATGTGGGCTCGGGGTCCTGTCTTCTCCTCTGGGAGGAATTAGGATGCTCCTCAGGAGAAGTGAAGCTCCTTTATCAAGAACTGGGCCTTCCTTGCTGACTCGGTGGTAAGAATGTGCCTGCAATGCAGGTGACACAGGTTTGATCCTTGGATCAGGAAGATCCCTTGGAGGAGGAAATGGCAACCCACTCCAGTGTTCTTGCCTGGAGAATCTCAGGGACTGAGGAGCCTGGCAGGACAGAGTCCACAGCGTCTTAAAGAGTCGGACAAGACTGAAGTTCTTTCAAACTGGAAAACTGGTCTAAAAATCTAACTTCATAAAACTGAGTGGAACTAAAAATCTACTGACTTGAGGTATATTAGATCACAGATAAGTGTAGCCTTACAGTTGTATTTATCCACAGAGCGTAAGAAGCTCCTGTCTGTTGCTCTTGGAAATGAGAAGGTTCAACCTTTGACATCCAGCCTAATGTCCCAGTAAACACTTGGGAAGGTTTCATAACAGTACTGTCTCATGATGGCACCCAGAGAGATTTTGTTTAAAAATGCCTAAAATGCCTATTAGTAATTAAATATACAGTGTGCCTTGTGGATATAAACCAGACACCACTGTGAAAATGTTGCCGTCACACTTAAGAGCAGCATGTGGTTGACACAGAATAGTGTATGGCATGCCTTGCTTCACAATACGTGTGCGTGCCTGCTAAGTCACTTTAGTCGTCTCTGACTCTTCACAACCCCATGGACTGTTGCCTGTCCATGGAATTCTCCAGGCAAGAGTACTGGAGTGCGTTGCCCTGCCTTCCTCCAGAGGATCTTCCTGACCCGGGGACTGAACCCGGTCTCCTTCAGCTCCTGTGCAGCAGGCAGGGTCTTTACCGCTGAGGCACTGGGGAAGCCATATGCCCATGATGGCAACTAATGCTGGAACTAACCAACATGAGTCTCAGCACACAGCTTGCCCCAGGGATTTCCAATAAAATTATTATGTATCGAACTCATATTCTTTCTTGACTTCTGAGTGCACATATCAGAGTGTAAGC
This sequence comes from Nanger dama, assembly GCA_917880005.1. Taxonomy (NCBI): domain Eukaryota; kingdom Metazoa; phylum Chordata; class Mammalia; order Artiodactyla; family Bovidae; genus Nanger; species Nanger dama. The sequence continues at coordinate 2,841,123 of CAKJTW010000035.1, read as the reverse complement.
TATGCTCTATTAGAAAATAAGTGAAAAATTGTAATGCTTAAAATTTATGAGCCATTTTTAAAATCTAGATTTAAAGAACCACAGATTTAGAGTTTTGCATTTCAGGAAGTGAGTGAAAGCCGCTCAGTCCTCTCTGACATTTTGCACCCCCCATGGACTATACAGTCCATGGAATTCTCCAGACCAGAGTACTGTAGTGGTTAGCTTTTCCCTTCTCCAGGGGATCTTCCAACCCAGAGATCAAACCCAGGTCTCCCGCATTGCAGGCGGATTCTTTACCATCTGAGCCACAAGGGAAGCCAGCATTTCAGGAAAGCAGCTGGTTAATTATGCTCCCAAGATCATCTTCTCATGGATTTACACTAGTCAGTTATCAAAGGACCTAATTTCTGTGCATCTCTAACTTGCTTTGTGTATTACTCTGAAAACATATTATTTACGGAACTTAAATGAGTCTCACAATATATCCAGACAGACCTGAAAAATTCAGGTGGGACTTCTGACACATAAGCAAACATAAAAGTAACTGAAAAAACACCTTAGGCTCATCATTAATAGTAATTTTTAATCAAAATTCAGGTTTTATCCACCTTGAAAAATTTAAATAATTTAGAAAACTCTACCTTTGTAAATGATGCGTATCAGTGTATTTCAAAAGCATTGATAGAAAATATCAAAGTATATATTTTGACCACTCTAAAATATGAGTGTTTGCACATTTGAGTAAAGGTTTTTGATATGTTGAAATTAGTTTTTCCAAAACTTATTTTGTAAGAGCTCAGAAACCTTCCCCTCACATTCATGAAGGCAGATCTAGAAATCACCAGTAAGCACATGGAAACATCTACAGTGGCAGTAGGCATCAGTGAGATAAACAAATACAGAGTGAAGCACCATTTCACAAACTCCATAATGGTTAAAATACAGTACGTTTTTGAAATTACCAGATATTGGCAAGGGCTGAAGCAAGTTTATTTGTTTATTCTTGGTAGGAACATAAAATAATAAAACCATCTTGGAGAACTTTTTGGTGATTTCTTAAAAGCTTAAGCATATATCTGGCCAATGATTCAGCAATTTCATTTTAAATGTTTTTCCAAGAGAAATAAAACATATGCTAACAAGAATGCTTATAGTAGTCTTATTTATATCAGCACAGAAAGAAAAAAGCCAACAATAAAATAATAGATCAATACATATTCTGATATATTTATATAATAATAATATGAGAATGAACTACTAATGTATGACAGCAAGGTGGATTAATTTCAAATTGCTATCTCAAATTAAAGAAGGCAGACAAAAAAATCACACATCCTATCCAATTCCATATTTCACATCTTACCAACCAAGTGATTACCTGTTGGATTAGAAGTGTATGAGATGAAGTACAAGAGACATTTCCAGTAATGAAAGTGAAATATATCTTTTACTGAGTGGCAGATTTATAAATTTATTAGAATTGACAAAAGTCATCAAGTTGAACATTTAAGATCTGTACATTTTATTGTATAAAATTATCATTCAATTTTAAAAAGTCAACAGCAAAGTATGTAAGTCTTATGTTTTTATTTTAATGCTATATTAGAGCCCAGAGCATGATTTAATAGCCCTAGGAAGAGAGGTAAAATGATAATGTCCTTGGATCCTTAGATGCAAGGGAATGTCTTCCTCAAAACAGACAAAGTGCAAAGAGAGATGTCAGTATTTCGCAGTTGTCCATATGATGTCCATATGAATGTCATCTACTTCATGAGTTTCATATGTTACACTATTGCTCTGGAGCGTGTGTTGTCATTTATTTTTCCCATTCATAAGGCAAACTTAAAGCTCAAGTACCACTTTCCTGAGTTAATCTGTGGCTTATAACTTGCCTGATTTTATTATTTAGGATTCTAATAATTTTTAAGTGTGCCCAAAATAAATAGCCAGAGTAAGCTGGTTGCAACAAAAGGAAAGCAAAAATTACCTCTTTCATTTAACATTTTAATTAGAACAGAAAGAAAACAAGAGGTTAACTTAATTTGAGAAAAGTCCACAGAGACATCAAGGAATTTATGCGTTTTTTCTGGCTCTGGTACAGTATTTGCCAGGCAGGCAAGAGCTCAGCACAGCCAGAAACAGCTCCCAAATGTGACCAGTGAGGCACGTTATATCTTAAATAACAATCGTGCCCTGCTGTTGGAAAGCCTCCCAAATGTGACCAGCGGGGAACATTAGATCTTAAATAACAACCATGCCTCTCCATTTAGAGAATAAATCAGTGTTTAAAAGAAACCTGTCCACGCAAGTACACTGTGATTAAAATTAAGGGAAATTAAGTAGAGCATGATTGGAAGGTTTTTATTTGGGGGAGGGGGTGGCAGTTTGTACAAAATATCAATTGCTGGTATAACCAGGCTAAATGTACTTTCTTGAGACATCATGCATGCAAGAAATGTTCTGGTCACTAGCTACCCTCAGGGTTTTAATTCTACAGCTCCTGTGTTGCAGGAGCTGATTTGGGCTGAAAATGTTATGCAGGTTGGTTATGTTGAATAAAAGACTAATTTGCATACAATTATTGATTGTTTGTTGCTCAGTCTCAGCTAAATGCAGATATTTTCCAGGATTTCACTGCTTAAATCCATGCATTTATATATTGTGTGTAATGTTTATGATACCTTTCAACTTCTATGGCCAATTTCTTCCAAGAAGCTCAAACTTACTAATAGACGCTGATCAGCACTCTTTTCCCTTTTCAAAGGGATAGTGATCTATAATAAGAATGTGAAATGCATATTTAAATAATCGCAAATGGCTGGAGTCGGGAACTGTCAGGGACACCACATATTTGCATGTCTTGATGCTGTCCAGTGACCCTGCCTGAGGACAGAATCACTGGGTTCTCCATAAAACGCATCCAAATAAAACTACCTCACAAAGGGGTAGCATTACCCCACAGTATGTCTGAAGAGTAAGGCTGAAGCCCCGCAGAGAGAGTCTTGATCTGTAATACGGCAATGTAAGGGCCAAATCCAGGAAGAACATCGCAGACAAGATTTTGAATGGCTCAGGGGTTGCAGAGAGTCGGACACGACTGAGAAACCGAGCACACAAAGTGGACTAGACGGCGACTGGGTGTGAAAAGCTCAGCTAGTGATCGGGAAGGGCGGCACGGAGCAGGCGTGCTCTCCACTGCTTCCAAGTCCCCAGAGCGCTGCCTGCCTTTGTCCCTGTTATGACAGAATGCATCCTCTCTTCCCCAGCCTAGCAGGGCCATGTGAAATTCATAAGGAGCCATGGAGTCTAAGGAAGAATCATATCGAAACACCTGGCCCTACCAATAACAGCTAACCTGTCTGTTATACTCTAAAATATGATATTGACAACACCTCATTATTCTTAAAATCATTATGAACACTGCCAAACATTATAAACTAGGAAAGAGACAATCACTATGCATAGTCAAAATGTGCTATAAAACTAGTCCAATGAATATATTTTTCAGCCTTCTAAGTTATTCGGCACTGTGCAGATGCCTTCTATTAGAAATAGTTATTTTTAGCACAATTTAGCAGTATACGTGAAAGTTAGCCTACAATGGAAAAAGTAGCAGGCTTATTAAGATTTCTGAAATAGCTCTGTAATTCTTCATACTTTCATATATGCATATTTATACAAAAATGTTATACATATATGTCTATGATTTAATAGGTATAAAGAAATATATAAATCAGGAATTTGAAATTATAAATACACCAGTTTTTTATTATTGGAAAATGTTGTCATCAAAATAATGTTAATATTTATTAGTTATGAAAGTATTATAATTGAGCATTTATTATAGTCAAAAATATAAATCTATATTATTGGGTTGGCTAATAGGTTCATCTATTTGTTTTTTTTTTTGTAGGATGACTTAGTTGAAGACAGCTTCATTCATGCAAAACAATTTTGTCAGATTGTGTTGTGACAGCTGTCAAATTTTAAAAAATATATCAGCATGCATATTTTTTAAAGAAAACATCAAAATTGGTGAATTTTTGTGTAGCCATTTTAATATTGAAGTTGGAAGGAAAACAGCAGTATTTTTGGCATATTACACTTTTCTCTTTCAAGGAAGGTATTAATGCAACTGAAATGCAAAATAAATAAATAAATGATCTGTGCAGTGTATGAAAAAGCTGCTATGACTGCTCGAATATGTCAGAGACAGCTTGCAAAGCTTTCTGCTGGAGCTTTCTTGCTGGACGGTGCTCCATGGTCAGATAGACGAGCTGAAGCTGACAGTGATAGTGCTGAGGCATTACTTGAGAATAATAAACGTCATACCACATGGGAATAGCTGACAGATTCAAAATATCCAAATCAAATGTTGAGAACCATTTGCACGAGCTTGGTTATATTTAATCACTTTGAAGTCTGGGTTTCATATATGTTGAGGAAAAAAATCTTCTTGACCGTATTTCCACATGCAGTTCTCTACTTAGACATAATGGAAACATTCCACTTTTAAAACAAATTCTGACAGATGATGAAAAGTGGATATTGAACAATAATGTAGAATGGAAGACATTTTGGGGTGAACAAAATGAACCAGCACCAACGATATCAAAGGCTAGGAGTCTTCATCCAAAGAAGGTGATGTTGTGTACATGGTGGGATTGGAAGGGAGTCCTCTATTATGAGCTCTTTCTGAAAACCCAGACGCTTCATTCCAGCAAGTACTGCTCCCAATTAGACCAACTAAAAGCAGCACTCAATGAAAAACCTTCAGAATTAGTCAACAGAAAACACATAATCTTCCATCAAAATAACTCAAGACAGCATGTGTCTTTGATCACCAGGTAAAAACTGTTATAGCTTGGCTGGGAAGTTCTGATTCATCCATCATATTCACCAGGTATTGTACCTTTGGATGTCCATTTATTCAGTATTTACAAAGTTCTTTTAACGGAAAAAAATCATGGAAGACTGTAAAAGGCACCTGGAATAGTTCTTTGTTCAAAAAGATAAAAAGTTTTGGGAAGATACAATTATGAAGTTGCCTGAAAAATGTCAAAAGGCAGTGGAACAAAATAGTGAAGACATTGTTCTATAAACTTTTGGTGAAAATATCTTTTATTTTTACTTAAAAAAATTGAAGGTACTGCTTTGGGGAAACCAATATGCTTATTCTAATATTTGATTTTAAAATCTATAATGACTGGAAAAGATATCTCACAAATATAGATAAATTCAACTGAAACAAGTTTCACAAACTATGATACTCATTTTACCGTCCAGTAATTATACAAAGTGTGTGTATGTGATTCTGCAGTAAGTTACCTATGAATGATGTGCGTGTGCGTTTCACAGGTGGTTCTAGCTCTGAAACCTTGTGCTGGAATCATTTACTGACTATGTGTTTGCTTCATAGTCTGTCTTTTATTTGTCCTGAATGCCAAAGTAGTAACACTATTAATGGCTTCATTGTTTTAGTTTTTCATTAAAATCTAGTTTTCATCAAAAAAGGTGCTTTTCAGTTGAACATACATTTTCTCAAGCATATTCTCTCCTTTAGAAGGACATTAAAAAGTAGTTCATGCATTTTTAAATAAAAAGCTTCAACAAAATCCATAAAATTTCAACTTCCACTCCATGTTTAATCAAAAACAACATAAAATAGCTCATTAAGTAGCTTTATAAGGTAGTAAAATAATACTATAAAAATGGCTTTAAATGCTATTAAAATTATAGAGTTTATCTCTTTAGTTTGCCTATTTACTTCTAAAATATCTTATTATTTATGTCTTTAACTTTTCATTATCTAATAGTTCAGGGCAAGCTTCTCTAGAGGCTCAGTGCGGGGGGCACTCCGCAGAAACAGAGAGGCAGTGGAACTTCCCTCAGCAAAGCCGAGGGGTCCAGAGGAGAGGTGAGCCCCCCAGCGAGCGAGAGACAATCCGACGCGACAGGGGTTCCGTCGAAGCGGTTCCGCTTTATTGCTGCAAACTCCCAGCTTATATAGACAAGCAGGGGGATTTTAGGAGGGACTTTCCATAGTTGCACCAATCACGTTAAAGGTCAAATCGTAGTGTGCCTTCATTATAACAGGAGTCTATGGAGATCACACACTGTCTACATGCATGGAAATCAAGAGAGCCAACCAAAAAACTGACAAACAACACAGACCATGCTCCCATCTCTTCCGCCAGGTGCCATCTTAGGTTTTTGACCGCAAAGCTAGCCCCTTTGTTTTTAAGGTTTCCCATTTAGGGCCCCACAGCTCAGATGGTACAGAATCTGCCTGCAATGCGGGAGAGCTGGGTTCCATCCCTGGGTCAGCAAGGAAGATCCCCTGGAGAAGGGAATGAGAACCTACTCCAGTCATCTTGTCTGGAGAGTCCCATGGACAGAGGAACATGGCAGGCTAGAGTCCATGGAGTAACAGATGGTCAGCCCTGGCTGAGTGACTTTCAGCTTAAATGCAAAGTCTAGAAGTTTTAATAGGAACCATTAAAATTTTATTTTAAACTGTCTTCATAATAATTTGGATTGTTTGTCTGAAATCTCATCAGAATTCAATTACTGATTTTGAAGATTACCATTAATTTCACATTTAAATTGTGTGATAGAGAATTCTCTGGTGATCCAGTAGTGATGACTGTTTCCAATCCAGGGGATGTGGTTTTGACCCTGGTTGGGGAGCTAAAATCCCACATGTTGCCAGGCATGGGCAAAAAATAAAATGTTAAAATAAATTATGCGAGAAAGGACTCCTTCTAGTATGAGAAGCCTCCATTCTGCTAATTTTTCTCATTGCTACATGACCTCATTGTTAGGATGATATGCTTACTGCTTACAGCAACTCCTAATTGTTCAGCTCAGATCCTCAGTCATGTCTGCTTCTTTGAGATCCCATGGACTGCAGCACAGCAGGCCTTCCTGTTCATTACGAACTCCCAGAGATTGCTAAATCTCTGAGTCAGTGATGGCATGCAACAATCTCATCATCTGTCATCACCTTCTCCTGCCTTCAATGTTTCCCAGCATCATGGTTTTTTCCCAGTGAGTCAGTTCTTTGCACTAGCTGGCCAAAGTATTGGAGTTTCAGCTTCAGCATCAGTCCTTCCAATTAATATGCAGGACTTATTTCCTTTAGGATGGACTGATTGGATCTCCTTGCAGTCCAAGGGACTCTCAAGAGTCTTCTCCAACACCACAGTTTAAAAGCATTAATTCTTCTGTGCTCAGCTTTCTTTATAGTCCAACTCTTACATCCATACATGACCACAGGAAAAACCATAGCCTTGACTAGATAGACCTTTGTTGGCAAAGTATTGTCTCTGCTTTTGAATATGCTTTCTAGGTTGGTCATAACTTTCCTTCCAAGGAGTAAACGTCTTTCAATTTCATGGCTGCAATCCCCATCTGCAGTGATTTGGAAGCCCAAAAGATAAAGTCTGTCACTGTTTTCTGCAGTTTCCCCATCTATTTGCCATGAAGTGATGGGACCAGATACCATGATCTTAGTTTTTTGAATGTTGAGTTTTAAGCCAACATTTTCACTCTCCTCTTTCAGTTTTATCAAGAGGCTCTTTAGTTCTTCTTCACTTTCTGCCATAACCATGGTGTCATCTAAGTATCTGAGGTTATTGGTATTTTTCCCAGCAATCTTGATTCCAGCTTGTGCTTCATACAACCTGGCATTTCACATGATATACTCTGCACATGTTAAATAGGCAGGGTGACAATATACACGCTTGAGGTACTCCTTTCCCTATTTAGAACCAGTCAGTTGTTTCATGTCCAGCTCTAACTGTTGCTTCTTGACCTGCACACATATTTCTCCAGAAGGCAGGTAAAGTGATCTGGCGTTCCTATCTCTTGAAGAATTATCCAAAGTTTGTTGTGATCCACACAAAGTCTTGGACATAATCAATAAAGCATAAGTAGATGTTTTTTTTCTGGAACTCTCTTGCTTTTTCGATGATCCAGTGGATGTTAGCATTTTGATCTCTGGTTCCTCTGCCTTTTCTAAATCCAGCTTGAATATCTGAAAGTTCACAGTTCATGCACTGTTGAAGCCTGCCTTGGAGAATTTTGAGCATTACTTTGCTAGTGTGTGAGAGGAGTGCAATTGTGCCTAATGATAGGGTTTTGTTTTTGTTTCTCTTTTTTGTTTTGTTTTTAGGGGACTGAGGGTATTCCAATCTGTTATGTGTTCTGCATTTGAAAATTTAGAGTCAAGCTTAAGTTTAACTAATTTAAATGGAGTTGAAGACTGCTCCTGATTATTGCCAATAGAATTAATGACATATATGTACACCAAACTCATCATCATTTACTCAAAGGAAAACACACATTAAATTATAAGACTGAACTAGAAACTTATCAGTACAGTAGAGAAAGATGATACATGAATCTCCGCTTCTATTAATGCTTTTATTTATGCCTTCTGAGTCTGTTTAAACTTGATTATTAATATACATTTTCCAATATGCAATAGATTTTTGCTATATCCATCCAATCTTGAAATATATTGAGAATTATCACTAATCCCTAAGGTTAACAATTGTTATCTTCTGTGTTGCAGTAACATAGCAAGAACTTTACAAATGGAAAATAGCACTTCTCCAGAACGTTAAAGGTGTACTTTGCCACTCACATGTTGATGCTTAGCAGCAACTTCCTATAACACTCTTATCTACCCTAGAAATTTTCAACATCTTCACATAGGCTGAAGATAAATCTGGAGCCTAGATCTGCTGTATAATTCTCTCTTTCCCTGAATCACATTTGAATAAGAAGTCTCACTGGAGTAGAATTCCCAGATATTATAGATTGTGCTTTCAAAGTCCAAAGAAGCCCATTCTTACTCTTTCCTGGTTGGTGAAGGTATGAAATATAGCAATTTGTCTGTTATTTTAGAGGAAAGATCCTGGCATGACACAGCCACTTAACTCCTAAGACATTTCCTGATAAAGTAGATACTTAAATCTCCAATTACCATCTACCTCATCCATCCTAAAGGAAATCAGGTTTGAATGTTCATTGGAAAGATTGATGCTGAAGTTAAAACTCCAATACTTTGGCCACCTGATGCAAAGAGCTGACTCACTGGAAAAGACCCTGAGGCTGGGAAAGATTGAGGGCAGGAGGAGAAGGGGATGACAGAGGATGAGATGGTTGGATGTCATCACCGACTCAATGGACATGAGTTTGAGTAAACTCCGGGAGTTGGTAATGGACAGGGAGGTCTGGCGTGCTGCAGTCCATGGGGTTGCAAAGAGTCAGACACGACTGAGTGACTGAACTGAACTGAACTGAACTGAGAGGTGGTAATTATGACAATAGCTGATAATTATTTCCTAATAGAGCATCTAGAGTATTTTGTACTTTCTGCTTATAGGATTCATTTACCTAATATCATTATATACAGGACTCATATTATGGTCTAGTGAATATTAAGATGATCAAGAACTCTGTGACTCTGCTGTGACAAAGAAAGACAGGTTACTGAAGCCACAAGCACTTTCATAAAGGAGTATCTTCTTCTTTCCATTTAGAGCTCAACTGCTTTTGATTTTTTCTTTCTATTGTAATCAGGAAAAACATTTGACAAGTCAAGAAATGTATATCAAGTGCTGGCAGCTTTACCTATGATTTGCAGTGGGTAGGTGCATGCTCAGCTGTGCTTGACTCTGGTATATGGACTGTAGCCCACCAAGCTTCTCTGTACATGAGATTTACCAGGCAAGAATACTGGAGTGGGTTTTCATTTCCTCATCTGGGGGATCTTCCAGACCTAGGGAACCAGCTCACATTTCCTGTGTCTCTTTCTTTGTTTCAGTTCAGCTCAATTCACTCACTTAGTCGTGTATGACTCTTTGCGACCCCATGAATCACAGCATGCCAGGCCTCCCTGTCCATCACCAACTCCCAGAGTTCACTCAGACTCATGTCCATCGAGTTGGTGATGCCATCCAGCCATCTCATCCTCTGCATCCCCTTTTCCTCCTGCCCCCAGTCCCTCCCAGCATCAGAGTCTTTTCCAATGAGTCAGCTCTTCTCATGAGGTGGCCAAAGTACTGGAGTTTCAGGTAGGCGGTTTCTTTACCACTGAGCCATGCTGGAATAGCTGATTGTAATTATTTATTTTCTTCCAGCTTTATTAAGACAAAAATAGATATTGTTATTCAGTCACTAAGTCCTGTCCGACTCTGTGACTCAGTGAACTGCAGCACTCCAGGCTTTCTTGTCCTTCACTGTCTCCCAGAGTTTGCTCAAACTCATGATGCTATCCAACCATCTCATCCTGTCACCCTCTCCTCTTTTGCCTACAATCTCTCCTAATATCCTGGCCTTTGGCAGTGAGTCAGCTCTTTGCATCAGGTGGCCAAAGTATTCGACATTAAGCTTCAGAATCAGTCCTTCCTATGAATATTCGGGGTTGATTTCTTTTAGAATTGACTGTTTGATCTCTTTGCTATTCAAAGGACTCTCAAGAGTTTTCAGCATTGAAATTTTAAAGCATCGTTTTTTGTTTATTTGTTTGTTTCCAGCCTTCTTTAAGGTCTAACTCTCATATGCATACATGACTACTGGAGAGGAGAGGGAAAAAGATGGCTGAGGAATAGGATGGGGAGAACACTCTCTCCTCTCTGCCTCATCAGAAGAACACTTCAGCGCTGAGCAAACTCCACAAAGTAACTTCTGACTGCTGGCAGAGGACATCAGGCATCCAGCAAAGCAGATCATTGGCTTCAAAACCAGGTAGGAATTATTTTAAAGAACGAAGATAGAGACAAAGGAGGTAGGGAGGGAGCCCCGTCCAGGGAAGGGAATCCCGTCCCAGGAAGAGACTCTTAAAGAGAGAGGTTCCCTAAAATTGGGGAACTTTCTCACAGCTGTGCATGGGGTGAGCCCTGGAAGCACAGAGGGCAACATAACAGGAAGGAAGAATAAATAAATAATTAAAACCAACAGATTACGAATTCAACAGTATAACCTCCACCGCAAACGCCTGCGTCCAACAGCAGCGGGGGCTGGGCAGGGAGGATCACACCAGCGACAGTGCTTTCTAAGAATTGGGCCGCGGGAGACGTAGGCTGCAGGGCTTTTCTCGAGAATCGGGGCCTAACGGGGCCAGAATCGGGTCCGCGCGTGGATAGAACTATTTATCCCGGACTAGCAAACCAGACTGGGGGATAACTAACACGCGAAACGCCCGAACATAAGACACTGACAGGCCCGCGCACAGAACAAAGGACGGATCGGAAATCGCCGGCTGCAGACCATCCCCCTCGGGCGACAGGCAGCCAGAGCCTGAAGCGCTGGAAGAGGGCAGTCGCAGCTCAAGAGAGACATTACCTACCAAATTGCAAGCAAGCTTCTTTACTGAGACTTCTGGAGTCTCTGAATAGTCATCATCTGCCTGAGAAAGAGCCCCGGCAGAGCTCCCAGAAAATTGAGCGACCCGGAAAGCCCAGAAGACGCAACAATAGTGCACGCCAAACTCCCTAGCCACTCGGACTTGGAACCAAACCCGCACCTGGAGGGGACTTCCTGAGCGCCAATCCTGAGCGGCTTAAACCGGGGAATTGCATGAAGCATAGGGCAGGCCCCACACGATTATCCCGTGGATTGGGAAGGGGCAAGCCCAGTGCAGAGCTCACTAACACCCTCCCTGTGGCAAGACAGAAATCAGACATGGAAGAGACCAGCAAACAGAGGAAGTCAAACAGAGGGAACTGCCTTGGTAGCGACCCCACACAGTCCTCAATGACAGAGAAAGCGCCAGATACACCGTTACTACTTTTATGATCAAAAAAAATTTTTTTGGGGGATGATGTGGAGGCGTGATTTTTTTAAGAATTTTTTTCTTTCTTTAAAAATTATTTTTTTCCCTTTTAAATTTGTTTATCCTTTTCTTTTTCACCTTTTTTCCCTAAACTTGCTTAAATTTTTAAGTCTTCTATATTTCTAGTTATTATTTTTATAACCTAATATTACTTTTCAAAAAAAACCAACCCTATCTTTTAAGCAAACACCGTATATAGTCTTATTGGTGGAGGAAGTTGTCTTTTAATAATTCTGGAGTCTTTTATTATATTTTACTTTTTTTTTCTTTTTTCTCTATTTTTTGTTAAAATTTCTCTCTCCTCCTTCTTCTTCTCTTCAATAATCTATCTTTGAAAATCCAATCTATACTCCAGATTTTTAATCTTGGCATTTTGGTATATGTTGTCAATTTTGTACTTTTAAAAACCTAATCCTCCGTACCCAATTTTACATGAGTGCAAGACTACTGGCTTGACCACTCTCTCCCCCTTTGGAATCTCTCTTTTCTCCACCAGGCAGCTTTTGTCTCCTCCCTCCCCCCCCCCCTCTCTACCCAACCCTATGAACCTCTGTGCGTTCCAGAAGGAGGAGAACTCTAAGGGAACTGGTCACTGACAGGATCTGTATCCCTCCTTCCCATCTCCCTCTTTATCCTCCTGTCCACCTCTATCTACTTCCTTCCTCTCCTCTTCCATGTATAACTCTGTGACCACCTCTGAGCAGTCCAGACTTTGGAGCGCACACAAGAAAGTGGTTACAGACTAACTTGCTTTTCCCTCTTTTGATTCCACCTCATCCAATTCCACTCACCTCCAACTACTCCCTCCCTCTTCTCTCCTCCAAGTAACTCACCAATCCTCTAGGGACGACCCTCAAGGTGGAGAAACCTATCATCATTAACCTAGATGTTTTAACATTAGTGCTGAATAGATGGAGAAATCATGAGGCTATTGTAAAAATAAATCTGAAAACCAGAATCAGGAGGCATAATTCCAAATCCTGAGATCATCAAAGAATTCCTAAACACAGGGAACATTATCCAATTAGAGCTCATCAAACGCCTTCATACCTATGCTGAAATTGAGCACTGCCCAAGGGCCAACAAGCTCCAGAGCAACACAAGAACAAGCCCCTGAGCTTCAATACACAGGCAACTCAAAATACTCCAAAACCATTGACGTCTCATAACCCATTACTTCACACGTCACAGCACTCCAGAGAGAGGAAATCCAGATCCACCCACCAGAACTCCAACACAAGCCTCCCTGATCAAGAAACTTTGACAAGTCACTGATATAACCCCAATCACAGAGAGGAAGCTCTATAATAAAGAGAACTCCACAAATTCCCAGAATATAGAAAAGCCACCCCAAATGCAGCAATATAGCCAAGATGAAGAGACAGAGGAATACCCAGCAGGTAAAGGAACAGGAGACATGCCCACCAAACCAAACAAAAGAGGAAGAGATAGGGAATCTACCTGAGAAAGAATTCCGAATACTGATAGTGAAAATGATCCAAAATCTTGAAATCAAAATGGAATCACAGATAAATAGCCTGGGGTCAAGGATTGAGAAGATGCAAGAAAGGTTTAACAAGGACCTAGAAGAAATAAAAAAGAGTCAACATATAATGAATAATGCAATAAATGAGATCAGAAACACTCTGGAGGCTACAAATAGTAGAATATTGGAGGCAGAAGACACGATTAGTGAAATAGAAGATAGAATGGTAGAAATAAATGAATCAGCAAGGGAAAAAGAAAGACGAATTAAAAGAAATGAGGACAACCTCAGAGACCTCCAAGACAATATGAAACGCTCCAACATTCGAATTATAGGAGTCCCAGAAGAAGAAGACAAAAGAAAGACCATGAGAAAATACTTGAGGAGATAATAGTTGAAAATTTCCCTAAAATGGGGAAGGAAATAATCACCCAAGTCCAAGAAACCCAGAGAGTGCCAAACAGGATAAACCCAAGGCGGAACACCCCAAGACATATTTTAATCAAACTAACAAAGACCAAACACAAAGAACAATTGTTAAAAGCAGCAAGGGAAAAACAACAAATAACACACAAGGGGATCCCCATAAGAATAACTGCAGATCTTTCAATAGAAACTCTTCAGGCCAGGAGGGAATGGCAAGACATACTTAAAGTGATGAAAGATAATAACCTTCAGCCAAGACTACTGTACCCAGCAAGGATCTCATTCAAATATGAAGGAGAAATCAAAAGCTTTACAGACAAGCAAAAGCTGAGAGAATTCAGCACCACCAAACCAGCTCTCCAACAAATACTAAAGGATAGACTTTAGAAAGGAAACACAAAAAGGACGTATAAACCCGAACCCAAAACAATAAAGTAAATGGCAACAGGAGCATACTTATCAATAATTACCTTAAATGTAAATGGGTTGAATGCCCCAACCAAAAGGCAAAGACTGGCTGAATGGATACAAAAACAAGATCCCTATATATGCTGCTTACAAGAGACCCACCTCAAAACAACAGACACATACAGACTGAAAGTGAAGGGCTGGAAAAAGATATTCCATGCAAATAAAGACCAAAAGAAAGCAGGAGTAGCAATACTCATATCCGATAAAATAGACTTTAAAACAAAGGCTGTGAAAAGGGACAAAGAAGGCCACTACATAATGATTAAAGGATCAACCCAAGAAGAAGATATAACAATTATAAATATATATGCACCCAACATAGGAGCACCGCAATATGTAAGACAATTGCTAACAAGCATGAAAGGGGAAATTAACAATAACACAATAATAGTGGGAGACTTTAATACCCCACTCACACCTATGGACTGATCAACTAAGCAGAAAATTAACAAAGAAACACAAACGTTAAATGATACAATTGACCAGTTAGACCTAATTGATATCTATAGGACATTTCACCCCAAAACAATGACTTTCACCTTTTACTCAAGTGCACACGGAACCTTTTCCAGGATAGATCACATTCTGGGTCATAAATCTAACCTTGATAAATTCAAAAAAATCGAAATTATTCCAAGCATCTTCTCTGACCATAATGAACTAAGGTTAGATCTCAATTATAGGAGAAAAACTATTAAAAATTCCAACATTTGGAGGTTGAACAACACCCTTCTGAATAATCAACAAATCACAGAAGAAATCAAAATATGCATCGAAATGAATGAAAATGAAAATACAACTACACAGACCCTTTGGGACACTATAAAAGCTAAGAGGAAAGTTCATAGCAATACAGGCATACCTCAAGAAACAAGAAAAAAGTCAAATAAATAACCTAACTCTACACCTAAAGCAACTAGAAAAGGAAGAAATAGAGAACCCCAGAATTAGTAGAAGGAAAGAAATCCTAAAAATTAGGGCAGAAATAAACGCAAAAGAAACAAAAGAGACCATAGCAAAAATCAACAAAGCAAAAAGCTGATTCTTTGAAAGGATAAATAAAATTGACAAACCATTAGCCAGACTCATCAAGAATCAAAGAGAAAAAAATCAAATCAACAAAATTAGAAATGAAAATGGAGAGATCACGACAGACAACTCAGAAATACAAAGAATCGTAAGAGACTACTATCAGCAATTATATGCCAATAAAATGGACAACTTGGAAGAAATGGACAAATTCTTAGAAAAGTACAATTTTCCAAAACTGAACCAGGAAGAAACAGAAAATCTTAACAGACCCATCACAAGCATGGAAATTGAAACTGTAATCAGAAATCTTCCAGCAAACAAAAGCCCAGGTCCAGAAGGCTTCACAGCTGAATTCTACCAAAAATTCCGAGAAGAGCTAACACCTATCTCACTGAAGCTATTCTAGAAAATTGCAGAGGAAGGTAAACTTCCAAACTCATTCTATGAGGCCACCATCACCCTAATACCAAAACCTGACAAAGACACCACAGAAAAAAGAAAACTACAGGCCAATATCACTGATGAACATAGATTCAAAAATCCTCAACAAAATCCTAGCAATCAGAATCCAGCAACACATTAAATAGATCATACACCATGACCAAGTGGGCTTTATCCCAGGGATGCAAGGATTCTTCAATATCCGCAAGTCAATCAATGTAATTCACCACATTAACAAACTGAGAAATAAAAATCATATGATTATCTCAATAGATGCAGAAAAAGCCTTTGACAAAATTCAATATCCATTTATGATAAAAACTCTCCATAAAGCAGGAATAGAAGGAACATACCTCAACATAATAAAAGCTATATATGACAAACCCACAGCTAACATTATCCTCAATGGTGAAAAATTGAAACCATTTCCCCTAAAGTCAGGAACAAGACAAGGGTGTCCACTTTCACCACTACTCTTCAACATTGTACTGGAAGTTTTGGCCACAGCAATCAGAGTAGAAAAAGAAATACAAGGAATCCAAATTGGAAAAGAAGAAGTAAAACTCTAACTGTTTGCAGATGACATGATCCTCTACATAGAAAATCCTAAAGACTCAACCAGAAAACTACTAGAGCTAATCAGTGAATATAGGAAAGTTGCAGGATATAAAATCAACACTCAGAAATCCCTTGCATTCCTATACACTAATAATGAGAAAGTAGAAAAAGAAGTTAAGGAAACAATTCCATTCACCATTGCAACTAAAAGAATAAAATACTTAGGAATATTCCTACCTAAACAAACTAAAGACCTATATATCGAAAACTATAAAACACTGATGAAAGAAATCAAAGAGGACACTAATAGATGGAGGAATATACCATGCTCATGGGTCGGAAGAGTCAATATAGTGAAAATGAGTATACTACCCAAAGCAATCTACAGATTCAATGCAATTCCCATCAAGCTACCAGCAGTATTTTTCACAGAACTAGATCAAATAATCTCAAGATTTGCATGAAAATACAAAAAACCTCGAATAGCCAAAGCAATCTTGAGAAAGAAGAATGGAACTGGAGGAATCAACTTGCCTGACTTCAGGCTCTACTACAAAGCCACAGTCATTAAGACAGTATGGTACTGGCACAAAGACAGAAATATAGATCAATGGAACAAAATAGAAAGCCCTGAGATTAACCCACACACCTCTGGACACCTTATCTTCGACAAAGGAGGCAAGAATATACAATGGAGTAAAGACAGTCTCTTTAACAGGTGGTGCTGGGAAAATTGGTCAACCACTTGTAAAAGAATGAAACTAGACCCCTTTCTAACACCATACACAAAAATAAACTCAAAATGGATTAAAGATCTAAATGTAAGACCAGAAACTATAAAACTCCTAGAGGAGAACATAGGCAAAACACTCTCCGACATAAATCACAGCAGGATCCTCTATGACCCACCTCCCAGTATACTGGAAGTAAAAGCAAAAATAAACCATGGGATCTAATTAAAATTAAAAGCTTCTGCACAACAAAGGAAACTATAAGCAAGGTGAAAAGACAACCTTCTGAATGGGAGAAAACAATAGCAAATGAAACAACTGACAAACAACTAATCTCAAAGATATATAAGCAACTTATGCAGCTCAACTCCAGAAAAGTAAATGATCCAATAAAAAAATGGGCCGAAGAACTAAATAGGCATTTCTCCAAAGAAGACATACAGATGGCTAACAAACACATGAAAAGATGTTCAACATCACTCATTATCAGAGAAATGCAAATCAAGACCACAATGAGGTACCATTTCACACCAGTCAGAATGGCTGCGATCCAAAAGTCTACAAGCAATAAATGCTGGAGAGGATGTGGAGAAAAGGGAACCCTCTTACACTGCTGGTGGGAATGCAAACTAGTACAGCCATTATGGAAAACAGTGTGGAGATTCCTTAAAAATTGCAAATAGAACTGCCTTATGACCCAGCAATCCCACTGCTGGGCATACACACTGAGGAAACCAGAACTGAAAGAGACACATGTACCCCAATGTTCATTGCAGCGCTGTTTATAATAGCCAGGACATGGAAGCAACCTAGATGTCCATCAGCAGATGAATGGATAAGAAAGCTGTGTATACACAATGGAATACTACTCACCCCTTAAAAGAATAAATTTGACTCAGTTCTAATGAGATGGATGAAATTGGAACTGATTATACAGAGTGAAGTAAGCCAGAAAGAAAAACACCAATACAGTATACTGACACATATATATGGAATTTAGAAGACAGTAATGATGACCCTATATGTGAGACAACAAAGAGACACAGAGGTATAGAGTGGACTTTTGGCCTCTGAGGGAGAGGGAAAGGGTGGGATGGTTTGGGAGAATGGCAATGAAACATGTATATTTTCTTGTAAGAAACGAAGCGCCAATCTATGTTCAATGTAGGATGCAGGATGCATGGGGCTGATGCACAGGATGATTCAAGTAGAGGATGTGGGGTGGGAGGTGGGAGGGACTTCGGCATTGGGAGATTGTTCACCTATGGCTGATTCGTGTCAATGTATGGCAAAACAAATACAGTATTGTAATTAAAAAATAGATAAATTTAATTTAAAAATACATTAAATTAAAAAAAAGACTACTGGAGAAACCATAGCTTTGTCAGTACAGACCTTTGTCAGCAATGTGATGTCTCTGCTTTTTGATACAGTATCTATGTTTCTTATGGCATTCCTTCCAATGAGTCTTTTTAATTTCATGACTGCATTCAACATCCACAGCAATTTTGGAGCCCAGGAGAATAAAATCTACTTCCATGTTTTCTCCTTCTATTTGCCATGAAGTAATGGGACTGGATTCCATGAGCTTAGTTTTATGAATGTTGAGTTGTAAGTCAGCTGTTTCATTCTCCTCTTCCACCTTCATCAAGAAGCTCTTTCCTACTTTACATTCTGCTGTTAGAGTGGTACCATCTGCATATCTGAGGGTGCTGATATTTCTCCCGGCAATCTTAACTACAGCTTGTGATTCACCCAGCCTGACATTTCACTTGATGTACTGCCAGGGTCCAGCCCCAGTAGATCCAGGGTAATTTGAAACAGGGACAGCGTGGTGAGGAAAAACTTATTTATTTAGAAATATGAGAGAGATTAGAAAAGAATAGTGTAGTAGGAAAATTTAGTGGAGAAAAGATGCTCAATAACTTGGTTTATAGGGAAAGCCAATAAAACTTCAGGACAAGAAGTTTGCATCATCTACATTGGGCTGCCGGCGCACGTTTGAATATCAGAGGATGCCCCGCCTTGGGCTCCCTCTCTCACGGATCTTAGAAGCCAGGGCAAGTTAGTAGATGTGGTACACCTCCCCGCTACAGATGGGAATTCAGCCAGAAAAGGAGAGGGAGGGAGAGGGAGAAAGAGAGAGAGCAACAGACACAGGGGAAACCAGATTTCCAAGAAACTAGTTCAAGAGACTAGTCCAAGAAACTGGTCCATCCTTTAATGTTCAGAAGGCTTTTTATACTTTTTGATTGTACATAGAGATCAATGGGTAATATAAAATTATGCAGTGTCAGCAGCCCTGACTGTTATCGAGACCAGGCTTTTTCTCTGCATACTTAGTTGTATACGCAAGTCTTAAGTGATTTACATCATCTTCTGGCCAGAAGGCCAATTAGCATTTTAAGGCCCTTTTCTGATAAGGGTTTGTCAACCAGAAGACTTATTTGTCTTAAAAACATTGTTCTTCACAAAGTCTGGTGCCACTCTCAGAAAGCACTAATTAAAGTTACGTTATTACATAACAAGGATACAACAAAGACTAGAGATCTCTTCAAGATAATCAGAGATACCAAGGAGCATTTCATGCAAAGATGGGCTCGATAAAGGACAGAAATGGTCTGGACCTAATAGAAGCAGAAGATATTAAGAAGAGGTGGCAAGAATACACAGAAGAACTGTACAAAAAGAGCTTCACGACTCAGATAATCATGATGAAGTGATCGCTAATCTAGAGCCAGACATCTTGGAATGTGAAGTCAAGTGGGTCTTAGAAAGCATCATTATGAACAAAGCTAGTGGAGGTAATGGAGTTCCAGTTGAGCTATTTCAAATCCTGAAAGATGATGCTGTGAAAGTGCTACACTCAATATGCCAACAAATCTGGAAAACTCAGCAGTGGCCACAGGACTGGAAAAGGTCAGTCTTCATTCCAATTCCAAAGAAAGGCAATGCCAAAGAATGCTCACACTACCGCGCAATTGCACTCATCTCACGTGCTAGTAAAGTAATGCTCAAAATTCTCCAAGCCAGGCTTCAGCAATACCTGAACCATGAACTCCTGATGTTCAAGCTGGTTTTAGAAAAGGCAGAGGAACCAGAGATCAAATTGCCAACATCCACTGGATCATGGAAAAAGCAAGAGAGTTCCAGAAAAACATCTATTTCTGCTTTATTGACTATGCCAAAGCCTTTGACTGTGTGGATCACAATAAACTGTGGAAAATTCTGAAAGAGATGGGAATACCAGACCACCTGACCTGCCTCTTGAGAAAGGGGTCAGGAAGCAACAGTTAGAACTGGACATGGAATGACAGACTGGTTCCAAATAGGAAAAGGAGTACGTCAAGGCTGTATATTGTCACCCTGCTTATTTAACTTGTATGCAGAGTACATCATGAGAAACACTGGACTGGAAGCAACATAAGCTGGAATCAAGATTGTTGGGTGAAATATCAATAATCTCAGATACTTAGATGACACCACAGTTATGGCAGAAAGTGAAGAAGAACTAAAGAGCCTCTTGATGAAAGTGAAAGAGGAGAGCAAAAAGTTGTTTTAAAGCTCAACTTTCAGAAAACGAAGATCATGGCATCTGGTCCCATCACTTCATGGGAAATAGATGGGGAAACAGTGGAAACAGTGTCAGACTTTATTTATTTGGGCTCCAAAATCACTGCAGTTGGTGACTGCAGCCATGAAATTAAAAGACTCTTACTCCTTGGAAGAAAACTTATGACCAACCTAGATAGTATATTCAAAAGCAGAGACATTACTTTGCCGACTAAGGTCCATGTAGTCAAGGCTATGGTTTTTCCTTTGGTCATGTATGGATGTGAGAGTTCGACTGTGAAGAAGGCTGAGTGCCAAAGAATTGATGCTTTTGAACTGTGGTGTTGGAGAAGACTCTTGAGAGTCCCTTGGACTGCAAGGAGATCCAACCAGTTCATTCTGGAAGGAGATCAGCCCTGGTGTTTCTTTGGAAGGAATGGTGCTAAAGCTGAAACTCCAGTCCTTTGGCCACCTCATGAGAAGAGTTGACTCATTGGAAAAGTCTCTGATGCTGGGAGGGATTGGGGGCAGGAGGAGAAGAGGATGAAAGAGGACGAGATGACTGGATGGCATCACGGACTCGATGGACATGAGTCTGAGTGAACTCCAAGAGATGGTGATGAACAGGGAGGCCTGGCTGTTGCAATTCATGGGGTTGCAAAGAGTCGGACACGACTGAGCGACTGAACTGAACTGAAAAGGAGTACAGTGATTTATAACAAAGAGAAAAGTAATTAACTCAAAAGTCTAGTGTTGCTAACTTCAAAACTACTATATTCCTATTTCTGCATCCTGATTACATTGATTAATATCCTCCCAGGTGCCTAAAAATAAAGAATATGGAGGCCTGGTAGCAGTCATTGACTCAACATTGGAACCCATCATCAATATAATTTTTAGCCCTTTAGAAAAGGCTCTGTATCTTTAAGATGCTTTAAGCTTTGTGCCTCTCTAGGTCAGGGGGCTGTAAGCAACTCAAAAGCTACAAAAAGTCTGGGGCAACCTGTTAGGCAAATTAGAGAGCTATCAAAGGGTTTTGAGCTGAAACATTCCTTTCATATGCAGGAAACTAAAGCCCTGAGTTAACTTTTTTCCAGAGAATGTCAGAAGAGTGGAAAGCACAGTACAGTAAAATCAGGCTGACTCTGGTATTTGGGGGTAGATGTTCGGGAAAACCCAGGGGGAACCCCTGAAGCCAGATCACACCTTTGCGTTTTGCCAGGCTTCCTTCCTCATGACCTTTGCCATGGGCGGGATTCTTCACGTTGGCTCCCAGCAATGTACTCTGCATACAAGGTAAATAAGCACAGTGACAATATACAGCCTTGACATACTCCTTTTCCAGTTTGACCCAGTCTGTTGTTCTATATCCTCTTCTAATTATTGATTCTTAACTTGCATACAGATTTCTCAGGAGGGAGGTAAGGTGGTCCTGTAATCCCATCTCTTTAAGAATTTTTCATAATTTGTTGTGATCCACACAGTCAAAAATTTAGTGTAGTCAATGAAGCAGAAGTAGATTTTTTTTTTTTTTCTGGAATTACTTTGCTTTCTCCATGATCCAATGGATGTTGGCAATTTGACGTTTTGTTCGTCTGCCTTTTCTAAAACCAGCTTGTACGTCTGGAAATGCTCAGTTCATGTACTCTTGAAGACTAGCTTGAAGTACTTTGAGCATTACCTTGATACCACGTGAGATGAGTGCAGTTTTATGGTAGATTGAACATTCTTTCGCATAGGCTTTATTTGGGATTGGAATGAAACTGACCTTTTCCAGTCCTGTGGCTACTGCTGAGTTTTCTGAATTTGCTGGCATATTGATTGCAGCACTTTTACAGCATCATGTGTTGTAAGATTTTAAATAGCTTGACTAGAATTCTATTACCTCCATTAGCTTTCTTCACACTATTGCTTCCAAGGCCCATGTGACTTTACACTCCAGGATATCTGTCTCTAGGTGAGTGACCACATCATTATGGCTATCTGGGTCAATTAAGACCTCTTTTGTAGAATTCTTCAGTGGAATCTTGCCACCTCTTCTTAATCTCCTCTGCTTCTGTTAGATCCTTGCCATTTCTGTCCTTTATTGTTCCCATCCTTGTGTGAAATCTTCTCTTGGTAGCTCCAATTTTCTTGATGAGCTCTTTAGTCTTCCCCATTCACTTAAGAAAGCTTTCTTATCTCTATTTGCTATTCTCTGGAACTCTGTATTCAGTTGGGTCTATCTTCCCAGCCCTGTGTATTCTTAAGGTGTGCAGCATAGTGATTTGACTTACATACATCAAGAAATGGCTACCACAGTGTTCAGTGAACACTATCAGCTCATATAAATACAAAATTTTAAACATATACAAAAATGTTTTGTAATAAGAACCCTAAGATTTGCTCAACATCTGTCACATACAGCATACAGGAGCGTTAGTTACGTTTATCATGCTGTTCACTACATTCCTAATATTAATTCATCTTTTTATCTATTTTTATCAATATGTTTATTTTTTATTTGGGAAATAATTAACTTACAATATTGTGTTGGTATCTAACATACTTCATGAATCAGTCATAGGTATACTATGTCCTGGAGAAGGAGATGGCACCCTACTCCAGTATTCTTGCCTGGAAAAGCTCAGACAGAAGAGCCTGACAGGCTACAGTCCACGGGGTTGCAAGAGTCAGACATGACTGAGCCACTAAACCAGCACCACCATACAATGTCCCCTCTTCTTGGAACTCTCTCCCACCTCCCGCCCCAGGCCCCCTCCAGCTTGTCGCACAGCACTGGTTTGAGTCCGCGGCCTCCCCTAGCAGATTCCGCCGGCCATCTCTTTAACCCCTGCTCACGTTTGCATGTCCATGCTGCCCTCCATCTCTTTAACCCCTGCTCACGTTTGCATGTCCATGCTGCCCTCCATCTCTCTAACCCCTGCTCACGTTTGCATGTCCATGCTGCCCTCCATCTCTCTAACCCCTGCTCACGTTTGCATGTCCATGCTGCCCTCCATCTCTCTAACCCCTGCTCACGTTTGCATGTCCATGCTGCCCTCCATCTCTCTAACCCCTGCTCACGTTTGCATGTCCATGCTGCCCTCCATCTCTCTAACCCCTGCTCACGTTTGCATGTCCATGCTGCCCTCCATCTCTCTAACCCCTGCTCACGTTTGCATGTCCATGCTGCCCTCCATCTCTCTAACCCCTGCTCACGTTTGCATGTCCATGCTGCCCTCCATCTCTCTAACCCCTGCTCACGTTTGCATGTCCATGCTGCCCTCCATCTCTCTAACCCCTGCTCACGTTTGCATGTCCATGCTGCCCTCCATCTCTCTAACCCCTGCTCACGTTTGCATGTCCATGCTGCCCTCCATCTCTCTAACCCCTGCTCACGTTTGCATGTCCATGCTGCCCTCCATCTCTCTAACCCCTGCTCACGTTTGCATGTCCATGCTGCCCTCCATCTCTCTGACCCCTGCTCACGTTTGCATGTCCATGCTGCCCTCCATCTCTCTAACCCCTGCTCACGTTTGCATGTCCATGCTGCCCTCCATCTCTCTAACCCCTGCTCACGTTTGCATGTCCATGCTGCCCTCCATCTCTCTGACCCCTGCTCACGTTTGCATGTCCATGCTGCCCTCCATCTCTCTAACCCCTGCTCACGTTTGCATGTCCATGCTGCCCTCCATCTCTCTAACCCCTGCTCACGTTTGCATGTCCATGCTGCCCTCCATCTCTCTAACCCCTGCTCACGTTTGCATGTCCATGCTGCCCTCCATCTCTCTAACCCCTGCTCACGTTTGCATGTCCATGCTGCCCTCCATCTCTCTAACCCCTGCTCACGTTTGCATGTCCATGCTGCCCTCCATCTCTCTAACCCCTGCTCACGTTTGCATGTCCATGCTGCCCTCCATCTCTCTAACCCCTGCTCACGTTTGCATGTCCATGCTGCCCTCCATCTCTCTAACCCCTGCTCACGTTTGCATGTCCATGCTGCCCTCCATCTCTCTAACCCCTGCTCACGTTTGCATGTCCATGCTGCCCTCCATCTCTCTAACCCCTGCTCACGTTTGCATGTCCATGCTGCCCTCCATCTCTCTAACCCCTGCTCACGTTTGCATGTCCATGCTGCCCTCCATCTCTCTGACCCCTGCTCACGTTTGCATGTCCATGCTGCCCTCCATCTCTCTGACCCCTGCTCACGTTTGCATGTCCATGCTGCCCTCCATCTCTCTAACCCCTGCTCACGTTTGCATGTCCATGCTGCCCTCCATCTCTCTGACCCCTGCTCACGTTTGCATGTCCATGCTGCCCTCCGGCGGTCCTGCCCTCACCTCCCATCGCTGTGTCCGCAAGTCTGCTCTCTGTGTCTGCAGTTTCTCGTGCAGTTCTCTCTTTTGCCCACTCTATGTTATAGGGTGTAGGCTGTAAGGTTACAAACTTGAGCAAACCCTAAGGAAATTTCCGTTTTTCAAAAGTTGGAGGACAAACTTTTATTACACCACCTTCATCTCATAACAGTAGATTTAAAATAAGCATTGTTTAAAATATATACTAGCTATGGTTATAAACCAGTTAGACATAAAACACTCCAGAGTCATCTGCCATGATCCATCTGACTTTTATTTGTATCATAAAGGCTAGTCTATGTGATGGAGACTTTCATAGCTGCATTCTTTGAGTTTTTGTCTATACAGTAGATATCTGCATTTTTCTCATAGAACTTGGTTATTGGTTTTGGTTTTTTTGGCTTAGTGTCTTGACACGAGTGAAGGGAAGTCATAGGAGATTCCACATCATCTCTTCTACTCTGATGACTGCAGCTTCCCAGACCAGGAAGTTAACCCTCCCTCCAAAGGTGAAAATGACATATATATGCATGCATGCATGCACTCTGTTGCTTCAGTCGTGTCTGATTCTGTGCGACCCTATGGACAGCAGCCCACCAGGCTCCTCTGTCCACAGGATTCTCTCGGCAAGAATATATATATGCTGGGCATGGTGGACATAGCTGTAATCTCCAAAATACATATATACATTTATATATGCACTGTACACATATATAATCTCTGACATTTATACTTGTAAACTGAAGAAATACTTACAAAATGGGTTAGCTTGTGAGATAGCTTTGGATTAGTTTCCGTTTATCACCTGGTTTCCATAAGCTCCTACTTAATTCAAAGACTATAAACACACTTTAGGTGTTCATTAGTGTTGGCTCAGAACTCTTCATCTAAGAGATATGAAAACATTGATAATCTTCTTTTGTAAGTGCATAGTTATTTTAGCAAATGATTGTAGACTCCTTTATGAAAAATTCAAGTGATTCTTTATTATATATACTTGTATTGGAATTGCAGGCTCTTTCCTCAGTAGAAAGGCAGTCTGACTATTAGGGTCAAAGTCTCTGAACTTGCTTGCCTCTGGAGAATGGGCAAGGGAGAGGAGCAGCTCACAGCCTCTGCTTCCTATCTCCTAGTATATGATTACCATTATGTAAATTGAGCAATATTCTAATTGACTAATACTCTGTCTTGCCCTGAGTGACACCATGATCTATTAGCCATCACATTAAATAGCTATAATTTCCAGTCTTCCTTGATATCTTTTGTGGTAATTGCATCTACCTTGCCCCTGACAGTTAAGTAATGCCATCTAGTCTCTCTCTCTGTGCAGTGTCACACACAGTTCTAGACAGCATCTCCCATCTCCCCCAGCCTATCTTGACATCTCCAGGCTATCTTGATAGCCATCAACTTGCTTCCCAAAAGTGTTAGTGCTCATCCAGTGTTCTTAATAATCTAAGAAGTGGTTTTCCTCTGGGTTCTTCTAAAGAAACTCAAGCAGTGAATTCTCAGGTCTAAAGAATAAATCCATGACATCCCCACCTTCTTAAGCCTTCAAAACCCTTCTCCAAAACATGTCACCATAGTCCTAGCATCCATATGTAATCTATTTTGGGCCCCTGCCATATCCAATCTTAAAGAAGCAAGGTGAGTTAATGTCAAGTGTCACTGTCAGAATATTAAATCACAGGTCACAAATGATGAGTGGCTTTTGTCAAGTGATTCTTATTTATTTGGTTTTAATCTTCTTCTATTTCCAGTCTAACACCCCAAGATCTGTTAAAGTGCTCATTTCTTCCATTAATGCTAGCAGATATTAGCCAATTTTTATATTTCTTGTGTCATTAAGACTATTTCTTCCTAGATAAGACTGTACTTCTCACTCAAATTTTGTTGAGACTTGACTCTGGATATTGTCCTGGGGGCGATGAAAAATGTCATGGTTGGATCTTAAAGTGGACAACATTCACCCACTTCAGCTGACATTGCTACATGATACCTGAGCATGGGGAGACTGCCCTGCTCTTGCTTGGAAAAAGAGACAGTACCTGCACACAGTTTAGTTTCAAAAACATTGGGAAATATGGGAGTCTCAGGTCCCCACATCTGAGGCATTGAGAGTTTCCTTTTCAGAGCTCTGTCTTTGTCATGGTAGCCACTTACAGCTGAGGATTTTTCTTTTGCATCACTTTCAATGTTATAGTTGGGTCCTGGGTCTGAGTTTCAGCAGTGCTCTATGACTACAAAGGAAGAAATTCTCCTTTGAAACCTATAGAAGCTTTGTGGCATTCACAGCCTGCCTTAAACTGGCAATGGTTTGCTCTGGGAGGAAATTTTTCTTTCTTCATGGTCTTCAATGCCAGAATACTTAAATGTTTATGGAAGACTTAGTAGAAGGATGAGGCTGGGTGTAAAGAAGACTCTCTGTTCAGTGAGTGTGAACATGGGAGCTTTAACCCTAATCAGCATCTAGAAGAAGCCCAGAGTCTCTTCTGTTTTGAAAGGAGGAAGACTAAAAGGATTTACAGATATGGAGAATGCTTTTGTGAAAGCCTTAGGAAGGTAAAGGGGCTTCCCTGGTGAGATTCCTTTAAAAAAACTTCTGCATCACCCAGCAAATCCACTACTGGGCAAATACTCTGTAAACACACACACACACAGTTGAAAAAGACACATGTATCTTAATGTCCATTGCAGCACTATTTACAATAGCCAGGATAGGGAAGCAGCCTAGATGTCCATCAGCAGATGAATGGATAAAGAAGATGTGTTACATATATCCAATGGAATACCCACTGAGCCATAAAAATGGTGAATTTGAGTCAATTGCAGTGAGGTAGATAAACCTAGAGCTTGTTATGCAAAGTGAAGTCAGAGAGAGAAAAAACAAATATCTATATTCTCACACACACATACATACGTATGGAATCTAGAAAAACAGTACTGATGAACCTATTTGCAGGGAAGGAATGCAGACTCTTGACATTAATTCCCTTTCCGAATCTCTCCCAGTGTGATCATATCCATCTGTGCCAGCTTGGAAATGATGAGACAGTAAGAAAACCATTAATAGAGGTACATGTTTTTGACTCATATCTTGGAAGGTGGCTGATGAGAGCAAGTGTTAAGGAAGGCACTGCAGAGAAAGTGAGTCAACTTCCCGTGTGTTGCCTCATTTCACAATTTTGGAAAAAATCAGGGAAGACCAGAGGGAATGAGTCACTGGGGCACCAGAACACTAAAAGAAGGCCTCCCAGATGCTGGTTACGAAACTGCAGGTTGATGGTGAAGCTGAGAAACAGATTCACCAACATAAAACAGAGACAGTGTTTATAACAGGAGTTTAAACTGGATGTGCTTTTGTCTCAGAAATGTACTTAAGTCTTCACAACTAAAAAGAAAAGGCAATATGGACTCCGAACAATAAAGTAAACTAAAGATGGCTTTACTTTACTCCTTAAGTGATCCTTGCATCTTTTTTAAACAGTGATCGTCAAGGGAATTTAATGAAGCAGGGGTTTCCCCAAGTGTGTGTTATTAGCTAGACTTTCCTCTCACATCTTCACAGTGTCTCCAAGGAATTTATGAGAGGTCCAAGGAGTAAAAGATGATGCAGAAATTGATGCGCCTATAAGAAGCGAGGTTGAGCATCACAGGCCTTTATGGCCCGCTGCAGCAAAGTGTGATGACAGGGGTGTTCTTTTGTGACCTCAACATCTGTCACCAGGAGCTTGGACATAAATATTGCTTTCCATTGAAAAGCAAAATGGAGGCGAAAACCTACCACATCAGCCTACGATGGTTGGATAGAGAGGCAGCAGTGAAAGTTATCCTCCACACACTGTTCGCAGGGCTAGGAGATAAAATGTACAGGGACTGACATTAAAGAACAAAAAAACTGGGTTATAATTTCTTTATTGGACTTTGCAAGGGGCTAACGTGTAGCGAGCAAAGCACACTGACAGTCTGAAGAGGCCAGCCTATGTATCACCTGGTTTGAAAGGCCATATAAAGCTTCCAAGAAGTCTATAAACGTGCCCTATGAAAATGCCAACACTTGAATTCTGGCTCCTTCAGAAACATGCAAGCCGATCAGTGTGCAGCAAGGGAGGGCTGTGGTAGCATGAGTGACTTCACACTTTCTATTTATCTTTTTCTGTTGCGCTTCTCTCCATTCTGAAACTGGAAGCTAGGAGAGATAGGCATAAAAATTCAAAAACACATATTTTAAGGTGAAATTTTTAAATTAGTCTGGGACTTTGGAGAAATGTGATACTGTTGGACTTCACATTTGGCTAGATGCAAAACTTGGTTCCTATCTTAAAATAAGTACCTAGTGGGCTGGGAGACTGCAAATACAGGGTCCATTTCTGAAGACTAAAGTCTTCCATAATTCTGATGAAATAGCAAGAGTAAAAAGGTTTTTTAAAAGCCTGTAGAAGGCAGAAATAGATACAATTTATTTTGTGGCTACTTCAAATAAATAGTTCAAATTTGTATTCTATATTAACTCAAGTAATGAAGCTTTGAATTTTAATTGAAGCAAAAAACAAACAAACAAGAAAAAAAACAGAGGATCTCTGAGACAACCCAGAGGGATGGTACAGGGTGGGAGGAGGGAGAGGGTTCAGGATGGGGAACACATGTATTCCTGTGGCAGATACATGTTGATGTATGGCAAAACCAATACAATATTGTAAAGTAATTAACTTCCAATTAAAATAAATAAATTTATAATTTAAAAAAACAGAGGATCTCATATATATGTGTGTATATGTATACACACATGCGCGTGCACACACACACACACACTTCCCTGGTGGCTCTGAGGTAAAAATCCACTTGCCTATGCAGGAGATGCAGGTTCAATCCCTGGGCTGGGAAGATCTCCTGGAGAAGGAAAGGACAACTCACTCCAGTATTCTGGCCTGGAAAGTCCCATGGACAGAGGAGCTTGATGGGCTACAACCCTTGGAATCAGAGTCAGACATGATTTAGCAACTATACAGCGTATATCTATATATAATGTATATATCTGAGGCAATATTCTTGGTCACATTTCTTTACCATGTGAAAGATTTGGAGATTATATACTGGATAGTATGCAGTGGAAACTGGGAAGAACTTGCAATATTTTTACATTTCAAATGTAAGAATAAAAAGGAGAAGATATTTAGGAAGAAGGGGTAAACTGTATCAGATGAGTGCCTTTTGTTTGATGTAGTCCCCAGTTGCAAAATGGAATACGTGGTGGTCCAAGAGGCACTGAAGAAGCAACACACAACGATTACACTAGAGAAAAATAAAGCAATGGGAGTCTAGGCTCTCTGGAAACCAGATTACCAGCAGGTGCACACTTCCATCAAGCTCTGCAGAGAACACAGGATACATGTGCAGAAATATGCTGCCTTTCTTCCTGCTTCATGTGGCCATCACCTTCTACTAAGTATCTGTATGTTTGCCCACTTACATTTGGAGTTTATCCTGACTTAATTGTTAGTATGTTACTCTCTCTTCTGGGCATTTTTCTTCCTTCAAAAATAGTGCATACTATTTCAGCCTTCTGCCTAAAGAGCATGCTCTAAGAAAAGCCAGAGCAAAAAGCTATAGCCGATTAATCCTGCTTTGATACACTTCACGTGTGCCCATGAGTAAGGCTCTGTTTCATCTGCTTCTGTCATTTGTTGTTTACTCTGTTAGTGTTACTTTTGATTTAGGGAACCAAAGGGAGACGTGAAGTTAAACGGCTCAGGGAAAGATGAGGCAGCTTGGGAGTAACTCAGCGTTAGCGCTTGAATCCCGTATCAAACCCACAGCAGGGGCTGAGCCTGAGGGGTTTAGACATCACCTAAGCACCAGAACTGAGTTTTGTCAGGCGCACACTTATGGGAATGTTCTTCAAATTCCATTTGCGAGGCAAGGGCTGAGCTGGGAGCTCTGCTCTCTGAAAGGAATCTACTTAGAGCTTTGTAAATATGTGTGCCATCCATAGCCTTTGGAGATTCAGAAGGGCCACATTTTTGTGACCTACCACCAAATTAAAACATATTAGAGAGCATGGTGCATAGTCAGTTTGGGTTAGTGGGGTCCTTTAATAGCCAGAAACTGGAACATAAGGGGGAAAAAGGACATCATAGATATTTGATTCTCAGAATTACTGTGCTTTTTATGTATCATGCTATTTCTTCTGAGTCAGAAAAAGCAGGTTCCAGTTTGATGCTTTTTCTCTCTCTCCTTCAAATTTTGAAACACTTCTGGTTAAACTAGCGCCTGTCTTAAAATGAAGCCATGTACAAGTCCCGGAGTCCATCTTTTGAAGTAAAAGCCTGACTCAGCAGTTAATGGTTGGAAATGTGAAGAGGTAGAAGCAGAGCAGCTATTGGGCTGGGAAGCCAGTAACAGCTAGGCTATCGTCCCGCCACACAGCAGAGTCCTCACACCCGCAGCTCCCTGAAAACATACAAAGGCCGGCACGTACTCTGACTTGTTTTTACAGGAAGCTGACCCCTTTCAGATGAAAACTGCTGATGCAAGTACATAGACTGTTTGAAACCAGAAAGTTGATGATGCTTGAAATCTCCCCTTGATGCCAACCAATCTGAGAATGCCCATGAGCTCAGCACACCTTGCTCCTTGAAAATTGTAAGACTTCTCACCACCCCTTCCAGGGGGTCACATCCTTGAGCACATTAGCCCACTGGAGCTCCTCCTGCTTGGCCAAGCAATAAAGCTATTCTTTTCCACATCACCTAAAAGTGTCTCCGTATTTCTTTTGGCACTGTTGAGGAGAGTACTAGTTTCAAGAACAACACTTCCCTCCCCCACAATCTTTCACGTATAATATCCATTTTCTAGGAGAAGGCAATGGCAACCCACCCCAGTACTCTTGCCTGGAAAATCCCATGGATGGAGGAGGCTGGTAGGCTGCAGTCCATGGGGTCACACAGAGTCAGACACGACTGAAGTGACGCAGCAGCAGCAGCAGCAGCAGCATTCATTTTCTAAATATATTCCTTTTGATCTTTCCATGTAATATTTTTATTATATCAATAATCTAGCTGTATTGTTTTTCAATGTAATTGCCTTTATAAGAAAAGAGAAAAATTGATTCTTAAACTCACTACAGAGGAATCATAGAATTGACCAGCTAACAACGGAAAGAGTGACATAAAATCCTACAGTAATATGCAAGTTAAAAAAATTTTAAAACACATTAGTTAAGATTTGGCATGTTAAATTAAAATCAAAAGCAAAATATTCTGTTCTTTGTTAAGAATACATCTCAACTGTACTCTCAATTATTTTTAGAGAGTGACATGTAATATTATACAAGAAAATATTTATAGTGAGCTTATATAAATAAATGTTGATGTTATTGCATATGGTGCATATAAGCTGAAATAAATTTTATAGTCATATAATATATATAGTTGCCTGTGACATTTATCAGAGAAAATCACACATTCTTCTCTGTTGACACCTAAAAAAAAATGTCTAGTTAGATAGTTGCACAGTAATAAATACAAATTTGTTTTTGAAGAAAATAAAATATTGAAGTCTGTGACAATCATTATTATATTAACTCTGCAAGTTACATGATTTATCAACAGCATCTGATTTATACAAACATTTCCAAGTTTTTGTTTCTGTATTATTGATATTGCTTAATCATTTGCATCAAGATAGATGAAAGAGTTTCAAACATGATATCCATATCAAAGCTCCATGTAAAATACAAATAAACTCTAACAGATCAGAGGTCACTGATTCTTTAGCTTCAATTTAGACATTTCCAAGTTTCTAAATCTCTCCATTTATCTTTACCAACTCTTCAAAAAAAACTTAAACTTTAAACTTGCTAAGAAATTAGAATAGGAAATGGAACTTTAGAACTAAATGTAATATATGTTCAGTTGAGTTCAGTTCAGTTGCTCAGTCGTGTCCGACTCTTTTGACCCCATGAATCACAGTACACCAGGCCTCCCTGTCCATCACCAACTCCCAGAGTTCACTCAGACTCACGACCATCGAGTCAGTGATGCCATCCAGCCATCTCATCCTCTGTCGTTCCCTTCTCCTCCTGTCCCTGATCCCTCCCAGCATCAGAGTCTTTTCCAGTGAGTCAAGTCTTCTCATGAGGTGGCCAAAGTACTAGAGTTTCAGCTTTAGCATCATTCCTTCCAAAGAAATCTCAGGACTGATTTCTTTAGGATTGACTGGTTGGGTCTCCTTAAAGTCCAAGGGACTCTCAACAGTCTTCTCCAACACCACAGTTCAAAAGCAACAATTCTCAGGTGCTCAGCCTTCTTCACAGTCCAACTCTCACATCCATACGTGACCACAGGAAAAACAATAGCCTTGACTAGACGGACCTTAGTCGGCAAAGTAATGTCTCTGCTTTTGAATATGCTATCACATAGTGATTAAAAAAAAATCTTTGTAGAATACATATATGAGCTAGAAAGTGCTAAGTATATTTCTATACATCCTTTTTTCTTGTTTAAAATAAATGTAGTTTTCAAGCAGTTGCCACTGTGTGTCTATGACTGTGATAATATAAAATGTGAAAATGGAACTGAAGCAAAGGTAATAAGAAAAAATGCCAAAGAATTCATCCAGATTATCTTTTTCCTAAGGTGATTTTCTTTCAAGTCATGTAACAATAAAGTTACTTTTAAAATTATGTTAAGAAACCACATACTAAAAAAGAGACATTAGCTGCCATAGTAACTCTTCTGTATTTTATTAAGCAGCACAAAATATCATAAAAGAGGAAACCATAAATTTGCATACATTCAGAAAAGAAGTAAATCAATTTAGTTTTATGCTTGATTTTTATTGACTCATCGGCTATGAATATTAATCTTTCCGGTGTGTAGAGAAAAGAGGAGCCATCAGGGTCA
The DNA here is from genome assembly GCA_917880005.1 of Nanger dama. NCBI lineage: Eukaryota > Metazoa > Chordata > Mammalia > Artiodactyla > Bovidae > Nanger > Nanger dama. Next base: position 2,807,359 of record CAKJTW010000035.1, on the reverse strand, counting down.
AGCTTCTAGTGAGTGGAAGCCCGAGGGTAGCTGACGGCGTCCGCTCCTTCCTGCGCCCTTCCTTTCCTGTTCTCCCCATCGACACCGGGGACAATTAAGTGAAAATGGTTTGTACTTTATCGATTTAATGTAAGCCTCCAGTCTGCGCCTCCTAGCAGACAGTGATGTCTGCTGGGTAAAGATGACCAGGGCCCCAGTAGAGTATTTAGCAGGCTTTACCGAGGACGCGCTCCTGGGCGGGGTCCCCAGGGCCGGGAAGCCCGCGCGCCCCGCGCGCTGGCCGTGCGCTTTCACCTGCGCGCTGCGGGGACGGCCGGGCTAGGCGGGGGTATGGACAGGGTGCCGGTTCGCGCGGTTAGCGGGAGAGATTTGGACAGGGTGCCGGTTCGCGCGGCGCGGGCTGATGGGTCTTTCTCTGCGGCTGGGGCGGGCGGCTTTGGCGCGCAGTGTGCGGTCCTCGTCCCCGGGAGGCGGGAGCCTCCCTCCGTTAGGGACTCCCTGCCGGCGGGAGAGCGGAGGGGCGGCCCGTCACGGCCCCGGGCCCGGCCTTACAGCGCCTACACGGCGAGTGGACGGCCCATAGTCCTCACTCAGGAGCGAGTTAGTGGCACCAGCTTAAGCGACACGTTGCCTTCTAATGACATGGCTTCAGAAATTTCCTCCTTGGTCTCTGTTAAAGGTCAAGTTTCTAACCTCTCTACTGGCATATTCCCCTCAGCATACAAGAATGGAGTCATGGCTGCAGTCTTTAAATAAATAAAATAAAAACTCCTCTTTTGCTTTCCCATTTTCCTTGCCCCTTTACAGACAATCTCTGCAAGGGTTTCCGGAGGCAAGCTTCTCCTTGCAAGCCCGGGCTCACCTGTTCCCACGGCCCTCCAGGATCGCGCTCTTGCCCTTCCCCGTTTCTGTGGGCCCGGCAGCGCCGCGCTCAGTGCCGTCCCGAGCAGTTCTTCGCGGAGCACTCGTAATGGGGACCGGCCCTGGGCTGGCTGGCTGCTGAACCGGGGAAGGTGAGCCCCAGCGCGGGGCGCTGCCTTGGGCTCCGCTAGCTCCTTCTCTCGGCCGGCGCACGGCGGCGTCCCTAGCCCTCGCCTGCCCGGGGCTCCTGATGCTTCCCGAACACGGGCCGGGCCAGGGGATACAAGCGCAACCTCTGCTCTTTGGACGGGCTCTTCTGGGAGCCTGTCTGCTCACTTTCTGAAAACATATGTGCACTCGAGCACTGTCTATATGAGCAGCCTCAAATGTTCTACACTTCTTCGACTTTTTCTTCTCTTATTTCATATACAGTCGACTATTGCACTCTTTATTCCATCAGATAAACTCCTGCCCCAGATTTTTATCTCAGGCTGTTTTCAGGGGAACCAGGAAATGTCATCTCCCTCTCTCTCTCTCCTCACCCACTGTGTGTGTTTTTTTTTTAATACATTTTCCTTAATTCTGCCCTCTCCCTCGAAAATAATGCAAGTTCCCTTAAGAAAACATTATAATTGGTTTTTAGTGAGAAACATAGCAAGCTCTAATATGTTAAGTGAACGAATAAAATTAACTAACAGATCTTAGTATATCTTTAGTGTACTAAATATGTGAAACTGAGAGTGACGGTCACTCAGTCTGTCCGACTCTTTGTGACCCCATGGACTATGCAGCCCATGGAATTCTCTAGGCCAGGATACTGGAGTGGGCGGCCTTTCCCTTCTCCAGGGGATCTTCCCAACCCAGGGATCGAATCCAGGTCTCCCGCATTACCGACGGATTTTTACCAGCTGAGCCACAAGGGAACTAAATATGTAGGTACTATTTTTTCCCCTAAAACAAGATCTGACATACTATGCAGAATACTGAAGTCTTGGTAATAAAAGAAATATTCTGCTACTGAAAACTGAACATTGGAAATAAATTATAGAAAACGAATACAAATTCTTTTGTCTCATTCAGTAATCACTGTTTTTAAACCTTTTAGTAAAGATAGCTTTGTTCCAAATTAACAAGATCTTGTTCTGCAATTCTAAAATGGATATAGATGGCATCATTATTTCAATGTTCCTTTCCCCTACTTGTAATGACATATCAAAATGATTACTAAACATTTGTAAATACAGAATAAAATAATCCTGATTTCAATATCACACTTCTTTAAATAAGCTGTACAGGCCTTGTATTTTCACAAATATCCAAAATAAGTCAAATATTTTGAGACCACATTTATGTGGTTTGGACTTATTTCATGAGTATCATATTGCTAGCTATTAGATTATCTCTGCTGCTGCTGCTAAGTCGCTTCAGTCATGTCCAAATCTGTGTGACCCCATGGACGGCAGCCCACTAGGCTCGTCTGTCCCTGGGATTCTCCAGGCAAGAACACTGGAGTGGGTTGCCATTTCCTTCTCCAATGCATGAAAATGAAAAGTGAAAGTAAAGTCGCTCAGTCGTGCCCGACTCTTAGTGACCCTAGGGACTGCAGTCTACCAGGCTGCTCCATCCATGGGATTTTCCAAGCAAAATACTGCAGTGGGGTGCCATTGCCTTCTAGGTTATCTCTATTTTCCTTCAAATAATGCTGCAAATATGCCCTAATAAAATTGTAACTTTAAAATCTGATATTCACTATAACATTAGATAATAAGATTTTCAAATCTTATATCTAATTTCAAAGGTTTTTTTTTTTAATGTCACATCCATTTATAATACTATAAACTTGTGGATGAGTAAGTTTTCCCAGTAATATAAAAAATAGTGGGTAAGACAATTTTAATTATTCTTTGCAAATAGAAAAAACAATAAATTTCCAGTATTTTAACTTATACTTTATTGTTTACCAATAATGAAGCTGAACATTAGTATTCTATTTTCTGTTAATTTCTTGTCAATATAGCCTCAACCTGTTTTCATGTGATTCTTACTCTTAACAACCCAAGAAGTATTGGCTATTAATCATTTTCATTTGACTGCTTGGAATACTGATAGAAGAAAGTTATTCAAGGTCATGCAGCTGAACACAAATTTGAACTCAGGCACCTTACCTCTGGAGCCCACATATCTAGCCACTATGTCAAACTATCTTCCTCTGCGTCTAAGGTTCATTTCCTATTTTTTCTTTGATTCTTTATGTTTTTTTCTATTTATTGTTAAATTAATAGATTTAACAATAAATATAACTCTTAAAAAGACAAACATTTTAAGATATTTTTAGAAGTAAAAATCTTATATCTATAACTACAATATTTGATATTTTCCCTCAAGAAAATAAAGTAAAATCTTGTAATAGCTAGTCAAATTTTATGTTTCTTTTCTGGAAGTTTTCTCCAATTTTGCCAGTTTTCTCCAGTTTTTTTTGTTTTGTTTTGTTTTTGCCATTTCCCCATTTTTGCCACTGTTTTAGACCCCAATAATCATTTCTAATCAATCTCTCTACATTCTGCAATTCACAGTATTCTGGAGTCTGTTCAGGATTTTGCATAATCAATATTTTTTTTTTCCAAAGAGACAATTCCACTTTTATATCCTGATTTCTCTAAGTAAATAGGGCCATACGTGTTATGCTTAAAATTTTGATAATTGTTGGTGCTGCTTTTTTAAAGGTATAAACAAAGACTGCAAAGTTCACTCTCTAGAGAAAAATTAATTTGTGATGGTTTTTAGTAGTCTTAAAAATTGAAAAGATCAAGTCAGGTTGTATCCAAGTAGCCACTCTGATTGAATCCTTGTTGCTGGGCTATACTGGGTTCAACTTGCTGCTACTTAAAGCCAGGATGTATATGGGTATGGGTAGTTGAAGCTCATATAATTTTACCAATTAAAAAAAAGACATAAATACAAAGTTAGGTGCTAAAATCAATACATATTAGCAGGAAAAAATAAATCTTATCAAGTTAAGAGAGGCTTGGAGATACAGATTCCTTTCTTTTCAGAACTTGAGAAATTTTGGAAAAAATAAAAGAAATGTTTCTGGAGAATAGCCTGGTGGCCCCTCCTAGCCTGGAACACTATTCACAGCAGGAAAGAGCTCTCACAGTGGCCCCAGAAGTAAGAAGCCACGAACTAAAATCTTTATCAGTTTCCACAGCATATTTTCTTCTTTTTAAAGCTAATATTAAAATTCTTTGAGTTCCTCAAATAGGTTTTCCAATCTTGACTCTAGATCATTGCATATATTGCTTCTATGTATCATTTCCCCATATCATCCTTCAATTCCTTGTCATATTGTTTGATCACAAATGAAATATCTCTTAACCAGAGATCTTCCCTGATCTCTCTGCTTTTTATACTTAGCAAACACACTTTCCATAAGTTTGCTTAACTCTCAAAGTCTGTCTTTTGAAATGAAATAATAAATTACAAAATTCATGGCTATGTCATTTGTGATTACTCTTTGGGTACAGTTTTCCCCTGATGCATGTTAAGCTCACTGTAGAATCCTCAGATTCTAGCACATTGTCTTGCACATAAGGGGAGTCTGAATTAGTGTTTTGAAATTAGTTAGTAAGTAGTAATAATTAAGTAGAAAGCCCTTCGTAGGTCTGCAGTAGTTTCTTCAATTACTACACCTTTATCTATCCTGATTCTCTGGGGGTTACTCCTTGGGTTACTCCTGGGATTATTCCTTACTCCTTGGGTTCTGCCCAGCAACTGTAAAGAAAGGCACTTATAACACACTATAATTCTCTCTCCCAACTACTCAAGGACAAATGAGCCATTTAGTTAGAAAACTCAAAGGAGTCTATGTGCTTCTCTCCTTGTGCTGGCACCATTTAAATCTGGGAGATGAGGATGTCCACCATTATGACTGGAAAGAGAAAATATGGGCAGAAGTTTAGCAGCAGCATGACTATACATTAGCAAATTCAGATCACTTACTATGAAGGATCTTTCTAACTCAATCTCATTATTTGATTCGAATTTTTCTTACACTTTGAGCACATGACATAGGTGTCCTCTAAGTCAAATATATGTATATTTTCATCCATTTTGCATTATACACACTGCTACTCCTCTTCATTAACACTGATAATTGAGAACTGACATACATATTGAAAGGCTTTCCTTAAAGTACTTTGAAGTCTAATGAGGAGATTAAACTATCTAGAAAATGTATTTATCTAATAACTCGTTAAAAGTAATCGTACTATGATCTTTCCTAATGACCTTTATGCCATTAAACAAGAACTAGCATTCATCAAGGCTGTCTAGTTACCAGAGGAGTAGTAATTCACAATAGAACAAACTCTGAATTTACAGAAAATTACTATTCTTTGTTGCGCTAAATGGAGTGCATCATTAACCACAATGAACCTTAACAGAAAATGAAGCAGAATCAAGACAGTAATGAAGAAATCAGGAGAGTATGACTTCCATCCTGAATAATTAATCAACAGAGGCCTGATGCGAAGTTTGAGAAGCACGTTAAATGAAGTAAATGATTTGTAATTGATGTTAGCTTGGTTGTACACCATGTGTATGTGTTTTTATGTGTGTTTATACAAATACACACGTATATGTTAACTTGACTCATTTATAGTTAAGACTTTTCTCAAATTAACAAAGAAATCTCTTTAATACTTCAATTAGTAATATTTTGTGTGTTGCAATATTTTTCTACACTATATTCACGGATGGACAAAACACTTTGAGAATGTGTAAATATTTCTAACAGTAAGAAAACAACTCGACTACAAGACCAACTACTACAAGAAAATCCCAATTACAAGAAAATCTTGCAAGACGAATACATTGCAATTAGAATTTAGAAACATTTGAGAAAAAAATGAAAGCAAAATACTTAATTTTTCACTCAGTGCAAATAATAAGTATTGGCATCTAATGGGCTTCCCTGGTAGCTCAGAGGTTAAAGCGTCTGCCTGCAGTGTGGGAGATCAGGGTCCGATCCCTGGGTTGGGAAGATACCCTGGAGAAGGAAATGGCAACCCACTCCAGTATTCTTGCCAGGAGAATCTCATGGACGGAGGAGCCTGGTGGGCTACAGTCCATGGGGTTACAAAGAGTTGGACACGACTGAGCAACTTCAATTTCACTTTCTTTCAAGGCTTCCCAGGTGGCACTAGTGGTAAAGAATCCTCCTGCCAATGCAGGAGACGTAAGAGATGCGAGTTCGACCCCTGGGTCAGGAGATCCTTGGAGGAGAGCATGGCAGCCCACTCCAGAGTTGCCCGGAGAATCCATGGATGGAGGAGCCTGGCAGGCTGTGATCCATAGTGTTGAGAGTCAGATACGACTGAAATGACTTAGCGCATGCCCACACCCAGGCACTCAATATGCAGATACTGAATGGGTAAATTCTAGAAATGAACATTAAGTAGGGCATGTCTATAAAATTCAAAATAACAAGAAACTGAGTCAAATCAAATTTGATCAGAAAATCAACACTGATGACTAAAAGTTATGAGCATATAATGTATCCTGTATTAATTCAGAAACTGAGAGTGCTATGTGTAAAATGATACAATCAGATGCAAATTCAGATTCTGTTTCCTCTGCACAAGGCACTTAGGAAGCTTTTGTGAGGGCACACAAATCTTATTTTGAACCGTACTTACAGGTCTTCAGTTTGTAAATGTGGTCATGTATTTTAATCGCTCAGTATATCAGTCTCTATGTCTTTGATTAATGAGAATAATACCTTCCTCATAGCTAATCCTTTATAATAAAAGACAGTGAATTTAGATGTAGGCCTGAATCACAGCTCTTCTTTTTATTAACCTTGTGTGTGTGTGTATATATATATATATATATATATTTTATGGCAACTTTGCTGAGTAAAATTAACATGTAAACTCACCCTTTCACACTCTATAATTCAGCGTGGTTTAATTTATTTACAGAGCCGTCCATCCACTGCTGTTACTGGGGTTAGTACTTTCCCCACGCCATACATTGTAAGCCACTGAATGTGTGTGTGTGTGTGCACGCGCACGTGTGTGTGGTCAGTCATGTCCGACTCTTTGTGACACTATGAGCTGGGGGCCTCCAGGCTTCTCTGTCCCTAGGATTTTCCAGGAGTGGGTTGCATGCCCTCCTCCAGGGGATCTTCCCGACCCAGGGATCAAACCCATGTCTTGACCTTGGCAGGCAGATTCTTTACCACTGTGCCGCCTGCCAGTATCTAATTCCAGAACATTTTCATCAGTCCCAGAAGAAACTCCCTACCAGCCAACAGACACCCCCAATTTCTCCCTTTCAGGAAAACACATGCACTGTGTTTATCTCCAGGAATTTGTTTTGTCCATTTTCGTGAATTTTTTAAGGATTTCATAAATATAGAATATGTCATCCTCAAATGAAATAATTTATTTTTTTCTTATCTGAATACCTTTTATTTCCTTGCCTAATTTCTCTAAATAGACCCTCCTGTGCAATATTCAATAAAAGCGGTGAGAACAGGCATCATTGTCTTGTTCCTGATCTTAGACAAACAGCAGTCTTCTTGCATTATAATGCTAGTTCTTTTTCATAGGTGTCTTTTTTCATGTTAATGAAATACTGCAGTCCCAGTTTGCTGAATGTCATTATCAAAGGGTGTTGAATTTTGTTAGATACATTCTCTGTGCTTATTAAATTGATCTTTCTAGAGAACTAACTTTTAGTTTAATTCCCTCCGTTATTTTTGTATATTCTCACTCTAATCCATATAACTTCCTTCTTTTCACTTCTTTGGGTTTCATTCAATATTTTTCCTAGTTTCTACTTTTGCTAGATTTTTTTTTCCTATTTGTTAGCAGTTTTAGATTCCCCCATAAGCTCTATTCAGGTGCATTCCATATGTTTTGGTATATTGTATTTAAATTTTAATTCACCTCTAAGTCTGTTGTCATTTTCTTCCTTATTTATTCTTGATATTTCCATTATTTAGGTATGCGTTGTTTTATTTTCACATAATTTTAAATTTCCCATATTTTCTTTTAAATTTCACAAATTTCCTTCCGCTTTTGATTTCTAATTCAGTTCCACTGTGGTGGGAAAATATATGTTCTGTGAAGTCTGTCCTTTTAAATTTATTGAGGATTGGCTAATGGCCAAATACATAGTATATCCTGAAGAGTGTTCTATGTGTACTTGAAAACAAAGTAGTTTCCAGTTGTTGATAGAGTGTTCTACAGATAATTCTCAGCTATATTTGGTTTGTCCTTCACTAGTGGCTCAGCTGGAGAAGGAAATGGCAGCCCACTCCACTGTTCTTGCCTGGAGAATCCCAGGGACGGGGGCGCCTGGTGGGCTGAAGTCTATGGCGTCGCACAGAGTCGGCCACGACTGAAGCGACTCAGCAGCAGCAGCAGCAGCAGCTGTGCCTCAGCAGTAAACAATCCCCCTCCAATGCAGGAGAGGAGACGTGAGTTTGATCCCTGGGTTAAGAAGATCCCCTGGAGAAAGAAATGGCAACCTACTTTAGAATTCTAGTCTGGAAAACTCCATACATCAGAAGCCTGGCAGGGTACAGTCCATGGGATCACTAAAGAGTTGGACACGCCTTAGTCGCTAAACAACAATACAGTTGGTTTATAGTTTAAGTTTTCTTCTCGCTGTTCAGTTGCTAACTCATGTCTAATTGTTTGTGACTCAATAGACTGCAGTGCATCAAGCATCTCTGTCCTATCCTATCTCCTAGAGCTTTCTTTTTCCTCACAAGTATTATTTCTTCCTGATTTTTCATTATTGAGAGTTAAGTTTGGAATACCCAAATAACATTTAATTTTCAGTTTCTTTATTCAGCTATGTCTCTTTTTGCTTCATACGTTTTGGACTATACTGTTAAGTGAAGAAGTGTTGGTAATTGTTATGCTTTAATACATAGACAGCTTTATCATTGTAGAAGACGTTCACTACTGTGGCTCAGGTGGTAAAGAATCGATGCCTCTACTATCATTTTTTTCCTTTGTGTCTGCTGCAATATATCTAGTCCTATTTTGCTTAGTAATTGCATAGATATATTTTACCATTATTTACTTTTGACTTACTTCTGTTTTAAATATATTTATTTTAAAGTATTTGTTCAATTCTTGTCAACTTTTACTTTTGATTGGTATATTCAAATCATTTACATTTACTTTAATTATCATAAGAAATAATTGCATGTGCAATTTTGTTACTTGTTTCTGTCTCAGATTTTTTCTTTCCCTTAATTCCCATTACTGCCTTTCCTCTTTGACAATAGATGTTTCCTTATATACCACCTTAATTTCCATGTAGCTTTCCTTAAAACATTTTTGAAATATTTTCTTAGCAATTGCCCTGGATATTAGCAGTAAGTTAAAACAATTTAGTTCCAAGTAATTCAATTCCGTTCAGTTCAATTGCTCAGCCATGTCTGATTCTTTGCGACTCTAGGGACTGCAGCACACCAGGCCTCCCTGTCCATTACCAACTCCCAGAGTTTACCCAAACTCATCTCCATTGAGTCAGTGATGCCATCCAACCATCTCATCCTCTGTCATCCCGTTCTCCTCCTGACCTTAATCTTTCCCAGCATCAGGGTCTTTTCAAATGAGCCTGTTCTTCACATCATGTGGCCAAAGTACTGGAGTTTCAGCTTCAACATCAGTCCTTTCAATGAATATTCAGGACTGATTTCCTTTAGGATGGACTGGTTGGATTTCTCTGTGGTCCAAAGGACTCTCAAGAGTCTTCTCCAACACCACAGTTCAAAAGCATCAGTCTTTGGCACCCAGCTTTTTTTATACTCCAACTCTCACATCCATACATGACTACTAGAAAAACCATAGCTTTGACAAGATGGACCTTTGTTGGCAATGTAATGTCTCTGCTTTTTAATATGCTGTTTAGGTTGGTCACAGCTTTTCTTCCAAGGAGCAAGTGTCTTTTCATTTCATGACTTTAGTCACCATCTGCAGTGACTTTGGAGCCTGAAAAGATAAAGTTTGTCACTGTTTCCATTGTTTCCCCATCTATTTGATGTGAAGTGATGGGAATGGGTGTCATAAGCTTAGTTTTCTGAATGTCGAGCTTTAAGCCAACTTTTTCACTCTCCTCTTTCACTTTCGTCAAGAGGTTCTTTAGTTCTTTGTTAGTTCTTTTAGTTCTCTGAAAAAGAGGCTGTTTTAGCTCTTTAGTTCCTGTAGTTCTGTCATAAGAGTGGTGTCATCTGCGTATCTGAGGTTTTTGGTATTTCTCCTGGCAATCTTGATTCCAGCTTGGGTCACCTCAGGCCATACAACTAACAAGGAGAGAGTACAGCCCCACTCATCAGCAGACAATTGGATTCAAGTTTTAAGGAGCACACCTTAAAACTTGGCCCACCAGACCAAGACCCAGTTTTTCCCACCACCAGTCCCTCCCATCAAGAAGCCTGCACAAACTTCTTAACCTCATACACCAGAAGACACACAGAAGAAGCAAGACAGACCATAATTCGGTAGTCCTCAGAATGAAAAACACAATTATGCAAAAATTAGTCAAAGTGAAGAGGTAGACAATTACCTCCCAGATGAAAGTGAAAGTGAAGTTGCTCAGTCATATCCCACTCTTTGCAACCCCATGGACTGGAGCCTACCAGGCTTCTCCATACATGGGATTTTTCAGGCAAGGGTACTGGAGTGGGTTATTTCTTTCTCCAGGGGATCTTCCTGACCCAAGGATTGAACTCAAGTCTTCCACATTGTAGGCAGATGCTTTACCCTCTGAGCCACCAGGGATGAAGGAATAAAATAAAATCCCAGGAAAACAACTCAATAAAGTGGAGACAGGTAACCTCCAGATAAAATTTCAGAATAATGATAGTGAAGATGATCCAGGATCTGGGAAAAAAGAAAGGAGAAGATGCAAGAAATGTTTACAAAAGACCTAGAAGAACAAAAAAACATAAAAACAGAGATGAAAAATAGATCAGAAGGAATCAGTAGCAGAATAATGGAGGCAGAACCTGACCTGGAAGCCAGAATGGTGGGAATCATTGCCCAAAATAGAATAGAGGGAGAAGAATGAAAGGAAATGAAGACAGCTGAAGAGACCTCTGGGACACCATTAAATGCACCATCATTCACATTCTAGGGGTCTCTGAAGGAGAAGAGAGAGAGAGAGAGAGAGAGAGAGAGAAAGAGAGAGGACCAGAGGAAATATTTGAAGTGATACTAGCTAAAAACTTCTCTAACATGGGAAGAGAAAGAGTCAACCAAGTCCAGGAAGCACAGAGCATCCTAGGCAGGATACCCAAGGGGGAACACCCCAAGACAATAATCAAAATGTCAAAAGTTAAAGGCAATATAATAAAAGTAGCAAGGGAAAAGAGCACATAATATACAAAGGAACTTCCACAGGCTATCAGCTTAGCTTTCAACAGAAACTCTACAAGCCAGAAGAGAATGACATGATATCCTTAAAGTGATGAAAAGGAGGACCCTACAACCAAGAATAATCTATCCAGCAAGACTCTCATGCATATTTGATGGGGAAATCAAAAGCTTTCCAGACAAGCAAAAGTCAGAATTCAGTGCCAATAAACCAACTTTACAATAAATACTGAAAGAAATTCTCTAGGCAGGAAACACAAGAAAAGACAAAAGACCTATGATTAATAAACCCAAAGTCATTTCTTAATTTTTTGCATGTTTAAGTGTTAATAACGGCACCCCACTCCAGTACTCTTGCCTGGCAAATCCCATGGACGGAGGAGCCTGGAAGGCTGCAGTCCATGGGGTTGCTGAGGGTCAAACACTACTCAGCAACTTCACTTTCACTTTTCACTTTCATGCATTGGAGAAGGAAATGGCAACCCACTCCAGTGTTCTTGCCTGGAGAATCCCAGGGATGGGGGAGCCTGGTGGGCTGCCGTCTGTGGGGTCACACGGAGTCGGACACGACTGAGCGACTCAGCAGCAGCAGCAGGATTATAGAATGAAAGCAATAGTGTTAGTTATCCAATCGTGTCTGACTGTGACCCCATGGTCTGTAGCCTATCTCCACAGAATTCTCCTGGCAAGACCACTGGAATGGTTTGCCATTCCCTTCTCCAGTTTGCCTATTCCCCATTGGCTCAGAGGATAAAGCATCTGCCTGCAATGCAGGAGACCTGGGTTTGATCCTTGGGTTGGGAAGATCCCCTGGAGAAGGAAATGGCAACCCACTCCAATATTCTTTCCTGGAGAATCCCATGGACAGAGGAGCCTGGCGGGCTACAGTCCACGGGTCGCAAAGAGTCGGACACGACTGAGCGACTCCTCACTCATTCACTCTCCGGGGGATCAAACCTGAGTCTCCTGCTTTGCAGGCACATTCAGCCGCCAGGGAAGCCCTAATAGGATCACACATATCTACAACCAGCTTAAGCATATGTGGATCAAATGCACCAACCAAAAGATGCAGCCCAGCCGGGTAGATACAAAAAACAGTGCCCATATATACGCTGTCTACAAGAGATTTACCTCACACCCAGCGACACTTGCAGACTGAAAGGAAGAGGATGAGACTTCCCCACTGCTATTACGCTACTGGTGATTTTTCCCGTTATGGTTTCTGGTACCTGCCTTCTGTATTGAGGGGGCTCCTATGTTGGGCACATATATATTTATAATCATTATATCACCTTCTTGAACTGAACCCTTGATCATTATGTAGTGTCCTTCTTTACTCCTAGGGCAGTCTTTTTTTTTTTTTTTTTTTTAAGTCTATTTTGTCTGATATGAGTATTGGTACTCCAGCTTTCTTTTGCTTTTCATTTCCATGGAATTTGAGATTAGAAATAAAAGGCATACAAAAAGCTATAAAAACACAAGCACATGTCACCTAAAAAGGTGCTACTAAATAACCTTAAGAGAAAAAAATAAGACAACTGGAAAAATTCTGATTTGAACCTAATTTCCATGAAGTTCAGATACATGCTATACTTATTAGTTCATGAATAGGATTCAATATTTCTGCAATAATGCTCTCAGATATTAAACCCAACTATATCAGCTAACTGTATTTTTCTTCTCCTCTAGCATCTTTATATTCTGTGGATGGGTCACATTTATGAGATAAATGAAGTTTCTTTCATGGTAAATGACAAAATGGATTCTCAAAAGTTAGTGGGGGTAATGTTTGTGAATTATGTAAGATTAAAATCCAGTTATATTTCACAAGGTCATCTTGTGTGCTGTCTGTGTGTGTGGATAGTAAGGGTATGTGCATACAGGCAGATAAAGTGTCATATCTTTGAAAGTTTGTGTTTTTTTTGGTCATATTTTCTTTCATGAATTGTGGGCAATTTTAAGTGAAGAGGTATTTGGGGTGGTGGTTGAAAGTTTCTTTTCCCTTCCTGAATCAGTTTGTATTCTTATTTGAAAGGCATAGACATCACTTTGGCTACATTAAGCAGAGATGGAATATGTCAAAGACAATCGACAGATTCAGGACTTATGTGGCCAAGAACATATGTCAACTCTGCAATGTTCACATTTTGACCTGGGCAAGAAATGCTGCCATGAGAAACTCTGCAGCCCCTGACTCTCAGACGCCTGTAAGCTGTCCTTGCACCATGCCAAAGTCTGTCACATGGAGCTCCACCGCGCACTCACCTCTAGAGCAGATCATCATGGGCTCATCTGACTGGTGTGTTCCAGCTCCAAGAGGAGCTGTGAAACTCAGCTTCTGACTCCTCCTGTTGGGAGGGCTTTCAAAATTAGAAATTCGACAAATAGAGGAAGAGTTCCAAAAGGTGCTGGATTTAATTCAAAATAGAATCATGAAAACAATAATGATAGTTGACAACAGACTTTATAGGCAATGCTTTATATTGTGAAATCAATAAATAGAAGCCTCAATTAAATAAAGATGAGATGGGAACCCCCAAACACTGTGATGATAGCAGAGTGACAGGAAGAAGAAAGACACATTTATTCTCCTGGTGACACTCGGCCAATGAAAAGCCATGAACACTTCCCAACTTTCCTTCCCAACCTTCCTTTCTTGTCTTTCTGGGGAAGGAAATGGAAACCCACCCCAGTACTCTTGCCTGGAGAATCCCATGGACAGAGAAGCCTGGTAGGCTACAGTCCACGGGGTCGCAAAGAGTCGGACACGACTGAGCGACTTCACTTCACTTCCCAACTTTCCTTTCTTGTCTATAGAATCATTCTCCTTCTGTGTATGAGGTCTCGCGCATGGCTCACAATTGTTGCAGACCCCAAATTAAAATTTTCTGTGGACCCCAAATAAACCCACATTTACTTGAGATATATCTGGCAGTCTATTTGTTTTACGCCAACAATATCAACATACTCTTTTTCAAAGAACTCTCATTCTGTCTCCCCTACCCCATACACAAAGTTGGAGCCTTACCTTTCACCATTTACAAAAATTACTCAAAATGGATCAAAGACCTAAATGTAAAAGCTAATATATAAATCGCTTAGAAGAAATCTTTAGGGTAAAAGTTTAATGACATTGCATTGAGCAAGGAGTTTTATATATGACTCCAAAACATGAGCAAAAACACACAAGCAAGAAGTGGGACTTTATCAAAATTACCAACATCTGTGCATCAAAGCACACAATCAGTTGCATAAATGGTGATCCCTTAGGATGTAAGAAAATATTTGCAAGTTACATATCCAACCTAAGATTACAGTCTAGAATATATAAAGATTTTCTACAGCTCAACAGCAGAAAAAAACAAGAAAACAAAATGAACAGACTTGGATTTTAAAATGTGCAAAGGACTAAAAAGATATTTCCTTAAAGAATATAGAAATGACCAACAAGTACATGAAAATATGTTCAACATCACTAATAACTAGGGAAATGCAAATCAAAACCACCATGAGATGTCACCTCACACCCCAAAAGGCAGAGCTCACAGGCCCGAGTGCTGGTGAGGAGAAAGAGGCAAAGGAAGGTTCAGGAGACAGGAAGAAAATGCCCTGGAAGACTCGTCAGAGCGCCCGTTAGAGTGCCCGGTGTGGAAATGACCCCAGTCTAGGCAAAGTCTTTTCATGCTGTTCATGGGGCTCTCAAGGCAAGAAGACTGAAGTGGTTTGCCACTCCCTTCGCCAGTGGGCCCTGTTTTGCAGAACTCCCATCCGTCTTGGGTGGCCCTACACGGCACGGCTCATAATTTTGTTGCATTAGACAAGGCTGTGGTCCACGTGACCAGTTTGGTTTATTTTCTGTGACTGTGGTTTTTATTCTGTCTGCTTCTGATGGAGAAGGATAAGAGGCTTCTGGAAGCTTCCTGCTGGGATGGACTGGCTGTAGGGGAATGTCTGGCTCGATGGACATGAGTCTGAGTGAACTCCAGGGGTTGGTGAAGGACAGGGAAGCCTGGCGCGCTGCAGTGAGCGACTGAACTGAACTGAAGGAAAGGGGACTTGAAAAAATAGTACAAAACACACAAAAAACTGGAAAATGGTCCAGTTTGAGAAGAGAGGCACCAAGTTTCTAAGAGGCTTGTCATAATGTGGTAAAGAGACACAAAGTCACAATTTATATTCAAGTCTCTGATTCATAAAGCCTCACACTCTCAATGAATGCTATTCTTCCAATTCAAAAGGAACAACTAAAAACAACTTTTCAAATCTATAATACCTTTACAAAGAAAGCATGCTGTGAAAATTAAGTTGTTTTTAAAATCCATAGAGATGCTTTCAGTATCATTCCTTAGATATATTTATTACATAAAACTAATTATTACTCTTATTACCCAATTGAATCTTACTAGGATAATTGTATTTCTATTGAGCTCAGTGAATTTTTTCCTAGCTTATTTTCACAGTACTACTATTCTTTGGGAACTAAATGATTATTTTCTAATTAACCATAAGTTTTCTTCCTAAGGTTACTCTGCAATCAGCACAATAGGTAGCCCAGATTTTTAAAATCAGAACCTTTGTTGGAGGACAAAAAATATGAAAGAAAGACAACAAAACTGACATTGATCGCGATGCATTATTCTTGAGAGTAAAAAAATGACTTCTCTGAGAAGGTTCAAAAGATGAAAACAACAACCTCTATGGGCCTATTTGACTTTAAATTGCTTCTGTATTCAAAAAATTCAATAGAAAAGCACCTCCCTGACACTGCTCTGAGAATGTTACAGTTTTCAGCAGGAATATGCATTTATTGTTGACCTACAATTAGCCTTATAGTTTATTTTCTCTATTGTACTGATTTGTATCACTGGGCAGTTCTTACAAGATGCAGTCAGCATTCTCTGTTCAACTAATATTTCAGAAATAAAGAATTAAGTCAAAGGAAAGGCAACTATAGTTCCTAGACTTTTAAAAGTAACTCTTGAAAATCCACACTGTAATTTTCAGTGTAATTCACAGAAAATGTCCACTGCATATTAGCAATAGATGCCCGATTTCCCATTTGCTGTATGAAGCTTAATGTGATAAGTTATATGAATTGATTAATTAATGTGATAATCACTCATAAAATATCAAAAGTCTCATTTTTAATATCAAAGAATATTAATTAATGAAGGATATTAATTATCCCTTTAATGTTGCTCAGACTTGTATAGAATGTTACGGAGATTAAAAGCAAGAGTGGTCAAACACAAGGAAATTATAAAGCTCTGAAAATTCTGGCTTGCTTTACATATCCTCTTTAAATCAAGTGATACGGTGATTTCCTGGGACAATTAAAATTCTAAATCATTTTCACATTTATATTAATTATTTTTATGTTTATGTATTATCATTGCAAAATAATTTTTAAAAAGCTTAATGTTTGAAATGGGATTATAGTTGTTTCCTTACTTTGTTGTTATCCCCTGTATTTTAAATTCCATAGCGAATGTGTTCTTTTAAAAACATTATGGCAAAAGGTATCTACAAAAGTATAAAAACAAATATAAAACCCCTCAGACATTCATCATTTACTTCAACAATGCGAACACATTCCCTATATTGTTTCATTTATATCCCCAGCCACTTCTCCCGCAGCCTTCCTGCACACCCACCTCCCCACCTGTGCTGCTTAGCCAAGTCAGTGTATTATTTGGGGTCACTCTTGAGGTGAGGTGAAGTCACTCAGTCGTGTCCGACTCTTTGCGACCCCATGGACTGTAACCTACTAGGCGTCTCTGTCCATGGGATTCTCCAGGCAAGAATACTGGAGTGGGTTGCAATTTGCTTCTCCAGGGGACCTTCCTGACCCAGGGATCGAACCCGGGTCTCCTGCATCGAAGGCAGGCGCTTTAACTCTTAGACATCATTTATCTATAAATAGTCTAGTAATTTGTTTTTAAAGTTAGAGTCAGTTTGTTTTAATATGCTGACAATATCCATAAAAGTTAGAAATAACCCTTTATACTGTAAAAATCATTTTAGCTTTTAGTTTGATTATCTCAAACATGTTTATACATTAATAGATTCTTCAAATCAGGAACTAAGCCAGCTCTGTATATTGCATTTGGTTGATAACACAAGTCTTGCTTATTTTATAGGTCATTCTCCTATTGTTTTTCTAGGAAATTATTTATAGGTTTCATATCCTGAAGTATAAGTTTAGAATTCATGTATTCTAAAATTTGCTAATTTCATTTCTTGTCCTCTTTAACTCTTATATTTCCTATAACTGGCATTTCTTTTTTTAAACACCTTTATGAATATTTGAGCTCTATATTAATAGTTGCATTTTATATATAAAATTTGGTAACTCCTATAGCATTCATCAAGAGACATAATTCTTCTTCTAGACATTTGAAATAATGCATTCAGGTGCTGTCATTCTTATCTGCTCATTACAAAATTTCTGTCTAATTTACATCAATACCTAATGGTTGTAAATTGCTTGGATTAAATCAATTAACTAAAGGTTACAATATTATGATATTCCAAACTTACCATAATTCTTCATTTGTTAATTGAAATTTGTCTGTAAATAAGTACTTTCCCTAGTGAAAAATTTCCCTGTTCTATAATAAAGCACTAAAGACAGGATAAATATTTGCTTCTTTTTTGTATATTACCATTAAAAAAAATAATGAGTTGGCTCAATAGCATTTCACAAATTAGAACCATGGACTGCTGTAATACTTGCTACATACTTATTAATTTATACATATATGTATTTATAGTTATCATTCTTCTTGTTGAAAGAGCTAGTGGAGTTTCTTTCAACTAGCTATAAAATCATCTACACAAGATCACATAGGTCTTTGGTAGCTTGAACTTGTCTACATGCAACAAACTATAGTGCTCCACCATCTAAAGATCAATGTTTATTGTGGCATTAAGTATTGCTTTTAAATCCATTTTATAAATCTTGTAACAAATGTCCACATCTTGTGTTGCATTATTTAATCTACTTTGAATTTTACAAAAACAAAAACATGCTTGGGGTCAAAACAACAAAATCGATTTATAATATGTAAATATTTTATTTCTGCCATCTTGTTTTAGCCAGATTTTGCACCGCAAAGTTTTTAACAATTGATTTTACTTCTATGTAAATATATCAACTGCTTCATATGTTTTCATTTCTGATTTATCAGCTTTGCAACAGCATGTGAAAATTTAACTCAAGTCACATCTCTGTTCACTTTTCTCACAACATAATTATTTCATTAATTCTCTGTCTTTACACTGATAATAACTATACATCAAACCTTTCTTCTAATAAATGTAGACACTATTCTTAGACTCTTGATTTTTAGAATAAATACCTTAAACATTTTGTTCTTTTAAAGAAATTGTGTGACATTATTAAACAACAGTTCAGGAATCAGTATACTAACACATAATTTGTACTTAGCTTAAGTATAGTATGAAAAATTTAATTTTGTTGTTGAAAATGTTTTATGCTTGGAAACTCACTATTTGCTGATGTTTTTCCCCCAATCATGGAAATTCTCTAACTGACCAGTGGTTAGAACTCCTTGCTTTCACTGCTGAGGACCCAACTTTCATCTGTGGTTGGGAAACTAAGATCCTACAAGCCCTGCTGTGTGTAAAAATTAAAAAAATAAACAGCAAACCATCCTTTAGTCATTCTACCTGCTGTATCATTTCATTTTCTTCTGGACTTTTGTTGTCTCAATGTTCTTTTTCTGCTAAACTGAAGGAAAACAAGAATATCGGTTTAGGAAGAGGAAACAAACTTTTGCATTGATTATATCAGACAAATAATGGATCAAAAATGTAATTTACTATCAGCAATATTTACTTTTCTATAGTTTTATGATAATACCAAGAAGTAGCCAAGTTATAATCAAATAATAAAGATTTACTATGAAAAACTATACTTCTAACCACATAGTTCATGATTTTTTTCTCTCAGTTTAGGAGTGATTATTTCTTTTGCTATTAATATTAATTATGTAAGTAAGTGTTAGTTGCTCAGCCATGTCCAGCTCTTTTGCAACCCCATGGAATGTAGCCTGCCTTCTAATCCCTTCTGATTATACAGTGGAAATGAGAAATAGATTTAAGGGTCTAGATTTGATAGACAGAGTGCCTGATGTACTATGGAATGAGGTTTGTGACATTGTGCAGGAAACGGGGATCAAGACCATCCCCATGGAAAATAAATGCAAAAAAGCAAAATAGCTGTCTGGGGAGCCTTACGAATAGCTGTGAAGAGAAGAGAGGTGAAAAGCAAAAGAGAAAAGGAAAGATATAGGCATCTGAATGCAGAGTTCCAGAGAATAGCAAGAAGAGATAAGAAAGCGATCAATGCAAAGAAATAGAGGAAAAGAACAGAATGGGAAAGACTAGAGATCTCTTCAAGAAAATCAGAGATACCAAGGAACATTTCATGCAAAGATGGGCTATATAAAGGACAGAAATGGTATGGACCTAGTAGAAGCAGAAGATATTAAGAAGAAGTGGCAAGAATACACAGAAGAACTGTACAAAAAAGATCTTCCTGACCCAGATAGTCATGATGATGTGATCAGTAATCTAGAGCCAGACATCTTGGAATGTGAAGTCAAGTGGCCCTTAGAAAGCATCACTATGAACAAAGCTAGTGGAGGTGATGGAATTCCAGTTGAGCTGTTTCAAATCCTGAAAGATGATGCTGTGAAAGTGTTGCACTCAATATGCCAGCAAATTTGGAAAACTCAGCAGTGGCCACAGGACTGGAAAAGGTCAGTCTTCATTCCAATTCCAAAGAAAGGCAATGCCAAAGAATGCTCAAACTACCGCACAATTGCACTCATCTCACACGCTAGTAAAGTAATGCTCAAAATTCTCCAAGCCAGGCTTCAGCAATACATGAACTGTGAACTCCCTGATGTTCAGGCTGGTTTTAGAAAAGGCAGAGGAACCAGAGATCAAATTGCCAACATCCGCTGGATCATGGAAAAAGCAAGAGAGTTCCAGAGAAACATCTATTTCTGCTATATTGACTATGCCAAAGCCTTTGTGTGGATCTCAAGAAACTGTGGACAATTCTTCAAGAGATGGGAATATCAGACCACCTGACCTGCCTCTTGAGAAATCTGCAAGCAGGTCAGGAATCAACAGTTAGAACTGGACATGGAACAACAGACTGGTTCCAAATAGGAAAAGGAGTACATCAAGGCTGTATATTGTCACCCTGCTTATTTAACTTGTATGCAGAGTACATCATGAGAAACGCTGGAGTGGAAGAAACACAAGCTGGAATCAAGATTTCCAGGAGAAATATCAATAACCTCAGATATGCAGATGACACCACTCTTATGGCAGAAACTGAAGAGGAGCTAAAAATCCTCTTGAGGAAAGTGAAAGAGGCAAGCGAAAAGTTGTTTTAAAGCTCAACATTCAGAAAACGAAGATCATGGCATCCGGTCCCATCACTTCATGGGAAATAGATGGGGAAACCGTGGAAACAGTGTCAGATTTTATTTTGGGGGCTCCAGAATCACTGCAGATGGTGACTGCAGCCATGAAATTAAAAGACGCTTACTCCTTGGAAGAAAAGTTATGACCAACCTAGATAACGTATTCAAAAGCACAGACGTTACTTTGCTGACTAAGGTCCGTCTAGTCAAGGCTATGGTTTTTCCAGTGGTCATGTATGGATGTGAGAGTTGGACTGTGAAGAAGGCTGAGTGCTGAAGAATTGATGGTTTTGAACTGTAGTGTTGGAGAAGACTCTTGAGAGTCCCTTGGACTGCAAGGAGATCCAACCAGTCCATTCTGAAGGAGACCAACCCTGGGATTTCTTTGGAAGGAATGATGCTAAAGCTGAAACTCCAGTACTTTGGCCACCTCATGCAAAGAGTTGACTCATCAAAAAAACTCTGATGCTGGGAAGGATTGGGGGCAGGAGGAGAAGGGGACGACAGAGGGTGAGATGGCTGGATGGCATCACGGACTTGATGGACGTGAGTCTGAGTGAACTCCGAGAGATGGTGATATACAGGGAGGCCTGGCTGCTGCGATTCATGGGTTCACAAAGAGTCGGACACGGCTGAGCGACTGAACTGAACTGAACTGATATTTTCTATTGCAAGGATAATCTTAAAGTTCTTTGTGAATTGCTAGATGGTAGGAGAAGGTGTTGGCACCCCACTCCAGTACTCTTGCCTGGGAAATCCCATGGACGGAGGGGCCTGGTAGGCTGGAGTCCATGGGGTCACGAAGAGTGGCAAACGACTGAGCGACTTCACTTTCACTTTTCACTTTCATGCATTGGAATAGGAAATGGCAACCCACTCCAGTCTTTTGCCTGGAGAATCCCACGGACAGGGGAGCCTGGTGGGCTGCCATCTATGGGGTCGCACAGAGTTGGACACGACTAAGTGACTTAGTAATTAATGTTCTAATTCTATGAAAATTAAGATCATAATTAAAAATGTTCTTCTTTTAACAATAATGTTAATGGTTTTGGGGCTTCTCTGGTGTCTCAGATGTTTGAGAATCTGCTTGCTATTTGGAAAACCCACTTCTCAAGTGGCTTAGTGGTAAAGAATCTGCCAGCCAATGCAGGAGACACAGGAGAAGCAAGTTCAGTCACAAGGGTGGGAAGATCCCCTAGAGAAGGACTGGCTGCTTACTCCAGCATTCTTGCCTAGAGAATTCCATAGACAGAGGCGCCTGCCAGGTTACACTTAATGGGTGAGAAAGAGTCAGATATTACCGATGGCTAAAATATTAACGCTTTAGCACGGGTAAAAGAACTTTTGTCCAGTTTGGCATATGCTTCCTTGCACATATGTTAAAATTCTAATAATTAAATAAGACATCCCTTTGCTGCTGCTGCTTTTTCTCCCAAATCAAATCTCCTATCTCATTTATCAATAATGAAAAGTAAATTTTAAATAATTCAAACATATTTGAATAATATTAACTGGATTATGGCTTGTCTCAAGAATATAGGGGAATTATCATGTAGGTAAATGAAGTCAGAACACATCCTCACCCCAAACACAAAAATAAACTCAAAATAGCTTAATAATTCAAAGGATATGACACTATAAAGCTATTAGGTGAAACGATTTGTGACACCTATTGTAGCGATGTTTTCTTGGGTGTTTGGAAAAGAAGTTAAGTCTTGTTTCTTTCAAGTGGTAAGGATGTCCCAGGTTCTTTGAGTCTGATCAGATAAAGAAATATGGACCCTATTGATACTCAGGAAACAATGACATTGATTAGGGATGTTTCTGTATTATACCCCTGGATGATGTGTCACTAGTCCCTGGGGAGAGGGGGTCAAACGGGATGCTTTGTAAAGAAAAGAGGCCTGATCCTGATGAGAATCAATAATTTTTAGGTCGTAGTTAGACACTTTACTGTCTGAGCCCCCAGGGAAGCCCATAGTTGCAGCATAATACCCAAATGTTAACACTGCAATTTCTGAGGAGGCTTTTGCCTCACAAAACACACACTTTAGTGACGTATGACTGGCACATTCCAATAAGAAATAAAGCATATAGAAGGCAGATAAACTAAAGAGTCTGTGTGCAGGTGTGTTTGTAGAGGGGCTGTTAGTAGCTAAGTCATGACCATAGGCTGTAGCCCACCAGGCTCCTCTGTCCATGGAGTTCTCCAGGTGAGGATACTGAAGTGGGACGCCATTCTCTTCTCCGTGGCCCAGGGACTGAGCTCGCTTCTTCTGCATCTCCTGCACTGGCAGGGGAGACTCTTTACCACTGAGTCACCTGAGGAGTTCAAAGAGTGTGCTCAGTTCAGTTCAATCACTCAGTCGTGTCCAACTCTTTGCAACCCTATGCACTGCAGCACGCCAGGCCTAACTGTCCATCACCAGCTCCCAGAATTTACTTAAACTCATGTCCATTGAGTCAGTGATGCCATTCAACCATCTCATCCTCTATCACCCCCTTCTCCGCTTGCCTTCAATCTTTCCGAGCATCAGGGTCTTTCCCAGTACGTTAGTTTTTTGCATCAGGTGGCCAAAGGATTGGAGTTTCAATTTCAACATCAGTCCTTCCAATGAATATTCAGGACTGATTTCCTTTAGGAAGGACTGGTTGAATTTCCTTGCTGTCCAAAGGACCCTCAAGAGTCTTCTCCAACACCACAGTTCAAAAGCATCAGTTATTCGGCTCAGCTTTCTATATAGTCAAACTCTCACATCCATACATGACCACTGGAAAAGCCATAGCCTTGACTAGACAGACCTTTGTTGGGAAAGTAATGTCTGTTTTTAATATACTGTCTAGGTTGGTCATAGCTTTTCTTCCAAGGAGCAAGCGTCTTTTAACTTCATAGCTTCAATCACCATCTGCAGTGATTTTGGAGCTCAAGAAAATAATCAGCCAGTTTCCACTGTTTCCCCATCTATTTTCCATGAAGTGATGGGACCAGATGCCATGATCTTCGTTTTCTGAATGTTGAGCTTTAAGCCAACGTTTTCACTCTCCTCTTTCACTTTCATCAAGAGGCTCTTTAGTTCTTCTTCGCTTTTGCCAAAAGGATTGTGTCATCTGCATATCTGAGGTTGTTGATATTTCTCTTGGCAGTCTTGATTACACCCTGTGTTTCATCCAGCCTGGAATTTCACATGATGTACTTTGCATATACGTTAAATAAGCAGGGTGACAATATACAGCCTTGATGTATTTCTTTCCAAATTTGGAAGCAATCCGTTGTACCATGTCCAGTTCTAACTGTTACTTCCTGACTTGCATATAGGTTTCTCAGGAGGCAGGTCAGGTGGTCTGGTGTTCCCGTCTCTTCAAGAATTTTCCACAGTTTGTTTTGTTCCACACAGTCAAAGGCTTTAGCATAGTCAATAAAGCAGAAGTAGATGTTTTTCTGGAACTTTCTTGCTTTTCCAATGATCCAACAGATGTTGGCAATTTGATCTCTGGTTCCTCTGTCTTTTCTAAATCCATCTTGAACATCAGGAATTTCATGGTTCAGGTACTGTTGGAGCCTGGCTTGGAGAATTTTGAACGTGACTTTGCTAGTGTGTGAGAGAAGTGCAATTGTGCACTAGTTTCAGCATTCTTTGGTATTGCCTTTCTTTGGGACTGGAATTTAAAAAAGACCTTTTCCAGTCCTGTGACCACTGCTGAGTTTTACAAATTTGCTGGCATATTGAGTGCAACCCTTTAATAGCATCATCTTTTAGGGCTTTAAATAGCTCAACTGGAATTCCATCATCTCCACTAGCTTTGTTCATAGTGTTGCTTCCTAAGGCCCACTTGACTTCACATTCCAGGTGAGTGATCACACCATAGTGATTATCTGGGTCATGAAGATCTTTTTGTATAGTTCTTCTATGTATTCTTACCACCTCTCCTAAATATCTTCTGCTTCTGTTAGGTCCATACCATTTCTGTCCTTTTTGTGCCCATCTTTGCATGAAATGATCCCTTGGTATCTCTAATCTTCTTGACAAGATCTCTAGTCTTTCCCATTCTGTTTTTCCTCTATTTCTTTAATTGTTTTTAGCTGAGAAGTTGGAGGCAGAGATAAGGGGTGTGTGGCTGTATGCGAGAGTGTTACAGCCTGGAATGAGTACAGAAAAAGGAAGACAAAAACAGAAAGACAAAAATGGAAGAGATGTATTTAAACAAACATTTGAAAGCTTTAGGAAAGCAAGTGGATCAACTCAACTCTAAAAATAGAAATAAAAGGGTAAGAAGAAAAGTTGGATATTTTCTGTGATAGTCTGTGAGTTAATTTAAAATCATTGCTGCTGCTGCTAAGTCACTTCAGTCATGTTCGACTCTGTGCGACCCCATGGACAGCAGCCCACTAGGGTCCTCTGTTCATGGAATTCTCCAGGCGAGTACTGGAGTGAGGTGCCATTTCCTTCTCCATTGCCCAGTGTAAATAAACATTAAGTGCCACACATACAGGGAGTTGAGTGTTAATAGAGAGTAAATAAAGTGATGAACTGTGTGAGTCAGTCTTTCTATAAAAGCAGTCAAAGGCAGGTCTAAGGCAGATGACTGAGGTATCAGTTATTTTTCATTTAATATGTAAAGTAGAAACTATAGAACAAAGACAGGGTAAAAATTAAAACTCTTTGAGATTAGGATTTGGGAATGGACATGCATTTTTTAAATTTGTTAAACAATGTATGAAGTAAAATAGAATAAATAATTTTTTATCTTGGATAAGACTGTTCTAAAACTAAATGTCATATGTGAAAGGAAAATAACTATACTTCTTTGTTCTGTCATGAGTCATGTAATCACAACTGACTCATAGAGCTGTTGCACAGACTAGATATGCATACACATAACTGTTTAGACTCTATTAACAACAGTTTAATCATGGTTTTGCTTGATTACAGTCTTCTTTATGTGTTTAAATGCCAATTATATAATGTAAGCAATTAGTATGTCCAAATAAATATATTTTTTTCATTTGATTGATTGATTTTAACCTAGCTTCTTCTCTAACTTCCAAATATCCAAGCAAAATTCTTTAAAGCTAAATATTTCTGTGAATCAATTACTCAGTTTTCTCAATGAGATCCAGTAATCTACTATTCTATGCCATATTAGTAATTTTCATACAGAAACCCGTTATTTATTTGATGGTTATTGAGCATATTTTTATGACTATTTTTAGTAAGAAACTTCCTAAAAGAGTTGCATTCTCTTTCCCGAGTGTTTCTTACATATTTATCATTCAAAATGTATTGTTTCAAAAGTGACTTAAATAACTGAAATGCTGAAGTGTTTGTGAAATAAATCTATTAGAGATTTAGATTTAATGTGTATTACTATAATGAAGGTGAGAGAATGTGAAGCTTAAGCTGCCAGCAATAATTGTCCAGCCTGTTGGTCTCAGAGCCAATTTGTAAGCGGAAAGAAGAGAGGCAGAGGTGGAAATACTGTAAACACTGAGGTTTTATCTGGTTTGCTGTTTTTGGCACTGTTGATCCAGTTTTTTTTCCCTTTGGCAAAATTATGTTAGCCTATAGATTTTCCATTTTACCTAAGCTCAACTGTTTTGCTGTTACTTATAGTGAAACAGTCCTAAATAATGCATGATATCTCAATTGAAGGAAATCCTCCAGGTATAAGTATATTTTAAATATATGTGAGAAAAGGTGAATTCCAAAGGAAAATCACAGTCAAGAATTTTGCATTTGCAATAGTCAGAAAAGAAATCAATATTCCTTAATACCTGGTGCCATGAAATATTTATTCTGGCTTCAGTATGAATATATTACACAGGCCGCATGTTTATATCTACATATATCAGACTCCTGCAAGCTCTATCAGATAGACTTAGCATGAAGGCTTCCCTGGGTTTCCCAGATGGTGCTTGCAGTAAAGAACCTGCCTACCGATGCAGGAGGCATAAAAGATGTGGGTTTGATCCCTGGGTTGAGAAGATCCCCTATAGGAGGAAATGGCAACCCACTCCAGTATTCTTGCCTGGGAAATCCTATGGACAGAGGAACCTGGTGGGCTACAGTCCATGGGGTTGCAGAGAGCTGAATGTGACTGAGTGACTCACACTTTCACTTTCATAACAAAATTAGTCTTACTATGACATGCATCATTTATACAGAATAAAATAGTATTCATGTACTATTTTAAAATATAACAAATGGCCACATACCTATCTCACAACTTGAGATATATAATTTATTAATACTTTGAAGCTTCCTCTGTGTTTCTCTATAATGAACCTCTTATATTTTATACTACCCTTAAGTTAAATGCTACTGTTAATTTTTTGTTGATCATTTCCTTGCCTTTTTAAAATCATTTGTTACATATATATATATGTATGGTGAGAATGTTGTTAAATGGTGTCTGCTTATGAAGTTTTTGGAGAAGGCAAAGGCATCCCACTCCAGTACTCTTGCCTAGTAAATCCCATGGACAGAGGAGCCTGGTGGGCTGGAGTCCATGGGGTTGCTAAGAGTCGGACACGACTGAGCGACTGCACCTTCGCTTTTCACTTCCATGCATTGGAGAAGGGAATTTCAGCCTTACGAAGGAGGAGGTCTTGCTGTTTGTGATAACTTGGTTAGAACCTGAGGCCATTACACTAAGTGAAATAAGTTAGAAAGAGGTTTTCTTCTTCAGTGCCAGCTTCCTACTTAATCTTGGAAGTCACTTTCATCGCCTTTGCAGCTTTGGATTTCCCACCCCTGGCTCCCTGTCTGGGGCTGGGCGGGTCTCTGGGCAGCCTTCTTCAGCGTCACTGTGGGTTTGGCCTTCTTGGGACTCTTGGCCACCGTCTTGTCACTGGCAGCCGCGGGCTTCTTCGCCTTCTCGGGGATCTTCCTCAGGCTCCCATCACCCTCACAGCCTCCTAGGGCACTTAAGTGTGGCCCCTGCAGTTTTCTCTGATGTGGGAGCCCTGCCTTCTGGGTCTCGGGCTGGGCTTCCGGTACAGCCACGTTCTTGTTGAGCTTAGGAGTTGGACACACTTGTGCCCTCGGTCCACACCAGGCTGTTCTTGCTCAGTGGGCTCTTGAGACCTATCTGTGTGGCTGCAGTCCCACTCCAACGCCTACACCTGGAGAAAACTGTATTTCAAGAAGATACATGCACCCCAATGTTCACTGCAGCATTGTTTACAAGAGCCAGGACGTGAAAGCAACCTAAATTTCCATCAGCAGAGAAATGGGTAAAGAAGATGTGGTACAAATACACAGTGGCCTATTCTTCAGCCATTTAAAAAGGACAAAATAATGTCATTTGCAGGAATATTGGTGGACCTAGAGATTGTCATGATGAGTGAAGTAAGTCAGACACAGAAAGGCAAGTATCATGTGATGTCACTTACATGTAGAATCTAGAAAAAGGGTACACATGAACCTATCTACAAAACAGAGATAGAGTTACAGATGTAGAAAGCAAAGGTGTGGTCACCAGGGGGTGACGTGTGTGTGTGTTACCTGCTCAGTCCTGTCCGACTCCTGGCGACCCTGTGGACTGTAGCCCACCAGGCTCCTCTGTCCATGGGATTCTCCAGGCAAGAATCCTGGAGTGGGTTGCCATTTCCTTCTCCAGAAAGACTGGTGAAAGTGTGTAAAATCAAGATGATAATCGTACTTAGCAGCACAGTCACAATAAAGCATCACTGACAGCTGAGGAATTTTTCTCTTCTTAGGAGTTCCTGCTTTGGACTGAGTTAGCTTGAGACGGTGAATCACCCCAGGGTCCTAAACCCATCAACAGGAACACAGATGCTCTATTTGTCATAAATGTCTATTAAACCTTTTAAACTGACAGCTAGCCATGCCAAATGGGGGAGGAATGAACTGAGATATTGGAACTGACATGTGCACGCTGCTGTATGTAAAGCAGATGACTGACAAGAACCTGCTGCATAGCACAGGGAGCTCTCCTCAGTACTCAGTAATGATCTGCGTGGGAAAGGAGTCTGAAAAGAAGAGTGGAGATATGTATATATCTGATTCATTTTGCTGTACGCCTGAAACTAACACGATGTTGTAATCAACTATACTCCTGTAATTTTTTAACTCAGAAAGAAAAATAAATACCATACGATCTCTCTTATATATGAACTCTAAAAACAAACACACAAAACCACCCGACTCATAGACACAAAGAACAGATTAGATATTGCCAGAAGTGAAGAGGAGGAGGGTCGGAGAGGTGGGGCATAGTGGAGTAGGTGAAGAGAGTCAAAAGGTACACACTTCAAGTTATAAAATAAATAAATCATGAGATGATTAAATAGAATAAAAATCATGAGATGATTAAAAGAATAAAAAGAAATCATAGGACATAAGTTCTTTGACCTGATTTCATCATGCAATACATCGTTTAGTGCCAGCTTTTTGGCACTCTGCCTTCTGAACATAAAGCAATTGACTCATCTCTATGATTGTTAAAGAGTTTGTACTCCTTCAGTTTCTTGATATGAAGATCAATGTTGGTAGGAATACTCCTGAAAATGTTTCCTTGAGTATATGTGCAGTCATATGCTGGGCATGTTCATCTGGGACCAGCATTTCTAGGACATAAGTGCGCACATCTTCAAGGCGATTATGTAGAACCAAATTTCTTTCCAAAGAGGTTGTCTCAATTTACACTCTCCACATGCAGAATATAAAAATCCCTGATGCTCCATTTCCCTGCCTAACATTTGTTATTGTCCTTTAATTTTCGCCAGTCTGGTGGGAGTAGTGGCAGTAGTATATTATTTCATTTTAATTTGAATTTCTCTGAAAATCATGAGGTTATGAGTATTCACTTTTGTTTATGAAAATGCATGTTTCCCTTTCTGTAAAATGCCTAACATGTTCATATTTTTGCCTAATTTTCCATTAAAGTGTCTGTTCTTATAATTTCAGTATTCTTTATATAATACAATACTAATAATTTAAGATTATCTGTGTTAAGAAAATCTTCAAGAGTTCATTTTGTCTTTTCAGTTTCTTTGAGGCAATATTGAACTAGAAACTAAATTTGTGAATTTAAATTTAGTCTAGCAAATCAAAACTACAGTGAGCTACCACCTCACAATGGTCAAGATGACCATCAAATAAAATCAAGAAAAATAAATTCTGGAGAGCGTGTGGAGCAATGGGAACCCTCCTATAGTGTTGGTGTGCTTGTAAATTGTTAGTCACTATGGAGACCAGTATGGAGCTTCTTTAAAAAACTAAAACCATCATACAGCCTAGGAATCCCACTCCAGGTATATAGTCAGACAAAACCATGATGAAAATATACCTGCACCTCAATATTCATTAGGGCACTGTTTACAATAGCCTGGGGATGGAAGCAACCTAAATGTCCATCGACAGAGGAACAGATAAAGATGTGCTACATGTACAAAATGGAATGTTATCAGCCATAAAAAAGAGCAAAATAATGCCATTTTCAGTGACATGGATGAACCAGAGATCATCATACCGAGTGAAGTAAAGCACAAAAAATAAATATCATGATGCATCACTTATGTGTGAAATCTTAAAAAAAAAATAGTACAAGTGAGTGTATTTACAAAACAGAAGTAGAGTCTTGGAGGTAGAAAACGAACTCATGATTACCAGAGGATAAGCAAAAGAAGGAGAAACTGAGAGACTGGGTTTGCCATATAAACACTATTATGTATAAAATAAATTACAGGAATCTGCTGAGTAGCACAAGGAGCTCTGCTCAATTCTCTGTAGTGGCCTATATAACAAAATATTCTTTAAAAACAAAAACCAAATGGGTATATGTATAACTGATTCATTTTGCTGTACACCTAAAACTAACATAACATTGTAAATCAATTATGCATTAATGATTTTTAAAATATATATATTTATTTTAATTCATCAATCTGTTTACTTTTGCTGTAGCTTTTGGATTTGTTAAAGAAGTTCTTTCCTGCCTCAAAGTCATAAGTTTATTCTCTCGTATGGTTTTCTAAATGTTTCCATGTTTTAGCTTTTTATATTTTTATTTGTAAACTATTTGAAATTGAAGTAACAACCAGTTTTTTTATATAGAAAAGCATATGTTCAGTATCACATATTGAATAGTCTTTATTTATACACTAATCTGCAATTCAGGATCTTCTGTATCGCAATTAAAAAAAATTAACACCAAAAGTATTAGGATTTTTCTGTTATATTGCATTTGCTAATGTGTTTTATTTTGTTATCATGTTAATAGCATGATGCCTTTGTTACTCTAGCTTTGCAGTCACCCTTTTTATGGAAACACAATTAGCATAGAACATAATTTCAGATGTACAACATCATTATTCGATATTTGTTGCAAAATGACTATGACAATATCTGGCTAATACATAGCACACATATAGTTACACTTTTTGTGTGTGATGAGAACTTTAAGATGTATACAATTAGCAACTTTTAAATGTACATTTTAGAAGTTTAAACTTTTAAACATACATTTTAAAAATTTAAACTTTTAAACATACAGTACTATAAACTATAGATATCATGCTGTACATTACGTTCTAGGAAATATATTTATACAAGTGAAATTTTGTACATTTTGACCACTCTTACCAAACTTTCCCACCTCTGTAAACCACCAGTCTCTTCTATGAGTTCAATATTGTTTGTTTGGACTCCAAACACAAGCTAGATCATACAGTAATTGTCTTTCTCTGACTTACCACAATGTCTTCAAAGTCCAATCATGTTGTTGCAAACTGCAACGTTTCCCTCTTTGTTTACTATTGCTGAATATTTGATTGTAAGTGTGTGTGCATGTGTGCGTCTGCGTACGTATGCTACATCTGCTGTATCCATTCATCCTTTAGTGGCATTTGGCTTGCTTCCATGTTTTGAATGCTAAAACAGCCATAGACATGTGGATACCTTTTTGAGTTGGTACTTTTATTTGCTTTGGATAAATATTCAGAAGTGGAATTGCTGTATCATATTAGCTCCACTTTTACTTTTTGTCTTGTTTTTAGTAACTTCTATATTGTTTTCCAAAGTGGCTGCCCCAAGTGACATTTCCACCAACAGTGCACAAGGGTTCTCTTTTCCAAATACTACTTTGTCAATACTTGAGACCGTGTGTGTCTGATAATATCCAGTCCGATAGATATGAGATGACAGCTTTTTGTGGTTTTGATTTGCACTTTCCTAATGACTAGGGCACTGGCACCCCACTCCAGTGCTCTTGCCTGGAGAATCCCATGGATGGAGGAGCCTGGTGGGCTGCAGACCATGGGGTTGCACAGAGTCAGACAGGACTGAAGCGACTTAGCAGCAGCAGCAGAAATGACTAGTGCAGTGGAGTACCTTATCATAGACCTATTAGCTATCTATAAGTATTTGGGAAAATTTCTATTCAGAATCTACCTTCAGTTATTAATCATATTTTATGTGTTATTTTTTACTCATATGACTTCTTTTGCTGGGAGAAATATCAATAACCTCAGATATGCAGATGACACCACCCTTATGGCAGAAACTGAAGAGGAGCTAAAAAGCCTCTTGAGGAAAGTGAAAGAGGAGAGTGAAAAAGTTGGCTTAAAACTCAACATTCAGAAAACGAAGATCATGGCATCCGGTCCCATCACTTCATGGGAAATAGATGGGGAAACAGTGGAAACAGCGTCAGACTTTATTTTCTGGAGCTCCAAAATCACTGCAGATGGTGACTGCAGCCATGAAATTAAAAGACGCTTACTCCTTGGAAGAAAAGTTATGACCAACCTAGATAGCATATTCAAAAGCAGAGACATTATTTGCTGACTAAGGTCCATCTAGTCAAAGCTGTGGTTTTTCCTGTGGTTATGTATGGATGTGAGAGTTGGACTGTGAAGAAGGCTGAGCGCTGAAGAATTGATGCTTTTGAACTGTGGTGTTGGAGAAGACTCTTGAGAGTCCCTTGGACTGCAAGGAGATCCAACCAGTCCATTCTGAAGATCAGCCCTGGGATTTCTTTGGAAGGAATGATGCTAAAGCTGAAACTCCAGTCCTTTGGCCACCTCATGCAAAGAGTTGACTCATTGGAAAAGACTCTGATGCTGGGAGGGATTGGAGGCAGGAGGAGAAGGGGCCGACCGAGGATGAGATGGCTGGATGGCATCACAGACTCGATGGACGTGAGTCTGAGTGAACTCCGAGAGATGGTGATGGACAGGGAGGCCTGGCGTGCTGCGATTCATGGGGTCACAAAGGACATGACTGAGTGACCGAACTGAACTGATGACTTCTTTTATAGTTGGGATAGTAATCTTCTACCAGATATATAATTTATACAGGTTTTCTTCCATTCAGTAGGCTGTTTTTTCATTCTGTTAATGGTTCGCTGTTGCTGTGCAGTTTTCTATTATTGTGTAGACCACTCTGCTTTTGCTTTTGTTGTCATTACTTTTGATGTGAAATGTGATCACTCAGCATAAGCTATGCATTTAGATTCTTCTTTCTAAAGAATGTCTTGACTCTTCTTGATCATTTTCATTCACGTACAAAATTTGAAATTAACTAGTCATTTTCCTCAGGATCTCACAAATAAAAGTGTTCATATCTAGACTGAAACTGTGTTAGTTTAAAAGTGAATTTTTAACAACTGTCATAATTCAAGTATAGCCTATTTCTGCTAATGAGCATGGTAGATTCCTCTATTTTAATGTCAATGCCTTAGAATAAATATTTATAAATCCCCACACTAAAAGTTTCTCACATTTTATTTGATTTATTTTTTGTCTTATTTTTGTTTATATTTAAAATTCATATTGAATTTTAAGTCAGTCTGATGCTATCATATAAAATATGATAGATTTGTTCCTGTGTGCTAGTGACTAGAGAGCTAAACTTTTTTTTCACTGATTTTTCAGTTATAGCGAAATCCTAACCTAAGTGCCTCGTTGTTGTTCAGTCACTAAGGTGTATCTGATTCTTTGTGACCCCGAGGACTGCAGAATGCCAGCCCTCCCTGTCCTTCACCATCTCCCGGAGCTTGCTCAAACCATGTCCATTGAGTCAGGGATGCCATCTAACCATCTCATCCTCTGCCGTCCCCTTCTCCTCCTGTCCTCAATCTTTCCCAGCAGCAGGGGCTTTTAGAATGCGTCAGCTCTTCACATTAGGTATCTAAAGTATTAGAGCTTCAGCTCCAGCATCATTCCTTTCAATGACTATTAAGAGTTGTATTTCTTTAGGAGGGACTGGTTTGATCTCCACGGGTCTCCCAAGAGGCCTCTAGAGTACCACAGTTCAAAAGCATCAGTTCTTTGGAGCTCAGCCTTCTTTATGGTCCAACTCTCACATAAGTGCTTGGCTACAGGAAAAGCCTGGAGAAGGAAATGGAAACCCCCTCCAGGATTTTTACCTGGAGAACCCCATGGGCATGGGAGCCTGGTGGGCTGCAGTCTATGGGGTTGCAGAGAGTTGGACATAACTAAGTGGCTGAACACACAGGGCAAGCCATCGTTTTGACTATATGGACCTTTGCTGGCAAAGTGGTGCCATTGCTCTTTAATATGCTGCCTAGTTTTGGCATTGCTTTCCTTCCAAGGAGTAAGAGTCTTTTAATTTAATGGCTACAGTCAACATCCACAGTGATTTTGGAGCCCAAGAAAATAAAATCTGTCACTGCTTCCACATTTTCCCCTTCTATTTGACAAGGAGTGATGGGACCAGATGCCATGATCTTAGTTCTTTGAATGTTGAGGCTCAAGCCAACTTTTCACTCGCACTCTCCTATTTTACCTTCATCAAGAGGCTCTTTAGTTCTTCTCTGCTTTCTGCCATTAGAGTGGTATTATATGCACATCTGAGGTGATTGATATTTCTCCTGGCAATCTTAATTCCAGCTTGTGTTTCATCCAGCCCAGCATTTCACAAGATGTACTCTGCATATAAGTTAAATAAGCAGGGTGACAATACATAGCCTTGATATACTTCTTTCCTAATTTTGAACCAGTCCATTGCTCTATGGCCAACTCTAACTGTTGCTTTTTGACCCACAGGCATGTTTCTCAGGAGGCAGATAAGTTGGTCACGCATTCTCATCTCTTTAAGAATTTTCCAGTTTGTTGTGATCCACACAGGCTTTAGCATAATGAATGAAGCAGAAGTAGATCTTTTTTTTTCCCCCTTTGAATACCTTTGCTTTTTCTTTGGTTCAGTGGATGTTGACAATTTGATCTCTGGTTCCTGACTTTTCTGAAAAACCCAGCTTGTACATTTGGAAATTCTTGATTCTCTTACTTTTGAAGGCTTGCTTGAAGGATTTTGAGCATTACCTTGCTCGCATGTTTAAATGAGCACAATTGCGTGGTAATTTGAACATTGTTTGGCATTGCCTTTCTTTGGGATTGGAGTAAAAACTGACATTTTTCAGTTCTGTGGCCACTGCTGATCTTTTCAAATTTGCTGGTATATTGAGTGTGGCATTTTAGCAGCATCATCTTTAAGAGTTTAAATTCTAAAATATCCTAATTCCATCACCTTCTCTAGCTTTGCTTGCAGTAATGCTCCCCAGGGCCCATTTGACTTCCCACTCCAGGATGTCTGGGTCCTGGTGAATGGCCGCACCATCGTGGATCTCCAGGTCATTAAGACCTTCTGTGTAGTTCTTTGTATTCTTTCCACCTCTTCCTAGTCTTTCCCTAGATAACTGTATTTCTGAAGATGTGGCCCCAGTATTCCAAAGTCAGTTCTTGGCAATTTTCAGAAGTGTGGCACAAGATTTCCAAGTAATCTTTCTATCTGGGACTCTTTTAATGTCATCCCACTTTCTCTTATTTCTGTTTCTCAGAACTTGAGACTCAATGATTGGACCTTTAGCAAACATTCAACTGAGGGAACTTCACACTGGAAGCTTCCAGCTGAGAATGGAAAATGTAGAGCATGAGCTACTGATATTACTGGAGTTTCCACTTTACCTGCAAGGCTTACTTTCAGCCTTCTTCTGTATGTAAGCATAAATTCATAGCAATTTTTCAAGATACTCTTTCTGCCAGAACCAAATTCTTAATTCTTACTTGACAGATTTCATTATAATTGTATCTGTATTTATTAGAAAAAAGTCTTTACATCTGTACTCAGGAGAAAATCATGGAACAATTTTTTTCCTTCTAAATACAAAAAGTCACTTCCAAATAAGCACAGTTAGCTGACATCTGTTGCCAAAAATAGCTAGGCTTGAAATTGACTTAGTCCATGAAAAATACCATTACATGTAAAAATCACTGGGATGCAATGAATTGTTTTCTGCAGAATTTCAACATATAGTAAGGATTTATTTTTTAATTACTTGTGTTAACCTTAAAATACTAAAAATCAAATTGAGGTTTCACTTATGGGAGAACATATATATGTTATCAGCTGGTAGCAATGAAATATTTTCTTCGACAAGAGGTACTTGCCATCTTAAAGCTATACAATGTGAAGCATCATTATAAGATGAAGCATTCAACTGCTGATGACCTGTTTCCCCTCTGTTGACAGCTAAGAAGGCTTAAGCTGCACAGCTGTTGCATTCCCATCATACGTGTCCTTTCACCTTTATACCAGCTAGGCAAGCCATATTTTTGGCATGCATAAGCTCAGAAGACAGGCACAAAATAAAGTTCAGAAACATTTTCTGAATATTTTTATAGAATCCCTTCTCCCTAATCCTCACTGATTTGGGAAAGAAAAAGAATCGATGATTCATGAGGGTTAAACACTGCCAGCTGATAGTTTTTACTAGCTGCAGATGGAGCAGTTTCTTTTAAAATCAAAGTTCAAGTCTTCGCACAAACAACAATTAGAAGAGTTAATGAGTCTCATTTTATTTAAACAGTTTCAGTTCAGCTGTGAGGAAGCTTAACCGTTGAGTATGTTATGAGACAACTGCATTTAATTAAATGTTGGTTTCATAAAGTGGGCAACTGAATATGCTCAATTTCCCAGTGTTAAATTTGTTTACACAAACCTTTCATTCAACACACTTCTAATCACCTTCTGGCTTTCCTGTTATGTTTTCCATATTTCTTTCATTCTTAGGCCATCTCTATTTTCTATATTAATTCAAGAAATATGTATTACATATCTACTATGGACCAAGTTCTGTCCTAAGGCTCAGCAACACAAATTTATCTCAAGTGCTCAGTGATGCAAAAAAAAAACAACATGCCTTGAGAATCAGTGCCATTAGAAGGACACAGAGTGGTCAGAGGAGATCAATACTTCCATGTGAACGCCATGCGAATGCTTCATAGGCAAGTCTAATCATGCGTTTTAGTATTTTCTAATGTCCTTAGATATTGGAAAAATAAATCTGCTATTCAATCAATAAAAAAAAGCATTGCAAGTAAAAACTTATGAGAAAGTATAGGGAAATTAAGACAATATAATCTTATAACAATTTGCCCAAATTTCTCCTATATAAGTTAAATTTTGCTTTCTTTAAATTTTACCTTTTTATAGTATGTGATAATGTTTAGAAAACTATAATTCTTGATGACCTAAAAATATTTTCCATATTTTAGAAGGTCTAAAATAAAGTGTGTTTTATAGTAAAATATTTAATGTAACTACTAATGCAACTAATGTTAAGCTTCATTAGTGGACACATAAAATCTATAGTATAAGTATCAAGCTACAATAACAATTCGGATGTTCAAAATAATTTCTGTGAAAAATCAGGTTTCCTAGAGAAATATATATATATACATATATATATAGTTTAAAATAAAACAGGGAGAAGACAGATGATATCTATGACAGAGGACTTTGTAATAAGGACTAGAACCATGATGTTTCAAGGATTGTTTTTCATGGGAAAACCACCTAGAAATTCTATTGGTTGTTGATTCAAAGCCACTAATTAGTTCGTCAAATCTTACAAGAAGCTAAACATGTTAATCCAATCAATATATTAGCCTTGAAGACAATATTTCATAAATTAGAGATCACAGATACTAAAAATAGTGCATTAACTTCTCTCTCATGAATATACACCTTTCTATAATTCCTAGAATTTCAGACATACAGGAATGTATATTCTTCTAATTTTATCTCTACTCCAGTTGCTTTTCCCAGTTAAATGTATTCACTTACTTACTTTAGCAGAAGCCTGCCTTATGTCTTGCAATTATCTCCTGGTCTAATAACTGTATCCATATTTATATAAGGGCTTCCCAGGTGGCAATACTGATAAAGAACCACCTGCCAATGAAAGAGACTTGAGTTCTATCCCTGGGTTGGGAGGACCCCCAGGAGAAGGGAGTGGCAACCCACTGCAGTATTCTTGCCTGGAGAATTCCATGAACAGAGGAGCCTGGTGGGCTACAGTCCATAGGGTCGCAAAGAGCTGGACATGACTGAACAGGTATATGTCAATGTCAATTCTTGAATTGATCTTAAATGGCAAACTTATTTATTGGTCCTATTCTAGATCTTAATTATTCAGTATGAGGCCCGCTCCACCTTCAATCTTTGTGTTGGTGATATTACCTCAACTCATCCTCTTCAGAACTATTCCCTTGCTCAGAGGCTGAAAACAGAAATCCTTTCCATCCTTTCCTTTTGGGTATCTGTCAGCAGCTCACAGAAGCCTAACATATATCTATGGATTAGCAAGCATCTAGAGAGAAAAGCTTTGAGTCATGGGAATCAAGAATACTTGTTCATTTAATGTAAATCAATACTTATGAGAATCTGTTATTCTGGAGACTCTTTAACTAGGCACCTATTATGTTAGATAATAGACCTGTCCTTACTAAAGTGAAGTGAAATGGCTCAGTCGTGTACGACTCTTTGCAACCCCATGGACTGTAGCCCACCAGGCTCCTCTGTCCGTGGGATTTTCCAGGCATGAATACTGGAGTGGGTTGTCTTTTCCTTCTCCAGGGGATCTTCCGGACCCAGGGATCGAACCAGGTCTCCCACATTGTAGGCAGACGCTTTACCGTCTGAGTACCTGGGAAGCCTTATTGTATTCATCTCAATTCATCCCCCTTTTGGAAGATAATGTGGTTCAAGATCATTTTTGAGATTTATAGATTGGAGAGGTGTTAGTCTACCCAGCGACCTAGGATGGATCTACCTACCAAAGAGAGTTAGAATTGTATATGATACTTTCTTACTTTAAAAGCTATATAAGATCAAAGTTGTACTTGGTGAAATGTTTCAAAGGAATTCATATTGTTGAATGTTATTTTGGGTTTTGCTCTGTAATCAGAGAAAACAAGTGATATAAATAATGTAATATATGAGAAATTTTACTTACTACAATCAGTATTTCTAACAGTTTAGTGAATCGTTTATAACAATAACAAAACATTCAAGATTGGAGACAGATACCAGAGAACTGAGGATGTGAAAAGGAAAAACTTGATTTTTGCTCTGAATTTGTATTCAGTCCAGTTCAGTTCAGTCACTCAGTCGTGTCCGACTCTTTGCGACCCCATGAATCACAGCACACCAGGCCTCCCTGTTCATCACCATCTCCAGGAATTCACTCAGACTCACGTCCATCGAGTCCGTGATGCCATCCAGTCATCTCACCCTTCTCCTGCCCTCAATCCCTCCCAGCATCACAGTCTTTTTCAGTGAGTCAACTCTTCGCATGAGGTGGCCAAAGTACTGGAGTTTCAGCTTCAGCATCATTCCTTCCAAAGAAATCCCAGGGTTGATCTCCTTCAGAATGGACTGGTTGGATCTCCTTGCAGTCCAAGGGACTCTCAAGCAGGGCAAAGACTAATAGAGTTTTGCCAAGAAAATGCACTGGTCACAGCAAACACCCTCTTCCAACAACACAAGAGAAGACTCTACACATGGACATCACCAGATGGTCAACACCGAAATCAGATTGATTATATTCTATGCAGCCAAAGATGGAGAAGCACTATACAGTCAACAACAAGACCAGGAGCTGACTGTGGCTCAGATCATGAACTCCTTATTACCAAATTCAGACTTAAATTGAAGAAAGTAGGGAAAACAGCTAGACCATTCAGGTATGACCTAAATCAAATCCCTTATGATTATACAGTGGAAGTGAGAAATAGATTTAAGGGCCTAGATCTGATAGATAGAGTGCTTGATGAACTATGGAATGAGGTTCGTGACATTGTATGCGAGACAGGGATCAAGACCATCCCCATGGAAAAGAAATGCAAAAAGCAAAATGGCTGTCTGGGGAGGCCTTATAAATAGCTGTGAAAAGAAGAGAGGTGAAAAGCAAAGGAGAAAAGGAAAGATATAGGCATCTGAATGCAGAGTTCCAGAGAATAGCAAGAAGAGATAAGAAAGCCTTCTTCAGCGATCAATGCAAAGAAATAGAGGAAAAGAACAGAATGGGAAAGACTAGAGATCTCTTCAAGAAAATTAGAGATTACAAGGGAACATTTCATGCAAAGATGGGCTATATAAAGGACAGAAATGGTCTGGACCTAACAGAAGCAGAAGATATTAAGAAGAGTTGGCAAGAATACAGGGAAGAACTGTACAAAAAAGATCTTCACCACCCAGATAATCATGATGATGTGATCAGTAATCTAGAGCCAGACATCTTGGAATGTGAAGTCAAGTGGGCCTTAGAAAGAATCACTGCGAACAAAGCTAGTGGAGGTGATAGAATTCCAGTTGAGCTGTTTCAAATCCTGAAAGACAGTGCTGTGAAAGTGCTGCATTCAATATGCCAGCAAATCTGGAAAACTCAGCAGTGGCCGCAGGACTGGAAAAGGTCAGTTTTCATTCCAATTCCAAAGAAAGGCAATGCCAAAGAATGCTCAAACTACCGCACAATTGCACTCATCTCACATGCTAGTAAAGTAATGCTCAAAATTCTCCAAGCCAGGCTTCAGCAATACCTGAACCATGAACTCCCTGATGTTCAAGCTGGCTTTAGAAAAGACAGAGGAACCAGAGATCAAACTGCCAACATCTGCTGGATCATGGAAAAAGCAAGAGAGTTACAGAAAAACATCTATTTCTGCTTTATTGACTATACCAAAGCCTTTGACTGTGTGGATCACAAGAAACTGAGGAAAATTCAGAATGAGATGGGACTACCAGACCACCTGACCTGCCTCTTGAGAAATCTGTATGCAGGTCAGGAAGCAACAGTTAGAACTGGACATGGAACAACAGACTGGTTCCAAATAGGAAAAGGAGTACGTCAAGACTGTATATTGTCACCCTGCTTATTTAACTTCTATGCAGAGTACATCATGAGAAACGTTGGACTGGAAGAAACACAAGCTGGAATCAAGATTGTCAGGAGAAATATCAATATGCAGATATCTGAAATATCAGATATGCAAATAACACCACCGTTATGGCAGAAAGTGAAGAGGAGCTAAAAGCCTCTTGATGGAAGTGAAAGGGGAGAGTGAAAAAGTTGGCTTAAAGCTCAACATTCAGAAAATGAAGATCATGGCATCCAGTCCCATCACTTCATGGGAAATAGATGGGGAAACAGTTGAAACAGTGTCAGACTTTATTTGGGGGCTCCAAAATCACTGCAGACATGAAATTAAAAGATTCTTACTCCTTGGAAGAAAAGTTATGACCAACCTAGATAGTATATTCAAAAGCAGAGACATTACTTTGCCGACTAAGGTCCGTCTAGTCAAGGCTATGGTTTTTCCAGTGGTCATGTATGGATGTGAGAGTTGGACTGTGAAGAAGGCTGAGCGCCGAAGAATTGATGCTTTTGAACTGTGGTGTTGGAGAAGACTCTTGAATTTGTATTACCTGAGTATTTTTATATTATTTAATGTAATATTTAGCAAATGATATTAAAATCCAAAGAAAACCAAGTAGTAAGAACTATTTTTGAATGTATAAATGATAACTTCCACCATAAATATTTGAAAATAAAACTTCAAAAATGAGTGTTAAAATAAATCATAATCCTGCATCCATTTTTCAATCTTTTATTCTTATATTTTATGATTATAAATCATAAAAACTTTATACAGTGTTTATTCTTTATCATTGTTTCTCTTTTGCTCTTTACCATCCCTACTAAAATTAAATTTTCTCCTCATCATTTGTATAAGTTATCAACATGCTGAAGGTGATTTTATATCTCATAAATTTGTGGTTTAAATGCCAATTTCACTAAGTCTCTACATAAATTCTAAAGTTATATGATTCAACGTACATTCAGGAGCAGAGGACAAATTAATTACTCTAGGTCTTCAACCAGCTGCTTTTCTCTCATTTTTTCCCCTAACATAACTCCTTATCTCAAC
Source organism: Nanger dama (assembly GCA_917880005.1). NCBI lineage: Eukaryota > Metazoa > Chordata > Mammalia > Artiodactyla > Bovidae > Nanger > Nanger dama. Next base: position 2,765,378 of record CAKJTW010000035.1, on the reverse strand, counting down.
TGTTGTTTGTTGTAAGCAACACTGCTCATTATTTCCCATCCTACTTCTGAGCCATATCTCAATCTAAGCCTTAAGGTTGAGATACCATTTGGCCTTAGATCACCCATCTCTGTTGAATTTATCTTTTATTCAACTTTACTTTAAAGCATGTTTTTGTTCTCAAGAGACTTACAGAGATTACCCCATAGGATGCTACCCCAATGATTTCTTCTATAATCACCACTGGATAAGTTATTTCTATGCTTGTAAAGTTTAATTCATTTAAATTAAATTATTGATCTTAAATGTATTAACATTATCATCTAACAAATATTAAAATAACTACTATGCAGACTTGTACCAAAAGCATAAATTCAGGCAGTCCTGAATGTATTCCAGTGAATGAAACAGGCTGGGTTTGATCCCATGGAGCCTATAATCAAACAAATATATAAACGCTATGGTGCTGTTGATAATTATTTTTAAAGTGTTATGTGCATAACTACAGTGGAGAGGAAAGCATTTTAAACTCAGGTGGTCAGGAAAGAACTTCGAGAATATGATGCTTATGATGAGGAATTTAAAATGATGTTATTTTGATAAATATGGAGAAAGGTTGAGGGTTGTGAGAAAAATTACAGGGTGAGGGAATAAAATACGTGATGTTCTCGGGATGTAGTAAATAGCTTGGAGACTTAGAGGGCCTGAAGAAAGAGTACTTTTTCAGGCATAAGTGATGGTGTAAGAGAGGCAGGCGAGTTTGGAGGAACAGCAAAGGCGTGATCATGAAGTGTTTGAAGACCCTGTAAGAAAACTATTTTATTAACTGCAATGGAACATCTTTGAAGAGTTTTAAAGAGAAATATCTCTCCTTCTCTCTTCCTTTTTTTCTTCATTAATTCATTGCTTTCTTCCTCATTTTTACCTATCAAACAGACATTGAGCTTGAACGTCACATCTGGTTCTGTGCTTGGTAGGTTGGAATACATAGCCGGTCAGTCATCATTTTCTGTTCTTCAGAAGCTGTTAGTGGTTGGCTTAGCAGATCTTTCAGGAGAGTTTCTTTTAATTGATATCCTATCATTATATCATTTACCTTCTGCTCAAATTAATAATAGAGTCCTTAAAGACAATGACTCTTGGATTAAAATCACTCTTGTGACACCAAGCATCCCAGTTTCTGCAGACAGAGCCTTTTGTGTGTGGAAAGGAGGAGTCTGAATATCTTTAACATTACACATGAACTTCCTTGTTTGCATGTGGCTTCTGAAGCATCAAGTCACACAAACATAGAAAGTGCTTAAAAAGAAAAAAAAGTGAGGTAAGGAGAGCAGACCAATCATGGGCTCTCTGGAATGTTTTCTTGTCTATTCCAGCACCTAAAAGATGGTTTAGTCCTGTAATAGCTGGTGTGAATTGTATGCCAAATGCTAAAATGATCTGCAATGTTATTTCAAGCTTGGTAAGAGAGAGAATTATTAATTTGCAATCAAGCATCAGCTTTAGGAAGGAAAATATAAAAACTAATCTCCACCTCATCCTTCAGGAAATCAGGAAAGGTAATTAAAATAAAATAATGGATGAAAAAGTATTGGAAATCTACCTTGGAAATCACATATGCATGCATGCACACAAAGCAGCACAGATAAATTCAGGAAAATTAGAAATGGCCAAAATGATTGAAACTTCCTGTTCCAAACAATGAAACTATTCTTGTTAACCAAAGACTTGCATCAGCACCCAAGACACAATCTTAAAAATGACTAGAATCCCTGAAGAGTAAAAAAAAAAAAAAACCAGCAACTAGAGCAACCGATGTTATTTAAATTTTAATTAAAGCCACAATGATTAAAACTATGAATCAAATTGTCTTTCATAGTCCTGGAGAAAGAATGAAGCTGAATCTCACTAGGATTCAGAATTTCACAGCCAAGCTAATTGTAAGAAAAAGTGTTCAGAGAGGAAGTCTTCCCAGAGAGATTTGAATGCTCACTAAAATCAGAGGGACTGCACATACGGGACTACAGAATGCCACGTGTACTTTTCTAATCATCCAGTTCTATATTTACCCTGGTAGATCAGTTAGTAAAGAGTCTGCCTGCAATGTAGGAGATCTGAGTTTGATTCCTGAGTTGGGAAGATCTCCTGGAAAAGGCAACAGCTACCCACTCCAGTATTCTTGTCTGGAGAATTCCATGGACAGAGGAGCCTGGTGGGCTACAGTCCATGGGGTCGCAAAAAGTCGGACATGACTGAGTGACTAACACTTCATGTTTTCTCTGGAAAGGAAAAATAAAACATTCAATAGCATTAAAGAATATTAGCTTATTAAATAAAACTTAATAACAAGGTATTCTCTGTGTAAATGCAAATGGAGGCTCTCAAAGGACAGGCATTTCTTAGTTCAGCTCAAATTTATTTTCTTTTCCCTACTTATATTTAATATTATATCAAAAGACAATCATATTCCTCTGTGTTTATTTTCTAAGCTATTCAATCCATAACAATTTTAAGGAAAGGTTAACAATTAGGGTTTTGTTTTAAAATAGGTTCTCAAAGATACAGCAAGGAATGAGAATACAATCTGAAGAAACCACAGACTGCTAAGAAAAGCTAAACAAAGGATCAGTGATTAGTGAGTGTGAGCTAGGCAAAAATAAAGCTATAGCTTATCACCTCCTGTATTTACACCTGCCTAAGACACAGGCCTCCCTATGTGACCTCCAATCTCATCCCCAGAATTACTCATTTCATATTTCAGATCACTTTCCCCGTCTGTTCATTTAACTATATGTCACCTCATTAAGCCAGTATACTTTCTTGAAATTCATGGGGAAACCTCTATATGCAAGTAGCTTCCTGCACTACAGTTTGGTCTTCCTAGGAGAACCTCTTTAGTTCCTTACATTTAGTGCTGAAAACAACTTTCCACTACAGTATCGAAGTTCTGTGGGTTTTGTTTGTTTGTTTTGTGGCAGCTGTGTGCTTTTTCTCTGTTAGCAAAATGAGCTGCATTTCTAAATGCATTAGGGAATTTACTGATATCCCAGGTGGCTCAGTGGGTAAAGAATCCACGTGGCAGTGCAGGAGATGTGGGTTTCATCCCTGGGTCAGGAAATACCCTGGAGGAGGTCATGACAATCCACTCCAGTGTTCTTGCCTGGAGAATCCTATGGACGGAGGAGCCTGGCGGGCTACAGTCCCTGGGGTCACAAAAAGTCTGATACGACTGAAGTGACTAAGCAGGCATGCATGCAGGGAACTTATAGACTTGAAACAATATTATTTGTATTCTAAACTAGTCCCTGTTTTTCTTTATTTCTTCCTCATTGTTATATAGTTGGTCTTGTTAATTTGCAAAGAGTAATACAATTTCCTACACACAACTCTCTGATACCTTTTATCTTGTCTAATATTTTACATTTCAGTTCAGTTCAGTTGCTCAGTCGTGTACGACTCTTTGCAACCCCATGAATTGCAGCACGTCAGGCCTCCCTGTTCATCATCATCTCTCGGAGGTGACTCAGACTAAATGTCCATCGAGTCTGTGATACCATCCAGTCATCTCATCCTCAGTCATCCCCTTCTCCTCCTGCCCCCAATCCCTCCAAACTTCAGAGTCTTTTCCAATGAATCAACTCTTCACATGAGGTGGCCAAAGTACTGGAGTTTCAGCTTTAGCATTATTCCTTCCAAAGAAATCCCAGGGTTGATCTCCTTCAGAATGGACTGGTTGGATCTCCTTGCAGTCCAAGAGACTCTTGAGAGTCTTTTCCAACACCACAGTTCAAAAGCATCAATTCTTTGGTGCTCAGCCTTCTTCACAGTCCAACTCTCAAATCCATACATGACCACTGAAAAAACCATAGCCTTGACTAGACGGACCTTAGTCGGCAAAGTAATGTCTCTGCTTTTGAATATACTATCTAGGTTGGTCATAACTTTTCTTCCAAGGAGTAAGCGTCTTCTAATTTCATGGCTGCAGTCATCATCCACAGTGATTTTGGAGCCCAAAAATATAAAGTCTGACACTGTTTCCACTGTTTCCTCATCTATTTCCCATGAAGTAATGGGACCAGATGCCATGATCTTTGTTTTCTGAATGTTGAGCTTTAAGCCAACGTTTTCCTCCCCACTTTCACTTTCATCAAGAGGTTTTTAGCTCCTCTTCACTTTCTGCCATAAGGGTGGTATCATCTGCATATCTGAGGTTACTGATATTTCTCCCGGCAATCTTGATTCCAGCTTGTGTTTCTTCCAGTCCAACGTTTCTCATGATGTACTCTGCATAGAAGTTAAGTAAGCAGGGTGACAATATACAGTCTTGACGTACTCCTTTTCCTATTTGGAACCAGTCTGTTGTTCCATGTTCAGTTCTAACTGTTGCTTCCTGACCTGTATACAGATTTCTCAAGAGGCAGGTCAGGTGGTCTGGTATTCCCATCTCTTGAAGAATTTTCCACAGTTTCTTGTGATCCACACAGTCAAAGGCTTTGGCATAGTCAATAAAGCAGAAATAGATGTTTTTCTGAAACTCTCTTGCTTTTTCCATGATCCAGCAGATGTTTGCAATTTGATCTCTGGTTCCTCTGCCTTTTCTAAAACCAGCTTGAATATCAGGAAGTTCATCGTTCAGGTATTGCTGAAGCCTGGCTTGGAGAATTTTGAGCATTACTTTACTAGCATGTGAGATGAGTGCAATTGTGTGGTAGTTTGAGCATTCTTTGGCATTGCCTTTCTTTGGGATTGGAATGAAAATTGACCTTTTCCAGTCCTGTGGCCACTGCTGAGTTTTCCAAATTTGCTGGCATATTGAGTGCAGCACTTTCACAGTGTCATCTTTCAGGATTTGAAAAAGCTCAACTGGAATTCCATCACCTCCACTAGCTTTGCTCATAATGATGCTTTCTAAGGCCCACTTGACTTCACATTCCAAGATGTCTGGCTTTAGATTAGTGATGACATCATCATGATTATCTGGGTCATGAAATTTAGCATGATTGTCATTATATAAGCTAACCAATGTCAATAGGACTATGTGAGAAAATAGAAAAAATTTGTAATACTTTTAAAGGATAATTTAAAATAATTTTCAGTTTAGAAAAAGGTCACATTTTTGATTGGAGCACATTATTAACAGTAATATTTAACAGTCTATAAAACTTATCTATCAGCTTAACTGTCCATACTTATAACTGAATTTATTTTTACCTATATGATAACTTCTTCCAAAACTTGTACAAAAATATTAAATGGCTTCTAGTAGGTGATTTCTTTTCAGTAGTCATTTTATAAAGTAAAAAAAAAATAATAAAATATATATTTGCATCAATTATACCCTGGGGTTACATTTACACTTGTGAAACTTTATGGGAGAATTTTACAACAAATAAACAATAAGCAGGATAATAGTTGTGATCTACCTTTAAAAGCAAAATGTTCCCATAATTAAAATGTAACCAGTCTGTGAGACAGCTTCCCTGGTGGCTCAGATGGTAAAGATTCTGCCTGAAATGCAGGAGACCTGGGTTAGATCCTTGGGTCAGGAAAATCCCCGGAGGAGGAAATGGAAACACACTCCAGTATTCTTGCCTGGAGAATTCCATGGGCAGAGGAGCCTGGCAGGCAATAGCTCATGGGGTCACCAAAGAGATGGCACCACTGAGCAAAATTTGACTTTTCACTGTGAGACAAGTTCTCAGTGCAATGTGTATATTTAGCTTCTTTACACTCTTTGTGTCTAAAAAGTTTCCTTCCATGGTTTCTCTTTTAAAAGAACATAGTAAATACAGTCAGCTCTCCATATCCATGGATTCTTTGTCCATCAATTTGGTATGCACATGTTCAACTAATTGCAAATCGAAAATACTCAAAACAAAACAAACAAAAATCCAAAAAGTTCAGAAAACTAAAGCTTGAATTTGCTGCAGTCTAGCAACTATTTATATAGAATTTACATTATATTAGGTATTATAACTAGAGAAGGCAATGGTACCCCACTCAAGTACTCTTGCCTGGAAAATCTCATGGATGGAGGAGCCTGGTAGGCTGCAGTCCATCGGGTCCCTAAGAGCCAGACACGACTGAGTGACTTCACTTTCACTTTTCACTTTCATGCATTGGAGAAGGAAATAGCAACCCACTCCAGTGTTCTTGCCTGGAGAATCCCAGGGACGGGGAGCCTGTTGGGCTGCTGTCTGTGGGGTCACACAGAGTCAGACACAACTGAAGTGAATTAGCAGCAGCAGCAGCAGCAGGTATTATAAATAGCCTAGAGAAGAATTAATGTATATATGGGGGAGGATGTGTGCAGGCTCTATGGAAATGCTATGCCAGTCCCTCCTAAAGGAATCAGTCCTGGGCGTTCATTGGAAGGACTGATGTTGAAGCTGAAACTCCAATACTTTGGCCACCTATGCAAAGAGCTGACTCATTGGAAAAGACCCTGATGCTGGGAAAGACTGAAGGCAGGAGGAGAAGGGGATGACAGAGGATGAGATGGTTGGATGGCATCACTGACTCGATGGACATGGGTTTGGGTGGACTCTGGGAGTTGATGATGAGCAGGGAGGCCTGGTGTGCTGTGGTTCATGGGATCACAAAGAGTCAGATACAACCAAGCAACTGAACTGAAGTGATGCCATTTTATACAAGGCACTAGAGCATTCTCTGATTTTTATTTCCACAGGAGGTTACAGAACAAATCTACCTAAATACTAAGATATGACTATAGTGAGTTTATACATTTCTCTTTCACACAGCTCATCATAATAAAGACATTACTTTAAAGTAATTAAGGAGAGGGCCATTGTAAACTAATGAAAAAGCTGATTTGTAAAAGTTTTAAAGCCACTGTATATCTAATAAGTACATGCAAATTCATAGCATGTAAGACAATTTAATGCTAATGATTTGTTAACCCATTGATGTCTTACCTGTCTCCTGTAATAAATATATAGTTCATAAATAACTAGTTAATTGTTTATCTAAATATATTTAATATATTTTGTTTTTTAAGTGGCAAAATATTATTATTTTAGTTTTTATTTACACTACTATTTGCTCTGTTCATACTTCATTCAAAGACAGTTCAAAGATATGGTTATATATAGGGTATATTGCAGGTTCTATTTCATATTATCATGATAAGTGAATAGCACAATTAAATGGAAGCTTTCCAGGTGACTCAATGGTAAAGAATTTGCCTGTGATGCAGAAGATACAGGAGACAACATGAGTTTGATCCCTGGATCGAGGTGATTCCCTGGAGGAAGGCATGACAACCCACTCCAGTATTCTTTCCTTGGAGAAACCTATGGATAGAGGAGCCTGGTGAGCTACAGTCTATAGGGCCGCACAGAGTTGGACCTGACAGAAGCAACTGAGCTTGCATGCAAAATAAAGTGAGTTATGCTGGGGTCCAGCCTCGGTGGATCCAGGATAATTCGAAGTGGGGAAGGAGTAGGTGATTAGGAAAGAATTATTTAATTAGAGATATAAAGAGAGATTAGGGGAGAATAGTTTAGTGAGAGAGACAGGAGAAAATAGAGGAGAAAAAGAGGCTGTATTCCTTGGTTCACATAGAAAGCCAATAAAGCCCTGAGACAAGGGACTTGCACCATCTACGTAAGGCCACAGGTGCCCACTTGAAAAGTGGAGGGTGCCCCGCCTTGGGCTCCCTCTCGCGTGGGTCTTAGAAGCCCAGGCAAATAAGTAGACACTGGGAGCCTCTATGCTCCAGACGAGAATTCAGCCTGGAAAGGAGAGAAAGAAAAGAAGACACAGAGGGAGCCAGATTTCCGAGAAACTGGTCCGTCTCTTTGTTTTCCAGGAAAGCTTTTATACTTTAAGTTGTACATAGGGATCAATGGATAATACAAAGTCATGCAGGGTCAGCAGCCCTGACCCTTATTGAGACCAGGCTTTCTCTCTGCAAACCTAGCTGTATACACAGGTCTTAGGTGATTTACACCATCTTCTGCCCAGGAGGCCTATTTTGCAGCCCTTTCCTGATGAGGGTCCCTCAGCCAGAAGACTTATTTGCCCTAAAAGTGTTATTCTCACTAAAGTCTGGTGAAACTCTCAGAAAGCACTAACTAAGGTTACATTCTTACACAGCAGGGATACAACAATGTATAACAAGGAAGGAGGAGTACAGTGATTTATAACAAAGAGAAAATTCATTAACTCAAAAGTCTAGTATTGCTAACATCAAAACTACTATATTCCTTTTTCTATATCCCAATTACATTGATTAGTATCCTCCAGGTGCCTAAAAGATAAAGGATATGGAGGCCTGGCGGCAGTCATTAACTCAGTAATGAAACCCTTCACCAATATAATTTTTAGCTCCTTAAAAAAAAGCTCTATATCTTTAAGATGTTTTAAGCTTCATGCCTCTCGTGGTTGCGGGGCTGTAAACAATCACATACGTAGCTGTAAAAGCCCAGGTAAACCTGTCAGGCAAGTTAGAGAGCCATCAGAGGTATTTGAGCTGAGACACTCATTTTATGTGCAGGAGACTGTTAACTGGAGCTCTAAGTTAATTTTTTTCCAGAGAAAGGTGGTCGGGGATAGCCCCTTGTTAATGTCATAGGAGTCGGTGAAAGTCATAAAATAATAAGACAGACAGATTCCGGTTTTGGGGTAGATGCTTGAGAAGTTCCATAGGGGCCCCACGAGGCCTGATCCTGCCTTTGCATATCACCTCCCTTCCTCATGACCTTTGCCACGGGTGGGATTTCTTATGCTGGCTCCCAGCAGAGTTACACAAATTTCTTGGCTTCTCAGTGCATATAAAAGTCATGTTCATTCTATACTGCAGTCTATTAATTGTACTAGCATTATGTCTAAAAAAGTATATATTTAATGCAAAAATACTTTATTCTTAAAAAATACTAACCACCATCTGAGCCTTCACTGTCATATTTTGCAATAAAAACATCAAATAGGAAAAGGAGTATGTCAAGGCTGTATATTGTCACCCTGCTTATTTAACTTATATGCAGAGTACATCATGAGAAATGCTAGGCTGGAAGAAGCACAAGCTGGAATCAAGATTGCTGGGAGAAATATCAATAACCTCAGATATGCATATGACACCCTTATGGCAGAAAGTGAAGAGGAACTAAAAACTCTTTTGATAAAAGTGAAAGAGGAGAGTGAAAAAGTTGGCTTAAAGCTCAACATTCAGAAAATGAAGATCATGGCATCCAGTCCCATCACTTCATGGCAAATAGATGGGGAAATAGTAGAAACAGTGTCAGACTTTATTTTGGGGGGCTCCAAAATCACTGCGGATGGTGACTGCAGCCATGAAATTAAAAGACCTTTACTCATTGGAAGGAAAGTTATGACCAACATAGACAGCATATTCAAAAGCAGAGTCATTACTTTGCCAACAAAGGTCCATCTAGTCAAGGATATCGTTTTTCCAGTAGCCATGTATGGATGTGAGAGTTGGACTGTGAAGAAAGCTGAGCGCCAAAGAATATATGCATTTGAACTGTGGTGTTGGAGAAGACTCTTGAGAGTCCCTTGGACTGCAAGCAGATCCAACCAGTCCATCCTAAAGAAGACCAGTCTTGGGTGTTCTGTGGAAGGACTGATGTTGAAGCTAAAACTTCAATACTTTGGCCATCTCATGTGAAGAATTAACTCATTGGAAAAGACCCTGATGCTGGTAGAGATTGAAGGCAAGAAGGGAAGGGGACAACAGAGGATGAGATGGTTGGAGTACATCACTCACTCAACGGGCATGAGTTTGAGTGGACTTCAGGAGTTGGTGATGGACAGACCTGACATGGTGTGATTCATAGGGTTGCAAAGAGTTGGACACAACTGAGTGACTGAACTGAACATCAAATATCACTGATCACAGCTAACCATAATAAATGTAAAAATAATCTAAAATGTTTGAAATTTTGGTTACTAAAACATTACATGGAGACACAATATGAGCTAATGATGCTTGAAAAATGACTCTTATAGACTTCTGCAATACTACAGAACTTCAATTGTAAAAACAAACAAACAAAAAAAACAGCAACAAAAAAGCAATATCTGTGAAGCATAATAAAGTGAAACACAATTAAATGATATATGCCTAAAAATATCACTATAGCTCTGCTGAATTATCCTGAAAAACAAAACAGCTTCCATGAAACCAACGAATTCTTCAATGTTGATAATATGACAATGCTTTCTATATTCATAAAACAAGCTCTAGTTCTAAATTTATTAAGTAGAATTGATATGTTCCCTCACAATGTAAAAAAAGCATCTGCTATTTTGAGTTGACATAATTTCAACTCTTCCTGGTAAGCTGTGCCTTCTTCTACATCTGTGTTATTTAGGCTGCTACATATCTTCAAAGATTTTCCATTTTGAAGAACATTTATCATTAATGTAAAAGGAAAAATGAAAGATATAACATTAACCACCATTTCTCTGTTATTTATTGAAACTCTATTGCATTTGTACCATTTCTATTTAAAACCTGTCTGTACTGTTTTATTCCACAGTGTGGATATCCTTTTACATTTGACAAATAATCTATGATTACTAATATAATGTTCATTACAGACTACTCGTGAGCAAGCTGAGCCAGAGGTTCAAATTTAGTACAAGTAATTTGAATTCTTAACACTGCCACTAACAGAACAACCAGATAGGTGATTTTCTGTTCTTAATAGAATATGAATTCCACAGAGACAGATTTCTAAATTACTCTAATTGAAATTTTACCTTTTTAAATTTCATTTAGTCTGAGAAGATTTATTAAATGTTTATTAAAATCTAAGCTCTGGTCTTGATGACTAGAAAATATAGTAATTAATAACAGAATGTAGCCCATCATGCTATTCTTCATTTCAGTTCAATCACTCAGTCATGTCTGACTCTTTGTGACCCCATGACCCACAGCACGCCAGGCCTCGCAGTCCATCACCAACTTCCAGAGTGCACCCAAACCCATGTCCGTTGAGTAGGTGATGCCAATGAACTATCCTCTGTCATCCCCTTCTCCTCCTGCCTTCAACCTTTTTCAACATCAAATGAGTCAGCTCTTCACATAGGTGGCCAAAGTATTGGCGTTGCAGCTTCAACATCAGTCCTTCCAATGAATACCCAGGACTGATCTCCTTTAGGATGGACTGGTTGGATCTCCTTGCAGTCCAAGAGACTCTCAAGAGTCTTTTCCAACACCACAGTTCAAATGCATATATTCTTCAGTGCTCAGCTTTCTTCACAGTCCAACTCTCACATCCATACATGACCACTGGAAAAACCATAGCCTTGACTAGACAACCCTTGTCGGCAAAGTAATGTCTCTGCTTTTGAATATGCTATCTAGATTGGTCATAACTTTTCTTCCAAGGAGTAAGTGTCTTCTAATTTCATGGCTGCAGTCACCATCTGCAGTGATTCTGGAGCCCCCCAAAAATAAAGTCTGACACTGTTTCCACTGTTTCCCCATCTATTTCCCATGAAGTGATGGGACCAGATGCCATGATCTTCGTTTTCTGAATGTTGAGCTTTAAGCCAACTTTTTCACTCTCCTCTTTCACTTTCATCAAGAGGCTTTTTAGCTTCTCTTCACTTTCTGCCATAAGGGTGGTCATATCTGCATATCTGAGGTTATTGTTATTTCTCCCGGCAATCTTGATTCCAGCTGGTGTTTCTCCCAGTCCAAAGTTTCTCATGGTGTACTCTGCATACAAGTTAAATAAGCAGGATGACACTATACAGCCTTGACGTACTCCTTTTCCTATTTGGAACCAGTCTGTTGTACCATGTCCAGTTATAACTGTTGCTTCCTGACCTGCATACAGATTTCTCAAGAGGCAAGTCAGGTGGTCTGGTAGTCCCATCTCTCAGAATTTTCCAGAGTTTATTGTGATCCACACAGTCAAAGGCTTTGGCATAGTCAATAAAGCAGAAATAGATGTTTTTCTGGAACTCTCTTGCTTTTTCCATGATCCAACGGATGTTAGCAATTTGATCTCTGGTTCCTCTGCCTTTTCTAAAACCAGCTTGAATATCAGGAAGTTCATCGTTCAGGTATTGCTGAAGCCTGCCTTGGAGAATTTTGAGCATTACTTTACTAGCATGTGAGATGAGTGCAATTGTGCAGTAGTTTGAGCATTCTTTGGCATTGCCTTTCTTTGGAATTGGAATGAAAACTGACTTTTTCCAGTCCTGTGGCCACTGCTGAGTTTTCCAAATTTGCTGGCATATTGAGTGCAGCACTTTCACAGCATCATCTTTCAGTATTTGAAATAGCTCAGTGCAGTTCAAACACTCAGTCATGTCCATCTCTTTGTGACCCCATGGACTGCAGCACACCAGGTCTCCCTGTCTGTCACCAACTCCCAGAGTTTACTCAAACTCAAATCCACTGAGTCGGTGATGCCTTACAACCATCTTATCCTCTGTCTTCTCCTCCTGCTGCCTTCAGTCTTTCCCATCATCAGGATCTTTCCCAGTGCATCAGTTCTTTGCATCAAGTGGCCAAAGTATTGGAGTTTCAGTTTCAGAATCAGTCCTTCCAATGAATATTCAGGAATGATTTCCTCTAGGATGAACTGGTGGATCTCCTTGCAGTCCAAGGGACTCTCAAGAGTCTTCTCCAACACCACAGTTCAAAAGCATCATTTCTTTGGTGCTCAGCTTTCTTTAGAGTCCAACTCTCACATCCATACATGACCACTGGAAAAACCAGAGCTTTGACTAGACAACATAATACTGAAAAACAAAGTAGGTGGATCAATAGTACTCTAGTTTAAGACTTACCATGAAGCTACGTGGATCCATAAAGGGTGGTACTGGCAAATAAACAAACAGACCAGTGTAATGGAATAGAGAGACCAGAAATCGATTTACACAAATGGAGTCAGCCGATCATTGGCATGGAGCAAAGGCCATGCAATGGAGAATAGAAGACTTTCTCACAAATGGTATTGGAACAAATGGACAATCACATGCAATCAAATGAATTTAGACATTGAAATTAAGCCTTCCTCCTACAAGTAACAAAATGAAGCATAGACCTAAACACAAAATTCAGAACTATAAGCTCTGGAAAACAACCCAGTTGAAAACCTAGGTGACCTTGGTTGGCTATGGCTTTTAGATACAACAGAAAAAAAAAAACTGTTTAGAAAGAAAATTGGTAAGTTCAACAACACTAAAATTAGAAACACCTGCTCTGTGAAAAATGCTACTAAAAAGTGAAAAGACAAATCAAAGACCTAGGGGAAATATTTGCAAATAACATTTTAGGTAAACAACGAATATCAAAATTACACAAAAATTTCTAATAACTCAATAATAATAAACAACTCAATTTAAAAATGAGAAAAAAGATCTGGACACCTCAATATAGGAGGTACATATTGAATAAGTAAATGAATATGTACTCAATGTCATTGGTCAATAGAGAATTGTAAACAAAACAGGAAATAATACTATGCACCTGTTAGGATGATGAAACTCCAGAATACCAAGAACCCCAAATACTGGAGGAGGTGCAAAGCAACAGAACGTCTCACTTATCTCTGAAAGGAACGCAAAATGAAACAGGTGGTTTGGAGAACAGTTTCACAGCTTCCTACAAAGGTAAACATAGTCTTCTCTTATAATCCTGCAATTATGTTTCTAAGTGTTCCCCAAAATTAGTTAAAAATATATGATCACACAAAAACATATAAAATATTGATTATGGAAACTTTATTCATGGCAGTGAATTGGAAGCAAGAAAGTTGTCCTTTAATAGATGAATGGATAAAGAAACTATGGTACTTCTATACACAAGTATATAATTTACTGCTAAAATGAAATGAGGTTTCAAGGGATTCCCTTGTGGCTCAGATGGTAAAGCATCTGCCTGCAATGCAGAAGACCTTGGCTTGATCTCTGGCTCAGGAAGACCCCTGGAGAAGGCAATGGCAACCCACTCCAGTACTCTTGCCTGGAAAATCCCATGGATGGAGGAGCCTGGTAGGCTACAGTCCCATGAGGTCTCAAAGAGTCAGACACGACTAAATGACTTCACCTCAAGCTATAAAAAGACATGGAGGCAACTTACATATATATTGGTAAATTAAAGAGGTAAAGCCTCATACTGTACAACTTCAAATACATGGAACTCCGTAAAAGGAAAAATCTATAGAGATGGTAAAAAGATGAGAATTTCCAGAGGTTCAGGGGGAAAAGACAATAGGTGGACCACAGGGGCTTTAGGGCAGTGAAATACCCTATATGATACTCTAATGGTAGTTATGCGACATGGGTTTGTCAAGGCCCATAGACCTGTACAACATAAAGTGTACTTAATACAAGCTATGAGCGTTAGTTAGAAACAATATATAAGTATTGCTTCAATTATAACAAATCTACTATATGAAGGCAAACTCTAATCATAGTGAGGCTGGGTGGGGCCCTTAGTGGGGGAAATATGTACCCTATGGGAACATTTTGTACTTTATTTTCTAATTTTCTGTAAACCTAAAACTACCGTAAGAAATAGCCTATCATTTTGAAAAATCACTAATGTTACTAGGGTCTAATCTAAAATGACTGCTGTGAAACAGTTCATGATTTGTGCCAAGTTCACACTTCACTTTGTGTCGCTGGTACAAACACATGATTAAACGACTTTGGCATTAGTCAGGTATTCAGTTCATGTGCTTTATTTATTAATATTACATTGGAGATGTTCTATATTTATATCTTCACCTTCTAATTTTTAATGATAATTATTTTCTAATGTAGAAAGATAGAAAGAAAAGAAAGTGAAGTCGCTCAGTCGTGTCCAACACTTTGCGACCCCTTTGTAGCCTACCAGGCTCCTCCGTCCATGAGATTTTCCAGGCAAGAGTACTGGAGTGGGCTGCCATTTCCTTCTCCAGGAGATCTTCCTGACCCAGGGATTGAATCCGGGTCTCCCACATTGTAGGCAGATGGTTTCCCTACATTAGGGAAGTCCTAATGTAGGTGTCTGATAAAAAGCTAAATAATTTAAATTCTACAGTTATATAGTTCTTGGAACTTTCTTCATTTCATGTCCTTGGATAGGTATTCTTTCTTTCACGTGTTTATTAAACTTTACATTCAAAAACTACAAATAGACTTTAAAATGTATTACTTGAAGTAGTATTTTCTTTCTTCCTCCCTGTTTATCATCCTGTATCTATCCATGTAACTGTGCACAGATTCTCCATTAAAAATAATTTAATATCTTCAGTGATACCATTAATGATGCTTTGCTCAATAATATCATGTCTAATCATTTTCAGGGACTGATCCTTGTAAATAATTCATAAGAAGACCACCAAACCAAAAAATTGAAATTTTAGAAAGCTTAAGGTAAGTTTTACAGTATTTTACCAGGTGAATTTAAATAGTGTTTTAGGGAACTTAAAAGGAAAATATGAATGTTTGTATTAATATAAGTGCGATTTTTCTGCTATGAATACTCAATATGACATTGTTGAAGAATGATGTATGGTATATTATGAGCTCTTGAATTTTGGAGTCAGCCTTATTCTCTTATGTCTAGATGATTTAAAGACTTTTAGGTTCTTTTTGTTGTTCCCAAACAATACAGGAATTAATATTTATCCCCAAAATATTATATTAAACTTCTCAAAGTTAATTTGTACTTGACTCTTGAAGAAAAGAGTGTTCAACAAAAAGTATCTTCCCAAACCAAATAAATGAAAAGATTTTTCATACTTCAAAAAAATTTGAGCCTATGCTTCTAGTAATTTTTTATTCTTTATCTTGATTTTTAAAGGGAGCAGAGCTTTTTTCTGTTTGTTTCTAAACATTAAGTGCTGAACTGGAAAGAATTTAAGTAAGTTACAGACACATTTAATGAAGGATGCACCTAATTAACACAAAAATCCAGCCCACTCTGAGCCAAGCTTTTCAAGGACGATTCTCTGTATATTGTAATGTATAATTAGGATGTTTCCCATTCCCTTTTATTAGTGTCTTCCTTTTTTATTCTTTTAATCTGCCTTTTTCCCCTTCTGTGACCACAGTTTAATATTAGCATTTTAAATTTTGTCTTGTGAGAAAATAATCAATCATTTAATAATCAATTTTTAAATGTTCATGTCCTTAAAATTTCTGTGATTCTTTGTATGTAATACAAAATATATCAAAAACCAAGGTTTCCTTTTCTCATATACTTCATCTCATGCAACGTTGATATTTATCTTCCTCTTATAGTGCTAACTTCCAATTCCGTCTTCAATATGTATCAAAGAGGCCAGTGTTCAAGATTACTAAAGAAATGCAGTCATTAATTCCAAGCACTAGAATTTCAATTTCATATCAGATGGCTATTTTCATATAACTTAGGTCTATGTGTAAATATGAAACTGGGTAAAATATTGTTGAAGTGAAAGGATAATTTTCATTTAATAAAAAATGTGACCTTCAATTCTTTATGGAAGAAAAGACAAACTACATCAGTGAGCTGCTATTTATGTATTTAAAAAGTTAGAAAAGAATGCCAAACCAGCGATATATAACATGGCACAGCTCATCTGCTTTCATAGTGGTGATGCAACTTTGATACAGTTCTGAAACAATTATTCTGAGTACCTTTCAAAGTCATATTTAAGATTCCTAAATAGTTTAATTTTAAATATAGATTTCTAAAAGGTAATGTTCACCAGTGGATTTATGAAATGCAACATCTTTAGCAAGAATTACATGAATAAAAGGAAATATAATCAAAACTTTAAAACATATAAGGAAAAGTATCTCATTTTTTAAAAATTAACTGTTATATAAAGAATTTGATTGTAATGATGAAAATAAATAGTAATTTATTTAGCTTTTAGATTAGTTTTTAAGTAATGAACTACCATATGTTATTTAATTAGGAATGCTGCTATTCCTGTATACTTTTATGTTTAATTAATATTGCACTTTTCTCATTACACCTTAAATAATTTTTATTATCAATTAAAAAGTTTGGAAATGGGACTGAATGTGAATCTTCTGGTCAATTCTTCAAAAGAAAGTGTCCAATGCATAGGTATTTCAGTTCATATTAGTGGAACTTACAAAGAGTAGGCATCTAATCCAGGCATCACTCTGTGAACTGTGAACATACTCCAAGTGCTTCCTCTGACAGAGACAGACCCACACACTTCTCTTCTTAGAGTAGCCAGGTGAAGATGGAAAACTGTTTCCAGGCAAGACACGCAAGAACTCTTTACGCTCACACACATACACACATAGGCACGTATGCAGGTACACATATGCCTGTTTATGTGATGATAGTTCATTTTTATATTAGCGTTTGTGTTCAAAATATGGCTTTACGATAGTCTGGGGCTGACATTAAGGAAGAGAGTGAGAACTGTGACTCCTACCTGCCCCATCATGTCCCTTCTGCAGCGCCTCAGGGGCCGGGTGAAAAGCGGCAGTTAGTCCACACGTGTCTGCCTCGATTCCACGGGCAGCCCGGCCGCTCCTCCGGCCGTGGAAGCCAGGCGCGCGCTGGAGGGGGTGGCCGTTTCCTCCTCCGGCGGCTGTGCGAGCTACGGTCATGAGAATGCCAAGTCCGGGCGCCATGTGTAACAGATATGTGGTCGCCTTCATGATACAACTTGCTCTGTTCTTTTCCTCCATGATTTAAGCTTGCGATTTTGTACAGTTTCACTTTTTTAATGTTTTATTTTGGCTTGGATCCTGTACAAAATTTAACTTGGAAATTCTCATTCCTCAGAAAATCCCCCCATTCCCTCAAACTCCTAGCTCCAGTTCTTCTCCATCCATCTCCTCTATGGCAAGTTTTCCTGTGAAGCTATTTAATATATTAATATCAACATTTGAGGTTCTATTTGTTACGCTCCGAGTCCAAGTCTCCGAATAGACTGAGAAAACAAGTCCACCACGGCAATGCAAAAGCAAGAAGGGAGATTATTGCTAACTCGAGTTAGGCCACTCTGTCACATCCAGCGCAGTGGAGTGAGGCAGAGAGCCCCGAGCCCAGAATTATAGGAGTATTTATAGACTTAGAACAAAGACAGTGAGTTGGCAAGGGTGGATTGGTTGCAAGGGGTTCTTGGCATCTATTAATTGGCTAAATTTTGTGCATGCAGGCTCACTTAAGGGACTTTTTGTGTTATCTGGGCTAGTTCTAACCAGGCTACAGGGAGTATGCTGACAGGCTGAGTCTCAAGGTCAGAGGGATGATGATCTCAGACCCTTCTGGGCAGTGACCCAGCTTTTTCTGCGATTGTAGCTCCAGCTGCTTTAGTCCTGGAAGCTTGTCATGGCTTCTGTCAGGTCTCAACATCCCCCTGTTCTTTGTTCATATAGAGGAATCTTCCTCTACTTTCTGGGGCACTGTCTGGTACTGTTGCCTGAGTACAAACAGCTGGACTGTATTTATACGTTCTTTTATGAAGGTTATAAGCTTGTTAATAATACAGAGGCCAAAGGTAAGTATTAGTAGAAGCACCAGCAGGGGTCCCAGCAGCGTAGAAATTAAAGTCGTTAGCCAAGGGGACCTATACTGTACATTTGTATTGGCTCCAAAATTTGGCTTATAATTATAATTCCACTGTAAATGCTTGCAAACTGGGCCCTTCTGGTTTGAATTCCCCAAGACAAGCCTGAAATTCATGCTCTCTCCTTTTTGGCTCTTTGTTGGTGAAACCTCACCCTTATTTGTGCATAATTGCAGTTTTCTTCACATCCCCAGTCCCTATAGGGAGGTATGGGTTTGGCAAATGAAAAGTCAAGTAGGTCCCGGTTCCCTACCTCCCAGCGTCTAGGCCCGCCATTAGAAGTTGCACAATCCCATGACTTACAATAGTAGTCCTGTGCCCCCCCAGCCCCACGTCTTCCAATTGTGTCTTAGGTAGCCCGGACATATCCAGAATCCCTGATTCTGAAGAAAACCCCTTGCCCAGGGTACATCTACCACTGGCTTGAGGTCAAAGTACAAGTCCGGCCACCAAGTGTTTGGAGGATGTATTTCCGTGGTTGAGTTGAGCACCTCTCGCGTCATTCCATTCTGTAGTTTCCAGGTGATCTTGACTGGATGATGTGGGTTGGTGCTAGCAGCTCCAGGGTCGAGAAGAGTGGTCATCAATAAGATGGTCAGGATGACTTGCCTGGTTCTTGTTGGCGGCTGAGCTTCAGCCTGAGGGGGTTTGATGGGTGCGGAGTTACCTCCCATTCTTCTCGGGCTTTCTCTTGTTCTTCTGGGGTGGCCTGATGCACGTGGTTGCAATGCACCCAAGGTCCAACACCGTCGACCTTTAGGGCAGTGAGGATTGTAAGGAGAACAACATAAAGACCCTTCCATCTAGGTTCTAATGCCTTGGTCTGGTGCCGCTTAACCCATACCCAATCTCCTGGGCCAATATTATGTGAGGGGATGGTCCCCTTGTTTTGACCTTGGTGTTTTTCTCGGAGCAATTTCCAGACGTGAGTATGCACTTTGCCCAATGCCATCAGGGCCTCTTGGAACTGCCCTAAAGTAGGGGGAGGTTGTTTCTTTCCCTCGAAGATGGGACACATGGGAGAGGATCTTCCACACATAACTTCAAAGGGGTCAAGTTAAGCTTGTAGGGGATGTTATGTGCACGGAAGAGGGTGAAGGGGAGGAGGGTCTCCCAGTTTCCGCCAGTCTCTATTGCCAACTTTTCCAAAGTTTCTTTCAGGGTCCGATTCATCCTCTCAACCTGCCCTGAGCTCTGGGGGCTGTACTCACAATGTAACTTCCATTTGGTTCCAAGGGCTAAGGCAAGTCCCTGGACAATCTGGCTCACAAAAGCAGGCCCATTATCAGAGCCAGTGGTCACCGGCAGGCCAAACCTAGGTACTATTTCTTCTAGGATCTTCTTGGCCACTATCATAGCTGTTTCCCCCTTAGTAGGGAAGGCCTCTATCCACCCTGAGAAAGTATCCACCATGACTAGCAGATAACGGTGTCCATACTTGCCTGGCCTTACCTCTGTAAAATCTATCTCCCAGTGCTGCCCTGGTCTTTCTCCCCGGTACCTCATTCCTGCATGTTGCCCTTTTCTTGGCCTCATCAGCTGGCATGCTTTGCAGGCATGGACTATGTCTCATACAGTCACCTGTTGTCGAGGAAACCTCAGACGTGCTGTCTGGAGAAGTATTAGGGTCTTTTTCCTCTCCACAGTCATGAAGGGGGTGATCTTCCTCCTGGTTGGGTAAAATAGTAGCCGGGTTCAGGAAGCAGGGCTTCCAGTGGCTGCTTTAAAACTTTGCTGGCATGGGGAGTGTAGCCCAGGAGTCCTGTCCATAGGTCAGTTTATCGGCGTCATGGACCAGGGGGCAGTGGCGGCAGCAACTCGTAGGCCAGGCGGCCATCCGGCGGCCACGGGGTCTAGTCGCTTGGAGGCCACTGGTCGCCTCCACGGCCCCCACTTCTGTGTTAAAACCCCTTTCCCTACTCCTCGTTTCTCATCTACAAACAATTGGAAGGGTTTAGACGGGTCAGGGAGAGCAAGGGCTGGGGCTTCCAACAGGGCTCGCCTGAGTTCCTGAAAAGCCCTCTTCATCGGCTCAGTCCATTCCCAGCTTTTCTTTTCTCTGCTCCCTTCGTATAGTGGCCGGGCTTTTTCAGCGAACCCCAGGATCCATAACCGGCAATACCCAACAGTCCCCAGAAACTCTCTCACTTGTCTAGGAGTTGCAGGCTCAGGGATCTGCAATATAGTCTCTTTCATGGCTTGCGTTAGCCATCTTTGCCCTTGTTTTATCTTGTACCCTAGGTACACGACCTCCTGCTTAGCAATCTGGGCCTTCTTAGCACTGGCCCGGTACCCCCAAGGTTCCCAAAGTCTGAAGGAGGTCGCCTGTTGCTTCTAGGCATGCTTCCTCCGTAGTTGCTGCTAGCATAAGATCATCAACATACTGCAATAGAATAATGGTGGGGTGATCAACCCGATACTCACGGAGGTCTTCACCTAGAGCCTCATTAAACAGTGTGGGTGAATTTTTGAAACCTTGTGGTGGTTGAGTCCAAGTCAGCTGTCCGGGGATCTGATTGCCTTCTATCCATTAGAATGCAAAAATCCCTTGGCTCGTGGGGGCCAGGGGTAAACTGAAAAAGGCATCTTTCAAGTCCAAGACAGTATACCAAACATAATCTGGGGACAGGCTGCTTAGTAGAGTATAAGAGTTAGGAATGGTGGGATGAATATCACTCACCCGTTTGTTGACTTCTCATAGATCTTGGACCGGCCTTAAGTCAGTTCCCCTGGGCTTTCTCACAGGCAATAGGGGAGTATTCCATGGGGACCAGCACCTTTTGAGAATCCCTACCTTCAGGAGGCACTGTATGTGCAGCATAATTCCTTGCCGGGCCTCTTGGCTCATGGGATGTTGTCTTACCCTCACAGGCAAAGTGTTGGCCTTCAGTTCAACAACAATGGGAGGTCTTTGTTTGGCTAGTCCCATTCCCGCTACTTCTGCCCAGGCCAGGGGGTATCTTTGAATCCATTGCTGCATAGCAGGCTCTATAGCTGTAGGGGGCTCTGGTGAGTACAGTCTATATTCGTCCATCAATGCTAGAGACAGAACTTGTATAGGATGTCTGGTCCCATCTAGAACCAATATCTGTCTGTGGTCGAAGTGAATTTGGGCATTGACCTAGATAGCAAGTCTCTTCCCAGCAAGGGTGCTGGGCATTCAGGTATCACAAGAAAGGAGTGGGTCACCTGTTGGGCCCCCAAGTTCACATGTCATTTCATGGTCCATCCATATCGTTTAGTCCCAGTGGCTCCTTGTACCCAGCTGGTCTTTTTAGACATTGGTCCATCTTTCTGATTAAGAACTGAGTATTGGGCTCCCCTATCTACCATGAAGCCAACCAGCTTCCCCCACATTTATAGTTACCCAGGACTCGGGGGAGGGGTGCTGGGCCCTGACCCCTAGTCACTATCCTCTCCTGCATAGAGGATATTTGAGGACCTCTCCTGTTTGTTAGATCTCTCTCTTAGATTTTTCTTGGGGCACTTATCTTTCCAGTGCCTGGATTCCTTACAAAATGCACATTAATCCTTCTTAAGTCCTAGCCTTACTGGCCTCTCTTTACCCTTCAAGTTAACTTTCTTTGCCTTCTGAGAATTATTTCCCTGTTCTATTCCTGCAAACAATATCTGGGCCAGCTCTTTCTGATTTCTATGGTTTTCTTCAGCCCTAAACTCTCTTTCTTCTCATCTGACATGTTCTTCCCTCTCTTCTCGAGTCTCTCTATGATTAAAAACTTTCTGCTGCCCTCGCTAGGTCTTGCAAGGACTGTTCACCCAACCTTTCTATCTTCTGTAACTTTCTCCTGATGTCAGGGGGTGCCTGAGTTACAAACACTAGCATGACTGCTGCCCATGTCTCATCAGCTTGAGGGTCCATAGGGGTGTACTGCCTGAAAGCTTCCATTAGTCTTTCGAGGAAAGCTGCTGAGCTCTCATTTGGCTCTTGTCTAACTAGTTTTATTTTAGCCAAATTTGTTGGCCTCCTGGCAGCTGCTCTAAGGCCAGCCATGAGTGTCTGGCGGTATACTCGGAGACGCTCTCTACCTTCAGCGTGCTTGAAATCCCAGTGGGGCCGCACCAAGAGAAACCCCTCATCAATCAGGTTAGGCTGCATAGTGGGTCTGCCATCCACCCCGGGTACATTTTTCCGAGCTTCTGATAGGATCCATTCACGTTCCTCTGTGGTAAAGAGCACCTGCAACAACTGTTGACAATCATCCCAAGTGGGGTTATGGGTGAAAAGGATAGAATCTAAAAGATCAATGAGACCCTGAGGTTTTTCAGAAAACGAGGGGGTCTGAGTTTTCCAGTTGTAAAAGTCACTGGTGGAGAAGGGCCAGTATTGATATGTCTGTTCTCTGTCCGCTCGGGCAGGCCCCGCCCAAACCAGAAATGCCCGGACAGTGGAGGAGGAGGAGGGGACCTCCGGGTTGTCTTCCTCCGCCATGTTGGCGACTCCTCTGGTTCTTCCCCAAGTCCCTTGGGTGGGGCCCCCTTCTCGGGTAGGGTCCGAAGGCTCAACATCCCTCCTTGTTCCCCTAGACGAGACCTGAGGAACCTGTGGAAGCAAAGGCGGATGCGGATCCACATAGGGGGGTGGAGAAAGTTCGGTCTCCAGGTCTAACAGATTAGGGTACAGTGAAGACTCCTGGAGCACCAGCTTCGCCTGATTTGTGCTCTTTTCATCTTCTTTTTCCTTGGTAGTTTCCACAGTTAGCACCTGCAGGCATGAAGAGGCTTCTGACGGGGAAGAGGGACAAGGGGAGTTAGGAGGTGTGAGGATAAAAGGTTTAAGCCAGTCTGGCGGATTTTCCACCAGATCCTGCCAGACCAAGGTGTATGGAGTCTGGTCCAGGTGTCCCAATGGGTTGGGACTGAGCACTTTTCTCTGACCACTCGCACAATAGGCAAGCTGAAGGTGCCCTCTGGCGGCCAGTTGACGTTAAGAACGGGCCATTCAACCGAGCAGAGAGTCACCAACTTGCTTTTCTTCACCATCAGAGATAAATTCTGTTCTCTAGACTTGAAATCAGAGAAATGGTCAGTCACAAGAGTCAGAGGAGTAGAAGCCCTTTGTCCCATGTTTGCAGACGCGAGGCGTTTGCCCTGGGAGCCCCGAGGAACAAACAAAGAACACAGAGACGGTGCCGGCACTCACCCAGACACAACGAGCAGACGCAGACAGCAAACACAAGACGGCCACTAGCAGCCCAACACTAGATCTTCCTGGGCTCTCTTTTCAGTCTCACCTGCAGGATTTTCACAGAGCCAGTCGCCTCCCTGGTACGATACCGAGCCCCGGTCTCAAATGGACTTATTCCTGTACTCACACCCAGCTGCCTCCCCAGTACGATACCGGGCCCCAGTCTCACGCTGGGCTTCTTCAGAGCTAACACCTGTGTTCAGAATTTTTACCTCCTAGCGAGGTCCCCCTTCTACCAGGAGAGTTGCTCTGCCCAGTCAAAGGGAGATCCCGGACGAGCCCCCAGATGTTACGCTCTGAGTCCAAGTCTCCGAATAGACTGAGAGAACAAGTCCACCACTGCAATGCAAAAGCAAGAAGGGAGTTTATTGCTAACTTGAGTTAGGGCACGCTGTCACATCCAATGCAGTGGAGTGAGGCAGAGAGCCCCGAGCCCAGAATTACAGGAGTATTTATAGACTTAGAACAAAGACAGGGAGTTGGCAAGGGCGGATTGGTTGCAAGGCGTTCTTGGCATCTATTAATTGGCTAACTTTTGCACATGCGGGCTCACTTAAGGGACTTTTCGTGTTATTTGGGCTAGTTCTAACCAGGCTACAGGGAATATGCTGACCAGCTGAGTCTCAAGGTCGGGGGGATGATGCTCTCAGCTCCTTCTGGGCAGTGATCCAGCTCTTTCTGTGACTGTAGCTCTGGCTGCTTTAGTCCTGGAAGCTTGTCATGGCTTCTGTCAGGTCTCAACACTATTATTTTTAAAACTCAGTGCCTTTTCACTGCAAAACCACTGCTGGATTCACTACAAAGTATTCAAGGTGAATTCAGGCAGAGTAATTCAGACAATAATGTACAAAAGACTTGGGATACCAGACTGTGGAGGGAAAAGATAACCTGGGGAGAATTCTGGTTTGAAAGCCTAAGTTTAGGACCTGTTAACTCTCTATTAGAAAACTCCAGTCCCATGTGTGCCAAAAATACAGTAAAATGAGAATCTTAATTCATGATTCTTCAAAATGTATTTTTTCTTATTAAAAATATAATACATGTGTGTTGGGAAATATGAAGAGACATAAAAATAATTTATAATTTAAGCAGTGAGACATCATAAATGTTATCCTTTTTGTCATTTGTATTAGAAAAATGTGATCATTATGCTAATATAATGAAATACCTTTTAAAATAAATAATTCAATACCATAAATATCTTTTGAGCACATTGTTTTAATGGCTTTAGGTTATCACATTATATGCTTGTGGAATAATTTATCTATAATTTTCCTCATTTATTTTTAATATTAATAATGCTGATATGAGAAATATCATTCATAAATCCCTGTGTATGAGGTCATTTTCTTAGGTTAAAGTATTAAACATGCTCCTTAATATATGTGACTGAATTTCTTTTGGTGAAAAAGAAAGTAAATGACAGAACATGGTAGTATTAATCTGAATGCCAATTTCAAACATAGAATATTACTTTTTCTTAACATTTTATATAATTTGACAAATTTAAAAATTACCTGTCATTCTATTTTATCATTTTTTATTACTAACAAGTGATAAGTTGCATAAAATTTTACATATTTTTATCTATTTTATTACTTTTCCAGTTAATTGTTCTTACTCATTGCCCAATTGCTCTCTGGAATTGTTTATATTTTTAATTCTTTCTTAATCATTATGCTCTATAACTAAGGTATTAAAATGTGACATTTATTAGAGCATAATTCTTATTTCCTTTTATTATTTTTATGCTGTTCTTGGCATACATAGTTTTAAATTTATATTGTCAAAGCTATTGTGTTAGGCATTTACACACATGATATATGGCCTTGTAAAACTCTTTGTGTAAAAATTTCAGCTCTAAAAATATAAGCTTCCTTGTATCCTTCATCTTTTCTAAAATACTTAGCATTTAATATTCAAATTTAAATTCATGAGAAAAGTTACTTTTGGTTTGGTTTTCTAGTGTTTGAATATCTCATTGTAAATATACAAACAACAGCTCGGGGAGTAGTGTGATTATCTACTTGAAACTGGTAAAGAGTCATCACCATTTTAAACAAAGAGTGGTTACATGGCTGGAAAGAAAAGAAGCCTGTTTTATTAAAACACGATGAAACAGCATGAACTCTCTTTCCCACCTTTCACTGATGGGAACACAGGAAGAGGCAACGATCAGATCACTTTACTCTCCTCCTCCTTTGAACAGAGATACAGACCTAGCTCTTGAGCAACTTCCCAGGCAAAACTTACTGGAAAGAGTTACTTAAATCTTTTCATGCTTGACTTGTGATATTCATCTAACATTAGTCTCAAAAACATATTTGTGTCTTACATTTTGAGGACGTGGGCAAGAATACACATAGAGACTCACCATATGTAAATGTAGCTTAAAATTTAACTCATCAAACTTTTCATTAAAATTTATCTTATGTTTATACTTGACAAATATTCTTCATGATGGCCCCGCAGGCCAGGTTCAAATGTAGAGTTCTCGCTTCCTTATATACCCCTGGCTGAACAACAGAGCTAAGGGAGAGTGGGTCGCTGCCCTCAAGTTCCCGGCCCATGAGCCTCTGCTCCCTGGTTATCACAGGGGTGATTTGGATAACCAAGTCCAGGCCCTGCTCTTCCCAGTCCAAACCCCTTCCAAGTAGCCAATCGGAATACTCTTCAAGGCTCAGACACACAGAAACCAGAATTACTCTCAGTGCCTTGTGGTACAATTGCCAGGTTTCTGGAGCATAGTCTAGAGTGGAGAGTGTTAGGTTCTAAATGGGAAACGCTCCTTGGCCCTGAAATCCCTGATCCCATGGAAAGGAGTGTAGCCATAGGTAGTGAAATGCAGGACTCCTTACAATTCAAGATGCTCTGAAGCAAGGATTCCTGTGCTTTGTAATCTGTTAATTGGGTTTAAGGTCTTACTCACTCATCCACTGAGAAGACAAACTAGAAGGTGGGCGTCAGGAAAGGCACGAGGAGGGGAAAACACTAGAAAGCTTTTAAAATTACTCTCCCTGTCATCGGTTGTTCTGAAGTTATTGTGGTCTAAATGACACTTTTCTTAGAACTAAATGATGGAAATATATTTAAGACAAACGTGCATAAAGCAGTTTAGAAACATGACTGATGTTACTACAGCAGTAATATCCATCTTCAAACACTTTACAGAGCTATCCCACTGATTAGCTTCCATTTTAAATAGTGACTTACATTCATTAGGGTTCTATTATTCCAGTATTATGGTTTCGTGCATAGCAATTTCAAAGCAACAATTTTTGGCAACATAAGGAATGGAATGTTTCAAGAAGCAATAATTTCTGTTCTTGGTGGTTTCCATGTGATAAACTCTGTAAATATATTCAGAGATCTTTGCAAATGACGTCTGTAATTTGGTAATACGGTCTATAATACAAATTATAAACAAGCACAAAGGACGATGTATCTCCTATTTACTCTCTTCAGTTACAAGTTATTCGTATCCTGTTACGCTAATTGGAGCTGATATTTTAACCAGTTTCTGTATACAGAAAAGAAAGCAATGATAAAATAAATGTGGTATACCCACATAAAAGATGCTACTCAGCAAAATGAACTAAAAATTTAAAAATGAATTACTGATATGTGCAAAAAACCTGACAGGTGGGTCATTGTGTTGGGGAATGAAGCTGACTACAGAAGGACACGTATGGCATGATTCTATCAGTATGAAATTCTAGGAAAATCTGACCGCATTAGGAGGAAGATCACAAGGCCTCCCTACCAGAGCAGTGGCATGGCCCCTGAACCGTCTTCACCCGGCAGTGGACCCGCCCCAGCTCAGGTGCATGCAGATAGAGACCCAGGTCTTCAATCTACCCACCCGTGTCTAGCACCACTTTGGGGACCACACGGGCCCACGTCCCGCGCACCAGTGGGCTGACACCAGCGTCCCGCAGAGCCCACAGGAGAGATCGCAGGAGCTGGGTGCGCCACCGGGGGCAGACAAGAGCCCCACAGCACCCTAGATCACGGCTGTGCTGGACAGAGCGCCAGCATCAGCCCCAGGAGGACTGAAGCCCGGCGGCCTGCTGTGTCAGGATCTGGGGTCCAGGTCCGTAGCAGAGGGGCTAACGACAGTTCTGGAAAGTGAAAATTGCAGCCAGTTTTCTTATCAGAGACGTCATCGGGCACCCCACTAGACAGCTATCAGTGCGTCCTGGTTCTCCCCCGCCACTCTGCTAGCCCCACCCTCAGCATGTCCTGCGTTGTGACCCCATCCATCAGCGAGACTGGGGCTCCTTGGGCCTCTCAGTCAGCAGCCCTGGGACTGAGCCCCACTCAGTAGTTTTGGCGGAGACGGCAATGGCACCCCACTCCAGTACTCTTGCCTGGAAAATCCCATGGATGGGGGAGCCTGGTAGGCTGTGGTCCATGGGGTTGTGAAGAGTCGGACACGACTGAGCGACTTCCCTTTCACTTTTCACTTTTATGCATTGGAGAAGGAAATGGCACCCCACTCCAGTGTGCTTGCCTGGAGAATCCCAGGGACGGGGGAGCCTGGTGGGCTGCCGTCTCTGGGGTTGCACGGAGTCCGATACGACTGAAGCGACTTAGCAGCAGCAGCAGCAGCAGCTTTGGGACACCCCCCGACCCTGCAGCTAGCATGTCAGGAGGGGGCTTTGCTTATTAACAGGCGGACACTAACTCAGAAACTCCTGACCCCACAACCAGTCATCCTGTGTGTCCTCTCCTGTTTGAGAGTCATCTCAGTAGTCATCTCCTATTTGAGAGTCCCAAACAGGATCAAAGCAAAGAGGGCCACAGCAAGACATATTGTGATTAAAATGACAAAAATTAAGTATAAGGAGAGAATATTAAAAGCAACAAGGGATGAACAGTAAGTTGTGTATAAGGGAACTTCTGTTAGGCTATCAGATGAATTTTCAGAAGAAATTCTGCAGGCTAGAAGGAAGAGGTGCAATACATTTAGTGTGATAAAAGGGAAAAAATATGTATGTATTTGTGAGTGTTTGCGTGTGTGTGTATGGATAAAAAACCAAAATCCACATTTCTCATAAAAGAGAAAAAAATTCACATTTGTCATATCTAGTACTGAAGACTAGATGTGGCATAATAATGCTCTAAAACATTACACACAAAAGAGAATTAGAATATGGAAAACATAATCAGCTAAGGTTTTCAAATACACAAGCAGAGGGCACTTTACACATTTTAGGATTCAGAAAGTATGGAACTCACAATATATCCTTTCTTTAAAAAATTACTCACGAATCCACTCTGAATCCATTTTCTTATCTTTTTCTTTATACCAGCTCTCAGTTGTGCTCATATTATGTCTCTCTTGATGTTAAAAGAACAAACATCTTTGTGGTTTCTGCTCTAAGAGCACCCCATTAGTTTAATGCCATATTTTTCTTTGTGCCTCAGAGGATCAGCCCCCTAGAGCTACAAGCTTCTGGGGTGAAGGGACTTCATTCTTCTCTTGGAGGAAGAGATCGAAATGAAATACAAATAAATCATTCTCACCCCACCCCATAGGCCTTTTCATTGCTGCCACGCTGTGTGCTCCTACATATGAATGAATGCTTACTAATTAAGAGAAACAAAAGGGTTTACAAGGATTCTTTCACTGCATGAGAGTAAGGAACAAATGGAAGATGAGAGTTGTGAGCAAATGGTGGGTGCCAGTCATGGCCCTACACATGGTGTTGAAGTCAGCTATGAATAATGTTCTTCAATAAAGATTATTCAAAAATTCACAGGGCTCTCAAATAAGGGCTTCATAGCTACAAATGTTTCTTATATGTTAAATGCGCATGCTACATGCTCAAAGAATTGACTTCGACTGCAGAGTCCACCTTAGGCTTCCTTTTAAAAGGATGTGTAAAAAGGGGGCACATAGAATAATATGACATATAGTTGTAATGAGCAGTGCAACAGAACTAAAGCTTCCAGAGAAAAGAGACTAAAATTTCCAATGATCCAGAAGATGACAACTAATTATGAACTAAACCCAAAACAAAAAAATAGCAGATTTTTAGTGATTTCTTATTAAACAAATGGCAAAATAAAAACACTAAACCAATGTTTGAGGTAAGCGGTACAATGTCAAAGTCTGTGTGAATACCCGTGTATATACTCGTGTATTTTACCGAAAGCTTATGCTTTCGTCTCGGGTTCAAAGGGTTTATTAACAAAAAAGTCACTCATTCTATACAAACAAATAATACTAATCTTTATTAGAGAATTATCTAGCTTACTTTCAATTCACCAACATTAAAAGAAAAGAGAAATAGAAACAGCAGAGGATATATCACCAAATTGGGTTTTGACTCAAATAGCGCAGAGAAGTCCTGTGACCCAGCACATCTGGAGTCCCGGGGGAATGTCCCAGGCAGCGCCTCCACTCCATGGGTGAGACTTAAAAGACTGCAGTTTGGGGTGTCCGCTTATAATCCCCAGGCCACAGATGGATGTCATCCTCAGACTGGGAGTGAAACTGCAGCCCTCATATTATGTTATTTATTTATCTTTTACAATGCTGCTTGCTTTGTTCTGCAAATCTTGGCGTGTTGCTAAGCCCAGGCGTGGTTGGCCAGACCTCCTCCAGGGACTTAACAAATTCCAGAGGTCTGCTTCCTGTTATCTATCATGTTTTTATTCCAGCACTCTCCGCAGGTGTGACTGACACCCACAGCAGAGATGCAGCCTATATAAGACGATTTCTATAATTTCCCTAACAGCGTGCTCAGTCCCGTCTGACTCTTTGCCACCCTATGGACTGTAGCCAGCCGGTCTCCTCCATCCATGAAATTTTCCAGGCAAGAACACTGGAGTGGGTTGCCGTTTCCTCCTCCAGAGGATCTTCCTGACCCGGGATCTGAACCTGGGTCCACTCTGTCGTCCACGTCTCCTGCACTGGCAAGCGTATTCTTTATGCCTGCACCACCTGGGAAACCCACGTTAAAGGTTAAGAATCCTTCATTTCATCAACCAAAGTTTGGCCTCTGTCACATACATGAGATAATATACCCGTTAGTTTTCAATGAGGCAGATAAATCTCTATAGGAGGAATTTTCCAGCATATACGGAAATGACTCCTCAAAGTTTAGAAGTGTTTCAGCAGATACAGTGCAGCTCAGCTAGTAAAGAATCTGCCTGCAATGCAGGGCACCTGGGTTTGATTCACCGATCAGGAAGATCCCCTGGAGAAAGAAATGGCAACCCACTCCAGCATTCTTGCCTGGAGAATTCCATGGACAGAGGAACCTGGCGGGCTACAGTCCATGGGGTCACAGTCAGACACGACAGAGCGGCTAAACCACCAAGCAGATTCGAACTACTTGCTGGAGTCATAGGGCAGAGAACTGAAAAAGATACCTGGTGGAACTGAATTTCCTCTAATTGTCTTTCAAACAATTAGATTAAAATAATTAAAAAAAAAAAACTCACCTATTTTTTCTTCCCTTACATAAAGACTGTTAAGAAATACAAGCATTTATTAGTGTTCATGTGGAACTCAATAAAGGAAACATTTGGTTCTTAACTAATGCCAGGGAATAAAATAAAAATACTTCAGATTGCTGACACTCCTTTTTTCTAGCTCATAAGAACCAACGCGACAGAAGATATCACACTATTTTCCAGGAAAATTTTAGCTAAAGTATATCATTGCTGTCGTCCGAGGCACTTTAGGAGATTCCTTTATCTCTGAGGAACTACACTTGGTGGAGCCAGATTGAAATGGGTGTGACTAGTGTTTATAAATGGGCTTGAGCTGCTAGACATATGGAAGAAAATCATATTTGATTCATTCCAAAATGTATCAAATATAATGTGAGTGACAACTAAACTTCCTAAAAGAAAAAGCCTTCTGTGTAATTATAGACCTATTTCCAGTGGGGGAAAAATGATGGCAAACTATTTCTCTCATCATGCTAGCAACTACCCTAGAATTCGTCTCCACATTTATTTATTGTATTAATTTACAAAAAGCAAAACAGAACTCTTATTTTTATCAAGATATTGCTTCAGCTCTTTCTTCTTCCAAGTTCAATGTAACATTATTAAAATTCTAGAGACAGAGTCCAATTTCATTGTAATGCCTCCATTTTAAAGAATATACTCCAATGTATATGTTTGATTCTATGTCGTTGGTGCCCTTTAATGTCATTTTCCTTAAATCACGTTCAGAACAATAAAGCAAAAGCTGCAATTAAAAAGAGGTGTTCCATATTCAGGAAGTCTTCATTTCCAAAATGAAAGGAATTTAGATTGCTAGATGAAAATGGGAAAGCGATGCATGCACGTTTTTAAAGAAAGAGTAGGCTGTACTATTTTAATAGTTTCCATTGTTATATATATTCAGAGTTTGTATGCAATTCCTTATTTTAGACCACAGCATACAGGTGCCGCATTTTCCCCTCTACTGCTAAGCATGTAGAATAACAGACAGCCAGTAGGGCAGCCTGATACCTTGAACCAATCATTCCACTGAGAACAGCTGAGAAAGCTGTAGAAAAAATTTCAAAAATCAAAAACATGAGATCATGAGGACAGAGCAGCGTTATACAAAATGTAGAAAAAAGAAACCAAATGAGCTGAGTCAAGTATTTTGAGCCATTTTCTATGAAAAGATGCTAACTATGTCCTGATAGGTGACTGAGAAAGAAAATGAGAGATTTTAATAGTGTCTCAAGATGCCCTGGTGGCTCAGGCGGTAAAGCGTCTGTCTACAATGCGGGAGACCAGGGTTCGATCCCTGAGTCGGGAAGATCCGCTCGAGAAGAAAATGGCAATCCACTCCAGTATTATTGCCTGGAAAATCCCATGAACAGAAGAGCCTGGTAGGCTACAGTCTGTGGGGTTGCAAAGAGTCAGACACGACTGAGCGACCTCACCAAGATGAGAGAAATAAAAATTGGAGTACAAAACCCTCTAAAAATAGGGGGATGGATACCTTCCAGAACCCCTGTAATCCAAGGTGTAGAATAAGAGATAGTGAGCAGCCCCCATAAAAATGAAAATCCAGCTTTGAACTGGATTGTTCCCTGATTGCATTAGCATGAAATGCAGTTACTGATTCTCTCAGGTAAATACTTGCCAAAAGCAAATAAATTCTTTCTGAGGAAACATATATCGGCCTTAGCCTTGGATTATCTCTATAGTAATTAACATTTAATTTTGCATATTCAAAATTAGTCAGATATATGAGCAAAGAAGTTGATAAAGCTACAGAGCAAAGAAACAATAGAAGGAAACATATGCACAAATGATCTGGAAATGAAGACTGGTGGTCAGTGTTAATATCCAGGTATAAATCTAACTGGCTACTATATATAAATTTTTCATTTTTAGCCAAGATTATTCATAAATCATTGCAATAACACACACAAAAATAGCTTTCCCATTCCCTGGGTCTATCTGAAGCGTGCGGATCTGAATGTAACAACTCTGCACTCTTTCCTGTCCCTGCTGTCGCTAATTGCCGCAGCTTAGTGGCTTAAAGCAACAGAAGGCTGACGCAGAATCTTTTACTGGACTAAGATCAAGGCGTCAGCAGGGCTATGTGACCTTCTGGAAACAGTGAACAGAATCTCTCTGTATTGCTCAGCCTTACAGGTGGCCCACATTCCTTGGCTTGTGGCCAGTCCCCCTCCAAGCCAGCAGCAGACTGAGGAAAGAGGAACTGCTATTGTTATTTCTGGTTTTGGTATCATAGTGTTTTTAGCACTTTAGAACTGTTTGAACAATTTTCCTCTGCCTCCTTCCACTTTCAAGGAATCATGTCATCAGATTTAGGCCGCCCAGATAACCTTGGATAAGCCTCTTCAGTTAAAAAAATGAATTGATTAGTCAGTTAATTGCCTCTGAAATCTTAATTTCCTGTTGCCAAGTCAGGGAACATATTAATAGTTTATGGGAAATAAGACATGGCCATTTTTTGGTCAAGGATCATTATTATCCTTGTTCCCATGGAAGGATACAAAAAGGGAATGCAAATTACCCATTTTTATGCTAATCAAATTTGAATATCTTGAAGGCAGGTTTCTGTCATTTGGGAAGCATCATATGGGAAAACCAAGACATTATGACAATTGTTGATACTGAAGCTGAATGCTGAGACAGTCAAAAATGATGGGCTGTGATTTACTGATGCTATTCCTCTCAGTAAATTTTCTGCAACTTTTCACACAGCTGACTTATCCCTGTTCATTCATAACCAATTTTCATTCATAAAGATTCATGGGTAGGTGACCTGAAAAATAAATATTGGGTCATTCTGTGCTGAGATGACCCTGAATTCCCTGACCCCTCTAATTCTTGGTTTTGAGAATGGTTTAAGGCAAACTGTTTCCTCTGTTTTATTCTTTGTTCTGAGATATGATCTCTTAAACTTAGCTCATATATTAAATACCTTAAGGTCTTGGAATCTAGATGATTTTGCTTAAAATCCCTATTCCATGCTCCTTAGAAATCGAAAATCCTACCCCATATTTGGACAAGATGCAAAGCTATTTGTGTCCTCAGTCATCTCTCTCTCTCTCTCTTTCTATTTCTTCATCTCTTGTTTTTGACACATTTCCAGGTAATATAAAAGAGAAACTTGTCTCCCTTTGTTTTTATGAGATAAATAAATAAATAAGGCCCAGTCACAGGAAAATGAAGGGGTTAAGGAAAAAAGCTGTTGTGTTCATGAAAATGTGTGTGTTTGGGGAGGTGGGGGGTGATGGAAAGAACATGGGTCTTAGTTTTTAAATTAACTTTTATTTAACTTTTAAATTAACTAGTATTTAAATTAACTTTTAAATTAACTAATACAATGTTGTATTCATTTCTGCTTTAAATTAAACCAGTTATACATATATATGTATCCACTCGTTTTTAGATTTTTTTTTCCCATATAGGTCATTGTACAGTGTTAATAGAATTCCCTGGTCTATACAAGAGGTTCTTATTATCTATTTTATATATCATAGTGAGTATATATACTCACTATATAAAATATAGTGAGTATATATATCCCAATCTCCCAATTTTTCTCTACTCCCCTTTCCCATTTGGTAGCCATCTCTTTGTTTTCTATGACTCTATTTCCGTTTTGTAGCTAGGATCATAATATAGGTTTTAGTGAGTAAACTTGGGGAAATTGGCAAATCTTAAGTAGATTTTGGCATTCATTAATTGTTCCAAACATTAATCTCCTCATCTAAAAATTGTAATAAAATCATTCATTGCAGTTGTTTCAAGAAATAAACTGAAATCAGTATATACATTTTAACAATTAATAGGCATTCAACTGAAGTAGGAAATGGCAACCCACTCCTCCCATGGGCAGAGGAGCCTGGAGGGCTGCCGGCCGTGGGGTCACAGGGAGTCATGCGCCCCTGCAGTAACTTGACATGGCACGGCAGCTGGTAACTCTGCCATTTTCTTGTTGTTTCGTTGTTAAGAGTTTCCAAATGTCTTGCAGCCAATGGACTAGGGCATAGCGATTTTTATTAATTGGTGCTAGAATCTGTTGCAGTCTTACATTTGTAGAAAGAACAGGTATTTATTAAGTTAAAATTGAAAGGATTCAAAAAATTCACTGTAGTTGAAGCACCTATAGCTATGCATTCATCACATAAAATTACTGGAGGAAGTTGCTATCGAAAATGTTAATTAAAACCTTATTTTTCTATAAAAATTGGCTACTTGGTTTCACATTTGAAGAGATTTTCGACAGTTCCCAGCATTCCCTCTCAAAGGACAGCCTGATTACTGAAAATGCACTTAAACATTTTTCTCTGTGCTGCCCTAGCGCTGACATACAGTTATGCTACACGAATATATGCATGCTCTTGACTGAGGCCAAAAGGCAGAAGGGACCTTGGCATGCAAATATTTTTTTCTTTACTGTAGGCAAGGTAAATATATTTTAAAAGTTATGAATTAAATAATTATATCTATTAACCACAGAACAAGTTCATTGTCTTGAATGTGACAACTAATTTAAAAATACATTATTTTTATGAAAACACGTTTGCTCCTCTTCTCCAGTCAACACTTTAATACCCACTTTATTACTCAGTCATCATCCACTCTGATCTTTTCTCATTCTTCAATTAAATATTTCTTTAGCCATCCAATAGCAACATGCAGCTACAATATATACAAAATTCATCTCTATCAATTACTGAAATTATTATTTTCTTTTTCCCCAGTTTAATATTCTATTTTTTTGAATATCAGTCTCAACATGCACAAAACTGAATTCACTCTACTTCTCAAAAAAGAATTGGAAAATATTTTGATTTCATTAAAGATTTTTTTTTCATGTAAAGCTGTTTGCCTTATAATTAATGCTACAGTAACTTTATACACTCTCTCAAAATATTCACTAAAGGTCCTTCCAACTTAAGAATTCACTTAATATTTTCTAAAAAATAAATTGAAGATAGAATTATGTAGGTGAAATATACATATGCATAAACATTCCATTTATTTACTATTAAATACTTTCACATGTGTGAAAACTTTCATGTTAACAATTATTTTCCTTGTATATTTTAGTTCAACACTGAAGAAAGTATGTTTTAATTATTTTCTAATTTATAGAGTAACTAACAATGATGAGAGGAGGCACTTTGGTCTTTTAAAACTAACATAAATGTCCTATAAAGTAGAGTGAAGAATAAAGGATGGAGATAAAACGATCTCAGAATTAGGTTTATTTAGACTTGCTAGAATCTTATGTCAAACTAATTATAATATGAAATGGACATTAAATATTAAGTATGATAACTGATTCATTTTATAGACTAGAAAACTGAAAGCATGAAAATGCTATTCTTTTTAGACTATCATCTACATAGTGAAGTGAAAGTGAAAGTCGCTCCATCATGTCTGACTCTTTGTGACCCCAAGGACTATACACTCCATGGAATTCTACAGGCCAGAATACTGGAGTGGGTAGCCTTTCCCTTCTGCAGGGGATCTTCCCAACCCAGGGATCAAATCTAGGTCTCCCTCCTTGCAGGCAAATTCTTTACCAGCTGAGCCACCAGGGAAGTCCATCATATACATAAATATCATACATAATTGTAGAGTTTGGACTGCTAGTAAACTGTCCCCAAACTGTAAATATTCTTTATTGTATATTTTCATATATTTCTTAAAATCACATTCCCAAATTTATCTCAATTATATGAATAAATGAAGCACATATTGGCATATTTCTTAAAATTGTAAATTAAATTTGGATTTTGGTATAAATAAAAGCTTTAAATATAAATTACTTAGTATTGCTATTTTACAACCTAAATACTCTAAAAGAAGTACTATCTTACATTTAAGAACTGGTCCAGGAAAGAGGATATAATTCTGTCACTGAGAAGTCCATAAGGAAGAACAGAAATTTTAGAAGAAAAGATGGAATTTATTTTTTAACATATTTTGATTATTTCCACCATTTGTGTGCATGCTAAGTAGCTTCAGTCACGTCTGACCTGTGGCGACCCCATGGGCTGTAGCCGCCAGGCTCCTCTGTCCATGGTATTCTGCAGGCAAGGACATTGGAGTGGGCTGTCCTGTCCTTCTCCAGGGGGTCTTCCTGACCCAGGGATCGAACCCAGCTCTCTCACATCTCCTCTTTTGGCAGGTGGATTTTTTACCACTAGTGCCACCTGGGAAACCCATATATATTACATGATGATGTTATGTATAATTATAAATGTATGCATGTAATTGTATGCATAGAATTATACATATAAGATTATATAACATATGATATAACTTTATAGACATAATTGTATATAATAATTATATGTTTGTTGTTGCTGTTCAGTCTCCAAGTCGTGTCTGACTCTCTGTGACCCCATGGACTAGAGCAGGACAGGCCTCCTTGTCCCTCACCTTCTCCCAGAGTTCCCAGAGTTTGCCCAATTATATATATATAATTATACTTTTTATTTCAATTTGGAAAATGTTTTAAAACACAGGATGCTAATTGAGTATGTGGGTATATAAAATAATTGGAGTTACATTACAACTGAGGAATGCATCCTAAAATCAGTATTTTTCAACAGTGTACAATCAAAAATACTATTAAAATTTCTTAACTTATTAACAAATACTTTATATGTTTTTCAAATAAATTTATTTATTGTAACTGGAGGATAATCCCTTTACAATACTGTGGTGGTTTTCTCCACACAGCGACGTAAATCAGCCATGGGTGCACATGTGTTGCTACACCCAGAACGCCCCCACTTCCCTTCCCATCCCGACAAATATTTTATACGTTGTTTTGTGTAAACTCCAGTGAATGAGGAAATATGTGGAACACTCGAGATGGTTCACAGAAAGGAACATGGGAGATGTATTTAGCAGATCTGGATTTTTGACCTATTCTTACCTTTAGCCAACTAGAGAACACCTAGAGAAAAATTTGAAGATGGGTGAAATTTCTTGCTGTCCTTTAGTGTTTCAACATTCAGCTATAACATAAAGCTTTATTAAACTTAACATAACTGCATTTTTGTATATTTTTATAGAGACTGCGCAAGCTAGTGAGGCTGGGTCTTAAAACAGGCTCCAAAGTCTCGAGGAAATCTGCCTGCGCCTGTAGCGCAACCCTAACCTGTCTGTCTGTGTCTGTGTCTAGCTGTATCCGGGTCTGTCTTTTCTAGGCGACAGTCAATGGGAAATATCCCTCTCGGGTTCTGAACTGAAGTTTGAGAGATTTGTAGGGTTTGGCCAGGCAGAGGGGTGAGCGGAAGCACGCGGGAGGCAGAGCACAGCAAGGCACCCGGGCGTGAGCGAAGGCAGCACCGCCCGGGCACAGGCGCTCGCTCGGGGGCCCCAGCACAGGCGCGCGGGGAGCCGGCCAGGCTGCGAGGCGGGGGGGCTGACCACAGCTGGGATTAACGCGGCCTGGGCTCCCAAACCTAGGGCTTTGCATTTGATTCTGAACGTCAAGGAGACCATTCATCAAACAGAACCCAACTCATATAAAATTAGAAACAGGGGTGAAAAAAAAGAAAGACAAAGGAAGATGGCTGCTAGCATCGCTGCTGTTGTGAAGTCGCTCAGTCGTGTCCCACTCTTTGCGACCCCACGGACTGTAGCCTGCCAGCTCCTCTGTCCATGGGATTCCCCAGCAAGAATACTGGAGTGGGACACCATGTCCTTCTCCAGGGGACCTTTCAAGCCGGGGATCTAACCTGCAGTCTCTTGCATTGGCAGGCTGGCTCTTTACAAACGCTGAGCCACCGGGGAGGCCCAGGTTACTAGTATAGTTTCATTTTAATAAACAGTTCAAAAGATAAAGCAGTATTAGAAATACTAAACATGCCTTATCTTAGGCTTCTACTTAGTAAAGAGGTTTCAAAGCAATGAGGCAGCCAAGAACAAAACTGTTATCTGATCCTTTATAGTTACAACGACATATTAGAACATTAGTTTACAATGGTCCTGCCGGAGGGAGGGAGCATCCACATAAGACTCTTCAATTGCAGACAACCAAAATACTTGAAATATTTGAAATCATTCATATTACTTTCTAAGTGTTTGAGTGTTGAGAGAGTACCATGAGGCTCTTCATAAATAATGGGTGCAGAATCTCTGGGAACGGTTTATTACTTGAAGGTACACACCATGGATCCTTAAAACCTAGTTATTTGAATTTGCATCAGTTAAAAGTTGTAGAAGACTGCATATCTCCTTTATGGCAATATATTTGAATGGCTCTAGTTCAGTTCAGTTCAGTCGCTCAGTCGTGTCTGACTCTTTGCGACCCCATGAACCTCAGGAAGCCAGGCCTCCCTGTCCATCATCAACTCCTGAAGTTCACTCAGATTCACGTCCATTGAGTCACTGATGCCATCCAGCCATCTCTTCCTCTGTCATCCCCTTCTTCTCCTGCCCTCAATCCCTCCCAGCATCAGAGTCTTTTTCAACAAGTCAACTCTTCTCATGAGGTGGCCAAAGTACTGGAGTTTCAGCTTTAGCATCATTCCTTCCAAAGAAATCCCAGGGTTGATCTCCTTCAGAATGGACTGGTTGGATCTCCTTGCAGTCCAAGGGACTCTGAGGAGTCTTCTCCAATACCACAGTTCAAAAGCATCAATTCTTTGGTGCTCAGCTTTCTTCACAGTCCAATTCTCACATCCATACATGACCACAGGAAAAACCATAGCCTTGACTCTAGAGCCTCAACTAATTCCAAAATTGAGGTATATGCCCTTCATTATTAAACTGTCAGTGAACACCTAGTATGGGTCAAATCTATTGCATTAATGTGTGCATACTTGCTAAGTTGCTTTAGTCGTGTCTGACTCTTTGCAATCCTATGGACTGTAGTCCACCTCTGTCCATGGGGATTCTCCAAGCAAGAATACTTGAATGGGTTGTCATGCCCTCCTCCAGGAGATCTTCCTGACCCCGGGATCTAATCCATGTCTATTACGTCTCCTGCAGGCATGTTCTTTACTACTGGTGCCATCTGGGAAGCCAATACGTAAGTTCAATTTTGCTGGCATGATAAATAGAAATGAGAAATGTAAATAGAATTTACATTTCAATTCACAGAAATATTCTGTACTCTAAATTTATAGAGAATATTTTGAAGCCAGATTCTGCTCTTTAATAACAAAATGACCTTAAAAATGACAATATACTAATATTAGTTTATTGATACAGAAAGAACCAATACTCATAATGTTCTTTAGAAGATTAATTGATGTAACATAGGCAACATTTGATCAAATAACAAAAATAATATTAATCAGTCCTTCAATGAATATATCTTAAATGAAACACTACTGTTGTTTTTTGACATATGTGAATGGTTATCATTATAGTCTTGTAGAGTCAAGAGAGAGCTTAATTAATATGATAGAAATCACAGGCCTACTTGCACAAAATGCTTCAGCGATTCTTTTTAGCTATATCACATTGTTAAGGTTATGCTGTTAGACACAGAGAAAATCAGTTTGAAAGATACTGAAAAGCAGACTAATCTTTTAAGAAAGTAAAACACAGCTACATAAGAAAAGTGGCAAGTGGACTCTACACTGCAATTGTTGTGCTTATAAAAGTTACTGTTGTCGTTGCAAACTAGACCTGGATAGATCTGATCTTGCCATGAGTAGCTACCTTCCCAAAGCAGAATATTCACCCATGTGTGGTGAATTACAATGCCTCAAGACACAATCTAGTAAATTGCTTCTTCTTAGGTATTGACTGGAACCCTTAAAAAGAAATCATTGTGTGCAAGTGAACTCTATCTTCCCAGACAAATCTTTTTCCGTAAGATTAGTGTAACAACAAAAAAAATCTGTGTCTATGGTGCATTGCTTGTTTTTCCTTATAAAAAAATCCAGAAGTTTATATTTGCTTAAGGTCATGAATATCTTCAGTACATCTGAAAGAGTTGGAAATAGCAAAGAGCATTGTTCTTTTACCAGTTTGGTGTAAATTCAGTCATAACAAAAGAAATCAGCTGTATCTGAGAATCATTATTAAAGACAGGCAATTTTACACCAAGCTAAGAGAATATTGCTGTTAGTAATCTATGAGTTTATCAAAAAACTTTGAGATATTCTTGAATATGAATATTAAAAGCTTATGCATTAAAGTTTACTCATTCTTTTTCCTACATATTTTTAGAGACAACACTATCAGACATTCACACAAAAATATGAATATTTTGCAAAGTTACAGGATTGATAATCTGACCTATGAAAATATTAAATAAGGGAGCCTTCAGAGGTCTCATTTCTGTAAATGTTCAATTTAAGATAAATTGAAGACTCAATTTTGCAACTGCACTTATTATCAGAGAGCACATGCCAAGCATCCTGATCGATACATATTAGAAATAATATAATCAAACATCTAAACTAACATGAGCTAAAACAAAACTGGACTCATGCATAACCTTCTGTTACTGTGATATATGACTTTCCCTGGTGGCTCAGATGGTAAAGCGTCTGCCTGCAATGCGGGAAACCTGGGTTCAGTTCCTGGGTCGGGAAGATCCCCTGAAGAAGGAAATGGCAATCCACTCCAGCACTCTCGCCTGGAAAATTCCATGGACGGAAGAGCCTGGTAGGCTACAGTCCATGGGGTCGCAAAGAGTCGAACACGACTGAGCAACTTCACTTCATGCCTATCTATAAAATAGTACTTCTTTAAGTCCACATTCATAAGAAGCCCTTGATACAGTTGATGAATTTTTGCTAAAGTTCAGATATTGGCACATTATTCCTAGGCTCACTGTCAACATAGCCTTAGGATATTTTATTTCAGTGAAAGCTCTCTGGGGTCCACCCGGATGAGTTTCTGTGAAGTCCATCCATTCTGCACTGAGAGCACTCGAGCACTCTCTAGCCAACGGGAGCAGTGAGCAGGGGCTTCTCGTCCTGGAGGCCTCTCTTGTGGACCACAGGCCCTAGGGCACCGGGACACAGAAGCTGTGTCTCCCAGGTTCCAGTCCGCGGACTCAGTAGTTGCGGTTAGCGGGCTTAGTTGCTCCCCGGCATGATGGATCCTCCCTGATCAGGGATCAAACCTGTGTCTCCTGCCTTGGCAGGCGAATTCTTATCCACCGAGCCACCAGGAAAACCACAGTTCCTTTACATTTTAAACAGATAACAGTTTTCTTTTGCATAAAGACTTAACAGATATTAACCCCTATGCCTTTTTTTGACTGAATCACTGTGCCCTTTCGCACTCTATGTCCATTGAAGCATCATTCTCCAGTTATGGTGATACCAGTGAGAAAAAAGAACTCAGATAATTAGGAAGCTGTGGGATCTTGAATATTTAACTCTAAAGGACTAGACATTCTAGATTTAGGTTTTTATCTGAGTAAACAGTCAGTTAATTTCCTCATTTATCATAATTCCTTATTTAACTTCCTAAAATAAATCTTTGCTGTGAACCTACTATGATGTGCTTCCAGGTGGGGCTAGTGGTAAGGAACCTGCGTGCCAACGCAGGTGACCCAAGAGATGCAGGTTCCGTCCATGGCAGCCCACTCCAGTGTCCTTGCTTGGAGAATCCTCAAGGACAGAGGAGCCCGG
The DNA here is from genome assembly GCA_917880005.1 of Nanger dama. NCBI lineage: Eukaryota > Metazoa > Chordata > Mammalia > Artiodactyla > Bovidae > Nanger > Nanger dama. Next base: position 2,722,584 of record CAKJTW010000035.1, on the reverse strand, counting down.
CAGGCTGCAGTAGATGGAGCCGCAAGGAGTCCAACGCGACTGAAGCAACTTGGCACACATACTAACTTTGAAGCATGCAACAAGCCATCATAATTGCCCTAAAGATGCTCCTAGTCCATTACAGTAGATCTTAAGGTTTTGTGATTGTAAGTTCCATATCTACATCCCATTTTCAATTCGTCCAATATAGGACTTACTTATTACTAATAGCAAAAGTATATAGTATCATTTAACTTTTTAAAATTTTAAACATATAGTTAAGCTATTTATTAGATGAATAACATCTATAAAGGAAGTTTGCTTCTGCTATAAAGGAAGTTTGCTTTTTAATAAAATACTTTTGGGAAATTTTTCAATTGACTTGTGGACAGTGAGAGAAGGAGAGGGTAGGATGAATTGAGAGAACAGCACGGAACCATGTACAGGGCCATATGTAAGGTGGACAGCCAGTGGTAATTTGTTACATGACACAGGGAGCTCGCATCGGTTGCTAACAGCCTAGAGGCGTGGGGTTGGTGTGGGAGAAAGGAAGGAGTTTCAAAAGGGATGGCACATATATGTACCTATGACTGATTCATGCTGATGTATGGCAGAAACCAACACAGTTTTATAAAGCAATTATCCTCCAATTAAAAATTTTTAAAATGTATTGAACATTTTATGCTTTTATGAAATGCATAATTTTCTTTTGATATATGATTCTACAGTTCTACTCTATTCATTTTAAATTTTACTTTTAATGACTTTCAAAACTATAACAAAATATGATATACTTTCATGGAGACAGTGCACTGTTTTCATATCAATTGCTAAATATGAATGTACTCTGTTGATTTCTTGCATCAATCACGTAGAAGTTTAAAATGGGTGGATAATATATTTTTCTACTTCCAGTGATATCAATATTGTATATTCAAATATTCAACAAGTGATCCAATACCTAATTCATTCTCTCCCACTTATTATATGCTTGTCCAAATTCATAGAATGTACAATCTGAAAAGTGAGCTGTAATGATAATCTGCAAATGATTAGAAGGTGCTAAGGTAAATTCACCAGGTGTAGCAAAGTACCACTCCAATGGGAGATGTTAATAATAGGAGAGATTTTGCACATCTGGGGGGGTGTTATGTGGGAAGTCATAGTAATTATGACTTTTTAAAAATTGCTTATGATTCATAGGCATAAGGGGTTTCTATACTTTCTATACATCATACTGTATGATACCAACCATATGGTTCCAACCATATGACATCCTGAAATAGGCAAAACTTCAGAAGACAGTAAAATGATCAGGGTTTCAGGGGCTAGTGAAAAAGCAAACAGGGATGAAGAGGTGACGCACTTCTTATTTCTAGGGCAATGAAACTATTTTGGGTGACATTCCAACAATAAATACATGACATTTGTATTTGTTAAAACCCATAAAACTATATAAAATAGATCAATGTAATATAAATGATGAACTTTAGTTAATGGTAAGATGTCAATATTGGTTTATCAGTTTTAGCTAATGTGCCCCGCTAATTCAAGATGTTCCAAATAGAGAAAACTGTAAGAAAAGCTGAGAAAATGTATTGGATCTCTCTGTATTATTCACTCAATTTTGCATAAACTTAAAACATATAAAAATAGTATCCATTAATAATATTTTAAAAGCAACTCAGTGAATTCATGTTTTCTATAGGCACATCTTATGCACAACTACTTGTGTATCTTCATTTTTTTCCCATCACTTCTTGCTCTCAATAAACAAATAATGGCCTCTAAACCCCACCATTTCAAATCTTGAACAGTTGTGTCTATCTATTCATTACCTGGAAAAGCTCCCCTTTTCTATAGAAGCATATGAATTGTAAGGCAGAGTGGTCAGTTTTCTTCATAGTAAAAGCCTAAATTTAATCAGCTTTAACCATTGCCTAGGAGGGTCATTCTTTCAGTTTGCCAGAATGTATAAATTGCTTACTTGAATTTCTTACTTTTTTGGAATTTCACGCATTTCCATTGATTTTTTTTTTTGGTTTTATTTATCTATTTCAATTGATTTTTCATAAGTCATTTTAGAAATTTTACTTTTTTATTTATTTATAAATGAATTATTTCAAAATGCACTGTGAAGCAAATACATAAAAACAAATTAGAATATATTTTAAATGTTATATCACCATAAAACACTTTTCATTGCAGTATTGCATAAATTATTTCACTTAATCCTGAAGTTAGAAACATACTTTATATGAATTTTGGTATTTATCTGATCATTGCTTGATTTACACTGGTTTTTATTATAGTATTATTGAATCCTGATTATGATTGTCTCTATCATAAAAATATAAAACTTAACACTTCCATTATCCTAGTAGTCAAAATTTCTCTCCATTCAGCTTAACTCTTATGTTCTGCTAGATATCTGCCTTTTATTTTTAAATGGGTACCAGGGCAGAGCAGTGGCCTGGAGGAGACACTCTGCATCCAAAGCCAGGGGCGGCAGCTGGGAGGAGCCACCTGGCGCCCGAGGCCAGGGGCAGTGACCGTGAGGAGCCACCTCGAGCCCCAGCCCAAGGCCAGGGGCAGCAGCTGGGAGGAGCCACCTGAGGAGCGGTGGCTGCGCAGACGCAAGAGGGCCTAGAGGAGCTACCTCACATTGAAGGTCAGGAACGGCGGTGGTAAGGAGATACCCCTCATCCAAGGTAAGGAGCAGCGGCTGTGCTTTGCTGGAGCAGCCGTGAAGAGATACCTCACGCCCAAGGTAAGAGAAACCAAAGTAAGATGGTAGGTGTTGCAAGAGGGCATCAGAGGGCAGATGCACTAAAACCATACTCACAGAAAACTAGTCAATCTAATCACACTAGGACCACAGCCTTGTCCAACTCAATGAAACCAGGCCATGCCTGCGGGCAACCCAAGACAGGCGGGTCATGGTAGAGAGGGCTGACAGAACATGGTCCACTGGAGAAGGGAATGGCAAACCACTTCAGTATTCTTGCCTTGAGAACCCCATGAACAGTATGGAAAGGCAAAATGATAGGATACCAAAAGAGGAACTCCCCAGGTCATTAGGTGCCCAATATGCTACTGGAGATCAGTGGAGAAATAACTCCACAAAGAATGAAGGGATGGAGCCAAAGCAAAAACAATACCCAGTTGTGCATGTGACTGGTGATAGAAGCAAGATTGATGCTGTCAAGAGCAGTATTGCACAGGAACCTGGAATGTCAGGTCCATGAATCAAGGCAAATTGGAAGTGGAACTGGTCAAACAGGAGATGGCAAGGGTGAACGTCAACATTCTAGGAATCAGCAGACTAAAATGGACTGGAATGGGTGAATTTAACTCAGATGACCATTATATCTACTACTGCGGGCAGGAATCCCTCAGAAGAAATGGAGTAGCCATCATGGTCAATAGAAGAGTCTGAAATGCAGTACTTGGATGCAGTCTCAAAAAACAGAATGATCTCTGTTTGTTTCCAAGGCAAATCATTCAATATCACAGTTATCCAACTCTATGCCCCAACCAGTAATCCTGAAGAAGCTGAAGTTGAACGGTTTTATGAAGACCTACAAGACATTTTAGAACTAACACCCCAAAAGATGTCCTTTTCATTATAGGGGACTGGAATGCTAAAGTAGGAAGTCAAGAAACACCTGAAGTAACAGGTGCATTTGGCCTTGGAATGAGGAATGAAGCAGGGCAAAGACTAAGAGAGTTTTGCCAAGAAAATGCACTGGTCATAGCAAACACCCTCTTCCAACAACACAAGAGAAGACTGTACACATGGACATCACCAGACGGTCAACACCAAAATCAGATTGATTATATTCTATGCAGCCAAAGATGGAGAAGCTCTATACAGTCAACAAAAACAAGAACAGGAGCTGACTGTGGCTCAGATCATAAACTCCCTATTGCCAAATTCAGACTTAAATTGAAGAAAGTAGGGATAATCACTAGACCATTCAGGTATGACCTAAATCAAATCCCTTATGATTATACAGTGGAAGTGAGAAATAGATTTAAGGGCCTAGATCTGATAGATAGAGTGCTTGATGAACTATGGAATGAGGTTTGGAACATTGTACAGGAGACAGGGATCAAGACCATCCCCATGGAAAAGAAATGCAAAAAAGCAAAATGGCTGTCTGGGGAGGCCTTACAAATAGCTGTCAAAGAAGAGAGGTGAAAAGCAAAGGAGTAAAGGAAAGATATAGGCATCTGAATGCAGAGGTCCAAAGAATAGCAAGAAGAGATAAGAAAGCCTTCTTCAGTGATCAATGCAAAGAAATAGAGGAAAAGAACAGAATGGGAAAGACTAGAGATCTCTTCAAGAAAATCAAAGATACCAAGGGAATATTTCATGCAAAGATGGGCTCAATAAAGGACAGAAATGGTATGGACCTAACAGAATCAGAAGATATTAAGAAGAGGTGGCAAGAATACACGGAAGAACTGTACAAAAAGATCTTCACAACCCAGATAATCATGATGATGTGATCACTAATCTAGAGCCAGACATCTTGGAATGTGAAGTCAAGTGGGCTTTAGAAAGCATCACTATGAACAAAGCTAGTGGAGGAGATGGAATTCCAGTTGAGCTGTTTCAAATCCTGAAAGATGATGCTGTGAAAGTGTTGCACTCAATATGCCAGCAAATTTGGAAAACTCAGCAGTGGCCACAGGACTGGGAAAGGTCAGTTTTCGTTCTAATCCCAAAGAATGGCAATGCCAAAGAATACTCAACCTACTGCACAATTGCACTCACTTCACATGCTAGTAAAGTAATGCTCAAAATTCTCCAAGCCAGGCTTCAGCAATACGTGAACCGGGAACTCCCTGATGTTCAAGCTGGTTTTAGAAAAGGCAGAGGAACCAGAGATCAAATTGCCAACATCCTCTGGATCATGGAAAAAGCAAGAGAGTTCCAGAAACACATCTATTTCTGCTTTATTGACTATGCCAAAGCCTTTGACTGTGTGGATCACAAGAAACTGTGGAAAATGCTGAAAGAGATGGGAATACCAGACCACCTGACCTGCCTCTTGAGAAATCTGTATGCAGGTCAAGAAGCAACAGTTAGAACTGGACATGGAACAACAGACTGGTTCCAAATAGGAAAAGGAGTACATCAAGGCTGTATAGTGTCACCCTGCTTATTTAATTTGTATGCAGAGTACATCATGAGAAACGCTGGGCTGTAAGAAGCACAAGCTGGAATCAAGATTGCCAGGAGAAATATCAAGAACCTCAGATATGCAGATGACACCACCCTTATGGCAGAAAGTGAAGAGGAGCTAAAAAGCCTCTTCATGAAAGTGAAAGAGGAGAGCGAAAAAGTTGTTTTAAAGCTCAACATTCAGAAAACAAAGATCATGGCATCCGGTACCATCATTTCATGGGAAATAGATGGGGAAACAGTGGAAACTTTGTCAGACTTTATTTGGGGGCTCCAAAATCACTGCAGATGGTGACTGCAGCCATGAAATTAAAGGACACTTACTCCTTGGAAGAAAAGTTATGACCAACCTAGATAGTATATTCAAAAGCAGAGACATTACTTTGCCGACTAAGGTCCATGTAGTCAAGGCTATGGTTTTTCCAGTCGTCATGTATGGATGTAAGAGTTGGACTGTGAAGAAGGCTAAGCGCCGAAGAATTGATGCTTTTGAACTGTGGTGTTAGAGAAGATTCTTGAGACTCCCTTGGACTGCAAGGAGATCCAACTAGTCCATTCTGAAGGAGATCAGCCCTGGGATTTCTTTGGAAGGAATGATGCTAAAGCTGAAACTCCAGTACTCTGGCCATCTCATGTGAAGAGTTGACTCACTGGAAAAGACTCTGAAGTTGGGAGGGATTGGGGGCAGGAGGAGAAGGGGACGACAGAGGATGAGATGGCTGGATGGCATCACGGACTCGATGGAGGTGAGTCTGAGTGAACTCCGAGAGATGGTGATGGACAGGGAGGCCTGGCATGCTGTGATTCATAGGGTTGCAAAGAGTCGGACATGACTGAGCAACTGAACTGAATAAAAGTGTTCTGCAGTGAATTTTAAGCCTTTAAAAGGATCTCAAGTCAACACTTGACTGCACCTTCCTCAGTACTTTCAATTTTATAAAGATTTTATAAATCACTTTAAGATATTTTTAAAGAATGATTCAGTCTCTAGGACTGCTTCAAATAGTAAGTCAAAGTAAAGTTATCAATGCTGGAAAAAATTTCAGAAGGGAAAATATTTATTCAACAAATTCTTGTTCAAGTTGATAATGAAATCAGTGTCACTGAAAATTACGTAGAAATATGAAAAGAATACCACCTTTCCAATTTATTTTGCTTGGTTTTAGCTGGTTCAACTATTGACTGTATTTACCATCCTGTCCTATGAGAGTCTAATTTGCCATATAGAGCAAAACTTTTATCTCTAAAGTTTTAAAAACTGAATTTTGAATATTATTCAAATAAAAATAGTCAACACATTTCATACTTAATCTCTCCTCTTCTTTCACATTACAGATGCTTATACTACTACCCATCCTGAGTGTACAAAATCCTGAGTCTGTCTCCTCTCCTTTGTATCATAATTTTAAAATTCTAGTGCTTAGAATCAATGACATGAATAAATAAAAATGTCATTCTTTTGACATTTTTGGCTGAAAATCAAAGAAGAATATCTATTCTTTTTTTCATATTTACTGTGCAGAAACCTAGCCAACACTTAACATTTTACACATGGAGAGGATATTAAATGTTCAGTCCAACACCAGGTTTCCCCTTTTTTTATGCTAGTCACCTATTTATTAAAATAAATATGCGGCCACACAAATTTCTCAATAGAAAAAAAAAAATATCAAGTGGCTAAGTGGCCTGCTCAGAAGAAAACTAGTCTATTCTAGTGACATCATTAAAAATGCAGCATTGAAAATAAGGAGGAAACATGATGATATATTGAATAACAAAAGTAAACCCCACCTCCTTCAAATGGAATAAAATGTCACGATATATTTCTCTCCCTCTTTCTTCATCATTTCTACATATAATATTGTTTTTACTTACTCAAAACTTTATTTGGTTTATTGTTCATTTTCCATTTAGAATTAAGATGGTGTTTTGAGAAGTATAAATGTCAAGTACATTAATTCCAATAAGATGAGTTTGTTCATAAATATAATAAATATTGCATCTAATGAACTCCCTTTTTCAGAAAAAACTGTGGTATTAAATTTTGGAAGTAAGGAGTGATGAGGTGGAAGTAAAAAGTATAAAGTTGAGACATAGATATGAATTTTGTGCTGCTTATCAGCCTCCTTCAACTTCATCCTTCTTTATCCCAGCTCACACCTTCCTCATAGAGGGTCCTCTTTGCTTCTGTGAGAGTGCTGGCTGCTCAGTCGTGTCCGACTCTGTGATCCCAAGGACTGTAGCCCACCAGGCTCCTCTGTCCATGGCGTTCTCCAGGCAAGAATACTGGAGTGGATTGCCATGCCCTTCTCCAGGGGTTCTTCCCAACCCAGAAACCAAATCTGGATCTCATGCATTGCAAGCTGTTTCTTTACTGTCTGAGCCACAGTAAAAACAAACACCTAGCAGGTTTGGGATCTAACTTCATGGACAAACAACATGAAGAGTGGCGGAGATGGTTCCCACTCAAGGTCCACCCCAAGCAATAGAAAATGAGAGAGGACAAGGAAACATGTGATATCTTCTCTGCCTAACCTGGCTGTATCAGGTGTGTGGTTTCTTTTGCAACCTTTCCACAGCAAATTCATCTGAAGAGCAACTGGCTGCCAAAATCACGTCTCTTTAGATGGAGAGCTTAATCACACAATCACTGCGTTGTGTCTTTCTTTGCCTAATTTGTTTTGTTAAATCACCTACATTATTTTTGACTTTGACTTCTCAAATAAGTATATCACAACAAACTGTGGAAAATTCTGAAAGAGATGGGAATAACAGACCACCCTATCTGCCTCCTGAGAAACCTGTATGCAGATCAAGAAGCAACAGCTAAAACTGGATGTGGAATGATGGACTGGTTCCAAATGGGAAAGGAGTACATCAAAGCTGTATGTTGTCACCCTGCTTATTTAACTTATATGCAGAGTACATCATGCGAAATACTAGGCTGGATGAAGCACAAGCTAGAGTCGAGATTGAGGGAAGAAATGTTATAACCTCAGATATGCAGATGACACCACCCTATGGCAGAAATCGAAGAAGAACTAAAGAGACTCTTGATGAAGGAGAATGAAAAAGTTGGTTTAAAACTCAGTGTTCAGAAAACTAAGATCATGGCATCCGGTCCCATCACTTCATGTCAAATAGATGGGGAAACAGTAGAAAGAGTGACAGACTTTATTATCTTGGGCTCCAATATCACTGTGGATTGCATCTGCAGCCATGAAATTAAAAGACACTTGCTCCTTGGAAGAAAAGCAATGACAAACCTAGACAGCATTTTAAAAAGCAGAGACATTATTTTGCCTGCAAGGGTCCAGATAGTCAAGGCTATGGTTTTCCAGTAATCATGTATGGATGTGAGAGTTGGACCATAAAGAGAGCTGAGCTCCAAAGATTTAATGCTTTTGAACTGTGATGTTGGAGAAGACTCTTGAGTGTGTTGGACCGTAAGGAGATCAAAGCAGTAAATCCTAAAGGAAATCAGTCCTGAATACTCATTGGAAATACTGATGCTGAACCTGAAGTTCCATTAATTTAGCCACCAGATAAGAAGAGCTGACTCACTGGAAAAGACCCTGATGGTGGCAAAGATTGAAGGCAGGAGAAAGTGATGGTCAAAGGTGAGATGGTTGGATAGCATCATCAACTCAATGGACATAATTCTGAGCAAACTCCAGGAGATGATGAAGGACAGGGAAGCCTGGCGTGCTGCAGTCCATGAGGTTGCAAAGAGTCAGACATGACTGAGGGACTGAACAACTTATGGTTTGTTTAAAGAAGAGTAAGGTTAAAGAAAGATATAAGCAATCTGATTTAGGATATGGAACAAATGCTGTCTGTGCACATTCTCATTTCTTTTATAACTAGTTTACTCTGCTTAAAGAAGGAGTTAGAAGAAAAGATTATCTGTGGAGAAGGATAATGGATAAAAACATATCCCTAGCCAGATCATTTCTTACACTCAGAGTCAATCAAGCTTTCTTTTGAATAATCTCATATATGCTTTATCTCACATGTTTTACCATCCTTTTAGATTTAATGTATTTTTACTTTATTAAAAGTAGATTTCTTATAGGCTGTGTATATAAGAGGTTTCATTTGTTTTATTTTAAAGTTATTTTTCTAATTGAAGGATAATTTTTTTTACAGAATTTTGTGGTTTTCTGTCATATATCAACAAGAATCAGCCAGGGGTACCCCCTGTCCCCTCCTTCCCCTCCCAGAGAGTTCAGTTTTATTCAGTTTGTCCATCTCTGACTTTTAATTGTTGTTTTTAGACTATTTATACTCAATATGAATATAATTTTTAAATGGAATGGTAATTAGGTGGATATAGGAAACCAGACTGATCATCTGTGTTGTCTAAAATATCCACCTTAATATTTATGAAATACCTGTCTTTCTGCTGTCAAAGAAAAAAGATGCAGAAAGAAAGGCCAAAGGGAGGAATGAACAAAAGGAGGAGAAGAGAAGGAAGGCAGAGAGTAAAGGGAGACGCGCAAAAGGCTGAGAGGAAGGGGGGAGGAGAAGGGAGAAGGACGGGATAGAAAGACAGAGATTAGAGCATGTTCGATAATATTAAAATGATTTTTTTCAAATATATATCCATGAATTTGACATCCATCATGTGACTTTCTTGATAAGATACATTTGTTGCTGAAATGTGACTTCTTACAGCTGTGAGTGCTTTGAATACACTTATGACCATCGGTTCATTAGTATACTAATTTCTAAGTTTTGTGAATTTGCCAATAAACACTTTCTAATTATTCATATTAATCTGTTGCTTCATGCCATTTTGAAAAACGTTTTTGGCACTATATATTCTATTTTCCTATAGAGTATTTAAAGGTAAATATATTATTGCTTTTAAATTACATTTTATGACATTTATTCTTTGTGCTAATTTTGTTTCTACCACAATAATTTTAAGCATGTTAATACAAATTATTTGGAGCTTGCCAGAGATGAACATCATGTAATATTAATTATGTCATAAAAAGACAATAAATTATTAAAAACAACACCAGCTGAAATAAAATGAGTAAAATTACATGTTTAAAAAATCCGTATTAAGGAACATAGAATACCCATAAAATTATAGGTTCTTATGCAAAAGGTTGATGATAGTGCTCCAGGGTCAACTCTCTAATTATGTTTTAGTTAGATTAATATTAAAATCAATTTACATTCTGAGAGAATTTACCAGCTAGCAGCGAGGAGACGGGTCCTTGAAGCAGGGAGTGCCTAAGGAATGCCAGACTGGCACAAGAGTTCGGTGAAGACAATTAATGAGACGTCAAGAGTTTAGGGCATTTTGCAAATTAATGGAAAAAGTTAAACTCACTGCTATAATTTCCAGGCAGCTTCTGTATTAAGTTATTTAATTTACTTACATTCTTTCATTTATTGTTTTTGGAAACAAGAGACCATTCTTCAAATTTCATTGTGCTAATTTTGATTTTTGTTCAGTGATGACATACAAGTTGCTCAAACAGTTCTAAAGTGCTGAAAACACTATGATACCATAAACAAAAATAACAGTGATGGAAGTTCCTCTTTCCTCAGGTTTTCAGTCTTTCTCCCTTCCCAGAGGAGACCACTGCCAACAGTAAGGCGTGCACGTGTCCGTGCGTGTTCTGAAAGGTATGTTGAAAACATGTGGAAAACAATAATATTCTTACATCTCCCAATTCTTTGCGTTTAAACTTTTAGGACTTCATGTATCAGAGATGAAGCTTTAAGCTCACTTGCAAGCCCACACTTTTTCTTCATTCATCTTCCTCATAAATATTTGGTTAAATTCATATTTAGTATTTTAGCTATTAAACTACATAAAATAACTTAATACAGACTCAAATAATTTTATATGGTTATATTTTCCTTTTAGAGCTGTTATTTTCACTGGAGTTAGCCATTAGTTTTTTGCCTTTTATTTTCCATATGCCTTGTGCTAAGTCATCTCAATATCGATGAGATAACTATTAATTGATATGAATGATATTTTAACATTTTTGCAACCTCTTCTGGAACCCTTGGATGTCCTGTTTTATTTCATATTTTTTGCTCTTTAGACCTGCCATACTGTTGATAATGATCAAGATTATAGAAATTTCCTTTTCCTTTGTTTAAAATGAGATTTGGGATTTGGATTTCATGTTCTCTCTCTCTTATTTATTCATGTTTGGAGGAACATAGTTTCAAACAATTTTCTGAGGTTTTAAAGTAAGTGTGACATTTGGCTGATAATCTTGCAAGCAGTAGAAATCTTATTTGAAAATACTTTTTACTTAAAATGATTAATACATTTCTCTGTTTCCTTCTGGATTCCATTGATACATTGAGACCTGTGCTATTTTTTTTTTCAATTGCTTCAATTTTTTTTTCTTTTGTTTAACAGAATTTCATCTTACACTCTATGAACTTCCACATGTGGATCAAAGTATTTTAATTTCCCCGCATCATGGATCGCTGCCTCGCCATGGCAGAGTGGCTTGCACAATTCACTGAAGCTGTGAGCAATGCCAGACAGGCCATAGTGAAGAGTTTTAACAGCGCATGGTCCACACGAGGAGGGAATGGCCAGACACTCCAGCATTCTTGTCCCAAGAACCCCATGAACAGTATAAAAAGGCAAAAGATATGACAGTGAAGACGAGTCCACCAGATTGAAGCTGTCCAGTACGCCACTGGGGAGGAGCAGAGGGCAATGACTACTAGCTCCAAAAACAATGAGGTGGCTGGGCAAAGCAGAAGCAGTGCTCATCTGTAGATGTGTCTGGTGGTGAAGGTAAAACGTGATGCTCTAAAGAACTGTATTGCATAGGAACCTGGAGTGTCAGGTCCACGAGTCAAGGTAAATTGATCGTGGTCAAGCAGGAGGTGGCAAGAGTGAACATCGGCATTTTAGGAACCAGTGAACTAAAATGGATGGGAATGGGTGAATTTAATTCAGATGACCACTCTATATGCTACTGTAGGCAAGAACCCCTTAGAAGAAATGGAGTAGCCCTCAGAGTCAATAAGAGAGTCCAGAATGTAGTATTTGCATGCAAACTCAAAAATGACAGAATGATTTCATTTTGTTTCCAAGGCAAAGCACTGAGCATCACAGTAATCCAAGTCTATGCCACAGTCACAGATGTCAAAGTGAAGGTGACCAGTTCTACGAAGACCTACCACACCTTCTAGAACTAATACACACACACTCACACACACACACTCACACACACACGCTCACACACACACTTTTCCATCTTAGGGGACTGGAATGCAAAACGAAGAAGCCAAGATATACTTGGAATAACAGGCAAGTTTGCCCTTGGAGTAACAAATGAAGCAGGTTAACAGAGTTTTGCCAAGAGGATGTGCTGGTGATAGCAAACACCCTTTTCCAACAACATGAGAGATGCCCCTACATATAGTGAAAAAGTGAAGCCGCTCAGTCACGTCCGACTCTTTGTGACTCCATGGACTGTAGCCTGCCAGGCTCCTCCATCCATGGAATTCTCCAGGCAAGAGTACTAGAGTGGGCTGCCATTTCCTTCTCCAGGGGATCTTCTCAACCCAGGGATCGAACCCTGGGCTCCCTCATTGCAGGCAGACGCTTTACCATCTGAGCCACCAGGGAAGCTGAACTTTACATATGAACATCACCAAATAGTCAATACCAAAATCAGATTGATGGTATTCTTTGCAACCAAAGATGAAGAAGCACTATATAGTAGCAAAACAAGAACCGGAGCTGACTGACTCAGATTATCAGTTCCCTATAGCAAAATTCAGACTTAATCTAAAGAAGGGGGGAAACCACTGGGCAAGTCAGATATGATTTAAATTCCTTAGATTATTCAGTGGAAGTGATAAACAGATTCAAGGGATTAAATCCAATAGAGTGCCTGAAGATCTATGGGCAGAAGTTCACAACATTGTGCAGGAGGCAGTGACCAAAACCATCCCAAAGAAAAAGCAGTGCAAAAGGCAATGTGGCTGTCTGAGGGGGCTTTACGAACAGCTGAGGAAAGGAGAGAAGCTAAAAGCAAAGGAGAAAAGAGAAGATAGATCCAGCTGGATGCAGAGTTTCAGAGAAAAGTAATGAAAAATAAGAAGGCCTTCTCCAATGAACAATGCAAAGAAATGGAGAAAAAAATAGAATGGGACAGACCAAAGACATCTTCAAGAAAACTGGAGATATTAAAGCAATATTTTATACAAGGATGTCCATGATAAAGGACAGAAGTGTGGAAAAGCCTTCCCTTTATTTGTGCTCTCTTCAATTTATTGCATCAACGTCTTATAGCTTTCAGTGTTCATATCTTCCCCCTACTTAACTAAAATTATTCTTGATATTTTATCTTTTTTAAATGTAGTTTAAGTGAGTTTATTTTCTCAATGTCTCTGACAATTCATTATTAGTAGATAGAAATTCAACTGACTTTTGTTGTTTGTTTTGTATCTGGCAGCTTTAATGTTAATTGAAATTTTCTGAAAACAAAATATAAATATTATCCAAAAATGTATAAATAAATAAATAGATAAATGCACTGATGGATGTGTTCATTAGCTATAGGAGAGTAGTTCTTTCACAGTGTAATGTATATTAAATGAACACAATGTACATGTTAAAAATTTAGTTTTATTTGCCAACTATAACTCAGTAAAACTGATTTTTTTAAAGCAAAAAAAATAAGACTGGAAGTGCTTTGTGTGTTGGAAATGAAGGTAGCCTCAGATCATTTAGATCTGCTACTAAAAAACTGTTGAGTGATGAGTCAGCCTTTTCATTAGGGAATTCAAAATAGAAATATGTTCTTCAGATTCTACAGAAAAAGGAAAAGCAGCTTCATCCTCCCTCCTTGTGATATATGCATGATAGTTGTCATTTAGAAGTTAGGAAGCATATGGAGTGAGGGTATAACCACTCAACAGGCGGATTAATACTAAAGTCCTCTAATTTCACAATGTTTATCTTTTATGCTTCTTGTGCTGAGGATCTTTATTTATTTTATTTAAGATGCTTGCTCCTTGGAAGAAAGGTTATGACCAACTTAGACAGCATATTAAAAAGCAGAGACATTACTTTGCCAACAAAGGTCCATCTAGTCAATGCTATGGTTTTTCCAGTGGTCATGTACAGATGTGAGAGTTGGACTATAAAGAAAGCTGAGCACCAAAAAATTGATGCTTTTGAAGTGTGGTATTGGAGAAGACTCTTGAGAGTCCCTTGAACTGCAAAGAGATCCAACCAGTCCATCCTAAAGGAAATCAGTCCTGAGTATTCATTGGAAGGACTGATGCTGAAGCTGAAACTCCAGTGCTTTGGCCATGTGATGAAAACTGACACACTGAAAAGACCCTGATGCTGGGACAGATTGAAGGTGGGAGGAGAAGGAGACAACAGAGGCTGAGATGGCTGGATGGCATCACCAACTCAATGGACATGAGTCTGAGTAAACGCTGGGATTTAGCAATGGACAGGGAAGCCTGGCATGCTGCAGTCCATAGCATCGCAAAGAGTCAAACACGACTGAGCAACTGAACTGAATTGAACTGAGAAAGAAATAAGGGATAGTAAACGTGATTTCTTGGATTAAGTAATTTAGTTTATTATGCTTTGAAATCTGATGCTAGGTAGGTGGAAGAGACTCATGCTGGGAAAGATCTAAGGTAGGAGAAGGGCACGACAGAGAATGAAATGATTGGGTGCAGTCATCGGCTCAATGAACATGAATTTGACAAAACTCTGGGAGATCGTGAAGGACAGGGAAGCCTGATGTGCAAGGAAGGGTTGCAAAGAGTCAGGACATGACTCAATGACTGAACAGCAACAAGGTTATTCAATAAAGTTATTCAAAGAAGTTATTCAATAAGTTATCATTGGCATCTCAAATATTCTTTGGAAAAAAATTAAAATGTTTATTTACTATGAAACATGCAAAGGTTAATGAAGATAATCATTTATTTTTAATTTTTAGTATATATATATATATATATATATGGATTTTTAAATTTCCCCTTCAAACTTTGTCAAAAATGAATGATTATTTCCTTTGCTTTGTCTGAAATTAATTTTTACATTATTGTATGTTTCCAGTACAACATGTGCACGCAGATAATCTTATGGGTCTCTTATTGTAGCACTAGCTGTGTTAGTATTGTGTACACTTTAAGAAATTATCAGCAGAAAGTAACTGGAAGGGTTATGATGACTCACAGTCTTTATTTACAATATTCTGTGTGACCATGTTGTCTACGTCTGGGGTTAACATCCGGTATGGTTATTTTATCAAAATGATACATGAACATTTTTAGTCACATTTCTAAAATATTATTAAAAAATTGCTAACATTCAAAAAATATTTTATTTTCAAATTTATAATTTCTTTCTTATAAAACCAACATCCTATTTTATTATACTATACCAATTTAACTGCAACTGATCTTTAGTAAAACAAAAAAATAAAAGTATTACATAAAAAGTAAGACAAATTAAATTCTAATCCTTTTTCAAAGTAAAAAATGAGATGACACTTTTGTTACTGTTCAGTCACTAAGTCATATACAACTGTTTGTGACCCCATGGACTGCAGCACACCAGGCTCCCTGTCCTTCACTGTCTCCCAGGGTTTGCTCAAATTTGTTCCATTGAATCAGTGATGCTATCCAACCATCTAATCCTCTGCCGCCCCCTTCTCTGATTTTCTTCCATCTTTCCCAGCATCAGGGGTTTTTAGTTGAGTCAGCTCTTCATAATTGTAATACAGTTATGTTTATGGACATTGAAAATATTTTTTCAGATTTAACAAAAATGCATGAAACTTTACTTTTCCCAAAAGATTAATTAACATCCTAACATCATTAGTCTCCCATCTATATTGCCATTAGAGACCTTAACTTTCTTCAGTGATTCACTCTAAGCATATTTTATTTATATTTTTTACCAAATTTTAATTTATTGAAGTGCCACACGGAGGGGCAAGAGAGGTCTGCTTTTAGTTTCCTTCTGCATTTTTAAATTGGAGAATAATTGCTTTACAATATTGTGCTGGTTTCTCTCACGCATCAGCTTGAATCACCCACGGGTATACACATGTCCCCTCCTTCTTGGGCCTCCCTCCCGTCTCCCACCACATCCCATCCCTCTAAGTTGTCACTGAGCCCTCAGTTGGCTCCCTGTGTCACACAGCAAGCGCCTCCGGCTGCCTTATTATATATAATGCATTTCCTTCCCTGCCGCTCGCCCGGTTTGTCTCCCTCCTTCCCCTCACTGTGTGCACGGGTTTCTTCTCTGTGCCTGTGTCTCTGCCGCTGCCCTGCAAACAGGTTCATTAGTGCCGTCTGTCTAGAGTACATTTGCTGTTCCCTTGCTGAGTCTTGTCTGGCTCTTTGCTACCCCATGGACTGCAGCATGCCAAGCTCCCCTGTCCTTCATCACTCTCACCCAGAGTTTGCTCAGATTCAATGTCTTGTGAGTTGGTGATGCTATATAAACATCTCATCCTCTGCTGCCCTCTTCACCTTCTGCCTTTGATCTTTTCTAGCACCAGCATCTTTTCCAGCGAGTCAGCACTTCACGTCAGATGGCCAAACTTTTGGAGCTTCAGCTTCAGCATGAGTTCTTCCAACAGACATGTTTTAAATTTTTGATTTTTTTAATTGAAGGATAATTGCTTTATGGTATTGTATTCATTTCTATCAATTATCACCATGAATCAGCCACAGGTTTACAAATGGCCCCTTCCACTTGAACATCCCTCCCAACTCTCCCCGTCCCACCCCGCTAGGCAATTACTGAGCCCTGGTTTGAGTCCCCCAGTCATACAACTCATTCCCATTGCCTACCGATTTTACATACAGCAATGCATGTTTCCATGTTACTGTCCTCATGCCTCTCCTCTCCCCAGCCGTGTCCACAAGTCTGTTCCCAATGTCTGTGTCTCCACTGCTGCTCTGCAAATAGGTTCAGCAGTGGCATCTCTCTAGATTCCATTATACCTGTTCAGTTCAGTTCATTACAGTTCAGTCGCTCAGTCGTGTCCGACTCTTTGTGACCCAATGAATCACAGCACGCCAGGCCTCCCTGTCCATCACCAACTCCCGGAGTTCACTCAGACTCACATCCATCGAGTCAGTGATGCCATCCACCCATCTCATCCTCTGTCATCCCCTTCTCCTCCTGCCCCCAATCCCTCCCAGCATCACAGTCTTATCCAGTGAGTCAATTCTTCCCATGAGGTGGCCAGAGTACTGGAGTTTCAGCTTTAGCATCTTTCCTTCCAAACATCCAGGACAGATCTCCTTTAGAATGGACAGACTGGATCTCCTTGCAATCCAAGGGACTCGCAAGAATCTTCAACACCACAGTTCAAAAGCATCAATTCTTTGGTGCTCAGCTGCCTTCACAGTCCAAATCACACATCCATACATGACTATTGGAAAAACCATAGCCTTGACTAGACAGACCTTTGTTGGAAAAGCAATGACTCTGCATTTGAATATGCTATCTAGGTTGGTCATAACTTTCCTTTCAAGAAGTAAGCATCTTTTAATTTCATGGCTGCAGTCACCATCTGCAGAGATTTTGGAACCCCCCAAATTAAAGTCTGCCTCTGTTTCCACTGTTTCCCCATTTATTTGCCATGAAGTGTTGGGACCAGATGCCAGGATCTTCGTTTCCTGAATGTTGATCTTTAAGCCAACTTTTGCTCTCTCCACTTTCACTTTCATCAAGAGGCTTTTTAGTGCTTCTTCACTTTCTGCCATAAGGGTCATGTCATCTGCATATCTGAGGTTATTGACATTTCTCCAGGCAATCTTGATTCCAATTTGTGTTTCTTCCAGTCCAGCGTTTCTCATGATGTACTCTGCATATAAGTTAAATAAGCAGGGTGACAACATACAGCCTTGATGTACTCTTTTTCCTATTTGGAGCCAGTCTGTTGTTCCATGTTCAGTTCTAACTGTTGCTTCCTGAGTTGCATATAGGTTTCTCAAGAGGCAGGTCAGATGGTCTGGTATTCCCATCTCTTGAAGAATTGTCCACAGTTTATTGTGATCCACACAGTCAAAGGCTTTGCCATAGTCAATAAAGCAGAAATAGATGTTTTTTTGGAACTCTCTTGCTTTTTCCATGATCCAGCAGATGTTGGCAATTTGATCTCTAGTTCCTCTGCCTTTTCTAAAACCAGCTTGAACATCAAGAAGTTCATGGTTCACGTATTGCTGAAGCCTGGCTTGGAGAATTTTGAGCATTACTTTACTAGCATGTGAGATGAGTGCAATTGTGCGGTAGTTTGAGCATTCTTTGGCATTGCCTTTCTTTGAAATTGGAATGAAAACTGACCTTTTCCAGTCCTTTGACCACTGCTGAGTTTTCCAAATTTGCTGGCATATTGAGTGCAGCACTTTCACAGCATCATCTTTCAGGATTTGAAACAGCTCAACTGGATTCCATCACCTCCGCTAGCTTTGTTCGTAGTGATGCTTTCTAAGGCCCACTTGACTTCACATTCCAGGATGTCTGGCTCTAGATGAGTGATCACACCATCGTGATTATCTGGGTCATGAAGTTCTTTTTTGTACTGTTCTTCTGTGTATTCTTGCCACCTCTTAATATCTTCTGCTTCTGTTAGGTCTATACCATTTCTGTCCTTTATCGAGCCTAATTTGCATGAAATGTTCCCTTGGTATCTCTGATTTTCTTGAAGAGATCTCAAGTCTTTCCCATTCTGTTGTTTTCCTCTATTTCTTTGCATTGATCATATACACTAATTGCTTTTCTCTCTCTGACTTACTTCATCCCGCATAATAGTCTCTAGGTACATCCACCTCATTAGGCCTGACTCAAGCGCATTCCTTTTTATGGCTGAGTAATACTCCATTGTGTATCTGTGCCACCGCTGCTTTATCCATTCATCTGCTGATGGCCATTTAAGTTGGTTTCATGTCTTAGGCATTGTAAATAAATCTTTGATGAACATTGGATAACATGTGTCTTTCTCAGTGTTGCTTCCCCTCAGGGTATACGCCTACCAGTGGGATTTCTGGGTCATATGGTGGTTTTATTCCTAGTTTGTTTGTTTTTTTTAAGGAATCTTGTCATGTTCTCCGTAGTGGCTCTGTCAATTTGCAATCTCCCAACAGTGCAGGAGGGTTCCCTTTTCTCCACACCCTCTTCAGCATTTATTGTTTGTAGATTTTTTGATGGTTGCCATTCAGACCAGTGTGAGATGATATCTCATTACATTTTAAGTTGCATTTCTCTATGTCGAGAAAGCTCTATGTTGAGCATCTTTTCATGTGCTTAATAGCCATCTATGCATCTTCTTTGGAGAAATGTCTGTTAATGTATTTAGCCCATTTTTGACTGTGTTGTTTATTTTTCTGGCTTTGATTTGTCTGAGCTGCTTGCATATTCTTGAAATTAATCCTTTATCATTTGTTTCATTTGCTATTATTTTTTCCTATTCTGAGGATTTTCTTTTCACCTTGTTTATGGTTTCCTTTGCTGTGTAAAAGCTTTTAAGTTTAATTAAATTCCACTCGTGTATTTCTATTTTTATATCCATTACTCTAGGAGGTGGGTCATAAAGGCGCTTGCTGTAATTTATGCCATGCAGTGTTCTGTCTATGTTTTCCTCTAGGAGTTTTATAGTTTCTTATCTTACATTTAGGTCTTTAATCTATGTTGAGTTTATCTTTGTGTATGGTGTTAGGAAGTGTTCCAATTTCATTCTTTTACAAATAGCTGTCCAGTTTTCCCAACATCACTTATTGAAGAGACTATCCTTGCCCTATTTTATATGTTTGTCTCTTTTATCAAAAATAAGTTTTCCATAGGTGCATGGGTTTATCTCTGGACTTTCCATTTTGTTCCATTGGTCTATATTTTGCTATTTGTTCACTCCTCTTCCAATGAATATTAAGGGAATATTTATCTTTCTATTTCTGACTTACTTCATTCTGTACAATAGGCTTTAGGTTCACCCACCTCATTAGCACTGACGCAAATGCCTCCTTTCATAACTGAGTAACATCCCATTGTGTATATGTATATACACCACAATTCCTGTATCCATTCATCTGTCAATGGACATCTAGATTGCTTCTATGTCCTGCTTGTGTCAGTTGCTCAGGTGTGTCCAGCTCTTTGTGACTCCATGGACTGTAGCCCACGGGCTCCTCTGTCCATGGAATTCTTCAGTCAAGAACATTGGAGTGGGTTGCCATTCCCTTCTCCAGGATATCTTCCCAATGCAGGGATTGAACCTGGGTCTCCTGCATTTCAGGGAGGTTCCTTATCATTTAAGCCAACATGGAAGCTCTGCTTTCATGTCCTCGAGCGACTGTAATGGACATGGTACTGTTTAAACAGTGAAAATTAACTTCAGCACAATATTTTGCTAGAGGAAACTGCAGGAAAATGGACTATATCTTGTCACAAAGGTAAAATATTTGTTGCTGGGTAGTGAGATGCTAGATTCACATGGATTAGTAATTTGTACTATAATTCAAAGCTAACAAAAATAATTAGTAAGTTCATTTAAGAATTGTCTGCATTTTACATAGTAGATGACAGGAGGAAAAATAGGAAATAGAAAAGGTCATCATTAGATAACTCACATAAAAATAGATTTTTGGTGAGATAATAATCCAAATTCCTAATAAGGTCAGATAGATTATTTTGAACAATATTTGCTATAAAATTTTTACTTCTTGAGTAACTCCTTTATAACTTATTTTTGTGAATTCTATAATCAACAAGCATACTTAGCAGATTTGGAAGAATTTCTACAATTACTTCTTTATTTCCAACTAAATCTCCAGCTGTATGTTTTGCCTACATGAGATCAATCATGTGCACCTAGATTTCAGAGCTCTTTTTACCTGTATGACAAAGGTTGTGCATGTTCATAATTTAACAGAACTAAAATATGCAGCCCTAATCAATTTGCCATGAAATATCCATAAGATCATGCCATGTAGCACAACTTTAAAATACTAATTCTTCTGAAAACATTG
Source organism: Nanger dama (assembly GCA_917880005.1). Classification (NCBI taxonomy): domain Eukaryota; kingdom Metazoa; phylum Chordata; class Mammalia; order Artiodactyla; family Bovidae; genus Nanger; species Nanger dama. Next base: position 2,701,391 of record CAKJTW010000035.1, on the reverse strand, counting down.
CTCCTTGCATCCTGTCACTTTAAATATGTATATTCAGATAACTCAAGTCTCCAAGCATTTTTGTGAAATCTAGAGTCATACTTAACAGTTGGCAGAGAGAAAATTTCCTATCTTTTTCCATCAGTTCAGGTCAATTCAGTCTCTCAATTGTGTCCTATTCTTTGCAACTCCAAGGACTACAGCATGCCAGACTTCCCTGTCCATCACCAACTCCTGGAGCTTGTTGAAACTCATGTCCATCGAGGTGGCGATCCATCCAACCACCTCATCCTCTGTCATCCCCTTCTCCTCCTTATCTTTTCCATAAGATTGGTTATTAAGGGCAGACTCATATTATATGTACACTAAATTGCTTCAGCCATTTGTTACTTTTTGCAACCCTAGGGATTATAGCCAGCCAGGCTCCTCTGTCCATGAGGTACTCCAAGCAAGAATACTGCAGTGGGTTGACTCGTATTGTACATATATTTAATTCTGGGTGGTTTTTTTTTTTCTGTTAGGAATATTTGTTCACTGATATGTTTTTGTTTTATTAAGGAAGGGTACATACAGGAAATTCTAGAATAATTTTCAAATGTGGCCTCTAATAAAATGTTGAGTTTATCAGCCTACTCTGATGAAATATAAAGCTTAGCATTTATATTATCTCTGTTTATTAAATGCAATATATTTGATCTAGTTGAGTTAAAAATTGAACACAGATTTTTAAAAAGCTCGATTCATTTTTTTCTCAGTAATAAAAGTTGCATTAAATCGATTCATGCTGGCTTTCTTATATCTTTTTGAGAATACCTAATGGCTTGGTTGCAGTCAAGTAAGGAAGGACGTCCCCTTTGTCTCAGCTGTAAAGAATCTGCCTGCACTGCAGGAGCCGCAGGAGATGCATGTTTGATCCCTAGGTAGGGAAGATCCCCTGAAGAAGGACGTGTAACCGACTCCAGTCTTCTTCCCTCTCATGAAAAGAGGAGCCTGTAGGGTTAGAGTCCATGGAGTTGCAAAAAGTCAGACAGGACTGAAGCGACTTAGTGTGCATGTAAGCAGTCAAGTGAGGCAACAAAGATAACTACACTAGGTATTTCTTGTCACTGTGATAGAAAGTCACTCATTCATTACTGACCTGATAGGTATTGATCTTACCGCTTGTGTCACGTTCATAAATAGACTGTGTGAAATAACTACTTTTTTCCCATTCTTATTCCATGTTCTCAAAAAATATTCTATTAGTGAAGAAGATTCTAACTTTCTCTAGATTCACCAATATTTAAGTTGCCATTAACAAGGTAACTGTATCAGCCAAAACAATATATTTCTCAAATTTCACATGCTTGAAATAATAAATATTTTGCATCTGATGTTAACACAGAGCTGTTAACAGATGTATTGACTTGAGATGTGAAAATTGAGTAAGATTAAATTACTGACAGTTAAACACTACATTTGAAAAACATGTTCATTACTAAAAATTTTATTCACACACAACAAATAATTTTAAATATTATAGTCATTAGAAATGTTTATGTATTCTAACCTCGATGAGGAAAAAATGTACTTAGAACAATCTTATCATGTGTCACACGTCCACCTGGCAAGAAGGATCATATTCCTAGGACACATTTCTTGATATAACTAACCTTATAATACTACTGATTAGGACTCAATATCTTCTTATGCTTTGTAACGTAGTATCAAATATCCACTCCTCAAAAAAGACATTTATTTTATTTGACATTCATTCTCTTTAGATACTAAATGTCTTTGACGTAAAATTTGCCACATTCCATCATAACTGTCCAGGTTTCCAGTTGGAAATGCTCTGTATTCTCTCCACATTCTGCGCCAGGCATCAGTGCGTCGTCTCTTTGCTCCTAACTCACTGCTAACTGCTTTCTCGCCAATAATGGGCCGCTGCCATGTGCGCGCATAGCAAGTCTTGCACTGTGTCCCCTGAAGGGCTCTGGCCTTATACACAAGCAATGGAACAGGGGGAAATTAAATACCCATATTTTTTTAAAGACTTTGAGAAGCAGGGTCAGAACGGACAGTGATCCTGAGGGCCCAGGGCTCGCAGAGGTCCATCAAGTGGAAATTTAGGGCTCCCTGGTGGTGCATACCTAGATGGCAATCCAGAGCTGGTCCATAGTTCCACTCTACATTTGCCCCCAGTTCCTGAAGCTGTAACTGAAACAGGCATACGCAGTGATCCAAAGAGCCCTCACACTGTCTTCTACAAGCTAAGTGAAAGCCCTTGAAAGATTCCATGTAGGAAGAAAGTAAACCCGGAGTAAGATCGCAGAGGTTACGTCTACATCAAAGACGTAAAAGGAAAAGTGTGCTAATTTCTTTCTCTGTTCTATTTAACCCATCAATTTGACTTCTGCTCAAGTCAGCTGGATCTTGGAAGTTAGTGCAGACCATCAAAAATATTTTGGCTGATGACTCGCATTGCAGCTCCTGTACAGGATATCGTCTCTTTACGGGAGGAAACCAGTGCGTCTCTGGTCCTTGGTATCCAGGTACCTGCCTTGCCAATGTCTTTTTTTTTTTTTTTTGCATACCAACTTGCAAAGACAACCTGAAGTGCTTTAACTCACAAGTGCCACAATATAACTCCACATTGTTGCCTTAAAACAACATAAATTTTTCTGCTTTCTGGTACAATATAGTCTCCAAAGATCTTTGTCATTTTGGCATCAACAAGGCATCACGCTGCTCCTCTATGCTGAGGGCACTGAGATGATTCAGACGTGATGAGCTGGGAATGCATATACTTCATGGCCTTAGAGAGAAATTTGGAAACTATAGGATGGAAGACGAATAACAGAAAAATACATTCAGGGGCCACTGTGTCAGAGCAACTTCGAAGGGCTTAATGATTTGGGGGATTAAATACCCCTCTCAAAACAAGGGGGCTTCCCACGTGAAGGGAAAGTGTAAGTCACTCAAGTCATGTCCAACTCTGAGACCTCATGGACTCTACAGTCCATGAAATTCTCCAAGCCAGAATACTGGAGTGGGTAGCTTTTCACTTCTCCAGGGGATCTTACAACCCAGGGATCAAATCCAGCTCTCCCACACTGCAGGCAGATTCTTTACCAACTGAGCCACCAGGGGAGCCCTGGGGTAAAGAATCCGCCTGTTAATGCAGGAGGCACAAGACACACGGGTTGGATCCCAGGGCCTGGAAAATCCTCTGAAGTAGGAAATGGCAACATGCTCCAGTATTCTTGCCTGGAAAATTCAGTTGACAGAGGAGCCTGGCTGGCTACAGTCCACGGGGTTGCAGATTTGGACACAAACTGAGTGCATACATTCAAAGCAAAACCCAAGTTGCTTCAGTTTGTCCCATCGATCAAGTGAGAACAAGGCAAATGCTTAATGGACCTCTTGAAATTTCGGAGTTGCCCTAAACATTTGAGAGTATTACTCTGACCCTTATACAGTCAGCCAATGTGCAGTCTGGTGGCAAGCACCAGCAGGAGGGTCATAGTGCACACCTACATAATTTTGAAACAAATCTATGCCCTCTTCTTTTGATAACTATTATTTTGCCACACACACACACAAATCTTCTGTTTAATATTGGACCTTGGTAAGTATGGAAAGTCTGACCCTTAACCATCAGGTGATCGTGCAGCTTCCCATCTTGAACTTGGTGCTGTCTGACCTGGTAGGCGTGAGGCTGAGTTAGCACAGCTGCAATCAATCATCACAGGAAAACGGTATGTAGGAGACCGTGCGCGAGCATGTCCAGAAGGAAGAAGCAGACTTAAAAGAAAGTAGCTGAGACTTCTTCTATAACAACTGTATTTTCACTGCCTTTCCTTCCACAATCCACGTCTATGCCCTCTTTACTACTAGTTGATTGTAGGATATAAATTTTTGAATCTTGTTTATAGATGGGAGTTCAGATATGGAGGATAACAACTGAATACCCAGAAAGGTTACTGCCCAATTACAGAGTCAGTGCCTCTCAGCTGCAAAGGGACATTTCAAGAGCCTCGGTCACGGTAATGAACCAGATTCTGCTCCTGAAACAATACGTGGCTAGTTAGTCTTATAGGTGGGCTCCCCCACTCTCTCAGGGGTAAATAAACTGGATCTACACCTGGTCAAATGGGGCGTGAGCCTCAGCTTTGGGGAAGAAGCCTTCCCTTTCAAGTCTGATTCTCTTGGGGACTCTGTCAGCTCTCGGGCAGCCTCTCGCATTGTTTACATGTTTCCAGTTACTTTCTTATTGTAGTTTAATGACTCTTTATATTAAATTTCTCTTAATAATTGCCAGACTTCCCTGGTGGCTCAGACGGTAAAGCGTCTTGCTTATAATGTGGGAGGCCTGGGTTCAATCCCTGAGTCAGGAAGATCCTCTGGAGAAGGAAATGGCAACCCATGCCAGTACTCTTGGCTGGAAAATCCCATGGACAGAGAAGCGTGGTGGGCTACAGTCCATGGGGTCCCAAAGGGTCCGACACGACTGAGCGACTTCACTTCACTCTGTCTTTATTGAATCCAGCCTCATACATAATCACTTTATTAAAGACTATCAGTAAGGAGAGATAGCAGCACGCCTGTTGATCTTGCACGCCTGCTTGCGGCTCATGCCCCTCGTCCATTCTCGGAGTACACAAGAGCAGGAAGAACTTTCTCATAGCCAGCAACTTTTCTAAATACATGATGATGAATGATCATATTTGTGTTGCTATCAACAAGATAAAAATGCCTTTGCTAAGGTCCCTAATCTCAGTCCCCTCTCTTTAAGTCTATTTCCTGAAAATAAACTAGCACTCATTTCTATTAACTGTTCCAAATGAATCTTAGAATTTTTAAAAATTAATTGTTCCCCGTGGGGTCACAAAGAGTCAGCCACGACTGAGCAGACGCAGAGGGATGGGATGGGGAGGAAGGTGGTAGGGAGTTCAGGATTGGGAACACGTGTACACCTATGGCAGATTCATATTGATGTATGGCAAAACCAATACAATATTGTAAAGAAAAAAATAATAATGATAATAAAATAAAATTAAAAAGAAAAGAGTTACTTCACACTGTCTATGAGGAAATCAGTCTCCTTTCACCATTTTCTTTACTAGAATGAGAGGGCAGGTATCCTGTTCTTTCAGTTTGCATACACACAATCTAGGATTAGGTTTAATATCTTTGCTTCTCTTATATAGCTCATCTGTATCTGTATTTCCTGTCAAATCTTGTACAGGAGTACCTAGGCACTTTTCAATGTCTTTTTCATCCCTAAATGAAAATATGGTCTTTGTGGATGCTCAATGTGATTTAACCAATGAAAAGCAGATATTTTAAATAGTCCTTTCAAAAAAATAATAACTATTAACACAAATACTCTTTTAGAAGGTTAATTTCTCCCAAGGTAAAAAGAGAAATGACATAGTCAGAGCTGATGTATTTTTAAATTCTGATAAGAATTTGTCAGCTCAAACAGTGTCACCAACTGACAAGCACACATTAGGCACCCAAGGAATAAGAAAAAAGTTCTATCCCTGGGTCAAGAAGATTTCCTGGAGAAGGGGATGGCCGCCCACTCCAGTATTCTTGCCTGAAGAATTTCATGGACAGAGGCTCTTGGTGAGCTACAGTCCATGGGTTTCAAAGAGTCAGACAGCCTAGAGACTAACACTTTCACTCTCAGGGTGCGTTCTGGATATATTCTTTCACTGAGGAAAATTGTGGGACATAGACTTCTCCCCACTCAGTATTCTGATTCATCTGATTATCTTAAATTTTAGGGTAAGATTCACTGCTACCAGACTATTTAACACTTGCAATAATTAGAAACCCTTAATCACTGCTAACCTATTGATTCTGATTAATCCTGTAGTGATTAAAATGCATTAAGTGATCTTTAATGCACTGAGTTCTTGAATTTCTAATGTAAATTGAAATCCCAAAAACTTAAACAGAATGATATGTGAACTCATTTCAGATATTCTGAAAAGAGTTTCAGTAGTCTCTGCTTTTTTGCTTCTTGGCAACCATCAATCTGTGGGTGTAATATTAAATTTCAAAAGACTGAATGTCAGTCTTTTATAAAAGGCTTTGCTATTTTATATGTATGCTTAAAAGACATTTAAATATGTAACTAAAGATTTATATTTAACAAGACACAAGACTATCTGTTTAAGAAAAAATTGTAGAGCAGTTTTAGCTTCACAGGAAAATAGAGATTTCCTTTATACTCCCTTCCCAGTGAGGGAGTATTGTCGCCCAGTTGGCAACATCCCACTAGAGTGGTGTATAATGACAGTTGTTGAACTTGGACTGACACACACTAATCACTCAAAGTCCATGCTTTACATAAGAGTGCACTCTTGGTGTTGTACCTTCTATGGATTTGGAAAAAATGTACAGGACACATATCCTCAGTAGTTACGGTATCATGCAGAGTATTTTAACTTTCCCCAAATCCCTTGTGCCCTGCCCTTTTCTCTCCACCCACCACCCCCCCAACAACTCTGCAAGCACTGATCATTTCCTGCCTCTGTTGCTGTGACTTTTCTAAAATGCTATACAGCTGCATTCCACAGTACGCAGCATCTGCAGATTCACTTTTCTTTCCCCTCGTGATATGCATTTAAAGTTTTCCCCAGGACTTCTCATGGCTTGATAGCTCATCTCTTTTCAGCACCTACTAATATTCAATTGATCAATTGTATCACTTTCATTATCTCTTCAGCTACTGAAGGACATCTTGGCTGCTTCTGAGTTTTGGCAAACATGAATAAAGCTGCTATAAAATTCTTGCACAGGTTTCTGTGTGGAGCTTAATTTTCAAATGCACTGGATAAATATCAAGGAGCGCAATTGCTATACCATGTATAAGAGGATGTTTACTTTTGTGGGAAACCACAAAACTGTTTCCCAGCATTTCTGTCTGTACCTTTTTTTGTATTGCCACCAGCAACAACGTTCCTGTTGCTCCACGTCGTTACCAAGTCTGGTGGTGTCAATGATCTGGATTTCGGCCCTAACAGGTGTGTAGTGGCATCTTGTTATTCTTTTAATGTGCATTTCCCTTATGATCAATGATGTGAAGCATCTATTCACTTGCTTACTTTTCATTTTCATAGCTTGTCTCCTGAGATGACTGGTAAGGTCTTAGGTCCATTTCTTAATAATGTAGTCTGTTTTTCTTATTTTTGAATTTTAACCTCTTTTTTTTAAATATTTCGGGGAATAGTCCTGTATCAGATATATATTTTGAAAGTAATTTCTCTTACTCTGTGGCTGGTCCCATTCTCCTGACATTGTATTTCAGGATCAGAACTTCTTCATGTTGATGAAGTCCAATATTTATTTGACAGATCATGCCTTTGATGTATCTAAAGTCATCATTATTCCAAGGTCATCTAAGTTTTTCCTATGTTATCTTGCAGAAGCTGTATAGTTTTGCATTTTACACAAGCCTGTCTCTTTCCTAGACACTTTCTCACCAGTAATATCATCAGTTTACATGAAGATGTTCATGAACACCAATAATATATATATTTAAAAACCTAATACAATTTTAAAATGGTTTGACCATGTTTGTGAACTCACCACATGTATTTGTAAGTTTAATATTCATATCAGGAAAAATTATCTTATAAGTATGTTTGTAGAAAATGAACTTAGTTAAAGCTTAAATGTACTTAAACATAAAAGTAGAACAATGCTTGTAATTCTCAAAAGATACATATTTTAACTGAGACAAAAAGCTAATTTAAATGATCACAAATTAAACATTTTAGTTAGGTATTTTCACTGAAAATTATATTATGTATAGTTCTCAGATCTCCAGAATACCCAGAGCTCCATGTCAGAAACAATCAGATCATAATGACACGGTTGAGATTGTTAACTTAACTGGTTGATTGTTGGGAAATGAAATCTTTAAAAAAATATTTCCTGAAGCTTTCTGCATATTTTTAATATATCATTAATATTTTAATAGTTTATTTCATTAAAAGAGAAGTGACATTTTCCTGTGCAATGTTGCTGTGCACAAATAAGTCTAAAGTGGTTATTTTATAAATGCAATCATTCTCTGGTACAGAGAAAAGGTACTGAAAGTAATGAATTGTGATGAAGTTAGAATTTAAACTAGAATCAACACAAAATACAGAACAGAAGCAAATGTAGGGAAAGCAAAATCTCCCAGGTTCCAGGTATCAGAGCCTAATTTAGATGTATTACTGTACACATGAAAACAATATATAATTTTTCCAAAACATTTAATTTTGAACTATTTTTCTACAAAGTTGCATAAATAGCAAGCTTAGTTTCCATATGTTTCTCATCATTTTCTCATAATAGCGATGTTTAAGTAAATATATAATTATAAAAAACAAGAAGTAATATTAGCACAATATTATTGACTAAATTATATGACCCATTCTAGCTTTACTCGGAGAAGGCAATGGCACCCACTCCAGTGCTCTTGCCTGGAGAATCCCAGGGACGGAGGAGCCTGGCGGGCTGCCGTCCATGGGGTCACACAGAGTCGGACACGACTGAGGCGACTTAGCAGCAGCAGCAGCAGCAGCAGCTGCTTTACTATTTTTCCTGCTAATATCTTCCTGTCCCAGGTGTCTCCTAAGGATTTCACATTGCATTTTGTTATGATTTCTCCCTAATCTTTTCCAGATCACAGCATTTCCTTAGTCTTTCCTTCTCTTCTGTGATCCTGAAGCTTAGCAGGAGCACCAAGTTATTTCTAAAGTGTCCTCAACTTGGATTTGTCTTATACTTTTCCATGATTGGGACAAGAAAGCTGTACATTTCCGTTGGCAATACCACAAAAGCTTGCATCGTGCTTATCTCAGTGTATCATAGCCTGGAGCTCATGATGTCAGCATGTGTGCCTTGGTACTGGAGGGCTATTGATGGCACGTTAGCTCTCTGTCCACTGGGTTACTCAGCTGAGAGGTTACCACCTTGGCTTTTGCATTTAATAAATGCCGTAATATCATATCATAAATAATATGTTTGATAACACGGACATCGATTTGCCCTCAGACCTCTGCCTGCATGAAGTGATCTGTCTTCTTCCTTCAGGTGCTCTTTGAGGATGTCTAGAGTCACAGGTTTATGGTCATCTTTCTTGTATTGCTTTAAAGCTTTCTAGCTCGAGAGTGTGTCATATCTTACATTTGCACTCTGACTACTCATGCAGCTACCAAATCTCACCTTAATGTATATAAATAAATTAAACAGTTTGAAATATGTACATGCATACTTAGTCAATATTTTGGAAATTTTATATTTAAAAAAATTTTAAAAACATACTGGATGGAAAATATAAGCAGATGAATTAATTTTCAGATAATGGTGGTATTAAATGCTACCTATTGTGATTTTAGTAATGCCACTTGTATTTAGAAAGATTTAATATTTTACACTGCTAAGAGGGGATATTAATAGCTATTTTGTGCATTTGTGTATGTGTAAGGACTAAATAAAATATTCAAATAAATTGTTCATGTAGTTATTTTTCAACAAAGCAAAACTCATTCAACTCACTTTTTTCTTTGATACAACGTATTTTTGAGTGTAAATGTATCTGCAGCTGTGTGCACTGGGCTTGGGCCAATGTGATGTGAAATGTTTCATTTCAATTTTTAAGTTTCTCAGCTCTTCTCTAAGCTTCAGATGTGTTTATCCTTTTCCGTTTCCATTATCCTCTCATTCTTCTAGCACCCATTCTTCTAGCTGGTATAATTTATTTTTTCCACTTTCAATTCAGAATCCAAAGTTTCATTTATTCTTATTATGTTTCCCAATATATATAGAATAAGCCTCCATTCTTTCTCCTCCCAAAACTCTCTGTCTTCTTTCTAATAGTAATTCTGTGTTAATATAGAAAGACATTTGGAAAACATACTTTGGCAACATCTAAAGCATGGTTCACATGGAAAATTTGTACATATAGATATCTTTAGTTTTTATAAATGATTGTTCTCAAGTAAAGGTCAGAGATTCAGAAGTATACAGACAAAGTTGCTATTACTTTTCACAATTTTTTTATAATGTAAAACACATTTAACTGTGCTTTGACATTTTCATGTAGTACAAATAATTTTACAGTTAATAGACATTCTATTTCTGCTACCTGCTTTTAAAATCTAGAAGCTTTATCCATTATACCTACTTTTATGATTCCTCTATTTTTCTAGGTACTTTTGCGCCAAGTTGAGAGCAGCTACTGTTAAGATGTCATATTTATCCAGAAATATTTATATTTGACATTTACTTCACTGAAAAGTTATGCAATAAGCCAAGAAATTTGCTCTGCTTTTCCACTCATTGATTTGCACTAACTAGACATCTTTGAGTGCTAGGTTTTAGCCCTTACTGCATAAAGGAGTCTTTAAAACTCAAAAATATCCCTTCTCATTTTATTGCACAATGTAAAACAGTAGCAAAAATAATTATTATAAATATATTTATATATTATTTTAATCAACAATTGAACAACAGCCTGCTGTGATAATTATTTTTGGTACATGAAGACTGATTGCATTTTCCTAATTAAACATTTTTTCTTAGTATCTTTTATATTTACATATTCACTGGCCATGACAAGTATTATTAGAATTTACTTTGTCATTTCTAAAACTTATATTTAAAGTAAAAATGTAATTTTTCTTTCTACAACAACCAGAAATAATATGTATGAGAAAATATAATACTGGACATATCAGATGATATAAACATTTGGGTCAGATTAAAGTCATTATAAATTCATGTTAAATTTTACATGATTCCTAATTCTAAGATGTGAAAAAATAAATAACGTGTGATTCTAGACATAATATACGATAATAATTTTAAATTTTTTTCCATCAGTTTAAAAAATATTTTTGAAAATATAATTTATGTGTTAAGAATTCAACCATGAAATGATGTCTCACCTAGTCCTACTACATAGAATGCAAACAAGAAGAAACCTAAGTTTGCCTGAGAAGGAAAGAAAAGAACTCCAAAATATATAGCTTACGGGCTGAGGCTTGACATACAAATAGGAGTTCACTGTGATAAAAGATGGTGGATTGAGAAAGGTGATTTTAACATAGAGCAGACACGAACTAACAGGCAAAGGAATATGTAACTACAGAAAATTTCTGACAACTCAGGTTTTCAGTTTGACTGAAAAATTGATCATTCTACAAAATAAGTGTTGTGATGGTAGGGAGATAGAGTAAGAGGCCGGATGGTCAAAATTCTTTCATATCAAATAAAGAATTTAAATATCATTATCTTACTTATAATGAAAAGAAGGACCGTTCTGCCTCTTGCATTTCTCTCTCTTGGGGATGCTTTTGATCATCACTGCCTCCCGTATAATGTCATGAAGTTTTGTCCATAGTTCTTCAGGCACTCTGCCTGTCAGATCTAATCCCTTCATTCTATTTGTCACTTCTACTGAATAACTATAAGGGATTTGATTTAAGTCATACCTGAATGGCCTAGTGGTTTTCCCTAGTTTCTTCAATTTAAATCTGAATTTGCCAATAAGGAGTTCATGATTTGAGACAGAGTCAGCTCCCACTCTTGTTTATGCTGACTGTATAGAGCTTCTCCATCTTCAACTGCAGAGAATATAAACAATCTATTTTGGTATTGACCATCTGGTGATGTCCATGTGTAGTATCATCTCTTGTGTTGTTGGAAGAGGGTGTTTACTATGACCAGTGTGTTCTCTTGGCAAAACTCTTAACTTTTGCCCTGCCTTCATTCTGTACTCCAAGGCCAAACTTGCCTGCTACTCCAGGTATCTCTTGACTTCCTACTTTCGCATTGCAGCCCCTTATGATGAAAAGAACATATTTTGTTGGCATTAGTTCTAGGAGATCTTGCAGGTTTTCATAGCATTGTTCAGCTGTGGCTTCTTTAGCACTGGTGATGTGGCATAGACTCGGATTACTGTGATGTTGAATGATTTGCCTTGGAAACAAACTAAGATCCTTCTCTCATTTTTGAGATTACAACCAAGTACTGCATTTTGGACTGTTTTGTTGACCAGGTTATATACCTGAAAACTGTACAAAAAAGCTCTTAATGACCCAGATAACCATCACGGTGTGGTCATTTACCTGGAGCCAGATATCTTGGAGTGTGAAATCAAGTGGGCCTTCAGAAGTATTACTATGAGCAAATCTATTGGAGAGGATGGAATTCCAGCTGAGCTATTTCAAATCCTAAATGATGTTGCTGTTAAAGTACTACACTCATTATGCAAGCAAATTTGGAAAAATCAGCAGTGGTCACAGGACTGAAAAATTTCCGTTTTCATTGCAAACCCGAAGAAAGGCAATGCCAAAGAATGTTCAAATTAACATACAATTGCATTCACTTCACATGCTAGGAAGTTTATGCTCAAAATTCTACAAGCTAGGCCTCAATAGTATGTGAACCAAGAATTTCCAGATGTACAAGATGGATTTAGAAAATCCAGAGGAACCAGAAATCAAATTGCCAACATACACTGGGTCATAGAAAAAGCAAGGCAATTCCAAGAAACATCTACTTCTGCTTCACTGATTACAGTAAAGCCTTTGATTTTGTGGATCACAGCAGACTGTGGGATATTCTTAAAGTGATGGGAATACCAGACCACATTACCTACATCCTGAGAAACCTTTATGCAGGGCAAGAAACAACAGTTAAATCTGCACATGAAGCAGCAGACTGGTTCAAAATTGGGAAAGGGATACATGAAGGCTGTATATTGTAGCCTGGCTTATTTAACCTATATGAAGAGTACATCATATGAAATGCCAGGCTGGATGACTCACAAGCTGGAATCAAGATTGTCAGGAGAAACATCAACAACCTCAGATGTGGAGATGATGCCACTTTTTGGCAGAAAGTGAAGAGGAACTAAATAGGTTCTCAATGAAGGTGAAAGAGAAAAGTGAAAAAGCTGGTTTAAAACTCAGCATTCAAAAAGCAAAAATTGTGACATCCTGTCCTATCATTTCTTGGCAAATAGGCAGGGGAAATTTGAAGCAATGTCAGACTTCATTTTCATGGACTCCAAAATCAACGTGGGTGTGATTGTAGCCATGAAATTAAAAACTCTTGCTCCTTGGAAGAGTAGCTATGAAAAACCTAGACAGTGTATTAAAAAGCAGAGACATTACTTTGCCAACAAATGTCCATGCAGTCACATCTATGGTTTTTTCAGTAGTCATGTGAGAGTTGGACCATAAAGAAAGCTGAGTGCTGAAGAACTGATGCTTTTGAACTGTGGTGTTGAAGAAGACTCTTCAGAGCCCCTTGGACTGAAAGGAGATCCAACCAGTTAATTCTAAAGGAAATAAGTCCTGAATATGTTCTTTAAAGACTAATGCTGAAGCTGAAACTCCAATAGTTTAGCCACCTGTTATGAAAACCCTAATTGGAAAAAAAAAATCTTGGCTCTGGGGAAGTTTGAGGGCAAGAGGAGAAGTGGGCTATGGAGGATGAGATGGTTGGATGGCATCACTGGCTCAACAGACATGAGTCTGAGCAAGCTCTGGTATGTAGTTAAGGAGAGGGAAGGCTGGCGTGCTGCAGTTCATGGGGTCGCAAAGAGTTAGACGTGACTTAGCTACTGAAAAACAACTTCATAGTTGGTCTTAGTTATGTTGAGGCAATTTCCATTCTTTCTATTTTACTTTTCTCATTTTTATTGTCGTATATGGATGTTGAACTTTGCCAAATGTTTTTGTCTGCATCTGATAATTATGTGGTTTTTATATTTCATTGTTTTAGTGTAGTGTATCACATTGGTTGATGTGCATGTCTTAAATCCATTCTTGTTTCTGAGATAAGTCTCACCTGATTTGGTGTAAATTTTTTTGATGTATTGTTGAATTTATTTGCTAGTATTTCACTGAGAAATTTGCACATCTGTGCATCAGAGATGTATGCCTGTTGTTTTTGCTGTTTAGTTGCTAAGTCATGTCCAACTCTTTGCGACCACATGGATGATAGCTTTCCATTATTGTGACCTCTTTGTCTGGTTTAGGTACAAGGGTGGTTATGTCGTCTTAAAACTAGTTTGGTAGTATTCTGGCTTCATTAAATTTTGGAGCAGTTTAAGAAGAATTGGTGTTAACTCTTCTTTGGTGTTACTCTTTCCTGGAGAATCCTATGGGTGGAGGCAGCTTTGAGGCTAGAGTCCATGCGATCTCAAAGAGGCAGACACGACTGAGTGACTTCACTTTCACTTTCCTTTCTAATGACCTCAAAGTCCATCTATTATGCCACAAATGTCGTGGTTTCCTTCTTTGTACGGCTATATGTTATTATTGTGTGTATCTATGGGTGTATACCCAGTTTACCTTTAAGCAATGTGGGAGCTGGAAAGCTGACACCACCACCGCCCCTCCAGCATCCAAAATTCCACAGAGACCTTTAAATTCAACCCGGCATATCTGCAGTTCTGCATTTGTGGATTCAGACAAGCTTAGATTATTGTGTTACTGAAGTATGTGTTCACTGAAAATAACTATGTGTAAGTGGACTCACATAGTCGAAACTGGTGTTGTTCAAGGGTCTCCTGTGCTTGCATGAGTTAACGTCTGCCCACATATTCTGTTCTGTTCATTAATGTATCTCTTTTTATCCAAATTTGATACCATTTTGATTACCACAGCTTTGTAACACAGTGTGAAGTCAGGAACTGTGATGCTTCTACCTTTGTTCTTCTTTCTTAAGATTGCTTTGACTCTTTGAGGTCTTTTACAGTTTCATAAAACTTTTAGGATTCCTTTTCCTATTTTTCTGTAAATTTTCATTGCTGTTTTAATAGGGATTATGTTGAATCTACAGATTGCTTTGGGTAACCTGAGCATTTTAACAATATTGATTTTTCCTGTCCACAAGCATGGAATATTCTTCCATTTGGGTCTTTAGTTTTGTTTATCAGTGTCTTAAAGTTTGCAATGTACAAATCCTTATTCTTTTTGGTTAAATTTACTCCTAGATGGAATCTTATTTTATGAAAATACAAATATAATTTCCTTAATTTATTTTCCTGATAGCTTGTAGTGTATAAACATGCAATATTTTCCACGTGGATTTTTCACCCTGCAACTTTACTAAATTTGTTGATTAGTTCTAACAGATTTTGATTCAATCTTTAGAGTTTTTATATATACTATAAAGTTATCTGAAAATGAAGAAAATTTTACTTTTTCCTTCTGTTTTGGATGCCTTTTATTTATTGATTGATTTTTCATGCCCACTGCTCCAGCTAGGACTTTCAGTACTATGTTAAATACAAATGGTGGGAGGTAGCATTCTTTCCTTAGAGAAAATGCTTTCAGATTTTACCACTTATATATTATCTGTG
This sequence comes from Nanger dama, assembly GCA_917880005.1. Classification (NCBI taxonomy): domain Eukaryota; kingdom Metazoa; phylum Chordata; class Mammalia; order Artiodactyla; family Bovidae; genus Nanger; species Nanger dama. The sequence goes on along the minus strand of CAKJTW010000035.1, from coordinate 2,686,045 downwards.
GACTTTCCACATAAGGATTTTTTATATTGAGGTATGTCCCCTCTATAGTAATGATATAATGTAGTTGATTAAAAATGTGTTTGGTTTCAGAGGTAAGAAAAGTGACTGTTATACATATACTTGTTGTTGTTGATCAGTCTCTCAGTTGTGTCCAACTTTTTGAGACCACGTGGACTGCAGCACACCAGGCTTCCCTGTCCTTCAGCATCTCCCAGGGCTTGTTCAAACTCCTGTCCATTGTGTTGGTGATGCCATATAGCCATCTCATTGTCTGTTGTCCCCTTCTCGATCTTTCCCAGCATCAGGGTCTCTTCTAATGAGTCAGTTCTGATCATCAGGTGGCCAACATATTGGAGCTTCAACTTCAGGATCAGTCTTTCCAGTGAATATTCAGGACTGATCTCCTTTAGGATGGACTGATTGGATCTCCTTGCAGTACAAGGGACTCTCAAGAGTCTTATCCAACACCAAGTTCAAAAGCATCAGTTCTTTCATGCTCAGCTTTCTTTATAGTCCAGCTCTCACATCCATACATGAGTACTGGAAAAATCATAGCTTTAACTAGACAGAACTTTTTCGGCAAAGTGATGTCTCTGCTTTTAAATATAAATATATACTTTTAGATTTGCCAAAGCTTTTCTTCCAAGGAGCAAGTGCATTTTAATTTCATGACTGCAGTCACCATCTGTAGTGATTGTGGAGTCCACAAAAATAAAGTCTGTCACTGTTTCCGTTGTTTTCCCCTCTATTTGCCATGAAGTGATGGGACCAAATGTCATGATCTTCATTTTTGAATGTTGAGCTTTAAGTCAGTTTTTCACTCTCCTCTTTCACCTTCATCAAGAGGCTCTTCAGATGGCAGTGGTAAAAACTTTCCCCAAGAAAAAAAAAATGCAAAAAGCCAAAACAGTTGTCTGAGGAGGCCTTGCAAATAGCTAAGAAAAGAAAAGTGAAAGGCAAATGAGAAAAGGAAAGATATACCCATCTGAAAACAGAGTTCCAAAGAATAGCAAAGAGAGATAGGAAAGCCTTCCTCAGTGATCAGTGCAAAGAAATAGAGGAAAACAATAGTAGATGTAATATGGCCACATATACTTGAATGTATTTAGTATATGGCTGTATATACTTGTAGCTATTCTTTTTCAAATTCTTTTCTCAGTTAGATTGTTACAGAATATTGAGTAGTAATCCTTAGGTTATAGAGTTTTTGTTTTGTTTTTTTTTAAAATCATGAATGAAAGTTGGAAATTTTCAAAAGATTTTCCAACATCTATTGAGATAATAACCATATTACTTTTAGAATGTGTGTGTCTGTTTGGCTGCATCTGGTCTCAGTTAGAGCCGTGAGATCCTCACTGCACCACGTGGGTTCTTTCCCTGCTGCATGGGCTTAGTCCACCCCATGGCATGTGGGATCTTAGTTCCCGGGCTGGAGAGCAAACCTGAGGCCCCTGCATTGCAGGACAGCTTCTTGACAACTGAACCATCTGGGAAGTCCCAAACAAATTACTTTTACCCTCCATTTTATTAGTGGAGGGTGTATTTGCCTCCATCACATTGATGCATATATAAAGCCACACTTGCGCCCCTGGATAAATCCCATTAGAGCACAGTGTATGATTTTTTTAATGTACTGCTGAATTTGGTTTGCTAATATTTTGATATCTGTATTTTTGTTCATTAAGGATATTCACCTGTAATGTTCTTTTATTATAGCACTCTTGTTTGGTTTTGGTATCTGGACAATGTTGACCTTGTAAAACGAGGTTGAAATTATTTCCTCCCCATCTATTTTTGTAAAAGTTTCAGAAAAATCAGTGTCAAGTCTTCTTTAAATGTTTGGCAGCTGTGCACTTTGCTAATTCTATCACTTTACGAAGTGGTGTCCTTGTTAATGTTTCCACCTTTATTTAAAAGGCAGAAATATTAATACGATATCCACCTTTATTTCCAGTGGGCCTACTCAATACATCACTCAAAGTAGCATGGTTTCCAACTTTCCTCTGCAATTACAAGATTTCTCTCCTCACAGAAAGGAAAATATACACACACAGAAAATTTATAAGGTTGTCCAATGAGGTCCATTACACTTATTGAAATGTGTGTTCTGCCCAAAATGATTTCTTCTAGAAATGTGATACTTTCAGATTTATCCCCAGAGCTGCCAAAAATTTCTTTTTTTCTTATTTATCAAAGCTTTTTATTGCATTAGATGTCACTTTGCTATATAGTACCAAATCTTTGAAGTCTACACTTTTCCAAACCAACATGTTTATTTATCAAAATCTCTAGAAAGCATGAAGAGGTTAATTGTAGCTCAAGATTTTATGGGGGCATCAAAAGTGTTAACATGCAGAAGACACCACAGTTTGGATATAGCTACCTTATGGAGAGCTGGTGTGTTAGTAAGAACACTGACTCAGCAGTAAAGAACTTTACTCTTTTCCCGTCAATATTGGCCAGGCCCTGTGTATTCTAAATGAAATCACATAGCAAAACTGAAGCTCAATTTCCTTTTGTATAAAATGAGCACACCAGATATATATGAAGGGACATTATCATGGCATTTGAGTAGACAGAAGCCTTAAGAACCAAAGATATTATTTTAAAAGTGTAAAGAACTAAGCTTCTCCCAGTTATTGAATATATAAATGACATGATTTGTTTTCATATGGTATTCTTCTTTAATCCTGGAGTATTAATTTTGATCTTTCAATAGAATATTTTCAGAAAATAAAAGGTCAAGGTGTGCTTTGTAATCCTTAAAATGTAAAAATAATATGTATTCATAAGAATGAAAGTGAAAGTGAAGTCGCTCAGTCATGTCCGATGACTCTTTGCAACCCCATGGACTGTAGCCCACCAGGCTCCTCTGTCCATGGAATTCTCCAGACAAGAATACTGGAGTGGGTTGCCATTTCCTTCTCCAATTCATAAGAATGGACCAAAAATAAAAGCAGATACATCTTAGCTCCAAGTAAAGTTGAGTAAGCATATCACAAAAGAACATCTCTAACAACACTAAAGACTCTGTCATATCTTCCAATCATCTATCTCTTCGGCAAAATACTCTTTATTTTAATTTGCATTGTTACTGCTTTTATTCTTTTCTAATGATTTTGCCACAGAAGTTTGCTTTTAAAGAAGTTTACCTATTTCTCTCCTTTTTATTTTTGGTAAAACACATTTTACAAAGCATGTGTCATTTTAACCATTTTTTGCTATTTTATTTTCTCGATTTTTAAAGTTATGTATAATATTATATTTCAGGAGGACACCACACATTCTTTAAGCATTTTTCTGGTTATGAAACATGGATTGTTTCCAGTTTGTGTCTGTTATAATAATGCTTTTATGTACGTTATTGAAATTTTGTCTTAATTGCATTTCTATGCAATTTTTAGTACGTACTTGGAAATAGAATTGGGCTTCCCTGGTGGTAGAGAACATGTCTGCAGGGGAGGAGACCTGGGTTTAATCCCTGGGTTGGGAAGATCCCCAGAGAAGAAAACGGCTACCCATTTTCTTGCCTGGATTGTTATTCTTGCCAGAGGAGCCTGGTGGGCTACAGTCCATGGGGTCCCAAAGACTAGGAAATGATTGAGAAACTAACACTTTCACTGAGGAATAGAATTGCTAAGTTTGGGAAATACATGTTTCTAAGTATAATAAAGAAGCTCTGTTTAACACGTGATTAAACAAATATATAGTATATATAGCAATATATGAGAATTCCTGGTGTTTTACATTCGATCCAACACTTCTTAATTCCTAACTCCATTCCTTCCTTTGTTTCTCTCTTATAGTCATTAAGGATGGTAAGTAGTTTGGTATTATATTGAGGCTTTCAATTTGCATTTTCTTAATGTAATGATCTTAATGAGAATAATGATGATTATCCCATTAGTATATCTTATGGTTCTACATGTCTGTTTAAGAGTTTCATTTTTTATTCTATTTGGGTATTATTGATTTTAGATATTTTCAAAAATATTATTCAGGCACCGGACACTTCTGTTCGTTTCGTGCAAATATTCGCCCATTATGTGACTTTGTTCAGTTCAGTTCAGTTGCTCAGTCATGTCCGACTCTTTGCGACCCCGTGAATCGCAGCACGCCAGGCCTCCCTGTCCATCACCAACTCCTGGAGTTCACTCAGACTCACGTCCATCGAGTCCGTGATGCCATCCAGCCATCTCATCCTCGGTCGTCCCCTTCTCCTCCTGCCCCCAATCCCTCCCAGCATCAGACTCTTTTCCAATGAGTCAGCTCTTCGCATGAGGTGGCCAAAGTACTGGAGTTTCAGCTTTAGCATCATTCCTTCCAAAGAAATCCCAGGGCTGATCTCCTGCAGAATGGACTGGTTGGATCTCCTTGCAGTCCAAGGGACTCTCAAGAGTCTTCTCCAACACCACAGTTCAAAAGCATCAATTCTTTGGTGCTCAGCCTTCTTGCAGTCCAACTCTCACATCCATACATGACCACTGGAAAAACCATAGCCTTGACTAGACAGACCTTAGTCAGCAAAGTAATGTCTCTGCTTTTGAATATGCTGTCTAGGTTGGTGAAAACTTTTCTTCCAAGGAGTAAGCGTCTTTTAATTTCATGGCTGCAGTCACCATCTGCAGTGATTTTGGAGCCCAAAAAATAAAGTTAGCCACTGTTTCCACTGTTTCCCCATCTATTTCCCATGAAGTGATGGGACTGGATGCCATGACCTTTGTTTTCTGAATGTTGAGCTTTAAGCCAACTTTTTTACTTTCCTCTTTCACTTTCATCAAGAGGCTTTTTAGTACTTCTTCACTTTCTTCCATAAGGGTGATGTCATCTGCATCTCTGAGGTTATTGATATTTCTCCCGGCAATCTTGATTCCAGCTTGTGTTTCTTCCAGTCCAGCGTTTCTCATGATGTACTCTGCATAGAAGTTAAATAAGCAGGGTGACAATATACAGCCTTCATGTACTCCTTTTCCTATTTGGAACCAGTCTGTTGTTCCATGTCCAGTTCTAACTGTTGCTTCCTGACCTGCATACAGATTTCTCAAGAGGCAGGTCAGGTGGTCTGGTATTCCCATCTCTTGAAGAATTTTCCTCAATTCATTGTGATCCACACAGTCAAAGGCTTTGGCATAGTCAATAAAGCAGAAATAGACGTTTTTCTGGAACTCTCTTGCTTTTTTGATGATCTGATGGATGTTGGCAGTTTGATCTCTGGTTCCTCTGCCTTTTTGAAAACCAGCTTGCACATCAGGAAGTTCACGATTCCCGTATTGCTGAAGCCTGGCTTGGAGAATTTTGAGCATTACTTTACTAGCATGTGAGATGAGTGCAATTGTGCAGTAGTCTGAGCATTCTTTGGCATTGCCCTTCTGGAGTTTAGTTGATTTACAATGTTGTGTTAGTTTCTGCTTTATAGAGAAAGACAAATATCATATAAATAACTCATTATATACTCTTTTAATTATATTATTTGATGAACTGGAGTTCTACCTTTTATGTACTCTATTTGACTATATTTTTTTCTTTATGGATAATGTCTATGAATAAATATATGAAAAAGGAGTCTTAGAAAACAATACTGTTTTGCATTTTAAGGTATATCTATTTTTTTCAAGAGTTCTTTTTTACTTATTTACATTCCCACTAATATAGTAATCACGTATATGCAATCCCTGCTTTTTCAACTTTCTCATGATTATTGGGCTTTCATTTGCTAGATTGTTTGTTTTTGCCCATTTCAAAGTTAAGGTTATTATACCTCAATTTGCATTTCACAAACTATTAATAATTTTGAAAAATGTTCAGATTATTATTCACCTTTATCAACTCTTCTAAACTGCATGTTTCTATTCTTCTCATTACATTATATTACCTTTTCTTCTTTGGGAATTCAATTTATATTAGAGATATGAATCTTTTGTTTGGCATAAAATTGTACATGCTATTGTAATAAATTGCTGACCAAAAATGGCCCTGATTCCTCACCACTTTCTTTATTCACATGCATTGCAATCTAACTTGAAGTTTCTCCAATAACAAAAGCAGTATATTTTCTTTTTATTTTTTTAATTTGGGTTCACTGCATAACTTACTCTGGTATACAGAGCAAAATAGAAAAGACGATGTGTCAGTTTTGACCCTGAGCCTCAAGAAGCTCCACACACTGAAGGTTATTTTTCTAGAAACCTCCTGCCAGTTTGATGTGAAGATGCCTAGGCTACCCTAATGGGTGAGACAAGTGGTCCAGGTATCCTCGTCACTTCAGCCAACAGTCACCCTATGTCTTGACAGGTGAAAGGGACAGCCTATCAATGATGTTACTATGAACGTGCAAGTCTAACCTGGCTCAGATCAGCAGAACTATGAGAGAACCTCAAAATCTTGAGTAATAATAAGTGCTTTCATTGTTATGCTACACTACAGTTTGAACTTGTTGGCTATACACATATGGATAACTGATAGTTTTCACTGTTTTAATTTTTATCACATTTTTATGACTTGATATTTAAATTTTGGCTTAGAAAATTTGCTGCTCCATGAATTGTAAAATCATTTTCCTATAGTTTATTCTAAACTCTTCGAAATATAGTTTTGATACATCTGAAATTGATTTTATATATACTTTCTTCCAAGTAGAAATGCAATTCAGTATTACTGCTTAATGATTTCTCTACAACTGTCGTGTGTGATTTAATCAGGTACTGGCACCATTCTTTTATTTATTTATTTTTTTCTATTTTGTAAGGTAGTACAGAGACCATGTATTATAGTAGTTCAAAAAAATTCAAGCATATATGACTTTTAAATCTAGAATTAGTTTTTACAGAATAAAAATTGTGCTTTGCCAGAAATTGTATCACATTTCCATAGAAGCTGTTAGAACAGAATTAAAAGGTAATGCTGCAACTATGCTAATTTTGCAGTTCACTTATTTTACAGCAATAAGTTCTTTCAGCAAAGATTGATTGATATTTGTTCATTATGTTCTAAATGTCTAGAGCAAAAGTTACACAGTTAAACCAAGATGTTGACATTCATAAACTTTAAAATCAAATACACATGTAGAAATAGACGTAGAATAGGCCCTTGATGGAGTGATAGAGAAAATGTATTTGAAAGAAAAATAAGTTATCCCTCCATTAATGTGTTTATATATTACCTTCAGGTTTGATCCCTGGGTTGGGAAGATCCCTGGAGAAGGAAATGGCAACCCACTCCAGTACTGTTGCCTGGAGAATCCCATGGAGGGAGGAGCCTGGTAGGCTACAGTCCATGGGGTTGCAAAGAGTTGGACATGACCGAGCGACTTCACTTCATTTCTCCTATGAGAACTCCAAAATTACAACTCACGGCTAAACAACCATCAATAGGAGAATGTTGAATCCCACCAAAAAAAAAGATATCCCATGTCAAAGGACAAAGGAGAAGCCCCAGCATGATGGTAGGAGGAGTGAAGTCATATTTAGAATCAAACTCCACACCCACCAGAGACACTCAGAGGGCTCACACAAAGCTTGCACACCCAGGACCCAGAGCCCCACAGAGGCGGAGCCAGAGCTGTGCGTGAGTGTCTCCTGAGGAGGTGCGGGTCAGCCATGGGCTGCCGCAGGGGCAGGGGCTCTGGGTTCTGCAGACCCGGGTCTGGCATAAGCCCAGAGGTCACCATTAACCCACCATAGAGCTGCCAAAACTTACACAGGACTGGGAAACAGACTCTTGGAAGGCACAGACAGAACCTTGTGTGCACCAGGACCCAGGAGAAAGGAGCAGTGACCCCACAGGAGACTGACCCAGACTTGCCAGTGTTCTGGATTCTCCAGTGAAAACGTGGATCAGCGGTGGCCTGGTGCAGGGCTGGGGGCAGTGAGTACGGCGATGTGTGCATGGGAGCTTTTGAAGGAGGCCACCATTATCCTCATCACCTTCACCATAGTTTGGCATATGGTCAAAAAACAGGGAGAAAAAACAGCACACACACCCCCATCCACCCACACAAGCATCAACAGAAAATTGGATTAAAGATTTACTGAGCATGGCATGTTTTTCTGGACCTCTCTCGATTTATCCATGATCTAATGGATGTTGTCAATTTGATCTATAGTTGCTTTGCCTTTACTGAATCCAGCTTGAACACCTGGAATTTCACATTCCAAGATGTCTGGCTCAAGGTGACTGATCACACCTTTGTGACTATCTGGCTTGTGAAGCGCTTTTTGTATAGTTCTTTGTATTCTTGCCACCTCTTCTTAATATCTTTTGCTTCTGTCAGGTCCATTCCATTTCTGTCCTTTATCGAGCCCATCTTTGCATGAAATGTTCCCTTGGTATCTCTAATTTTCTTGATGAGATCTCTAGTCTTCCCCATTCCATTGTTTTCCTCTATTTCTTTGCACTGATCACTGAGGAAGTCTTTCTTATCTCTCCTTGCTATTTTTTGGAAATCTGTATTCAAATGGGTATATTTTTCTTTTTCTCCTTTGCCTTTAGCTTCTCTTTCTTTTTCAGCTATTTGTAAGGCCTCTTCAGACAACCATTTTCCTTTTTGTATTTCATTCCCTTTCATGCAAAGATGGGCACAATAAAGGACAGAAATGGTATGGACCTAACAGAAGCAGAAGATATTAAGAGAAGGTGGCAAGAATACACAAAAGAACTGTACAAAAAAGTCTTCTGACTCAGATACCCACACCAGTGTGTTCACTAGGCGGTTCACTCACCTAGAGCCAGACATCCTGGAATGTCAAGTCAAGTGGGTTTTAGGAAACATCACTACGTACCAAGCTAGTGTAGGTGATGGAATTCCAGTTGAGCTATTTCAAATACCAAAATATGATGCTGTGAAAATACTGCACTCAATATACCAGCAAATTTGAAAAAATTCAACAGTGGCCACAGGACTGGAAAAGGTCAGTTTTCATTCAAATCCCTAAGAAAGGCAATGCCAAAGAATGTTCAAATTACTGAACAATTGCACTCATCTCACAGGCTAGCAAAGTAATGCTCAAAATTCTCCAAGTCAGGCTTCAGCAATATCTGAGCCATGAACTTCCAGATGTTCAAGCTGGATTTAGAAAAGTCAGAGGAACCAGAGATCAAATTGCCAAAATTTGGTGGATCATCGAAAAAGAGAGTTCCAGAAAAACATCTATTTCTGCTTTATTGACTATGCCAAAGCCTTTGAACATGTGGATCACAACAAACTGTGGAAAATTCTTCAGGAGATAGGAATACCAGACCACCCAACCAGCCTCTTGAGAAACCTGTATGCAAGTCAGGAAACAACAGTTAGAATTGGACATGGAACAACAGACTGATTTCCAAATAGGAAAAGGAATACGTCAAGGCTGTGCATTGTCACCCTGCTTATTTAGCTTATAGGCCGACTTACAGGCAGAGGACATCAAGAGAAATGCTAGGCTGGATGAAGCACAAACTGGAATCAGGATCACTGGGACAAATATTAATAACCACAGATATGAAGATAACACCATCCTTATGGCAGAAAGAGAAGAAGAACTAAAGAACCTCTTGATGAAACTGAAAGAGGAGAGTGAAAAAGTTGGTTTAAAACTCAATATTCAGAAAACTAAGATCATGGCACGTGGTCCCACTTCATGGCCAATATATGGGGAAACAGCGACATATTTAAAAATTTTTGACTCCAAAATCACTGCAGATGGTGACTGCAGCCATGAAATTAAAAGACCTTTGCTCCTTGGCAGAAAAGTTATGAGCAACCTAAATGGCATATTAAAAAGCAGAGACATTACTTTGCCAACCAAAATCCATCTAGTCAAAGCTATGGTTTTTCGAGTAGTCATATATGGATATGAGAGCAGGACTACAAAGAAAGCTGAGAGCCAAAGAATTGATGCTTTTCAACTGTGGTGTTGAAGAAGACTCTTGAGAGTCCCTTGGACTGCAAGGAGATCCAACCAGTCCATTCTAAAGGAAATCACTCCTCAGTATTCACTGGAAGGACTGATGCTGAAGCTAAAACTCCAGTACTTTGGCCACCTGATGCAAAGAACTGACTCATTTGAAAAGACCCTGATGCTGGGAAAGATTGAAGGCAGGAGGAGAAGGGGATGACAGAGGATGAGATGGCTGAATGACATCGCCTACACAATGGACTTGAGTTTGAGGAAGCTCCAGGGGTTGGTGATGGACAGAGAGGCCTGCTGTCCTGCAGTTCATGGGATCGCAGAGTCAGACACAACTGAGCAACTGAACTGAACTGAAAGCCAGAGTAAAAGGAAGATACAATTGTGCCTTAAATTAATTCTACCTTTAAACGTCATAGGATGACCCAGCTAGATCAGTGGATGTGAGGCTCGATTCAGGATAGAGTTCTTCATATATTGTCCTAAAGCCTAGATTTTTGCTCAGGAATTTACAGATCTTCCATAAGGGTAGCCAAACCAGATCCCATTAGGGAAGTAAAAATGACTTAAAATAGCAGGAAGCCCAAATACCAACACCGAAAACCAAGGAGTTTCAGTTTTTAAATTTTGATTTATCCATTTATTCAACATACATTTATTAAATGTGTATTATGTATCAGAAATTATGAAAACTGGTATACATTCTGGTGAGCACATATAAATAGTAAAAACACTTACAAACACAGAGAAACATCATGTACACAGAAAGAGTTCAAACAATTGAGAAAACAAGAGAAGTGAATATCTATAATGATCACATTCCAGAAAGAAAAAGAGGAAGTTCAAAGGCCAGGATGCAAAATATGCTTGGGATGTTAAAGAAATGCAAACAGTCTCATGTAGCTGGAGAAGAGAAAGGCAGCATAATTTAATAGATAACAAGGTAAGAGTAGTAGAAAAAATCAAATTCTGCAGGCTGCCTAATCCTTTATACTGATGTTGCCTTTTAGTGTATTAACATGTGAATTCATTTAAGTAGCCAGAGCTCAGGAGTTATATTATCTAATTTAAGTATTGAGAAGATCACCTTGGCTGGCAGAGGAGAAGAGTCTACAAGGCTGAGAATGAGAGCAAAAGAACAATCAAGAGATGATTAGAATAATTACATTAAATGACGGTGTCTCAGAATGCAGCGGTAGACAGTGCACTTTAAAGATAAGTTTGGCAGAATTTGCCATGTCTTTTGTGTTGGTATGCAAGGAAGAAAGTAGAGAACGATGCTTATTCTTTTAAAGCTGAATAAGAGATTCTATTGATTCGTCACAGGGATGAAGATATGAGTAGGTTTGGGTGGAGAGGAGAAATTGATTTTGGAGATGTTAAGTTTAAAAATTAGACATAGGGAGTTGTACAGATTTGTCAGGATTTCAGCATAAATGTCTGGCTAGAGGCACGTGTTTAGGATTGTTAGCACACTGTTGGCATATCAAGCCGTAATCGTGGGTAATAAGAAATGCTGACGCTGGGGCAGCAGTTGTGACTGAGTGCCGTGGCAATCCAACCTGAGTACACCAGAGAGACAGGAAATATAGCCGAGAAAGATCAGCCATTGGTGGCGTTTTGCAAGCTAAGGAAGTGAAGTATTTATTTCATGAAGTAGAACATGATTAATTGTCACGTGGTTCTGATAGGTCAGTAAGGTGGTCAGTGGGCTTGGACACTTGGAAGTCACCTGTGACTCTGGTAAGGACATACTTTCTAAATACCTAACTGCAGTGGTTTCAAGAATGACTGAAAAGGGGATATAATAAGAAAGGAGAGGAACAAAAGAATCATAGGGGCCAGATGGGGACCAAATGAAATAAGGAACTATGCAGAAATCTTGGGAAGTATGTGGTTAAAGTTCTTCTCTAGTGTTGTTAAGCTACTTATTTAAAGGTGCAGAATAGGTCAAGAGTTGAACTGAACAAAGTTTGGTATATTTGCATTTACAAGACAGAAGGAGTGAAGGATAAGGAAGGGTAAGAGGTCAACCAGGGAATGATTATGATCGTGGACAATGTGTCAGAGCCTACATAAAGAGGGAAATGAAGACGTATGTTGGGTGTGTACTTGTGGTTGAAGGGGGAGTTAGAACGCCATTTTCAGCAACATGAATGGACCTAGAGATTAGGTTACAAAGTGAAGTAAGCCAGACAGATTAAGACGACATCATATGATATCTCGTGTGCGTATGTGTGTGTGTGTGTGTGTGTGTGTGTGTGCGCCTAGTCATGTCCAAGTTTTTGTGACCCCATGGCCTGTAGCCCTCCAGGCTTCTCTGCTCATGAAATTTTCCAGACAAGAACACTGGAGTGGGTTGCTGTTCCCTAGTCCAGAGGATCTTCTTGACCCAGGGCCCAGGGATCAAGCCCACCTCTTTCATCTCCTGCATTGGTAGGCAGATTCTTTACCACTGCACCACATGGGGAGCCAAATGTGGAACCTGTATGTGTGTGTATATATATATATGTGTGTGTGTGTGTGTGTGTGTGTGTGACACACACAAATGAACTTATATACACAGCAGAGGTAGACCCAGAGTCATAGAAAACAAACTTATGGTTACCAAAGGTAAACAATGCTGGGAGGAACTAAGTGGGAAATTGAGATGCACACTCATATGTCACCATATATAAAGCATAGCCAGCAAGGGCTTGCTACACAGCACAGAGAACTGTTATCAATATTTTTCAATGACCTATAAGCAAAAGAATCTGAGAAAGAATATATATACATCCAAATCACTTTGCTGTACACCTAGAAATAGCACTATATTGTAAATCAACTATACTTCAACGAAAAGAAATGAAAGAAAAAGAAAAAGAAAAACCAGTGTGCAGTAAACTAAAGAAATAAAGAGGGTGTGGCCAGAGGTGGTAGCAGACTGATGAGAATTAGAAAATTAGAATGTTAGGTTAACGGAGCAGCTAGAAGGCAAAGAGATGATGGAATGAGGCAGGATGTCTGCAATTTCAAATTTATTGACATGGGCAAAGCTGGTTGAAGCGGATGGCCAAAGTGGGCTGGGGACAAGAACTCTGGAGAAGAATTTGAAGTCAGGCTATTGCAAACCTAGGTTAATCTACAATGAACTAGATGTCGAAGTTCAGGAAATGCATGGAGACGTTCTCTGGCTCTGTAGATGACTGTAATAAGGAGGGATAGTTCGTAACAGACCCAAAGCATTAAAACGCACTATTGGTATACACACTCGGAAAAGCAGTAAAATAACAAATTTTGAAAGATAGTATTCATGTTCCGGGGACCTTGAAATGGTAATGAGTAACTACCTTGAAGGCAATACATTTGTATTCCAGTAGATGAAAAATAAAAACAGACTTAAGATTATATACCATACATATATTTTCAAGTTAAGAAAAATATCTCAATAAGAATTTAAGAATATGGAGGAAAAGTGTAAGTCAATGAAAGACAAAGTTATGGCTAGAATCTTGAAACAGATTTGCTGTGTAGGACTCAATCACAGGTCTTCATAACTAAATGCCTTTTAAGATTCTTAGCAAGATTCTAAGATTCTTCTGTTGTTTGACCAGAAAGTTCTTCAAAGTGCTCAGATACAGTTTCTGAGTTCTGTATAAGTTTTTGTTAAATACATAATCAGTGTAATTTATTAATGAATTTCTACAAAGTCTAATAATGGAAAAACAATAAACAGCAAATGTATACATACATGCTGCTGCTGCTGCTGCTGCTGCTGCTGCTGCTACTAAGTCGCTTCAGTCGTGTCCGAGTCTGTGCAGCCCCATAGATGGCAGCCCACTGGGCTCCCCCATCCCTGGGATTCTCCAGGCAAGAACACTGGAATGGGTTGCTGTTTCCTTCTCCAATGCATGAAAGTGAAAAGTGAAAGTGAAGTCGCTCAGTCGTGTCCGACTCTCAGCAACCCCATGGACTGCAGCCCACCAGGCTCCTCCGCCCATGGGATTTTCCAGGCAAGAGCACTGGGGTGGGGCCACTGCCTTCCCTGGATACATACATATGTCATTACAGTTTCTGCTTAATATTTTCTGGCTGGTTGTTGGCACTCGGTAACTTCTTCACAATATATTTAATGGTGTCTATTCCTCACTGAACGTCATGTTTAATGGACATTATATTTAATGTTTAGTGGTGTTCATTCCTTTTTATTTATAAAAACCCCTGCACTTAAAGTATTTTTGAACAGCCATAGAATTCATAGTGTATACTGGATAGCTTTATGGAAATATTAGAAGTAGGAATTTGTTATGAATAGTTAGTATGTCGTGAGTTCCAAAAAAAAAAAGTTCTAAAATATAAACCAAAAATAAATTAGATTTTTGTTTGACCTGAGATGAGACCAAAAAAAAAAAAAAATCAAAGTTTAAATAGAAAGCTTGTAAGCTATTTTAAGTTATGTAAAAGCAGTAAAAACACACACTCCTCGTATGCTGTTTATATGTCCTTACCATAACAGCGTGAGTACAGACTTCCATTTTCTTTTCTGATAATTCAGTGCTATTGAAATGTGTCTCAGTTTTGTGTTAAGCAAACTAAAAATGATTGGAAGGTAGATGAATTGATTGGGGACAATTTCTTCTGCCATAGTCTTTAAATCACTGGGGAACCCAAAATACCTGAAGTGTCCTACTGTTATCAAAATGAAATCAGTATGTGTGACTGTAAAAATAATCTAAGGAACAGATGAAGCCTCTTACTCTAATATACATGCTCAAGGGAGCTATCCCTGAAAACTAAAGTTTTCTGCTTAAAAGCAAATACACTGTGGGAAATGGAACTCTTAATCTCTTGTTTCATATTTTGGAAGAGGCCCAGGGCTGCAATAGATAAATTGTAAAAGTTCTCATTTTATATTTGCTCCTTCATGTTGGGGACACCCTGAAGGAGTGAAGGTTACACATATGCTTTTACATTCTACTGTAAAGTTTTTCAAATTTCTAATGATAATAATTATAATAAACTGCAACTGAGTTTTTCTAACTCAAATACAGTATCATCCCTTAGCTGTTGAACAGTAGATATTTGATATGATTTTATGATGATACCTTATAATACAATAATTAACAGCAATGGTAAGACAAAGGTTTATTAAGGATCCAGCAAACACTAGGCACTGATTTGTAAATGACTTAATGTAGATTATATTATGGTATATTTCATAATAATCTCTTGAGATAGGTACTGTTTGGGGCTATATTTTACTAATTTGGATACTGAAATTTACACTTGGAAAAATTAGGTAAGTGGCTCTCTATCATAGAGGCTCAGAAGATAATCAGCATGCAATGCTGGGTTTAATCCCTGAGTGGGGAAGAACCCCTGGAGGAGGCATGAACACCCACTCCAGTATTCTTGCCTGGAGAATCCCCACGGACAGAGGAGCCTGATGGGCTACTGCCCATGAGTTCACAAAGAGTCAGACATGACTGAGGAATTAAGCATGCATCATATAATTAATAATTTCTGAACATTACAGCTAATACGTTATGGTAATAGTTGAGCTGTTCAGTCGCCGAGACATATCTGTTTCTTTGCAACCCTGCCGCATACCAGGCTACTCCATCCTCCACTGTCTCCCAGAGTTTGCTCTAATTCATATTCACAGAGTCGGAGGTGCTATCTAACCATCTCATCCTCTGCCCCTTCTTCTCCTTTTGCCTTCAGTCTTTCTCATCATCCGGATCTTTTCCAGTCAGCTAGCTATTCACATCAAGTGGCCAAAGTATCGGAGCTTCAGCGTCAGTATCGATCCTTATAATAAACAGTCAAGGTTGATTTCCTTTAAAATTGTCTTGGTGGACCTCCTTGCATTCCAAGGAACTCTCAAGAGTCTTCCAGCAGCACAATTAAAAAACATTAGTTTTCAGCGCTCAGTCTTCTTCATGGCCCAGCTGTCACATCAAGACATGACACAGCAGAACATGACTGCTGGAAAAAAGACACGACACGGCAGAACGTGACTGTTGGAAAGCCCTAGCTTTGGCTGCACGGACCTCTGTCAGAAACGTGGTGTCTCCGTTTTTTAATATGCTGTCTAGGTTTATCATACTGTTCCTTTCAAGGAGCAAGGCTCTTAATTTCATGGCTGCAGTCACCATTCTCAGTGATATTAGCGTGCGTGTTAAGTCGCTTCAGTTGTGTGTGACTCTTTGAAACTCCATGGACTGTAGCCCTCCAGGCTCTTCTGGGCTTCTCCAGGCAAGAATCCTGGAGTGGGTTGCCACGTCTTCCTCCAGGAGATCTTTCTGACCCGGGGGTCACACCCATGGCTCACGTCTCCTGCACTGGCAGGCAGGCTTTTTACCACCAGTAGCACCTGGGAAGCGACAGTGATTCTGGAGCCCAAGAAAATAAAATCTGTCACTGTTTTCACTTTTTCCTCTCTTATTTGCCTTGAAGTGATGGAATCGAATATCAGGATCATAGTTAATTTAGTGTTCGGTTTCAAGCTAGCTCTTTCACTCTCCTCCTTCACCCTCTTCAAGAGGCTCTTTAGTTCCTCTTTGCTGTCATTAAAGTGGTATCATATGCATATCTGAAATGGTTGAGATTTCTCCCAGCAATCTTGATTCTTGCATGCGATTCATCCAGCCTGGCATTCCACATGATGTGCTATCCATATAAGTTAAATAAACAGGGTGATAAAACACAGGCTTGATGTAGTCCTTTCCCATTTTGAACCAGTTAGTTCCATGTCTGCTTGTAACTGTTATTTCTTGACCTGCATATAGGTTTCCCAGGAGACAGATTAGGTGGTATGGTATGCCTATCGCTTTAAGAATTGTCCACAGTTTGTTGTGATCCATAGGGTCAAAGGGTTTCAGTTCAGTTCAGTTCGTTCAGTTGTGTCCGACTCTTTGCAACCCCATGAATCACAGCACATCAGGCCTCCTGTCCATCTCCAACCTCCGGAGTTCATCCAAACTCATGTGTATTGATTTGGTGATGCCATCCAGCCATCTCATCCTCTGTCGTCCCCTTCTCCCCCTGCCCCCAATCCCTCCCAACATCAGGGTCTTTTCCAATGAGTCAACTCTTTCCATCAGGTGGCCAAAGTAGTAGAGTTTCAGCTTTAGCATCATTCCTTCCAAAGAAATCCCAGGGCTGATCTTCAGAATGGACTGTTTGGATCTCCTTGCAGTCCAAGGGATTCTCAAGAGTCTTCTCCAACACCACAGTTCAAAAGCATCAATTCTTCGGTGCTCAGCCTTCTTCACAGTCCAACTCTCATATCGCTACATGACCACAGGGAAAACCATAGCCTTGACTAGACGGACCTTCGGCTAGTCAGTAGAGCAGAAGTACATGTTGTTGCTGGAATTCCTTTACTTTATCTATGATCCAAGGGATGTTGGAAATTTGATATCTGATTCTTCTGCCTTTTCTAAATCCAGCTTGTGCATATGGCAGCTCTCAGTTCACCTACTCCCAAAGCCAAGGTTAAATGATTTTGAGCATAAGTTTGATAGCATGTGAAATAAGAGCAACTGTATGGCAGTTTGAACTCTCTTTGGCATTGCCCTTACTTGGGATGGGAATAAAAATTTTCTAGTCCTGCAGACCCTGCTGAGTTTTCTAAGTTTGCTGACATATTGAGTGAAGCATGTTAACAGTATCTTTTTTTTTTTAGGATTTGAAATAACTCAGCTGGAATTTTATCACCTCCACTAACTTTGTTTACAATACTTTTTCCTAAGGCCCACTTGAATTCACATTTTATGATATACAGCTCCAGGTTAGTGACCACACCATTGCTCTTACCAAAATTATTAAGCCCTTTTCTGTATAGTACTTCTGTGTATTTTGCCACCTCTACTTAACCTCTTCTGTTTCTGTTAGATCCTTACTATTTCTGTCCTTTATCATGCCCATCTTTACGTGAGATGATTCTTTGATATCTCCAGTTTTCTTGAAGAGATATCTTATCTTTTGCATTCTAGTCTGTTCCTCTATTTCTTTGTACTGTTCCTGTAAAAGGCCTTCTTGTCTTTTCTGTTATTCTCTGGAACTCATCATTCAGTTGGGTGTATATTTCCCCTCTCTCTCTGTCTTTCACTTCTCTTTCCTCAGCTATTCATACAGCCTTCTCAGACTACCACGTTGCCTTTTTGTATCTTTCACTTTGGGATAGTTTTGGCCATTGCATCATTTACAACGTTATGAACTTTCATCCATAGTTCTTTAGACACTTTACCAGATCTAATCCCTTGAATCTATTTGTCACCTTCAGTGTATAATCATTAATGATTTGATGTAGGTCATACCTGAATGGAGCAGGACATGGCACCCCCACTCCAGTACTCCTGCTTGGAAAATCCCATGGACAGAGGAGCCTGGTGGGCTGCAGTACATGGGGTCACACAGAGTCGGACACGACTTAGCGACTTTGCTTTCACTTTTCACTTTCATGCATTGGAGGAGGAAATGGCAACCCACTCCAGTGTTCTTGCCTGGAGAATCCCAGGGACAAGGGAGCCTGGTGGGCTGCCATCTATGGGGTCGCACAGAGTCAGACTCAACTAAAGTGACGTAGCAGCGGCATACCTGAATGACCTCGTGGTTTTCCCTACTTTGTTCAATTGAAGCCTGAATTTTGCAATAAAGAGTTCATGATCTAAGCCACAGTCATCTCCAGGTCTTGCTCTGGCTGACAGTATAGAGAGTCTCCATCTTCAGTACAAATAATGCCATCAATCGGATTATGATATTTATTAACCACCTCGTGACAGAGAAGGCAATGGCCCCCACTCCAATGCTCTTGCCTGGAAAATCCCATGGACGGAGGAGCCTGGTGGGCTGCAGTCCATGGGGTTGCTGAGGGTCGGACATGACTGAGCGACTTCACTTTGACTTTTCACTTTCATGCATTGGAGAAGGAAAAGGCAGCCCACTCCAGTGTTCTTGCCTGGAGAATCCCAGGGACAGGGGAGCCTGGTGGGCTGCCGTCTGTGGGGTCGCACAGAGTTGGAAATGACTGAAGTGGCTTAGCAGCAGCAGCAACCACCTAGTGATGACCATGTGTGGAGCTGTCTCTTATGTTTTTGGAAAAGGATATTTGCTATGACCAGTGTAGTCTCTTCACAAAGCTATGTTAGTCTTTGCCTTACTTCCTTTTATAATCCAAGGCCAAACTTACCTGTCGTTCTTGGTATCTCTTCACTTCCTCGTTTTCCATTCCAATCCCTTATGATGAAAAAGGATAATTTTTGTTTTTGGTGTTAGTTCTAGAAGGAGTTAGGTCTTCATGGACCAGTCAGTGTCAGCTTCTTTGATATGTGTGGTTGTGGCATAGACTTGGATTACTGTGATGTTGAATGCTTTGCCTTGGAATCAAACAGAGGTCATTCTATCATTTTTCACTTTGCATCCAAATTTCAGACTCTTTTGTTGACTCTGTTACTCCATTTGTTCTAAGGGATTCTTGCCTACAGTAGTATATGTAGTGGTCATCTGAATTAAATTCACCCATTCCCACCCATTTTCATTCACTGATCACTAAAATGTTGATGTTTACACTTGCCATCTCCTGCTTGACCAAGTATAGTTTGCCTTGATTCGTGGACTTAACATTCCAGGTTCCTATGCAGTATTGTTCTTTACAGCATCTGATGTTACTTTCATCACCAGCACATCCACAACTGGACATGGTTTCTGCTTTTGCTCAGCTGCTTCATTCTTTCTGGAGCTATTAGTAATTGCCTTCCACTCTTCCCCAGTAGAATATTGGACATTCTGACCTAGGGGGCTTATCTTCCAGTATAATATGTGTTTGCCGTTCCATATTACCCTCAAAGAAAAGCTATGACAAACGTATATAGCATATTCAAAACCAGAGACATCATTTTGCCAACAAAAGTTTGTAAAGTCAAAGCTATGACTTTTTCAGAAGTCATGTACGGTTGTGAGAGTTTGAGCATAAAGAAGGCTGAGCACCAAAGAATTGATGTCTTTGACCTGTGGTGCTGGGGAAGACTCTTGAGTGTCCCTTGGACAGAAAATAGGTCAAACCAGTCAATCTCAAAGAAATCAACCCTGAATATTCATTGGAAGGACTGACGTTAAAGCTGATGTTCCAATACTTTGGCCATGTGATGTGAAGAATTGACTTATTAGAAAAGACTCTGATAACTGGAAAGGTTGAGGGAGTGAGGAGAAGGGGACAACAGAGGATGAGATGTTTGGATTGCATCACGGACTCTACAGACTGGAGTTTGAGCAGATTCCAGGCAATAGTGAAGGATGAGGAAGCCTGGTGTGCTGCAGTTCACTGGGCTGCAGAGAGGTGAACACAACTTAGCAGCTGAACACCAGCAACAGTATATTCCCCCTGGGGTTCTCCAGAAAAAAACACTGGAGCTGGCTGCTGTTTCTCCTCCAGTGGACTGGGTTTTGTCAGAACTCTTCCTGATGGCCCGTTTATCTTGGGTGGCCTTGCGTGGTGTGGCTCACAGCTTTCTTGAGTTACACAAGCCCCATTGCCATGATAAGGCTGAGACCCAGGAAGATGCGTGCAACAACCTAGAACACAATTCCACGCCTTGTCCCTACTTCACTCTAATAACCCTGTCAGATGATACTTTTCTAATAAAATTGTCCTATAAGATTTCTAACTGCATGATGATAATACTCATATTTCCTAGATGTAGTTAGCTAAAATTAAGTAGGCTATTCCATATTGGTCCAGGAATAGAAAACTGTTGCTTACAATAAAATTTTTGATAGCTATCTTCTGTAATATAAGGCAGAGATAGTTTCTTAAGCTTCTCTGCTTAGTGTATATAAATTTTTATCTCTAACTGAGAAGATCATTTAAGTACTTTATAAATAGGATTTGCATTTTTAGCCTGTTTAACTTAACGAAATAGAACATGAATTACTACTTAATGTATAAACCCTCTTTACCACTTCCTTAATTTTGTTTTAAGGAGTATTTTCTTGAAATGTGATAGTTTAACCATCAGTCTTATGTTATAAGATTTGATAAACAAGTTCATGGTTTTGCGATCTTTCACAAATATTCAGTATTTTCTCTTAGAACTAATCACTGTGGTTTTAGTGCTGAGCATGCTACGACCATAATTCTCTTTTACCACTACCCTCAGATTCACTAATAGGGAATTTATCACCTTAATGAGCAAACAACTTAACAGCTAAATCCATTGCACACTTTCATCTAATATTCTTCCCCATAGCCCTTGGCACTGCTAGTAACTACTCACTCTCTGCGAGAATTTTCATCCTTATAATCCCTGTCATTATACACATTTTACTTATGCCCAACTGATGCCTCAATATATCCTTTCTGAACTGTTCTTTATCTGTCTAGGTAACATATTACATAATTCTGTAAAGAAGACTGAGGCATCTATACAATGGAATACAACTCAGCCATAAAAAGGATGCAATAATCCCGTTTGCAGCTATGTGGATGGACATAGAAATTATTATACTCCGTGAAATAAATTGGAAAAAGAAATACAAATATTATATATCACATGTATACATGTGTGTGTGCATGTGTGTGTGTGTGTCTGTACCCCATGAACTGTAGTGGTCTAGGATCCTCTGGGAATTCTCCAGTCAAGAATACTGAAGTGGGTTGCAATTTCCTTCTCCAGGTATTTTCCCAAGCCAGGGATCTAACTCAGGTCTCCTGCATTGTAGGCAGATTCTTACCATGTGAGCCACCTGGGAAGCTATATATGAGAGAGAGCGAGAGCGAGCTGTTGTTCAGCTGCTCAGTCACGTCTGCCTCTTTGTGACTCCACTGGCTGTAGTACGCCAGGCCTCCCTGTCCATCACTGTCTCCTGGAGCTTGCTTGAACTCATGTCCATTGAGTCAGTGATGCCATTCAACCATCTCCTCCTCTGTCATCCCTTTCTCCTGTTCTGATTTTTGCTTCTTGATTGCATACAGGTTTTGCAGGAGGCAGGTAACGTGGTCTGGTATTCCCATCTCTTTAAGAATTTTCCACAGTTTGTTGTAATCCACACAGTTAAGGGCTTTAGCGTGGTCAATGAAACAGAAAGAGATACATTTTTCTGGAATTATCTTCATTTTTCTATGATACAGTGGATGTTGGCAATTTGATCTCTGATTCCTCTGCTTTTTCTAAATTCAGCTTGGACATCTGGAAGTTATTGGTTTATGTACTGTTCAAGGCTAGCCTGGAGAATTTTGAGCATTGCTTTGCTAGCGTGTGAAATGAGTTCAATTGTGTGGTCGTCTGAACATTCCTTGGCATTGCCCTTCTTTGGGACTGGAAGGAAAATGGACATGTTCCTGTCCTGTAGCCACTGCTGAGTTTTCCAAATTTGGTGGCATATTGAGTGTAGCACTTTAACAGCAGCATCTTTTGGGGTCTGAAATGGCTCAACTGAAATTCCATCACATGTATATATAATGAAGTCAACACATTAGTAAGGATATTATAAGCCCCCAAAATTTCTTTGTACTGACAGCTTTTTTAAGTTTGAACCTTATCTAGAAAGTAACTTAAATCTTTCATAATGTGTTTCACACCTCCTGTTCCTACCTGTATTTGACCACCTAGCTTTTTATTACAGTTTACAATAATGGAAAACACCCTAAGAGATTTCCTTAGGTTGCATATATTCTCCTTCCTCTTCTCACCATGAAGGAGCAACCTTGTTTTCTCTTGCTAACCTTTAGTCATCCCAATCAACACTTTTTTTAATCTTTGGGTCTATTGGTCCAGAGTTCAGTTAGCAACATAATAACAAATACCAGTCTCATAGTCCAGCTCCAGGTAACTCTTTCTATGCTCTCTTGTTTTAATTGGACACAATGATCAGAAGCATCTTTCCACCTATTGATTCCTCCTACTACAAAAGAAAGAGCATTCTGTTCACTGATTCAGAATATTTATCTTCTGATATAAGAGAAAAACTAAAATATGAGCTTTTATCCCTCGCTGGTACCATACCTGAGTTCTACGTCTGACTCCTGCATGAGTCATTATATCTCCTTGTGTGATCACCTCATTATTAGTGATGGGATATACTTCCTGCTTTTAAATGACTTACCTGCTCAGAAACAATGCTACAACAATTGGCATACCATAGAAGGGGATTTTTTTCTGTGGTCATCATTGCCTGTGAAGCAGGGCAAGTAGAGAAAGGCCAGTTCATACCCAGCATAAGTATCCACTCTAAAGTGAACGAATCACTGCTTCCTCCAGGGCAGAAGACATTTAATACAGCCAGACACAGTCAAGTGGCCGACTGGCTCCTGCTCCCCTTCTCACTGGTTCCGATGTCATTCTGGCCTTGACAGTGGTTTCTGCCGCTGGCAGAATGGGAACGCGGTTGTGATGGTAACGGAATCAGCCGTGGCAAGGATGGCCCAAGTGTGTGACTTCATGCAACTCCTGAATGTCTGTCACTGACACATAATGGGTTCATGGGATCACTACCCCACTGTGAGTGGAGACAGGAAGCATTCTATTCACCAC
Source organism: Nanger dama (assembly GCA_917880005.1). Lineage (NCBI taxonomy): Eukaryota > Metazoa > Chordata > Mammalia > Artiodactyla > Bovidae > Nanger > Nanger dama. The sequence goes on along the minus strand of CAKJTW010000035.1, from coordinate 2,662,644 downwards.
CCAAATGCTCCCTGACCCCACTCTGTGACCCATGGAGTAACTTTCCATAAGTCAGCATCCAATAATCACTGGGATGAGTATCTTCAAAGACTCCTCCAAGCCAAAGCATAGCCCTGATCTCGATGATGATGACCATTTCTCTTGGTACGAAGGGGTTAAATTCATTCTCACTAAAATGAGTCCTTATTAATAACAATATCTACAATAATTATCTTAATACTTCAGAGAAAATTAACTATAATACTTCTTTTGTTAAATAAAGTTTTTAGTATAGTTTTGGTTTTACAGAAAAAAGTGGGGGAGAACAGGGTCCTCATATACTCCACTCCTGTTATTATCATACTTTATAATTATACATTTTGCAGTTAATAAACAATACTGATAAGCTATTATTAACCAAGGCCCAAAGCTTATTCAGATTTTCTTAATTTTCCATATTATTTTTTTCTGTGCTAGTATCTTATCGATGGAGAAGGCAATGGCAACCCACTCCAGTATTCTTGCCTGAAGAATCCCATGGACAGAAGAGCCTGGTGGGCTGCTGTCCATGGGGTCACACAGAGTCGAACACGACTGAAGCAATTTGGCATGCATGTATGCACTGGGGAAGGAAATGGCAACTCACTCCACTATTCTTGCCTGGAGAATCTCAAGGACAGAGGAACCTGGTGGGCTGCCGTCTATGTGGTCACACAGATTTGGACAAGACTGAAGTGACTTAGCAGCAGCAGCAGCAGTACCTTATTAAAGGTACTCCATTATATTTAGTCATCACATGTCTTTATGCTCCTATGGTTCTGATGTGCTTTCCAAGGTTATTAAAACTATTCAAAATATTTATCAATGCCACTATTAAGGGAGATTCTTTTGATTTTCACAATGAGCATAATTAATGAATAGTTTAATGGATTGTCATTAACTCTCCCTTAATTCAATGTAGACTTAAACTGAGTTTATGGTTTAATCAGCCAAGCAAATAAACAATTTGAATTCTTCCCCATTAATCAGTCTGAAACCATACTCACAGAAATCTAGTCAATCTAATCACACTAGGACTACAGCCTTGTCTAACTCAATGACACTAAGCCATGCCTGCAGGGCAACCTAAGATGGGCGGGTCATGGTGGAGAGGTCTGACAAAATGTGGTCCACTGGAGAAGGGATGGCAAACCACTTCAGAATTCTTGCCTTGAGAAACCCATGAACAGTAGGAAAAGGCAAAATGATAGGATACTGAAAGAGATACTCCCCCAGGTCAGTAGGTGCCCAATATGCTACTGGAGATCAATGGAGAAATAACTCCAGAAAGAATGAAGGGATGGGGCCAGAGCAAAAACAATACCCAGTTGTGGATGTGACTGGTGATAGAAGCAAGGTCCAATGCTGTAAAGAGCAATATTGCATAGGAACCTGGAATGTCAGGTCCATGAATCAAGGCAAATTGGACGTGGTCAAACAAGAGATGCAAGAGTAAACGTCAACATTCTAAGAATCAGCGAACTAAAATGGACTGGAATGGGTGAATTAACTCCAATGACTATTATATCTACTACTGTGGGCAGGAATCCCTCAGAAGAAATAGAGTAGCCATCATGGTCAACAAAAGAGTTCGAAATGCAGTACTTGGATGCAATCTCAAAAAAAAAAAAAAAAAAAAACCAGAATGATCTCTGTTCATTTCCAAGGCAAACCATTCAATATCATGGTAATCCAAGTCTATGTCCCAACCAGTAATGCTGAAGAAGCTGAAGTTGAATGGTTCTATGAAGACCTACAAGACCTTTTAGAACTAACACCCAAAAAAGATGTCCGCTTCATTATAGGAGACTGGAATGCAAAAGTAGGAAGTCAAGAAACACTTGGAGTAACAGGCAAATTTGGCCTTGGAATGGGGAATGAGGCAGAGCAAAGACTAGTAGAGTTTTGCCAAGAAAATGCACTGGTCATAGCAAACACCCTCTTCCAACAACACAAGAGAAGACTCTACACATGGACATCACCAGATCATCAACACCGAAATCAGATTGATTATATTCTTTGCAGCCAAAGATGGAGAAGCTCTATACAGGCAACAAAAACAAGACCAGGAGCTGACTGTGGTTCAGATCATGAACTCCTTATTACCAGATTCAGACTGAAATTGAAGAAAGCAGGGAAAACCGCTAGACCATTCAGGTATGACCTAAATCAAATCCCTTATGATTATTATACAGTGGAAGTGAGAAAATAGATTTAAGGGCCTAGATCTGATAGAATGCCTGATGAACTATGGACAGAGGTTCCTGACATTGTACAGGAGACAGGGATCAAGACCATCCCCATGGAAAGGAAATGCAAAAAAGCAAAATGGCTGTCTGGGGAGGCCTTACAAATAGCTGTGAAAAGAAGAGAGGTGAAAAGCAAGGGAGAAAAGGAAAGATATAAGCATCTGAATGCAGAGTTCCAAAGAATAGGAAGAAGAGATTAGAAAGCCTTCTTCAGCGATCAATGCAAAGAAATAGAGGTAAAGAACAGAGTGGGAAAGACTAGAAATCTCTTCAAGAAAATTAGAGATTACAAGGGAACATTTCATGCAAAGATGGGCTCGATAAAGGACAGAAGTGTTATGTATCTAACAGAAGCAGAAGATATTAAGAAGAGGTGGCAAGAATACATAGAAGAACTGTACAAAAAGATCTTCAAGACCCGAATAATCACAATGGTGTGATCACTCGTCCAGAGCCAGACATCCTGGAATGTGAAGTCAAGTGGGCCTTAGAAAGTATCACTACAAACAAAGCTAGTGAAGATGATGGAATTCCAGCTGAGCTGTTTCAAATCTTGAAAGATGATGTTGTGAAAGTGCTGCACTCAATATGCCAGCAAATTTGGAAAACTCAGCAGTGGCCACAGGACTGGAAAAGGTCAGTTTTCATTCCAATCTCAAAGAAAGGCAATGCCAAAGAATGCTCAAACTACTGCACAATTGCACTCATCTCACATGCTAGTAAAGTAATGCTCAAAATTCTCCAAGCCAGGCTTCAGCAATATGTGAACTGTGAACTTCCTGATGTTCAAGCTGGTTTTAGAAAAGGCAGAGGAACCAAAGATCAAATTGCAAACATCTGCTGGATCATGGAAAAAGCAAGAGAGTTCCAGAAACACATCTATTTCTGCTTTATTGACTATGGCAAAGCCTTTGACTGTGTGGATCACAATAAACTTTGGAAAATTCTGAAAGAGATGGGAATACCAGACCACCTGACCTACCTCTTAAGAAATCTGTATGCAGGCCAGGAAGCAACAGTTATAACTGGACATGGAACAACAGACTGGTTATAAATAGGAAAAGGAGTACATCAAGGTTGTATATTGTCACCCTGCCTATTTAACTTATATGCAGAGTACATCATGAGAAACGCTGGACTGGAAGAAGCACAAGCTGGAATCAAGATTGCCGGGAGAAATATCAATAACCTCAGATATGCAGATGACACCACCCTTATGTCAGAAACTGAAGAGGAGCTAAAAGCCTCTTGATGAAAGTGAAAGAGGAGAGTGAAAAAGTTGGCTTAAACTCAACATTCAGAAAACGAAGATCATGGCATCCGGTCCCATCACTTCATGGGAAGTAGATGGAAAAACATATGAAACAGTGTCAGACTTTGTTTTCTGGGCTCCAAAATCACTGCAGATGATGACTGCAGACATGAAATTAAAAGATGCTTACTTTTTAGAAGAAAAGCTATGACCAACCTAGATAGCATATTCAAAAGCAGAGACATTACTTTGCCGACTAAGGTCCATCTAGTCAAGGCTATGGTTTTTCCAGTAGTCATGTATGGATGTGAGAGTTGGACTGTGAAGAAGGCTGAGCGCTGAAGAATTGATGCTTTTGAACTGTGGTGTTGGAGAAGACTCTTGAGAGCCCCTTGGACTGCAAGGAGATTCAATCAGTCAGTCAATTCTAAAGAAAATCAGTCCTGAATATTATTGGAAGGACGGATGCTGAAACTGAAACTCCAATACTTTAGCCACCTGATGCAAAGAACTGACTCCTTGGAAAAGACCCTTGTGCTGGGAAAGATTGAAGGCGGGGAGGAGAATGGGACGACAGAGTATGAGATGGTTGGATGGCATCACTAAGTCGATGGACATGAGTTTGAGTAAACTCTTGGAGTTGGTGAAAGACAAGGAGCCTGCTGTGCTGCAGCCCAAGGGGTAGCAAAGAGTTGGACTCAACTGAGCAACTGAACTAAGCAGTAAAGAATCAGCCCACCAATTCAGGAGATGCAGGAGAACAGGGTTCAATCCTGGGTCAGGAAGATCCCCTGAAGTAAAAAAATGGCAACCCACTCCAGCATTCTTGCCTGGAGATACCATGGACAGAGGAACCTGGTGGGCTACCATCTGCAAAATCCCAAAGAGTTGGTCATGATTGAACACAGGCACACAACCACTTCCTGCGAGTGAAAGATCAGAAATGTGGGTTTTATTTTTCAAGTCTCTGCAAATCAAAAGTCCTGCCAGGAGGTAGTTTTGGATTGACATCAAGCCACCTAGACCTAGTGGTTGCTCATCTAGGCTTAGCCAACCAAATGCACCAGCTGCCGGCTTAGGATTGTAATCAAGGGATGCAAATAAGCAGAGCTGTCATGATTCCTTTTTGGATGTAGTCTAGCAACATGGCTTCTTTCTTTCTTTCCGTTCTTTTTTTTTTTGGCTCAACACTCTGGCAAGCTGGCAATTCAGAACCAAGAGTCCAGCGTGAGCTGCTGTGCTCGGGGCTCCAGCTGCAGCTTCAGTGAGCAGTGTTCTTGCCTCCGTGATGTGCGTCTAATTTGGCTGCGACTCTGGCTCCTCACTTTCTTTTGTGGCCCTTATTTTCCAAAATTTGTTCCTTAGGCTTCCTTAAAATTCTTTAAGCTACCCAGGCCTCTTTTATCAAATTGCTTTTATTCTTTAAATCAGGTAATGTCTCTCTTGCTTGCAAGTTAATGACTTGAATATTACATATATAAAGATTTGCATCCTTCTAAAATGCTATAGAAAATACTATCAATAGAAAAGAAAATAATAAAGCTGCACACAGATTTTGTTAGGAGAATGGGTTATTAAGACCATCAAAGACAACTCCTTTAAACACATAATTATTATTTGTAGATATTTCATCGATACATATTATATATATCATGTAGGTTTTAGATGATATTTATGATTTTCTAAAGTTGCGACTGCATGTACATTTTTCTTGTATGGAGAGTTTATAATGTCACATGTGAGAATTGTGTATCTTTCACTGTAAAGTAGACATGTTTTCTCAGAACTTTTAAGAAGTAGAAGTAGTGTCCTAGACATCATGCATGGATACAAGGAAAAAGATGAGGTTCTGACAATTCATTTACCCAATAGTGGTTCCAAATGTCTCATCCATTAAGTCGGGAACTGGATGATCTTTAAAACACTGTCTCTAAAATTCTATGATAATATGTAATTTTGTCAATTTACGTGATCACATATTAAAGCAAATTTCAAAACTACAGTGTTGCATATGTCAATCATGAGAAGAAAGTGAAAATGAAAGTCACTCAGTTGTGTCCAACTCTTTTGTGACCCCATGGACTATACAGTCCTTGGATTCTCCAGGCCAGAATCCTGGAGTGGGTAGCCGTTCCTTCTCCAGGGGATCTTCCCAACCCAGGGATGGAACCCAGCTCTCCCACACTGCAGGCGGATTCTTTACCAGCTGAGCCACCAGGGAAGCCCTTGTCATATTGTGTATATGTTATTGCTCAAGATAGAGCCTCTATATCATTATTTTATAGGAAACATTTGTTTAAAATATGAATTGACTGGTTACTGAAAGCAGCTGGCCAACAGTTTATTAGATCTGTCGTTTGTTCCAAGTTTGTCCCGTTTCCCCTGAAATCCCTTGCTTGCCTTTGCACCGTCTGCCAGGTATCACAAGCTGACTGGTTCCTCCTGGCTATCGTTCTGGGCTGTTCTGTCAACAGGCTTGCCACCGAACTCCAGCCCGTGCTTCCAAACTCAAGGGCAGGAGAAGACTCAGGAAGGAGTGGCCCTATCTCTGTGTCTTTCTAATTGTGTGTGTGTGTCTCTATCTCTTCTCTCTCTACTTAAGGCAGTATTCTTAACAGCTGCTAGAATTTTTATTTTGAAGCTAGGCCAATTTCATATTTTGTAAACCTTTCAATAACATATTATGGCCACTTTTCATAGGAAAGTCAACTCATCTGGTAATGACTTTAGAGTCACTCTACAGTTTAAGGTTACTGGACTCTCCCTATAATTTAAATACGCTTTTCTATTATTTATTTCAGTGAAACTATATTACATACTATGGATTTCTATCCTAATAAACCACCACAAGTGTACTAATTTAGAAGATTACCTGTTTATTATTCATAGTTACGACTGCTGGAAGTCCAGACTGGTCCACTGGATGCTCTGCCTAGCGTCTCAACAGCTTGGAATCAAAATGCGGCCAATCTGGAGTCTGAACTGGAAGTTTTAAGGGAGATAAACATATGGGGTTTTCTGGGTTTCTAGTAGAACTCAGTTCAGTTCAGTTCAGTCACTCAGTCGTGTCCAACTCTTTGTGACCTCATTAATCACAGCACTTCAGGCCTCCCTGTCCATCACCAACTCCCGGAGGGAGTCCACCCAAACTCATGTCCATTGAGTCCGTGATGCCATCCAGCCATCTCATCCTCTGTCATCCCCTTCTCCTCTTGCCCCCAATCGCTCCCAGCATCAGAGTCTTTTCCAAGGAGTCAACTCTTTGCATGAGATGGCCAAAGTACTGGAGTTTCAGCTTTAGCATCATTCCTTCCAAAGAAATGCCAGGGCTGATCTCCTTCAGAATGGACTAGTTGGATCTCCTTGGAGTCCAAGGGACTCTCAAGAGTCTTCTCCAACACCACAGTTCAAAAGCATCAATTCTTCATCGCTCAGCCTTCTTCACAGTTCAACTCTCACATCCATACATGACCACTGGAAAAACTATAGCTTTGACTAGATGGACTTTTGTTGGCAAAGTAATGTCTCTGCTTTTGAATATCCTGTCTAGGTTGGTCATAAGCTCAATTCCATGTAACTGTAGGATTGAGACCCCTCTTTTTTGTCCAGATACCTAACAATTGGCTAACGGTCATTCTCGATTTCTTCAGATGACTTTCATCCCGTGATTGGTAGCCCCTTCCTTGTCACAGTACATGGGGAAGTGTTGAATCTCTCTACTGCCACCTGTTCACACCTCTTTATCTTCCCTATCTCCTTGGAGCCAAGAGAAAGCTTTGCTTCTAAGAGCTCCCATGGATACATGGGGCCTATCAGTATAACCCAGGATAGTCTCCCCATATGAAGGCCAACTGATAGGTAAATTTAATTATATCTGCGAAGCCCCTTTTGGCATCTGATGCAAGGTATTCACAGGTATGACATTAGGGGACAAAAGTCACGGAGGACAACATTCTGCCTATCACAAATACATCTTAGAGAAAAGATGTGTTATGACAATAAGCTAGACAAAGATCAGGAAAATATTTTTTCTTTTTTTAAGCAGGCAGAATAAGTGAATCATTTCATGACAGATTAAATGGAAGAGTTTTGAAGCATTAAAAAAATCTGTTATGTTTTAGAGTCATATCAAGGAACAGGCTTTCCTAAGGAAGGCATTTCATATATATATTTATGTCTGTACCAAGTCTTAATGGTAGCATGTGGGATATTTTGCTGCAGCTCACGGGCTCTCTAATTGTGGTGCTCACTCCACAGAATGTGGGATCTTAGCGACCTGATCAAGGTTGGAACCTGCATCTCCAACCACTGAAGGCAGACTCTTAACCACTGGACAATGAGGGAAGTCCTATGAAGGATTTAATATGTGAATATACAGTGTATACTGAGATATTTGATAAAGAATCATTTCTAATATCTATTTAAGTATTGAACCTTGTTCTTGATAAGTACCTTTAAGAATAACAGTTCTATGGTCAATTATAAAACACCAGCTTCTAAATCATATATATGAAATATGTGCTAAATTACTAAATAAACTGTAAATATGTAAACTGCAAAAATTACTTAAATGAAGCATTGACCAGATTTAAATATTATTTATTTAGCTCAAGAAGCAAAGATGAATTAATTTGGGCATAAATATAAATACATTAGAAGATATCAATAAAACTCATGGCTTCAATAGATGCTAAGAGGGCTTTCAATAAAATCCATTACCAGTAATTACTACAGAAATTATTTTAAAATATTAAAGCATAAACTTATGTAGTTGCGATATACATATCTCATGCTAATAGCCAAAATCATATTTAAGGTTTAAAAGGTGGAGATATTTCATATTAAGAAAAATAATCAATGAGGTTGGCTATAACTACTATTTTATTATAATTTTATTTTCTTGGCTCCAAACTCACTGTAGACAGCAACTGCAGCCATGAAATTAAAAGACATTTGCTCCTTGGAAGGAAAGCTATGACAAACCTAGACAGCATACTAACAATCAGACATTACTTTGCTGACCAAGGTCCATATAGTCTAAGCCGTGGTTTTTCCAGTGGTCATGTACAGAGGTGAGAGTTAGACAGTAAAGAAGGCTGAGCACCAAATAATTGGTGCTTTTCAATTGTGGTGCTGGATAAGATTCATGAGAGTCCCTTGGACTGCAAGGAGATCAAACTGTTCAATCCTAAAGGAAATCAACCCTGAATATTCGTTGGAAGGACTGATCCTGAAGCAGAAGCTCCAATACTTTGGCCACCTGATGCAAAGGTTTACTCATTGGAAAAGACCTTGATGCTGGGGAAAGATTGAAGGCAGAAGGAGAAGGGGACAACAGAGGATGAGATGGTTGGGTGGCATCACCTTTTTGCACATGAATTTGAGCCAAGTCCTGGAGACAAGGAAGGACGGAGGAGCCTGCTGTGCTGCAGTCCATGAAGTCTCAGAGTCAGCATGACCTGGTGACGGAACAGCAGCAAAACACTGTCATTAACTGTTGCTGTTAGAATGTGTCACCAATTCAAAAGACATTAAACTTAAGGAATAAAAGAGGTGTCCTTGAAATTCTACAATTGCAGTGACCCAATAAAGATCAATACACTTCTTCCTTGTGCTCTCAATATTTCCCTGCTCTCTTCAAATAGGATCTGCTGAGTTTTAACATTTTTAGCCTATTTAAGTGTATCTATTTATTTTTTAGATATTTATACCAACCAACCTAGCTTCCTTAATGGTTTCTACCATTTATCTCCACTTTATTTCACACTTGGACATTTTGCTCTCTGAATGTCTTCCTCTTTCAAATAGGATTCTTTACAGAATGAAATTTTTAAAAATGTAATTTTGGGGTCTGAAAAAAATTTATTATTAAAGCAAGCCCTCTCCATCTTCACCTACCTGAATAGAATTATTACACACAGTTGGTTCCATTCTGTGAGACCAAAATCAGACGCATGCCAGGATTATATTTATTGTTGCCTTTCCTGTCTCCCCTTTTGGGTTTTCTTTGCTCAGCTATAACTATCCTTAGAGACCCTAATTCAATAAATTTCTCAGACAGTTCCCTTAGAGAATATGCCATGTTTTCCCTCCTTCCAGCTGCAATAACTGTGACATCCCGAATCTCATCTAACCCTGCTTAAAGTGATATAACAGTCAATCTCTTCCCACTCTTGTCTCTTCTGTAACCACCCAGTATAGATTTTTCAAACATCAAATTATGAGCTGTCTTTTGTTTTCCACATCTTGTATGAGATTGTCTCAATAACATATTAAATCCAAAGTTCCTTAGATTTTTCAAGCCATCCCTTTCCTTGCCATAGACTTAATTTGGTCAACTTCTGTGTATAATAGTGAACATTGTCATCTTTCCTAATCTAGCCATTTAGAATATTTAGATAAATTGCTATTTCAATTTTCCTTTGTTTTCTGTCCAGGCTGGCCACCAATATCTATATTTCTTTCTCCAGCTTCTGTTCTGAGTTTAAAAGCCAGAACCCATTTGTATAGATAGCATTTTTGCTTTCTTGTTTATTTGTGCTTACTTGATTTTATAATTCTATTTATCCTGGAATTTTTAGAATATTAGTTGATAGGGTTGTCATCATCATTGTTATTTAATCTCTAAGTCATGTACAACTCTTTTGCGATGCCACGGGCTGCAGCCTGCCAGGCTCCTCTGTCCTTGAGATTCTCCAGGCAAGACCTCTGGAGTGGGTTGCCATTTTCTTCTCCAGGGGCTCTTCCCCTCCCATGGATCAAAACTGTCTCCTGCATTGGCAGGTGGCTTCTTTACCACCGAGCCACCAGGGAAGCCCCGACTGATAGGGGTCAGAGTTCATCAAATGGAAGACCTCTTTTAAAGATTTTCAAAGTGGGTTAAATTTTAGTTGGTCCAAAAATATGACTTCCCCTCCTAAAATAGGACTTCCAGTCAGCTTTGTGCTTTATAAACCTTATCACACATCTACCAAGTTTCTGAAATCACAATTGTAGTAATTGGAATCTGATTGGGAGAAAGGTGCTGTGCTCTACCTTAGTACAAATTGTTCAAAATGCATCATGATACATACTAAAAATATTAGTAGAATTTGGGAGCTAGTACACCTAAAATGTCTTTTTAACAATACAATCAAAATTTCATAACATGGTATTAAGAACAAAAGTGGAACAAAACAAATTTCATATTTCTGTATAACACGCATAACAGAGGGGGATGCCCCTAGAAGCTGTACTCAGTTTAAGCTCACCAATGTCCAGCTGGCCCCCCTGTGTATGTCAGCTACTGTGTGCTCACTTTTCTGGCTTTCCATGTAAAAACTGGTAAATCCCTAATATGTGAAAGGCAATCCTTACTTCAGATATACAGGTAAGTAACAACTTATCGAAAGAAAGACACTTTTATCTGCTGCCAAGAGCAAATTCTCACTTTCTTTGACATCTCCAACAAATTGGCCGTCGTTTGTGTTCAAAGACATCAGACAAACCCATGTTTCATTTGTAAACAGCTTCAAGCCCCAAGAGCTGCTGACACTTCTCTCAAGGATGCAGCGTCTACAGTGTAGTGGATACAACATGCTTTTGTGCCAACTGACGTATGCCAGCAGCTCAGCTCTGCTTTCACTTGTGGGTGTGTAGAAAATTTTCCTCAAAACTCAAATTTTCTCTGCCATTTGACACCACATTACCTTGATTAGGGGCTCCATTTTGTTCCTCTTCGGCTGTGAGACTCTGCTCACAGAGAAGCTACGCTGAAGTGGAGGGAGTGAATTCTCCCACAGCAAAAGTTCACCAAAAACACGGTAGGCACTGGGATTGGTAAAACCCCAGTCTCCTTTTTAATAATTCACTGTATGGGCTGAATTGTACCCCATCAAAATTCATACGTTAAATTCCTCAAACCAATGCATTGAGAGTGGCCACTACTAGGCATGTGCTCAGCGTCTCTTTGCAGAGTCTGACTTTTTGTGATCCCATGAACAGAGTGAGAGTTTCCCTGTAAGAATACTGGAATGGGTTGGCACTAAGGTGCCAAATAAGATTAAATAAGGTTGTAAGGACCCAGTAAGATAGGATGGGTAGCCTTAGAAGAAGAGGAAGAGAGAAAGGTTTCTCTATTTCTGCACACATTCAAAGACACGATCTCAGAATGAAACCTATTTTCCCAGTATCCTGGTTTAGACTTCATAGCATCCAGAGTCACAAAAAATAAATATATACTGTCTAATACACCCTGCCTGTCATGCTTATGGTAATTATGGCAGCCTGGTATGATTAATAGAGTTAGGGAATTCTGAAAGACTTCTCAGGAAGGTTTGGCAGCTACCGTGATTTTGAGGTACTGTTGTGTGTAAATTATATTTTGACATGCCTGGGTTTCTGTTGGCGAGGAATTCACAGGTACTGTTATTACTAATATTGCTTGTCTACATTCAGAATTAACAAATTATGATGTTCTTGAAAAAGTGTGTGAAAATAAATGTGAGACTTTCCTTTCAGTTCAGTTCAGTTGCTCAGTCGTGTCTGACTCTTTGCGATCCAATGGACCGCAGCACGCCAGGCCTCTCTGTCCATCACCAACTCCTGCAGTTTACTCAAACTCATGTCCATCAAGTCAGTGATGCCATCCAACTATTTCATCCTCTATCATCCCCTTCTCCTCCTGCCTTCAACCTTCCCAGCACCAGAGTCTTTTCCAAGGAGTCAGTTCTTCACATCAGGTGACCAAAGTATTAGAGTTTCACCTTCAACATTAGTCCTTCCAATTAATATTCAGAACTGATTTCCTTTAGGACAGACTGGTCAGGTCTCCTTGCAGTCCAAGGGACTCTCAAGAGTCTTCTCCAACACCACAATTCAAAAGCATCAGTTCTTCAACACTCAGCCTTTTTATGGTCCAACTCACATCCATACATGACTACTGGAAAGCCCATAGCTTTGACCATACAGAGCTTTTTTGGCGGTCTTGTCTCTGCTTTTTAATATGCTGTCTAGTTTGGTCATAGCTTTTCTTCCAAGGAGCAAGCATCTTTTAATTTCATGGCTGCATCACCATCTGCAGTGATTTTGGAGCCCCCTCAAAAAAAGTTTCTCACCGTTTCCATTGTTTCCCCATCTATTTTTCCATGAAGTGATAGGATCAGTTGCCATGATCTTTTTTATGAATGTTGAGTTTAACGGCAGACTTTTCACTCTCCTCTTTCACCTTCACCTTCATCTTTAGTTTCTTTTCACTTTCTGCTGTAAGGGTGGTGTCATCTGCACATCTGAGGTTATTGATATTTATCCCTGCAATCTTGATTCCAGCTTGTGTTTCTTCCAGTCCAGCGTTTCTCATGATGTACTCTGCATAGAAGTTAAAAAGCAGGGTGACAATATACAGCCTTGATGTACTCCTTTCCCCAATTTGGAACCAGTCTGTTCTTCCATATCTGGTTTTAACTGTTGCTTCTTGACCTGCATACAGATTTCTCAGGAAAGAGATAAAGTGGCTTTGTATTCCCATTTCTTTCAGAATTTTCCATAGTTTGTTGTGATCCATACAGTCAAAGGCTTTGGCATAGTCAATAAAGCAAAAGTAGATCTTTTCCTGGAACCCTCTTGCTTTTTCTATGATCCAACAGATTTTGGCATTGATAGCTGGTTCCTCTGACTTTTTAAAATCCAGCTTGAACATCTGGTAGTTCTTGGTTCATGTACTGTTGAAGCCTAGCTTGGAGAATTGCTCACTTCTAAGTGGTCAATGCAAAGAAATAGAGGAAAACAATAGAATAGGAAAGACTAAAAATCTCTTCAAGAAAATTAGAGATACCAAGGTAAAATTTCATGCAGCAATGGGTATAATGAAAGACAGAAATGGTATGGACCTAATAGAAGCAGAAGATATTAAGAAGAGGTGGCAATAATACACAGAAAAACTATACAAACAAAGATCTTAATGACCCAGATAACCTTGATGGTGGGATCACTCACCTAGAGCCAGACATCCTGGAATGCAAAGTCAAGTGGGCCATAGGAAGCATCACTACAAACAAAGCTAGTGGAGATGATAGAATTCCAGTGAGCTATTTCAAATCCTGAAAGATGATGCTGTGAAAGTACTGCACTCAATATGCCAGCAAATTCGGAAAACACAGCAGTGGCCACAAGACTGGAAATGGTCAGTTTTCATTCCAATCCCAAAGAAAGGCAATGCCAAAGAATGCTCAAACTACTGCACAATTTGACTCATCTAATACACTAGCAAAGTATTACTCAATAATTTTTCCTTTAAGTTCACGAAACTTTTTATATTTTAACTAAGGACTTTTTGTGAGTTTATCTACAACAGACTGAAAAATAGAGTAACTCTATTTGCTCATGTTCTGATTCCATGTTTGTTGATTTGGGGCTTGGAGAGAATAATAGATAATTATATAAGTATACTCATCTGTGCAAAAACTTCAATACCATATAAAGTGTCCTTGCTTGGCAACCTCTTTACAGCAGTTATATCATGACTGCTATGGATTCTCATCCAAGTGATGATAAAGGGCTGAGCACACAGGGGCAATCTAATGCCACCACCTAATGAATTATTTAAAGAGTAAATACTTTTAATTTCAGCAATCACATTAATTAACTTTTAAACTTGATATGATGGGAATTCTCTGGTGGTCCAGTGGTTAGGATTTTTGTACTTTCATGGCCGATGGCGCAGGTTCAGTCTCTGGTCAGGGAACTAAGATTTCGCAAGCCATGTGTGGCTGGACCAAATAAAAACATGAAAAAGTTTTCAGCATCATAAAGTTATTATTAATATTATTAGTATTAATATTATTCTTATTGATATTGAAAATTATAATGGTGTTTATAAGCACATCATTCTACTTTTCAATAAAACATCAATGTGCCATTTATTTTTTGAAAAAATCATTTCCTTACCATGAGAATGGAAACAACACAGAAAAATAAAAGGAAATAAATATTCAGAAATCTTAAAATATCTTTATTGTTATTTTTGGTGAACTTTTATATGAAATATATTCAAACAAATAAATACATATATATCTAAGTTGTACATGGATAGATTCATATATATATAAACTATAGTTTTTGCAATACCACACCCATGTATACCTACTCATTTTAATACTCATTTTAATAAATACTGCTATTTTGAATAGTTGCATGGTATTCAATTTTCTTCCATTTCATACTGTAGACATCTGCTCTCTATTATTGAAAATATAATGTGTTTCAGTTTTTCTTTCTAAATTATGTTGTAGTAAGCATGCCTTCTATATACACATTTTGGAATTTGTTTCATTTATGTTTTTATATATATTGCCAAAGTACATTTCAAAAGATTAAATCAGTTTACAATTAGACCAAAGGAAAATTAAGTGTCCATTTCTAAATTAACCAGCACTCAGTTACCAATAAATTTCTAAAATTTTATTTTCCTACCCAGATGTCTCAGCTGAGACTCAATTATGAAAACAAGAAATCCTAAAGAACAATATGGTACTACCTTTTGCTAAACATGCAAAACTCAAAACAGATTTGGTAGAACGTTATAGCCCATCATCAATTTATCTTAAAGATTTTGCAGAAGGATTAATAGAAATGAACAGTAAGATGAGAATTTCTTTGAGAATTGCACTTAGAAGACTTCTCACCAGATAGGCCTGTTTCTCTTGTCAAGATGAAAAAAGTGGGGAGGGATGAGGTGAATGCACCCTGCATTTTCAAGATCTGATTTTGTAAAGATGCCATATATATAATATATATATATATATTTAACCCCAAGGTCAGAATGGGAAAGGTTGTCATGCATGAGGCATTTTGAGAAACATTCTAGAAGAGATATGCCTGCCAGAAAAAGTCAGAAGGTTGATTTCCTCTCCCTTGAGAAGGCTGTTTGTGGTGTCCAAGAGAAGCGTGGGGAAAATGTAAGATGCCAGCTGCAACCCTAGCCCTAATCCTGCACAGACACGTGCAGCAGGACCGGCCCGCGTCAGACCGCGCCCTTCCCTGCTTGCCCCCTGCGGTGTCTGACGCACATGCCCGGGAGAGCTGAAAGGGTCCTCAGTAAAGCAGGCACGTGGCGCAGAAAGAAGAGGAGACCTATCCGCGCTAACGTTTGCTCCCACAGACATCTGAGGCCTGAGCTGGGGGAGAGACTGAGGACCAGACCGGAATCTGAGAAGGTTCAGATTGAATGAGAGACTGCGGTTTTGATATCAGCTTATATTTGACTTCTTAGAACTTGAAAATAAAAACTCTTTATTAACGAATGAAATTGACCACAAAAGTTATGCTCTCTTCCCAAAAACAATCATTTTACAGAAAGTCCAAATGTTGTGATGATAAACAATATCTGATAATTGCTCTTACAATTTGAAGACTTGTCTTTTGTCAACCAGCAGACAGCACAGCTATTTGACTTTGTATATCATAACTCTTTTTCTAATTGTTTTTTTTTCTTTTCTGTAAAGGACATATTCCCTCCTCTCTGGAAACTTCTAACATTTTTTCTTCATTACATTTTTTGCTTAAGTTTTAGCAACATTGATTCTTTTGGCAAATCTATTTGTTTTTATTGCTCTAAATTTCTTTTTTTAAAACAGTACAACCGCATTTATTTTTCAATGTTAATTTTTTTTTTGTTCCTTCTATCATCAGCATAAAATGAGAGCAGTTGTAAGCTACAAAGAAATTTAATCATTTTTTTGCCGTTCTAACAATTCTAACCTTAAGAAACATGTTTAAATTTCAAATTATATAAGAAAATATTAACTTTATATTAACTGAAAATAAATCTTCAGATCTAATCATTGTAAATGTATTAAAGTTGTCATTAGGTCTTCTACTGGGAATCAGTGGATGCAATTAACCATCCATCAATATAAAATACATCAGTGCCTAAAGACATACTTTGATGTATGTTGGCAAAGTTAAATGAACCTGAGATTTTGATGTGGCACTCCATGAACCAAGAATAAAAAAGGATAGTTATTCTCTTATTTATCAACCCATTAATCAGTTCTGCCTCGTAAGTGTATCCTTACATATCTGCTTTCTGATACCATGCATCAATTTATTAACTCTTTCTGTCTATGACTTCAAAGAAGTTTCACAAGGCAATCACAATAAAAAATGTTGTGTGCTCTAGTTTTTGCAGATATGTTACATCTAAATCAGGCGCCATTTTAAACATTTTTTTTAATATATAAGTGCATATAGTAAAATGCCAAATCTGAAGATTTAATAGGGTAGCTTTGAAATCTACACGCCTGAGTAACCAGAACTCTCCAGCAGATAGGGACTGCTCTCACCAAAACTCTCTTGTCTTTTCCTGTCATTTCTCACTTCCTCAATAAAACACTATAATTTATATGATCAAAAATTACTTTTTTCTGTCTGTTAACTGTGAACATATGGAATCATACAGTATACACTGTCCTCTTTGATGAACGTATTGTTGTGGAGGGCCCTCCTTATGTATATCAGAAGTTTTTTGTTGTTGTTGTTGTAGTAAATAATTTACTTTAAATTTATGTCCTTAATTCTGGCTCAATTATTTAATTTTGATTTCTTCTTTTATATAGACTAATTCCAAATTTTTCTAACTTCCTAGAAAATCTGTTCAGGCTATTTTAATTTTCCCCTTTTCTCTGATAGTAAGTATTTCATAATATTTTACTTTCTGGTTCTTGGGTGATGTATTATTTGCCTTGAATTGTACTATAGATTTTTAAAATAAATATCGAATGGTATTTTCTGTTTTTCTTTTTTCCGAAGGATGAAACATTTTTTAGGGCTGGTCATTTTTTCAAAATAAGTGTGGACATATCCTCATATTTTAGCTATCCTTCCTGTTTTCCCTGTAGGCATTTGATATGCATTTATTTTTGAGCTGGATAATGATTTTTACATCTAGTTGTCTGCAAAAGATACTAGAAAAGAAATGAAAATAAAGAGAGCCTTTATCCATTGTCACATATCTAGTGTCTTCTGCAGAATGAGGCTCCTGAACCTGAAATTCACCATGTTGGAAGACTGTCTAGCACAGATAGAATCTGACTGGATAGTGGCAAATTAGATGTAGCTGTTAGGTACCCTTCCCAAAGTCCCATCTTGCCCAAGCAGGAAATTAAGATCAAAAAAAAAAAAAAAAAAGTATGCATTGCTATTGGGCTCTTCTTTTGCCCCTATTTTCCCTGCTGTGGCTTCCTGATGGCTCAGCAGGAAGAGAATCCTCCTGCCAATGCAGGAGAGTCAGTTTCTATCCTTAGAGCAGAAAGATCTCCTTGAAAAGGAAATGATAACCCACTCCAGTAAGGAAACTCCATGGACAGAGGAGCTGGCAGGCTACAGTCCATGGGATCACAAAGAGCTGAACATGACTTTGTGGCTAACCAGCAGCAACACTCTCTTTGCTGCTGCTGATCATTTCCACAGCTACCTTACTTGCAGTGTCTAATTAGATACAGGACTTTCCTCATAGCTCAGGTGATAAAGAATCTGCCTGCTTTGCAGGAGAACCTGGATCGACTCCTGGGTCAGGAAGACCCCCTGGAGAAGGGATAGGCTACCCACTCCAGTCTTCTTGGGCTGAGTGACGTTCCCCAAGATGAGATCACATGGCCCCGTGTTCCCCTAACAAGTTTAAGAGCATCATATTTATGTATTCAACATGAATTATTTTCTAGAATCTGTGCAAATTGTTTCAATATGTCCCAGGTTGTGGTGTGAGACCTGGTATTATCCTAAATGTCAATGAAATTTTGATCAGTATTTTAATTACTAATTTCACTATTGGCATCTCTGAAATATGCATTAATGTATCCATATTTGCTAAACATGCAGCCATTTAGAAACCAAAATATATCATTTTCAGTCACTATCTGGGAAAATTTGTCACATTTAAGCTGCTCTTATATTTTATTTCATATTTTACACTTGAAGAGATTCATAATAAAAATTCAAAGATGTATTAAAGGGCACTGGTGGAATACTCTTAAGAATTCAACCTCCAAATTGGCTAATACTTATTTTTTTTCCATTCTAAGTAACATATTCAGTTCTAGGAATAAGTTAATATTTATTAGTAGAATATATTGGGTATATGTACACCTGAATTATTCCAAAATTCTCAATATTTTTAAAATTATTCAAAATATGAGACATTCTTGCATGGTTAATAAAGATTTCTTTGCTGTATAATAAACTCTAAGAGACCTTGGGGGCAATTCTAAATGAAGGTGAAGTAAAAATAGATTTTCTGAGTGATACATAACTTCCTGTAGATGGTAGAGTTAAACAATTTCTCAAGGTTCTTCAGTTCTATCATTTAAAATTTCCAATGATGTAAAGTCTATACTGCAGAAGTCACCATTAGTGTCAAATATATTCAAGTTAGAAATATTGTTTTTATTTAAATTGGATTAAGTGAGTTGACTTAGACACAGACTATAATGGCTACTGATCTTTATATCCAGGTAGAATTTTCATGTGTTGTAATTTCTCTTTAACATGGGTTAACATTTTGGAATTTCAGTTCAGTTCAGTCACTGATCCTGTCTGACTCTCTGCGACTCCATGGACTGCAGAACACCAGGTCTCCTGTTCAGCACCAACTTCCAGAGCTTACTCAAACACAGGTCCTTCGAGTCAGTGATGCCATCCAGCCATCTCATCCCCTGTCGTCCCCCTCTCCTGCTACCTTCAATCTTTCCCAGCGTCAGGGTCATTTCCAGTGAGTTACTTCTTCACATCAGATGACCAAAGTATTGGAGTTTCAGCCTCCAACATCAGTCATTCCAATGAATATTGAGGACTGATTTCCTTTAGGATGGACTGGTTGGATCTTGTTGCAGTCCACAGGACTCACAAGAGTCTTCTCCAACACCACAGTTCAAAGGCATCAATTCTTCCCTGCTCAGCTTTCTTTATAGTCCAACTCTCACATTCATACATGACCACTGGGAAAACCATAGCCTTGACTAGATGGACTTTTGTTAGCAAAGTAATGTCTCTGGTTTTTAATGTGCTCTCTAGGTTGGTCATAACTTTTCTTCCAAGGAGTAAGTGTCTTCTAATTTCATGGCTGCAGTCACCATCTGCAGTGATTTTAGAGCCCCCCAAAATAAAGTCTGCCACTGTCTCCATTGTTTCCCCATCTATTTGCCATGAAGTGATTGGACCAGATGCCATGATCTTTGTTTTCTGAATGTTGAGCTTTAAGCCAACTTTTTTCTCTCCTCTCTCACTTTCATCAAGAAGCTCTTTAGTTCTTCATTTTCTGCCATAAGGGTGGTGTCATCTGCATATCTGAGGTTATTGATATTTCTCCAGACAATCTTGATTCCAGCTTGTGCTTCATCCAGCCCAGCATTTCTCATGACGTACTCTGCATATAAGTTAAATAGGCAGAGTGACAATATACAGCCTTGACGTACTCCTTTTCCTATTTGGAACCAGTCTGTTGTTCCATGTCCAGTTCTAACTGTTGCTTCCTGACCTGGTTACAGATTTCTCAGGAGGCAGGTCAGGTGGTCTGGTATTCCGATCTCTTTCAGAAGTTTCCACAGCCTTTGTTTTGATCCACACAGTCAAAGGCTTTGTCTTAGTCAATAAAGCAAAAGTAGATGTTTTTCTGGAACTCTCTTGCTTTTTCCATGACCCAGCGGATGCTGGCAATTTAGGTCTATATAAATTTTGGATTTTGGAACTTAGATCTATATAAAATGTATGGAACTTGTCTTTAAATATTAAGCATAGTAAAAATCATTTTGAATAATTTTCTCTAAATGAAAATAACCTGAAACTAAGAGGTTTTTAGGATTTATTTTCTTGTTTGTAGAACTAAATGAGACAAACTTTACCTTAAGTTATTTGTGCTCCACATGTTATGAGAAGTTATAAATATCCGCTATCTCACCCATATATGTTCTAGTAATAAATTACCACTAATGGTTTATATTGCCAATGGTTTTCCCAGTAGTCATGTATGGATGTGAGAGTTGGAGTATAAAGAAAGCTGAGGGCCAAAGAATTTATGTTTTTGAACTGTGGTGTTGGAGAAGACTCTTGAGAGTCCCTTGGACTGCAAGGAGATCCAATTAGTCTATCCTAAAAAAAATCAGTCCTGAATATTCATTGGAAGGACTGATGTTGAAGCTGAAACTCCAATGCTTTGGCCACTTGATGTGAAGAGCTGACTCATTTGAAAAGAGAAAAGACCCTGATGCTGGGAAAGATTGAAGGCAAGAGGAGAAGGGAAATGACAGAAGATGAGATGGTTGGATGGCATCTCAGACTCAGTGGACATGAGTTTGAGTAAACTCTGGGAGTTGGTTATAGACAGGGAGGCCTGGTGTGCTGCAGTCCATGGGGTTGCAAAGAGTGGACTGAACTGAACTGAATGGTTTATATTTTGTAATCAAATAATGCACATTAGATCATGTTACAGCTTAGAGCCAATATGTACACAAATTAAATATATCACTTTTGCCTTTGAAAAAGTGATACTCAGTATTATATTCAGAGGACAACAAAATTAAGTATCATGTTCAATGCTTTACTAAATACTTAAATTAAAAATAATCATACTTTCTCCAATATGTTTAAACAGTACCTATGTTTTCTGTCTATCTACCTATTTATCTCTCTATCTCGCTAGTTAGCTATATATACAACATGATTCTCAGGTAAAACATGATTTAGGGACGTGAGGAGACAATGGAAGCCTGGGGATCTCAGTCACACCCAAGCTCTTCTGGACTCATGTATATGCACTTGACACAAGCATTTTACCTGAATATGTTGCCCTGATATTTTATAATTAATATTTATTGAAAACTTTTAACCAAAACAAACAGAATTTATTCTTCCAAGTACATCTTTGTGTGAAGGACATGAGCAGTGCATAATTTGTAGAGACTCTTGTCTTCATGAGTCTGTTTCATGAGCTAGTAGATACGCTGAACTTCTAATTTATGACTCCAAATCACGAACCTTATGCATTTGAGAGGAAGGACATTTATTCCCTCATACACAATATTATGGCAATTTCTGGGGAATCAAAGTATGAATAAATGCAATAACTTAAGTTTATGAACTTTTATTACAGCATTGGAGAATTAAAAGGCAATGCAAGCTGCACTCTGTTCTTGGGATGTTTAGTAAGGATGAAAGCAAAAGGGATAATATATTTATTTACATATACTTAATACACATACATGTATATTTATATTTACTATGGTTATATAAAATAGTGCTCAGCTAATGTACGTGTTTACTATACAGCAATCAAGACTAGAGTTGTGTGAGAAGACTGGGGAATATATGTGGTTGGTTTTATGTATGATTCTTTCTGTAGAACAAATTACTGCTTTGTTTCATAACACTTCAGAATTTCTAATTAATTTCTGAACCCCAAGTCTAGAGCTTTGTTGTGTCATACACGAAATTATGTAACAGGTATATTTAATGCACACTCTTGCAACACCAAACACTCCCTATATTACACAAAACTTATGTTGATTTAATACTACATGAATTGTGTATTGAGGAAGGCCTGGCAACCCACTCCAGTACTCTTGCCTGGAGCATCCTCGTGGACAGAGGAGCCTGGCCAGTTACAGTCCATAGAACCATGTTGAAATCACTACAGGTATTGAAGGTAAACTTAGCCACTGTTGATCAAATCATTTCCTATTATTTGTAAAGATTAAATAAAAGATGTATGTAAGAGCACTAAGTATAGTATAGTATCTTATTGAAAAAAATTATGTTTATGATAGTAAAGAATCCTTGACTTTAAATAGGTACCAGATTTTTACTATCAATAATTATAATGAAATGTGAAGTCTAATGGGCTTCCCCTGGTGGCTCAGATGGTAAAGAATCTGTTTGCAAGGTGGGAGACGAGGTTCGACTCCTGGATTAGAAAGATCCCCTGGAGGAAGGCATAGCAACCCACTCCAGTATTCTTGCCAAGAGAATCCCCCATGGACAGAGGAGCCTGGTGGGCTACAGTCCGTAGGGTCACAGAGAATCAGACATGACTGAGCGACTGAGCATGGCAGCACATGAAGCTGAACAGTGAATTTTACGTCATAATCTTGGAACATTCACTAAAGTGTCATTCTGTAAATTACAAAGCAGTTAGAGGGATATTTTTCATTCCCCTAATTGCAACTTTTAGAAAATTAAAGACCAAATTGGAGACAAGGGGATGTTACAACATTTCAATTCAGTTCAGTTCAGTTCAGTCACTCAGTCATGTTCGACTCTTTGCGAACCCATGAATCGCAGAAGGCCAGGCCTCCCTGTCTATCACCAACTCCCGGAGTTAACCCAGACTCACGTCCATCGAGTCCGTGATGCCATCCAGCCATCTCATCCTCGGTCGTCCCCTTCTCCTCCTGCTCCCAACCCCCCCTCCCAGCATCAGAATCTTTTCCAGTGACTCAACTCTTCTCATGAGGTGGCCAAAGTACTGGAGCTTCAGCTTCAGCATCATTCCTTCCAAAGAAATCCCAGGGCTGATTTCCTTCAGAATGGACTGGTTGGATCTCCTTGCAGTCCAAGGGACTCTCAAGAGTCTTCTCCAACACCACAGTTCAAAAGCATCAATTCTTCAGCGCTCAGCTTTCTTCACAGTCCAACTCTCACATCCATACATGACCATTGGAAAAACCATAGCCTTGACTAGACGGACCTTTGTTGGCAAAGTAATGTCTCTGCTTTTCAATATGCTGTCTAGGTTGGTCATAACTCTCCTTCCAAGGAGTAAGCATCTTTTAATTTCATGGCTGCAATCACCATCTGCAGTGAATTTGGAGCCCCCAGAAATAAAGTCTGACACTGTTTCCACTGTTTCCCCATCTATTTCCTATGAAGTGATGGGACCAGATGCCATGATCTTGGTTTTCTGAATGTTGAGCTTTAAGCCAACGTTTTCAGTCTTCTCTTTCACTTTCATCAAGAGGCTTTTTAGTTCCTCTTCACCTTCTGCCATAAGGGTGGTGTCATCTTCATATCTGAGGTTATCGATATTTCTCCCAGCAATCCTGATTCCAGCTTGTGCTTCTTCCTACAGTATTTACTACAATACAAATGAGGAGATGGAAATTTAAAGTAATGTAACCTTCTCTGAGTCATGAAACCAGGCAATCACAGAATTAGTGATGTCATCCAGTTCGGTACAGAATAGTATTGGGGAAATCACTGATTTGGTATTCCTTTCTAGTTTAAACTCCATATCTTACAAGGTTTTGACTCATAGCAAATCATTTAACCTCTGTCAGTTTTTCACCTTCACCTTCACCTGCACTCTAAAAATAGAACAAAATACTAAGACAAACAAAATAAGCAATTATAGTGCATCATGAGACTCTGTGACAATGATGCAAGATAAGCTTAGTAACTGCATAGGTTAATGATTTAATGTAATGCTTTTCACAAAGAAGTGTTGAAACCAGTGTTAGCTATTACCTTCTAATTACATTTGCTTCTATTATTATTATTATGACTCCCAGTACAGTACTTTTTAAAATTATACCTAATTTTCAATGCTGCCCATCATCATGAAAGTGTTGGTTGCTCAGTTGTGTCCGACTCTTTGTGAATCCATGGACTGTAGCCTGCCAGTCTTCTCTGTCCATGGAGTTCAACGGCAAGAAAACTGGAGTGGGTAACCATTCCCTCTTCCAGAGGATCTTCCTGACCCAAGGACTGAACCCAAGTCTCTTGCACTGGAAGCAGATTCTTTACCATCTGAGCCAACAGAGAAATCCATCCATCACTGTAGAAGTTCACTAATCACTGTATAACTATCATCAAATAAATCAAAGAGAGAGACATTCATCCCTCAGTGTCATGACTACAGGCCTCACTGGAACTTTGAATACATTGACCCTTCATAATTGATATTATTAACACATTACAAGCTTCCTTTTTTTACCCATTTCTGTACCTAAAGTAGGAAAAGTTCAAACCTGTTTACAAACAAATGTTAAGTATTAGGTGACTGTACCTGGCTGAACATCTTTGCATTTCATTTAAGGATAGGCAAGATAAATAACAGAACCATTTTTCTAGATTCCGTATATATGCATTAGAATACAATATTTATCTTTCTCTTTCTGACTTACTTCACTCTTTATAATAGGTTCTAGGTTCATCCACTTCATTAAAGCTGAGGCAATGTGCTCCTTTTTCATGGCTGAGTAATATTCCACTGTGTATATGTACCACCACTTCTTTATCTGTCACTGGACATCTAGGTTGCTTCCATGTTCTAGCTATTGTAAATAATGCTGCAATGAACAATGGGATACACGTGTCTCTTTCAATTTTGGTTTCCTTATGGTACATGCTTAGGAGTGGAATTGCTGGGTCATATGGTGGCTTTATTGTTAGTTTTAAAGGAATCTCCATACCGTCTTCCATAGTGGCTGTATCAATTTATAATCCCAACCAAGAGCCTTCCCTTTTCTCCACCCCCTCTCTAACATTTATTGTTTGTAGGTTTTTGATGATGGTCATTCTGACTGATGTTAGGTGATATCTGACGTTTGATTGCATTTCTCTAATAATGAGCGATGCTGAGCATCTTTTCACAAGTTTTTAGCCATCTATATATCTTCTTTGAAGAAATGTCTATATAGGTCATTTCCTGCTTTTTGATTGAGTTGTTTTTCTTTCATTCACTTGTATGGGCTGCTTATATATTTAGGAAATTAATCTTTTGTCAGTTGTTTCATTTGCTATTATTTTCTCCCATTCTGAGGGTTATCTTTTCACTTGGCTTATAGTTTCCTTCAACTGTGAAAAAGCTGAAGAATTTACTTACAGGGCAGCAATGGAGAAACAGACATAGAAAATAGACTTATGGAATGGGGAGAGAGGAGGCGAGGCTAAGATGTATGGAAAGAATAATATGGAAATTTATATTACCATATGTAAAATAGATAGCTAACGGGAATTTGCTGTATATTCAGGAAACTCAAATAAGGGGTCCTTATCACCCT
Organism: Nanger dama; assembly: GCA_917880005.1. Taxonomy (NCBI): domain Eukaryota; kingdom Metazoa; phylum Chordata; class Mammalia; order Artiodactyla; family Bovidae; genus Nanger; species Nanger dama. The sequence continues at coordinate 2,637,100 of CAKJTW010000035.1, read as the reverse complement.
AGAGGGGTAAGTTGGGGAGGGAGATTGGAGGGAGTTTCAAAAGGGAGGGAATATACGTATACCTCTGGATGATCCATGTTCAGGTTTGACAGAAGAAATAAAATTCTATAAATCAATTATCATTCAATTAAAAAATAAGTACATTTTTCTTTAAAGACAACAGAAATGATAAGGACCCAGCAGAAACAGAAGAGATTAAGAAGAGATAACAAGAACAGAATAGCTATACAAAAAAATTCTTAATGACCCAGATAATCCTGATAGTATGGTCATTCATGCAGAGACACATGTCCTATAGTGTGAAGTCAAGTGGGCCTTAGAAAGCATCACCACGAACAAAGCTAGTGGAGATAATAGAATTCCACCTGATCTATTTAAAATTCTAAAAATTAATGGTGTTTAAGTCCAACATTCAGAAAACTAAGATCATGGCATCTGGTCCTATCACTTCATGGGAAATAGATGGGGAAACAGTGTCAGACTTTATTTTGGGGGCCCTAAAATCACTGCAGATGGTGATTGCAGCCATGAAATTAAGACATTTACTCCTTAGAAGGAAAGTTATGACCAATCTAGATAGCATATTCAAAAGCGGAGACATTACTTTGCCGACTAAGGTCCGTCTAGTCAAGGCTATCGTTTTTCCTGTGGTTATGTATGGATGTGAGAGTTGGACTGTGAAGAAGGCTGAGCGCTGAAGAATTGATGCTTTTGAACTGTGGTGTTGGAGAAGACTCTTGAGAGTCCCTTGGACTGCAAGGAGATCCAACCAGTCCATTCTGAAGGAGATCAGCCCTGGAATTTCTTTGGAAGGAATGATGCTAAAGCTGAAACTCCAGTCCTTTGGCCACCTCATGCAAAGAGTTGACTCATTGGAAAAGCCCCTGATGCTGGGAGAGATTGGGGGCAGGAGGAGAAGAGGATGACAGAGGATGAGATGGCTGGATGGCATCACCAATGCAAAGCATATGAGTTTGAGTGAACTTCGGGAGTTGGTGATGGACAAGGAGGTCTGGCTTGCTGTGATTCATGGGGTCACAAAGAGTCAAACACAACTGAGTGACTGAACTGAACTGAAGTGCTTCACTGGATACATTAGCAAATTTGGAAAACTCAGCAGTGGCCAAAGAATTGGAAAAAGTCAGTCTTCATTTCAATCCCAAAGAAGGGCAATCCCAAAGAATGTTCACACTATCACACAATTGTGCTCATTTCACATACTAGCAAAGTAATGCTCAAAATCCTTCAAGCTAGGCTTTTCAGTACATGAACTGAGAACTTTCATATGTACAAGCTGGATTTTGAAGAGACAGAGGAACCAGAGATCAAATTGCCAACATTTTTGAATCACAGAGAAAGCAAGGGAGCTCTTGAAATACATCTACTTCTGCTTCATGGACCACACTAAAGCCTTTCACTGTGTGGATCACAACAAATTGGAAAATTATTAAAGAGGTGGAAGTACCAGACGACCATACCTATCTCCCGAGGAACCTGTATGCAGGTCAAGAAGCAACGGTTGGAATCAGACACGGAACAACTGACTGGTTCCAGGTTGGGAGAAGGAGTATGACAAGGCTGTATATTGTCACCTTGTCTATCAAACTTATGTGCAGAGTGCGTGCACATGTGCTGAGTTGCTTCAGTTTTGTCTGATCCTTTGCAATCTTATGGACTGTATGGATTCTCCAGGCAAGAATACTGGAGTGGGTTGCCATGCCTTCCTCCAGGGGATCTTCTCTACCCAGTAATTGAACCCATGTCCCTGTGTCTCCTGCGTTGGCAGGCAGGTTCTTTACTACTATGGGCTTCCCTTGTGGCTCAGTTGGTAAAGAATCTGCCTGCAATGTGGGAGACCTGGGTTCATTCCCCAGGTTTGGGAGGATGCCCTGAAGAAGGAAACAGCTACTCGCTCCAGTATTCTGACCATCGGGTCTCAATGAGCCGGACACGACTGAGCGACTTGCACTTTTCACTTTCTTTACTGCTAGCACCACTTGGGAAGCCCCTATGTGCAGCGTGCATCACGTGAAATGCCAGACTGGATGAATCACCAGCAGGAAGCGAGACTGCCAGGAGAAGTAGCAACAGCCTTGGATATGCAGCTGATACCACTCTAACAGCAGAAAGTGAAGTGAAACCAGAGAGCCTTTTGATGAGGGTGAGAGCGGAGACTGGAAAGCTGGCTCGATATTCAACATTCAGAAACTAAGGTAATGGTCCCATCACTTCATGGCAAATAAAAGGGGGAAATTGGAAGAAGAGACAGATTTTACTTTCTCGGGCTCCAAAATCACTGTGGATGTTGAGTGCAACCACGAAATTAAGACTCTTGCTCCTCGCAGGAAGTTATGACAAATTTAGACATGTTAAAAAGCAGAGAGATCACTTTACTGACAAAGATCCATATAGTCAAGGCTATGGCTTTTGCAGTAACCATGTACAGATATTAGAGTTGGAGCATAAAGAAAACTGAGCACCAAAGAATTGGTGCTTTTTAATTGTGTGGCTGGAGAAAACTCTTGAGAGTCTCTTGGACTGCAAGGAGATCAAACCAGTCAGTTCTAAAGGAAATCGACACTGAATAGTCATTGGAAATACTGTTGCTGAAGCTGAAGATACAAAACTTTGGCCACCTGGTTTGTAGAGCTGACTCACTGGAAAAGACTTTGATGCTGGGAAAGATTGAAGACAAAAAAGGAAGGGGTAAGCAGGGGATGAGATGGTTAAATAGCATCACCAATTCAGTGGACATGAATTTGAAAAATTCTGGGAGACAGTGGAAGACAGAGGAGCCTGCCGTGCTACCAGACACAGGATTGCAAAGAGCCAGACACGACTTAGCAACTGAGCAACAACAGCAACAACAACAGCCAGACTGAAGAGGTGAATACTGTCTGAAAAAAACTGAACAGTCCCTGTTTGTCTCAGTTCATACAGGCCTTCCACACTCCCTGAAAGCTGTCCAACTTTGTTAGTGCGTTCCTTCTCTCTGTCTTGAAAGCAACTGCTTTATATATTCCTCTCATACCTCAAACTTCCAGTTCCGTTCTCTGCGACTGCTCACCTGAAAGACCTAAGGATATTATCTCAGATTCTCTGACGAAAATGAAACAATCAGCCATGAGCGTCTTCATTTTTCCTGATAATCCGATATGCTTCCCTGAGCTAACCCACCTCTCTGTGTTTCCTGCAGTGCCCGTAGCCATCGCGGTTGCTTTCCCCTGTAGACGCCAGCTCCTCATATACGGATGGGGGTCGCAAGAGGGAGGCACCCATGGATAGCTATGGCCGATTCATGCTGATGCAGGGCAGATCCCAACACAATATGCTACAGCAATTATCCCCCAATTAAAAATGAATAGATCTGAAAAAGCCTGTTCCTCTACCTATACTCTTCAGTTCAGTTCAGTCGCTCAGTGGTGTCCGACTCTGTGCGACCCCATGGGCTGCAGCACGCCAGGCCTCCCTGCCCATCACCAACTCCCGCAGCTTGCTCAAACTCATGTTCATTGAGTCGGTGACGCCATCCAACCATCTCATCCTCTGCTGTCCCCTTCTCCTCCTGCCCTCAATCTTTCCCAGCATCCGGGTCTTTTCAAACCTATACTCCTAATTCTATCAACTGCACTTCTCAAGAAGCTGCTGCTCTAAAAGTCCCTTCTTGTAAATTATTACTTTATTCCTCTCTACTAAAGATAACTATGCTCTTGGGTTTGCCCTTAACAAATAAACAAACAAAAATAAGTAAATATATTTAGGGCTACAAGCTCCATGCACCTCACAATCCCTTCCATGCAACACTGTTTTATAAAACAGTGTTTTATAGAAAAAATTCTTAGATTTATACATCATCTATAGTTACTAAAGTCACTTATTTGACTTGCAACTTCCTCATCCTAATCAAGTTTATTTTGTCTGAATGCTGCTTCTGATGGTAATCTCATCAGTGCTATCTATGGCCATTTCTCTGTTTTCATTTTAACTGACGTCTAGGCAAAGCTTTCACATTTATGCACTTTAACATATTGTTTTTGCTTTTTGTTGATGATACTATCTGCACCTTTTTTTTTTCTTCTACACATCAGTTGTTTCTCCTGAATCTCCTTGTTTGTTCAAACATAAATTTTATAGTCAAACAGATTACGCCAGAGACTTTTTCTTTTATCTTTATTCTGGCTCAAGATTATATAACCAGCCCCATGGATTTAAAATGAATTCTTTAGTCTGTATGTGGTATTAGTTCCAAATTTTTAATTTCTAGTGACTGAGTTTTCATTAATTCTGCCATCAGATTTAAGAAAAAATTTAGTTTATTTTAAAATTATAAATGTAATTTAGTAAATTTTAGTTCCCTGATCATTATCTCAATATCATGTGGTCAAAACAGAATTCTTATTTCTATTCTTAGAAAAGAAGGTAAACAGACAAATCACTTGTTTGTTTGTTTGTCTGAGATCTACCCAAGCAATCTCAGAACAAGGCTTAACTGAACTCCTTTTCCTCATAATCTATTATCTCCACACAGACAATGATTTTGAAACATAAAAAAATCAAGCCATTTTTCTGCCTAAGATCCAGAAATGATTTAAAATAAAATCATGCAAATGCTCAGTTCAAAAGAAGACAGGAAAAAGGAAAGGGGAAGAAAAACACAAGACAATAGCTAGCAAAATGACACATTTCAGCCTGAGAATAGCATCATATTAACTCTTGAGCTATAAAGATTCACATAAAGAGCCAGAGATTATCAAATTGCATTAAAAATAAAACAAATTCATACTTCCTACAAAAATCTCACATTTTATGTAAAGACATAAAGTGGTCAAGAGTTAATGGATAGAGACACAAAGTGATAATGGTTGCCAGAGTCTGGGTGAAGGGAGAAATGGAGAGCTACGTTTTAATGGGTACAGAGTTTCAGTCTAGGATGATGAAAACCTTCTAAAGATAGATTTTGGTGATGACTGTGCAACATTGTGAATATATTTAAAGCTGTTTGACTGTACAATTTAAAATGATTAAAATAACACATTTTATGTTTTACCACAGTAAAAATGAACGTTTAAGGAGAAATGCATTCCCATATTAACACTAAGTAAAAACTATTGAAGAGAGTATATGAGTGCTAGATGAAAGTTGTAGAAAATAATATCAGAAAAATAAGGCAACTTTGTCAAAATGCACCAGATAATAATATATGAAGGAAACATCAAGAGACAGCATCATCAAGAAAACAGAACCATCTTAAAAATAACAACTAAGCACCAAAATACATGAAGCAGGATCTGTGGGACTACAGGAAGAAACAGACAAATCTAAAATTATAATTGGGGATTTCAAAATACCTCTCTCAATAGTTGACTGAACAAGTATAGAGAAAATCTGTATAGTTATATCAGATTTAAACAACACTATCAAACAACTTATCTTAATTCTGAGGCCATTCTCTCCAACTATAACAGAATGCATATAATTTTGAAGTATGTGTGGGAAAAAAAGACAAAGATCATTTTCTGGATCATAATACATGCTTCATAAGATTGCAAGGGTTCAAGTGAGACAAAGTGTGTTTTTAACTAAAGTGGAGTTAAATTAGGAGTTAATTATGGGAAGATACTTGAGAAATTTCCAAGTAGTTAAAAACTAACAAGCAGACTGTAATAAAAAAAAAAATAGGTGAAAGAAGAAATGAAAATTAGAAAGCATTTTAAATTAAATGAATGTGTAAATACATTATATCAAAATTATTGTGATGCATATGAAATACTTCTTAGAAGAAAATTTATAGAATAGAAAAAAGAAAAATGTCACACCAGTGACCTCATTGGCACTTTAAGACATTTAGAAAAAGAATAATATTAATTCTCAATACAGTAAGAATGCTGTGATAAACATCAAAGAGAATAAAAGAGAAAGAAAAAAAAAACATAATAAATAAAACTAAGTGCTATTTTGAGATTGATGAATTTGACAAAACTCTTCCCAAACTAATAAAGAGAGAGAGACTGCAAAAATTATCAATATGAAAATAAGATATGGTATCTCCACTGACTACAAGTGTTACTTCGCTAGTAAGGGCATAGGAGATCCAGCCAGTCCATTCTGAAGGAGATCAACCCTGGGATTTCTTTGGAAGGAATGATGCTAAAGCTGAATCTCCAGTACTTTGGCCACCTCATGCGAAGAGTTGACTCATTGGAAAAGACTCTGATGCTGGGAGGGATTGGGGGCAAGAGGAGAAGGGGATGACAGAGGATGAGATGGCTGGATGGCATCACTGACTCGATGGACATGAGTCTGAGTGAACTCCAGGAGATGGTGATGGACAGGGAGGCCTGATATGCTGCAGTTCATGGGGTCGCAAAGAGTCAAACACGACTGAGCGACTGAACTGAACTGAGTGACTGAACTGAACTGAGTAAGGGCATATGATCGTAACAGAGCAGGGTGAGCACAGCCCTTAGCAGGTAGCCGTTGCTGTGCCGCGTTACTCTGCTCCCTGTTACTAGGCAACAGGCCCTGCTCAGCTATTGGCCAGCACTGCAGTGGACCCCACCCACTGGTAACCATAGATGAGGGAACACTGGGGAAGTGATTCAGTCAAGGGTCCTTGGTGTGGTGGTCATCGGGAGGGAGAGGGAGGCAGATTGAGGCCTTCTTCTGGAGGCCCTCCACCACCCAGCCTCGGGCCAGAGGGTGAGCTGGAGGGCCCAGGGAACACCGGGGTCCTGAAGGGCTCCAGAACCTCACTGCGGCCTCCACTAGCCACGGCCCAGGCCATGAGGCGCCAGTGATCCTCTCCCCATCCCTGCCCCTGCGGCCATATAGCAGCGGCTACGGGTCCGGGACACAGTCTGTGAGAGCTGGTCCCCCGTTTAGGTGGCTTGGGGAGACCGAGGGCCAGCTGGTTGGGATTCCTGGCTTACTCAGGGATGATGGCTGGGCAGGGTGTGGGAGCCTCGCCTTGAAGGAGCTGCCAGCTGAGATCTCTCTCCTCTCAGCCAGAATTGGGACCTTGGAGGTTGAACGTTGTCCCTGGGAACTTAGCCCATTCATGTCAGAACAGAGAATAACATGTATCTGGTAGTGATTTACACGACTGCCACTAACCCACCATGACTGGCCATCAAAAAAAAGGACCTGACACCTAGAAGTCTGGAACAACTCACCCCACCCCCATCCTCCACCTTTCACTTTAAAAGGACTTGCTAAAAGCTTTTGGTAACTTAGGCATTCTTAGGGCATGAGACACCCTTACTCTTCCCTGTATGAACCTGTAATAAACCTTTCTCTGTTCCAAACCCTAATGTTTAGTATTGATGGGCCTCAATCTGTTTCAGGCACACAAACTTGCAATTTTGGTAACATTATCAATAAATTTAGGTGAATAAATTTGACAACTTAAATGATATAGACAAATTTCTTGTGAGACAAACAAGGATAATCTCTAAGAGACAATCTAAATGTCTCTGTATCTTCGAAGGAAATTAAATTTGTTGCCAAAAGCCTTCATAGGAAGAAAATGCCAGGCCTCACTGGCAAAATCTCCCAAAATTGTAAGCATTCAATTTTATCCAAATTTTTCAATATGTTAAAGACTAAAAAATTCACAGATTATTTTAGTAAATCAGCCTAACTCTGACAAAAAACCTTGCAAAGGTGTTTATAAGACTAGAAACACATAAGCAATTTAATGTCTTTTATAAATACAAGCAAAAATTATTAATAAAAATTTAGCAAACCAAATTCAGCAGTACATAAAAGTATAATGCAACATGACTTGATGGAGTTCATATCAGAGTAACAAGGTTGTTTTAACATTAAAAATCAATCAATGTAATTCATCAAATTAAAAAATACGTAAGAAAAACAAAACGCTCATCTCAATACACACAAAGCATTTGGCAAAATGTACTATACATTTCCAATAAGAACTTTCATAAAACTAGAAATAAAAGAGAATTTCATCTTGATAAAAGGACATCTATGAAAAACCTATAGCAAATGTACTTAATTGTGAAGACTGAATGTTCTCCTTCCATGATCAGGAATAATGACCTCTCTCATCACTTCTATTTGACAGTATATTGAGGAACTCACGGTAGGTATTTTTAGAAATTAAGTTAAATGAAAATAAAGTTTTATATAATAATTTTATGTACTGTAGTTCAACATAAGTTCTCTACCAACTGTGTCCATATGGTTTATTTACTTCTTAATTCCATTACTGCACTCAGTACAGTATAGTGGATGAGATAAAGGCATAATGGCAAAAGGAAACATATACAACTTTTTAAATTTTAATCAAGAAACTTAGATGGAGATAGCAGAACACCCTAACAACTCTTAGGTTTAATCTGATTTTCTCTTAAGCAAATTTTTAAAAAGCAACTGAAACCAAAGAAAAACATTTTCATTATTTTGCAGAAAATCACTGGTACAGTTTTCATTTGACTATATAAACTTTATTTGATATATTACTATAACCATATTCCAGTTGAGTGAGTCCACCAAAGCAAATTCCAGATCATCTCAAATCTCTATTCTTCTTTCATTTAGGCTCCAGGCCCTTTTACAGTCTATGTCTGTAACATAACCTTTTTGAAAGCAAAGGAAACTCTCTTTTCAAATCAATAATATAAGGGTATGAAACAGAATGGAGAAAGTGACCCTTGAGATAGTATTGCCCTTGAAATTGAAAAGTTATCTTGGTTATTACAGAACCCAATGCAACACATTTCCTATTTCAAGGGCAGTAAAGTTTTGTGTTAAAAAGTGTTTCTAAAATGTATCATTCACATTCAGATACACACCGGTGTATTAAAACTGAATTGAAATCTTAGGAATAAAAATAATGAAAAAATAAATAAAGTAGCTTTAAAATAATTTTCTGAACTGATTATTAAGTGCAATAATGAGTTTGAAACTACTGAAATACAAAGGAAACAAGCTATCATTTGTATTTAACTTGAGAAAGCAAAAGTTGAATGGAATTGAATATATTTCACATGTAGTGAGAAAATGTCTATAACACTTAAATTTGATATTTAATCATTTTATGTAGAATAGTGTAATATTGATTACACTCATAGTGTTGTATAGGCGTCACCACTATTTACTTCCAAAATACTTTCATCGTCCCAAGCAGAAATCTGTATCCACTAAGCATTAACTCCAGTCCCTGCTATACCAGACCCTAGTACCCTGCAGTTGATACAATAGTCATCTGAGTTAAATTCACCCATTGCAGTCCATTTCAGTTCACTGATTCCGAAAATGTCGGTGTTCACATTTTCTGTCTCCTCTTTGACCGCTTTCAATTTACTTTGACTCATGAACCTAACATTCCAGGTTCCTATGCAATATTGTTCTTTACAGCATCGCACTTAACTTCCATCACCAGTCACACGCACAGCTGGGGCTGTTTCTGCTTTGGTTCCATCTCTTCATTCTTTCTGGAGTTATTTCTCCACTGTTCTCCAGTAGCATAATGGGCACCTACCGACCTGGATAGTTCGTCTTTCAGTGTCTTATCTTTTGCCTTTTCATGCTATTCATGGGGTTCTCCAAATCAGGAAGGAGAACGTCAAGGCTGTATATTGTCACCCTGCTTATGTAACTCATATGCAGAGTACACCATGCGAAATGTCAGGCAGGATGAAGCACAAGCTGTAATCAAGGTTTCTGGGAGAAATATCAATCACCTCAGATATGCAGATGACACCACCCTTATGGCAGAAAGTGAAGAGGAGCTAAAAAGCCTCTTGATGAAAGTGAAAGAGGAGAGTGAAAAAGTTGGCTTAAAGCTCAACATTCAGAAAACAAAGATCATGGCATCGGGTCCCATCACTCATGACAAATAGATGGGGAAACAATGCAAACAGTGAGAGACTCTATCTGGGGGGCGGGGCTCCAAAATGACTGAGGATGGTGACTGCAGCCATGAAATTAAAAGATGTTTGCTCCTTGGAAGAAAAGCTGTGGCCAATCTAAACAGCATACTGAAAAGCAGAGACGTTACTCTGCTAACAAAGGTCTGTCTAGTCAAAGCTATGATTTTTCAAGTAGTTGTGTATAGATGTGAGAGTCGGATTATAAAGAAAGCTGAGTGCTGAAGAATTGATGCTTTTGAACTGTGGTGATGGAGAACACTCTGGAGAGTCTCTTGGACGGCAAGGAGATCCAACCAGTCCATCCTAAAGGAAATCAGTCCTGAATATTCTTCAGAAGGACTGATGCCGAAGCTGAGACTCAAATACTTAGGCCACCTGATACAAAAAAACTGACTCATTGGAGAAGACTCTGATGCTGGGAAAGACTGAAGGCAGAAGGAGAAGGGGAAAACAGGATGAGATGGTTGGATGACATCACCTACTTGATGGACATGAGTTTGAGTAAACTCTGGGAGTTGCTAATGGACAGGGAGGCCTGACATGCTGCAGTCCATGGGGTCACACAGTCAGACATCACTGAATGGCTGAACTGAACTGAGTACCTTGTAATCTAATTTCTGTTTCTTTGAATTCACCTATTCTACACATTTCAAGTAAGTAGGGGTCATGCAATATCTGTCCTTCTATGCTTAACTTCTATCACTAAATATATCTTCAAAGTTCATCCATGTTGTAGTACGTATCATAATTTCATTCACTTTTATGTCTAACAGTTCACATATTTTACACTACATTTTGTTTATCCATTCATTGTTGATAGAATTATGGCTTCTCTCTACCTTTTGGCTATTGTAAGCAGTGCTAACATAATTATTTGTGTGCAAGTATGAGTTTGAGTCACTATTTTAAATTCTTTTGGCTACCTACCTAAGAAGGGAAATTGTTGGATCATATGGTAATTCCAGGTTTAATTCTTTGAGGAACTGTCAAACCATTTTCCACTGTGGCTGCAGTATTTTGTTTTCCCACCAGTAATAAATAAGGGTTCCAATTTCTCTGCACTGTGATTTGAATTTGTATTTGCCTATGCTGATCATATTTTGACATGCTTATTTGAAATTTTATATACTCTTTACCTAAGTGTCATTTTGAGTCCTTTGCCCATTCTGTAACTGTGTTGTTAAGTCTTAGGAGTTCTTACATATCCTAGATATTAAATCCTCACCTCAAATATGTGATATAAAAGTATTTTTCCTACTATGTGCCTTGTCTTTTCATTCTGTTGGTAACACTTTGACCTGTTCTTTTGGTCAAGAAAAGTTATGACCAACCTAGATAGCATATTCAAAAGCAGAGACATTGCTTTGCCGACTAAGTCTGTCTAGTCAAGGCTATGGTTTTTCCTGTGGTCATGGATGAATGTGAGAGTTGGACTGTGAAGAAGGCTGAGCACTGAAGAATTGATGCTTTTGAACTGTGGTGTTGGAGAAGACTCTTGAGAGTCCCTTGGACTGCAAGGAGATCCAACCAGTCCTTTCTGAAGGAGATCAGTCCTGGGATTTCTTTGGAGGGAATGATGCTAAAGCTGAAACTCCAGTCCTTTGGCCACCTCATGCGAAGAGTTGACTCATTGGAAAAGACTCTGATGCTGGGAGGGATTGGGGGCAAGAGGAGAAGGGGACGACCGAGGATGAGATGCCTGGATGGCATCACCAACTCGATGGACATGAGTCTGAGTGAACTCCGAGAGTTGGCGATGAACAGGGAGGCCTGGTGTGCTGTGATTCATGGGGTTGCAAAGAGTCGGATACAATTGAGTGACTGAACTGAACTGAACTGAACTAAACTTTGAGGTCATATTTAAGAAACCATTGCCAAGTACAAGGAAATAAAGATTTTCCTCTAATTTTTTTCTAGTTTTATAGTTTTTGTTTTGTTGTGGTCAAAAACCTACTGTGTCTGATTTTAATCTTTGTAAATTTATTATGACTTGGTTTGTGATCTAACATATGGTCTCTCTTGAAGAATGTTCCATGTATACTTTAGAATGTCCATTCCCTTGTTCTCTGTTGTTATACATATGTATGTCTCCTGGATTTAATTTGATTCCTCTATTTTCTTGCTGACCTTCTGCTGGGTTGCTCTATCTTTCATTGAAAATGTGGTACTGGTGTTTCCAATTATTACTGTAAAACTCTCCCTTTTCAATTATATCAATTTTTGCTTTATATATTTTGGGGCCATCCCTTTAGGTGTGCATATATTTATAATTATTACATCTTCTGGATAAATATAACACCTTTTGGTTTTGTATACACTTCTTGCTTAAAAACTTATTTTCTTCTCATAGTAATAAAGCTACTTTGGCTGCATTTAGTTAATATTTGAATAAGCTATTTCTTTCCATCCTTTGTTTTCATTTTTTTTTGGGGGGGAGGGCACAGTACCTAAAATAAATCTCATGTAGACTATGTAAATATATATATTTTAAAATCTCTTCTGACAAACTCTTAATTAGCTTGTTGATCCATTTACATTTAAAATAATTAGTGATATCAAAAGCTTATTTATGTCATTTAGCTATTTGCTTCCTGTACATCTCTTGACCTGTTTCTTAATTCCTTAGTACTGACTTCTTGTATTAATATTCAGTATGCTATTTTTGTAGTGTATCATTTTCTTGTCCTTTTTCTTTCCTTTTTGTATGTATTTTTAGTTGTTTTCTAAAACCAATCCATATTCAATAACTTAAGTACAGAAATACCAATTTGGTTTCAGCACTATACAAGAATTCTGACTTTTTAGCTCTCCCTTCTCCATGCTTTATGTTGGTATTATCAGAGATTATATCTTTGTATATTATGCCAATTAACATAAGATTTGTAATTTTTGTCTTATTCATTTGTCTTTTAAATCATAGAAAAAAATGAGCTAAAGTTATAACAATTATTTATATTTGCCTATGTAATGATTTTCACAGTATTAATCAATTCTTCATATGCTTTGGATTACTATGTAGTGCCATTTCATTTCAGTTTGAAGGATTTCATTTAGTATTTCCTGTAGGGAAGGTCTGTTAGTAATAAATTCTATTAACTTTTGTTTATCTGAGAATATCTAACTTCTCCTTTGTTCTTGAAGACTAGCGTTGCCAGATACAGAATTCTTAGTTGACAGACTTTTTATTCCCTTCTTTAGCTTTTAAAGTAAGTCTTATCACTTCTTTGTGGCTTCTGTGTTTTCTGGTGAGAAAAAAGTTGTCATTTTTATTAAGGACTCTTGCACATGGCATATGGTTTCTTTCTTGCTTCTTCAAGATTACTTTTTTTTCCTGCTTTGACCTTTGAAAGTTTTGTTATAATGTAGCTCAGTCTGTACTTCTTTCAGATTATTCTCTTGAGTTTACTGGGCTTCTTGGGTTTGAAGATTTATGTATATCAAATTTATCTGATTTCAGAAGTTTGGGGTCATAACATCTTCAACTCTTTTTTTTTCCCCTCCTTTTCTTTCTCTTTTTTCTCCTTTGTTTCCCCATGTTGGTGAGCTTGGTGATGTCTTGCAGGTCCCTTGGGTTCTTTCCATTTCTCTTTATATTTTTTTTTCTTTCTATTTCTTAAACTGGATAATTTTAATTGCCTTAAGTTTTGTGATTCTTCTGTCTAGTCAAATCTGCAGTTGATTTGTACCATTTCTACGTCTTTGATAATTTTACATTGCCTATTTCTTCATACACTATTATTCTGATGCACGTTAGTTCTTCACCTATGGTTCCCTTTAGTTTGTTAGAGCAGCTGACTTAACGTCTTTAGTAATCCCACTGTCCAGGGATAGAGAGAGTTTTAAAATTATTTTTTCCTGGGAATGAGCCATGCTTTTCCACTTCATTGTCATTTCTTATTGTTGAGAATGAAACATTTTATACATTACAATGTAGCTCTGGAAATCAGATTTTCCTTTCTCTGAGGTACTGCCTTTGTTTCTTATTGAGTCTTGCCTTCATCCATTTTTAAAGCAGTTAATCTAAACTGCTACTGCTAAGTCGCCTCAGTCATGTCCAACTCTGTGTGACCCCAGAGATGGCAGCCCACCAGGATCCCCTGTCCCTGGGATTCTCCAGGCAAGAACTGGACTGGGTTGCCAAACTATATTGGCAAAATTTGTGTTCTTTTTTGTGTGTGGTCAGATATAGATTTGCTTAAATTTCTAGATCAAAAACAAAACAAAAAGCTGCTTCCAATAGTTGCTGTTGGGAAAATCATACCTAGGAAAATGAGTAAAATGTAACCATCCGTATCAGTCTCTCAGGGAACCACTAGACTAATCAAAACACACAAATACAAATAATTGGAGGCCAAAATTCTTGCCATCTATGCTAATCGCAGCCACATGCTCTAGGAATGTAAGGTTTCATCTCTGCCATAGCAAAGGGGTATAAAGAGGATAGAGATATGCACTCTGCTCTCTCACCAAAGTTCAGCAGCCTCTCCCTTCATCAAGTACTTCTCTTGGTTGCTATAAGTAAGTAATAAGGTTCCAGATTTTCAAAACATTAATTCTTACAGGTTTTTTTTCCATATTAATGATTGTAACAGTGATGTAAGTGATTTCTCTGTTCTGTTATTTTCCATGATGGCATGTGGCATGATGGCATATGGCTTCTTTCTTACTTTTTTAAGATATCTTTTTGCCCTAGACCTACTTTTAATCTATTAAAATTCACAGGAAGACGACAAGAGTACCAGCTCTCACAGCTATTATTTAACATAGTTTTTTGTAAGTCTTGGCCACAACAATTAAACAAGAAAAAGAAATCAAAGGACTCCATATTGGAAAAGAAGTAAAAATCTTACTTCTAGCAGATGACATGATACAGTACATAGAAAATCCTAAAGATGGCACCAGAAATTGCTAGAGCTAATTGATGAATATAGTAAAGTCAAGGGATATAATATTAATACACAGAAATTCTTTGCATCCCTACACGTGAACAATGAAAAACTAGAAAGAGAAATTAAGGGAAACAATTCCATTCACCATAGCAAGGAAAAAAAAGGAATAAAATAACCTACGAATAAACCTACCTAAAGAGACAAAAAATCTGTGTGCAGAGAACTATAAGACGCTGCTGAAACAAAGCAAAGATGACACAGACAGACGGAGAGATAGACCATGCTCTTAGACTGGAAGAACCAGTATTGTGAAAATTACTATAGTACCCAAAGCAATCTGTATAGTCAATGCAATCTCTACTGAATTAACAATGGCATTTTCACAGAACTGGAACAAAATTCTCACAATTTGTAATGAAATGCAAAAGTCTCCGATAGCCAAAGCATTCTTGAGGAATACAAATGGAACTGCCGGCATCAACCTTCCCGTTTCCTGCTGAGGAAACTATAAAGAAACAATTAGTGTGCTCCAATGCTCACCGCAGCACTATTTGCAATAGACAGGACACAGAAGCAACCGAGATGTCCATCAGCATATGAATGGATAAAGAAACTGTGGTGCATTATCATATCACTCAGCCGTAAACAGGAACACATTTGAGTCAGTTCTAATCAGATGGATGAAGTTAGAGCCTATTATACAGAGTGAAGTAAGTCAGAAAAAGTAAAAAAAAATACTATTAGTGCATATATATGGAATCTAGAAGGAAGATACTGATGAACTTATTTGCAGGACAACATTGGAGATACAGACACAGAGAACGGGCGTATTGACCCAGTGGGGAGACAGTGGGAGGGATGGCTTGGAAGAGTGACTCTGAAACATGCACACTTCCGTAGACAAGATCGCCAGAGGGAATTAGCTGTGTGACTCGGAGCTCAAACCTGGTGCTCTGTGACAACCTAGAGGGGCTGGATGGGGAGGGAGGGAGGTTTTAGAGGGAGAGGACATATGTATGCCTATGGCTGATTAATGCTGGTATATGACAAAAATGACCACAATATGGGAAAGCAATTACCTCTACTTAAAAGTAAATCACCTTATCACTTGTAGGAAGTGTGTGTGTTCAGCAGCTAAGTCCGACTCTTGGGGACTTTATGGATTGCAGCCTGCCCTTCTCTGTCCATGGGATTTTCCTGGCAAGAATACTGGAGTGGGTTGTCATTTGCTCCTCCAGGGGATCTTACTGACCCACGAATCGAACTCGCATCTCCTGAGTTTCCGGCATTGCAGGTGGATTCTTTACCTTTGAGCTGTCATAGCATTCATGTTGATGTATGGCAAACCAATACAATGTTGTAAAGTAATTAGCCTCCAATTAAAATAGATAAATTTAAATTAAAAATAAATTTAAAAAAAAAAAGTTATTTTTCTGAGTGGAGAATTTTGCCAGTAAGTATAGTATGAATTTTACCAAACATGTTGGTGCATGCATGTATGCCCAATTGCTCAGTCATGGCCAATGCCTTGCAACCCTATAGACTTACCCCTCAAGGCTCATCTGTCCGAGGATTCTCCAGGTAAGAATACTAGAGTGGGTTTCCATGCCCTCCTCCAGGTTAACTTCCTGGCCCAGAGATCAATCCCCTGTCTTTAGCATCTCCTGTGTTAACAGGTGGGTTTTTTGTTTGTTTGTTTACCACTAAACCACCTGGGAAGTCCAAAATATGTTTAAGGAATAGTAAATAACTTGACTTAGTCCATTATAGCTTATACCCATTTTTTTTTTTTACTAATGATATGTCATTTTATTCTCACAACACCATGCATAGGAATTATTATTCACATTTCAGTGGTGACAAAAGAAGATTATTAAAATTAAATGATAAATCTCTAACTCATAAATGGGAGAAACAGAAGGTAAAGCCAGGTCTGTTGTGCCTGAATCTCATACTCAGTCAACAGTGCCATCTATATATTATTATCTGGTGGTTTGAGTAAACTATGAACATAAAAACATGCAAATTAAAAATTTATAGACTTTTCAAAACTATCTCATTTTGCTACCAAGTAGTCATTGTTTTTACAAATTAGAGGCAGAATAACTTTACAATTTTACATAATAAAAGCAGCTATCCTAAGGAATACACTTTCACTCCTTTTGCTAGACTGTACTATTTTAAAGTTTGAGAGATGTGTCAAAACACTCATCTCTAAAAATAAGAATATAATTGAAAAAATAAACACTTCCACAGTTTGATTTGACTTGCATAACTTTTCAGCGGTTTAAAATCTAGCTATTGAAAAGTTTGTGGTTGTTGTGTTTTTGTTTGTTTTTTTTTTTTACTGAGTCAGCATTACATCTTATTAAAGCCATCTATGGCAGAAAGTGAAGAGGAACTAAAAGTCTCTTGATGAAAGAGGAGAGCGAAAAAGTTGGCTTAAAGCTCAACATTCAGAAAACGAAGATCATGGCATCTGGTCCCATCACTTCATGGCAAATAGATGGGGAAACAGTGGAAACAGTGTCAGACTTTATTTTGGGGGCTCCAAAATCACTGCAGATGGTGACTGCAGCTGTGAAATTAAAAGATGCTACTCCTTGAAAGGAAAGTTATGACCAACCTAGATAGCATATTCAAAAGCAGAGACATTACTTTGCCAACTAAGGTCCGTCTAGTCATGGCTATGGTTTTTCCAGTAATCATGTACGGCTGTGAGAGTTGGACTGTGAAGAAAGCTGAGCACTGAAGAATTGATGCTTTTGAACTGTGATGTTGGAGAAGACTCTTGAGAGTCCCTTGGACTGCATGGAGATCCAACCAGTCCATTCTGAAGGAGATCAGTCCTGGGTATTGTTTGGAAGGAATGATGTTAAAGCCGAAACTCCAGTACTTTGGCCACCTCATGCAAAGAGTTGACTCATTGGAAAAAGCCCTGATGCTGGGAGGGATTAGGGGCAGGAGGAAAAGGGAACGACAGAGGATGAGATAGCTGGATGGCACCACCGACTCGATAGACATGAGTTTGAGTGAACTCCAAGAGTTGGTGATGGACAGGGAGGTCTGGTGTGCTGCAATTCATAGGGTTGCTGAGAGTCTGACACGACTGTGTGACTGAACTGAACTGATGCAAAAAAGAGCAAGCTGCCTACTCCCTGGGTCTATCTGATCAGTTCTCTGAGTTCCAGAGGAAAAATATATCTCTATATCTTGTTATTAATTTTCTTCTTGTTTGCAATCAGAATGTCATTTGCTTTGTTAGAATATAGAATTTTTATTGATGGGGTTCCTGGGAAATGTAAAGTAGGATATTTGAAGGAAATTTGCAGATAAGATAGTTTATTAAAGTTGGGGCCCATGGTAAAAAGAAATGTGATAACTTGCAATATTTAACAACCTTCCCTCGTGGCTTAGGCAGTAAAGAATTTGCCTATAATGCAGGAGACCTGGCTTCAATCCCTGGGTCAGAAGATCCCCTGGAGAAAGGAATGGCTACCCACACCAGTAGTCTTGTTTGGAGAATTCCATGGAGAGAGGAGCCTGGCGGCTACAGTCTACAAGGTGACAAAGAGTCAGATAAGACAGTGATTAACACTTTCACCACAATCAAAGGAAGGGACAGGTTCCCAACTTGTTGCAAAAAAATGAAGGCTACAAAAAGTGATCAGCCAGAGTCAATTTATTATAACAGAATATTAAACTATGTAGTATTGCATAATAAAAGAATACACATTATTCTTTGGACTATATATACTTATTTTTTTTAATACTTTATTCTACATTACAATACTGTATTTGTTTTGCCATACATTGACATGAAACAGCCACGGTGTCCACGATCTCCCAATGCCGAAGCCCCCTCCCACCTCCCACCCCATATTATCTCCCTGAATCATCCTGTGCACCAGCCCCAAGCATCCTGTATCCTGTATTGAACATAGACTGGTGCTTCGTATCTTATATGATAGTATACATGTTTCAGTGCCATTCTCCCAAATCATCCCACCCTCTCCCTCTCCCTCAGGGTCCAAAAGTCTGTTCTATACCTCTGTGTCTCTTTTGTTGTCTCACATAGAGGGTCTTCATTACTATCCTTCTAAATTCCATATATATGTGTCAGTATACTGTATTGGTGTTTTTCTTTCTGGCTTCACTCTGTATAATCGGCTCCAGTTTCATCCATCTCATTAGAACTGAGTCAAATTTATTCTTTTTAAGGGCTGAGTAATACTCCATTGTGTAAATGTACCACAACTTTCTTATCCATTCATCTGCTGATGGACACCTAGGTTGCTTCCATGTCCTGGCTATTATAAACAGTGCTGCAATGAACATTGGAGTACGTGTGTCTCTTTCAATTCTGGTTTCCTCAGTGTGTATGCCCAGCAGTGGGATTGCTGGATCATAAGGCAGTTCTATTTGCAATTTTTAAGGAATCTCCACACTGTTTTCCATAATGGCTGTACTAGTTTGCATTCCCACCAGCAGTGTAAGAGGGTTCCCTTTTCTCCACATCCTCTCCAGCATTTATTGCTTGTAGACTTTTGGATCGCAGCCATTCTGACTGGTGTGAAATGGTACCTCATTGTGGTCTTGATTTGCATTTCTCTGATAATGAGTGATGTTGACCATCTTTTCATGTGTTTGTTAGCCATCTGTATGTCTTCTTTGGAGAAATGCCTTTTTAGTTCTTTGGCCCATTTTTGATTGGTTCATTTATTTTTCTGGAGTTGAGCTGCATAATTTGCTTGTATATCTTTGAAATTAGTTGTTTGTCAGTTGTTTCATTTGCTATTGTTTTCTCCCATTCAGAAGGCTGTCTTTTCACCTTGCTTATGGTTTCCTTTGTTGTGCAGAAGCTTTTAATTTTAATTAGATCCCATTTGTTTATTTTTGCTTTTATTTCCAGTATTCTGGGAGGTGGATCATAGAGGATCCTGCTGTGATTTATGTCGGAGAGTGTTTTGCCTATGTTTTCCTCTAGGAGTTTTATAGTTTCTGGTCTTACATTTAGATCTTTAATCCATTTTGAGTTTATTTTTGTGTATGGTGTTAGACAGAGGTCTAGTTTCATTCTTTTACAAGTGGTTGACCAGTTTTCCCAGCACCACCTGTTAAAGAGACTGTCTTTACTCCATTGTATATTCTTGCCTCCTTTGTCGAAGATAAGGTGTCCATAGGTGTGTGGGTTTATCACAGGGCTTTCTATTTTGTTCCATTGATCTATATTTCTGTCTTTGTGTCAGTACCATACTGTCTTAATGACTGTGGCTTTGTAGTAGAGCCTGAAGTCAGGCAAGTTGATTCCTCCAGTTCCATTCTTTTTTCTCAAGATTGCTTTGGCTATTCGAGGTTTTTTGTATTTCCATACAAATCTTGAGATTATTTGATCTAGTTCTGTGAAAAATACTGCTGGTAGCTTGATGGGAATTGCATTAAATCTGTAGATTGCTTTGAGTAGTATACTCATTTTCACTATATTGACTCTTCTGACCCATGAGCATGGTATATTTCTCCATCTATTAGTGTCCTCTTTGATTTCTTTCATCAGTGTTTTATAGTTTTCGATATATAGGTCTTTAGTTTGTTTAGGTAGGAATATTCCTAAGTATTTTATTCTTTTCGTTGCAATGGTGAATGGGACTGTTTCCTTGACTTCTTTTTCTACTTTCTCATTATTAGTGTATAGGAATGCAAGGGATTTCTGAGTGTTGATTTTATATCCTGCAACTTTACTATATTCATTGATTAGCTCTAGTAGTTTTCTGGTCGAGTCTTTAGGATTTTCCATGTAGAGGATCATGTCATCTGCAAACAGTGAGAGTTTTACTTCTTCTTTTCCAATCTGGATTCCTTTTATTTCTTTTCTGCTCTGATTGCTGTGGCCAAAACTTCCAGTACGATATTGAATAGTAGTGGTGAAAGTGGACACCCTTGTCTTGTTCCTGACTTTAGGGAAATGGTTTCAATTTTTCACCATTGAGGATAATGTTAGCTGTGGGTTTGTCATATATAGCTTTTATTATGTTGAGGTACGCTCCTTCTATTCCTGCTTTCTGAAGAGTTTTTATCATAAATGGATATTGAATTTTGTCAAAGGCTTTTTCTGCATCTATTGAGATAATCATATGATTTTTATTTCTCAGTTTGTTAATGTGATGAATTACATTGATTGACTTGCAGATATTGAAGAATCCTTGCATCCCTGGGATAAAGCCCACTTGGTCATGGTGTATGATCTTTTTAATGTGTTTCTGGATTCTGATTGCTAGGATTTTGTTAAGGATTTTTGCATCTATGTTCATCAGTGATATTGGCCTGTAGTTTTCTTTTTTTTTGTGGTGTCTTTGTCAGGTTTTGGTATTAGGGTGATGGTGGCCTCATAGAATGAGTTTGGAAGTTTACCTTCCTCTGCAGTTTTCTGGAATAGCTTCAGTAAGATAGGTGTTAGCTCTTCTCGAAATTTTTGGTAGAATTCAGCTGTGAATCGGTCTGGACCTGGGCTTTTGTTTGCTGGAAGATTTCTGATTACAGTTTCAAATTCCATGCTTGTGATGGGTCTGTTAAGATTTTCTATTTCTTCCTGATTCAGTTTTCGAAAGTTGTACTTTTCTAAGAATTTGTCCATTTCTTCCAAGTTGTCCGTTTTATTGGCATATAATTGCTGATAGTAGTCTCTTATGATTCTTTGTATTTCTGTGTTGTCTGTCGTGATCTCTCCATTTTCATTTCTAATTTTGTTGATTTGATTTTTTTCTCTTTGTTTCTTGATGAGTCTGGCTAATGGTTTGTCAATTTTATTTATCCTTTCAAAGAACCAGCTTTTTGCTTTGTTGATTTTTGCTATGGTCTCTTTTGTTTCTTTTGCATTTATTTCTGCCCTAATTTTTAGGATTTCTTTCCTTCTACTAACTCTGGGTTCTCTATTTCTTCCTTTTCTAGTTGCTTTAGGTGTAGAGTTAGGTTATTTATTTGACTTTTTCTTGTTTCTTGAGGGTATGCCTGTATTGCTATGAACTTTCCTCTTAGCACTGCTTTTATAGTGTCCTACAGGTTTTGTGTAGTTGTGTTTTCATTTTCATTCGTTTTGATGCATAATCTGATTTCTTTTTGATTTCTTCTGTGATTTATTGATTATTCAGAAGGGTGTTGTTCAGCCTCCAAATGTTGGAATTTTTAATAGTTTTTCTCCTGTAATTGAGATCTAACCTTAGTGCATTATGGTCAGAGAAGATGCTTGGAATAATTTCAATTTTTTTGAATTTATCAAGGTTAGATTTATGACCCAGGATGTGATCTATCCTGGAAAAGGTTCCGTGTGCACTTGAGTAAAAGGTGAAATTCATTGTTTTGGGGTGAAATGTCCTATAGATATCAATTAGGTCTAACCGGTCAATTGTATCATTTAACGTTTGCGTTTCTTTGTTAATTTTCTGCTTAGTTGATCTGTTCATAGGTGTGAGTGGGGTATTAAAGTCTCCCACTATTATTGTGTTATTGTTAATTTCCCTTTCATGCTTGTTAGCAATTGTCTTACATATTGCGGTGCTCCTATGTTGGGTGCATATATATTTATAATTGTTATATCTTCTTCTTGGATTGATCCTTTAATCATTATGTAGTGGCCTTCTTTGTCCCTTTTCACAGCCTTTGTTTTAAAGTCTATTTTATCGGATATGAGTATTGCTACTCCTGCTTTCTTTTGGTCTTTATTTGCATGGAATATCTTTTTTCCAGCCCTTCACTTTTAGTCTGTATGTGTCCGTTGTTTTGAGGTGGGTCTCTTGTAGGCAGCATATATAGGGATCTTGTTTTTGTATCCATTCAGCCAGTCTTTGCCTTTTGGTTGGGGCATTCAACCCATTTACATTTAAGGTAATTATTGATAAGTATGCTCCTGTTGCCATTTACTTTATTGTTTTGGGTTTGGGTTTATACACTCTTTTTGTGTTTCCTGTCTAAAGTCTATCCTTTAGCATTTGTTGGAGAGCTGGTTTGGTGGTGCTGAATTCTCTCAGCTTTTGCTTGTCTGTAGAGCTTTTGATTTCTCCTTCATATTTGAATGAGATCCTTGCTGGGTACAGTAGTCTTGGCTGAAGGTTATTATCCTTCATCACTTTAAGTATGTCTTGCCATTCCCTCCTGGCCTGAAGAGTTTCTATTGAAAGATCTGCAGTTTTTCTTATGGGGATCCCCTTGTGTGTTATTTGTTGTTTTTCCCTTGCTGCTTTTAATATTTGTTCTTTGTGTTTGGTCTTTGTTAGTTTGATTAGTATATGTCTTGGGGTGTTCCACCTTGGGTTTACCCTGTTTGGCACTCTCTGGGTTTCTTGGACTTGGGTGATTATTTCCTTCCCCATTTTAGGGAAGTTTTCAACTATTATCTCCTCAAGTATTTTCTCATGGTCTTTCTTTTGTCTTCTTCTTCTGGGACTCCTATAATTCGAATGTTGGAGCGTTTCTTATTGTCTTGGAGGTCTCTGAGGTTGTCTTAATTTTTTTTAATTTGTCTTTCTTTTTCCCTCGCTGATTCATTTGTTTCTACCATTTTATCTTCTATTTCACTAATCCTATCTTCTGCCTCCGATATTCTACTATTTGTAGCCTCCAGAGTGTTTCTGATCTCATTTATTGCATTATTCATTATATGCTGACTCTTTTTATTTCTTCTAGGTCCTTGTTAAACCTATCTTGCATCTTCTCAAACCTTGACCCCAGGCTATTTATCTGTGATTCCATTTTGATTTCAAGATTTTGGATCATTTTCACTATTAGTATTCAGAATTCTTTCTCAGGTAGATTCCCTATCTCTTCCTCTTTTGTTTGGTTTGGTGGGCATGTTTCCTGTTCCTTTACCTGCTGAGTATTCCTCTGTCTCTTCATCCTGGTTATATTGCTGTGTTT
Organism: Nanger dama; assembly: GCA_917880005.1. Taxonomy (NCBI): domain Eukaryota; kingdom Metazoa; phylum Chordata; class Mammalia; order Artiodactyla; family Bovidae; genus Nanger; species Nanger dama. Next base: position 2,613,408 of record CAKJTW010000035.1, on the reverse strand, counting down.
GGGGTGTCTTTTCTATATTCTGGGAATTTGTGGAATTCTCTTTATTATAGAGCTTCCTCTCTGTGTTTGGGGTTATATCAGTGGCTTGCCAGAGTTTCTTGATTAGAGAGGCTTGTGTTGAAGTTCTGGTGGGTGGAGCTGGATTTCCTCTCTCTGGAGTGCTGTGAAGTGTCAAGTAATGGGTTATGAGATGTCAATGGTTTTGGAGCATTTTGAGTTGCCTGTGTATTGAAGCTCAGGGGCTTGTTCTTGTGTTGCTGGAGAGTTTGCGTGGTATGTCTTGCTCTGGAACTTGTTGGCCCTTGGGCAGTGCTCAATTTCAGTATAGGTATGAAGGCGTTTGATGAGCTCTTATTGGATAATGTTCCCTGTATTCAGGAATTCTTTGATGATCTCAGGATTTGGACTTTCGCCTCCTGATTCTGGTTTTCAGATTTATTTTTACAATAGCCTCATGATTTCTCCATCTATACAGCACTAATGTTAAAACATCTGGGTTAATGATGATAGGTTTCTCCACTTTGAGGGTCGTCCCTAGAGGATCGCTGAGTTACTTGGAGGAGAGAAGAGGGAGGGGGTAGTTAGAGGTGATTGGAATGGGATGAGGTGGAATCAAAGAGGAGAGAGCAAGCTAGCCCGTAACCACTTTCTTGTGAGCGCTCCACAGTCTGGACCTCTCAGAGGTGGTCACAGAGTTATACATGGAAGAGCAGAGGGAGGAAGTAGATAGAGGTGGACAGGAGGATAAAAGAGGGAGATGCAAAGGAGGGATACAGATCCGGCCAGTGACCAGTTCCCTGAGAATTCTCCACCTTCGGGAGCACACAGAGATTCATAGAGTTGGGTAGAGAGGGGCGGGGGGGAGGAGACAAAAGCCACCTGGTGGAGAAAAGAGAGATTCCAAAGAGGGAGAGAGTGGTCAGGGCAGTAGTCTCACACTCATGTAAAACTGGGTACTGAAGATTAGGTTTTTAAAAGTACAAAATTGGCAACAAATACCAAAATGTTGAGATTAAAAATCTGGAGTAGAGATTGGGTTTTCAAAGATAAAATATTAAAGATAAGAAGAAGAAGGAGAGAAAAATTTTAAAAATTGAGAAAATAAAATAAAATAAAAGACTCCAGAATTATTACAAGACAACTTTCACCACCAATAGGACTATATATGGTGTTTGCTTTAAAGATAGGGGTTTTTTTTTTGAAAAGTAATAATAGGTTATAAAAATAATAAATAGAAATATAGAAGACTTAAAAATTTAAGCAAGTTTAGAAAGAAAAAAGACAAAAAGAAAAGAAGAAAAAACAAATTTAAAAAAGAAAAAAATTTTAAAGAAAGAAAAAAATTCTTAAAAAAATCACACTTCCACATCACCCCCCAAAAAAAAATTTGATCATAAAAGTAGTAACGGTATATCTGGTGCTTTCTCTGTCGTTGTGGACTGTGTGGGGTGGCTACCAAGGCAGTTCCCTCTGTTTGACTTCCTCTGTTTGCTGGTCCCTTCCGTGTCTGATTTCTGTCTTGACACTGGGAGGGTGGTGGTGGACTCTGCACTGGGCTTGCCCCTTCTCGCTCCTTGGGATAACCTTGTGGGGCCTGCCCTATGCTTCATGCACTTCCTCGGTCTATGCCGCTCAGGTTTGGGGCTCAGGATTGGCGGGTCAGGAAGCCCTCTGAGACTTGGATTTGGTTGAACAGGGGCTTTGTTCCCTTCTCAGGTCCGAGTGGCTAGGGAGTTTGGCACACGCTATTGCGACTTCTGGGCTTCCAGGTCACTCAATTTTCTGGGAGCACCGCCGGGGCTCTTTCTCAGGCAGATGATGACTGTTCAGAGCCCCCCAGCAGTCTCAATAGCAAAGAAACCTGCTTGCAATTTGGTAGGTAATGTCACTCTTGAGCTGCGATTGCCTCCTTCCAGCACTTGAGGCTCTGGCTGCCTGTCGCCGGAGGGGGATGGTCTGCAGCCGGCTATTGCCGATCAGTCCTTTGTTCTGTGCGCGGGCCTGTCGGTGTCTTATGTTCGAGCGTTTCGCGTGTTAGCTATCCCACAGTCTGGTTTGCTAGACCAAGATAGTTCATTCTAGCCACGCGGACCAGATTCTGGCCCCGTTACGCCCCGATTCTCGAGAAAAGCCCTGCAGCCTACGTCTCCCACGGCCCGATTCTTAGAAAGCTCTGTGGCTGGCGTGATCCTCCCTGCCCAGCCCCCGCTGCTGTCGGACGCAGGCGTTTGCGCTGCTTATCCGCTGGGGGTTATACTGTTGAATTCATAATCTGCTGGTTTTAATTATTTATTTATTTATTCTTCCTTCCTGTTATGTTGCCCTCTGTGCTTCCAGGGCTCGCCCCATACACAGCTGTGAGAATGTTCCCCAATTTTAAGAAACCTCTCTTTTAAGAGTCTCTTCCTGGGACGGGATTCCCTTCCCTGGACGGGGCTCCCTCCCTACCTCCTTTGTCTCTGTCTTTGTCCTATATATTAATTCCTACCTGGTTTTGAAGCCAATGATCTGCTTTGCTGGATGCCTGATGTCCTCTGCCAGCAGTCAGAAGTTGTTTTGTGGAATTTACTCAGCGTTGAAGTGTTCTTTTGATGAAGTAGTGAGGAAGAAAGTGTTCTCCCCATCCTATTCCTCTGCCATCTTTTTTGTTCGTATATACTTATTTTAAAAGCTAAATGTATTTCCATTGGAAAACTTGTAACTTCATATAGTATTCTAGTGAATAATTTTTATAAGTGCTATCTGATTTCCTTTCCCAGAGGAAGGTAGTTTAATAACTAATTATATAGCAAAACTTATTTAATAACCTCCTTATTTTAAATCTCATTGTTGTGTGAAATACAATATCCTAGCATAGAAGTAGTATCATTTGATCCAATTAAATTAATGGCATGTAAATTAATGCATATTTTGAGTATATTGTTAATTAAAAATAAATAAATAATCTGTCTATCAGCAGAGAGATGTGTGGATACTCATCTTCATACTAACCTTGTCAACTTTTAATTAAATATCCAGGATTGATTATATTTCACAGAGACTCCTACGGATAAAATTCTCATTCAAATTCATGAAAGGTACTTTTGCAATATTTAAAGACAAAACAGAAGGGAAAACCACTATTCTCTCCCTGGAAGAAATAGGCACCTTGGCTGATGTGAAACACAAATCAGTTTCCATGTGAGATTTTGCTAAAAATCTGCAGCTGAGGCCATTGATAGGCAATTCCTGTGTTTGGGAAATTTACTATCAATAATAATATCTTAGAAGTCATGTGGGGTGATCATTATTGCTTCCCTCCCCTACAATACTACTGACTGTAGTTTAAACATCTATTTTTATCACATACTGCCTCTAATTCTAGTCCTTGAGGCAAATATACAACTATGTATCTCTTAAAATTAATGACAGATTCCTATGCATTGACATGGAGAAAGGTTCACAAAACATTATTCCATGAAAACAAAGGAATACTATGTATTGATAACTTTTATTTTGTGAAATTATGAAACTATTTTAGTAAACTATGTTCTCAAAAATCACTTATATCATGAAATATATGTCTATATAAAAATAGATAATGTGGCAAAGAAGCCAAAGAATAACCTTGATGCATCTGCAAATTACTTAATAGAAAAACCATATTTTTTATTTTTAATAAATAATTTTATCAAAGATTAGGAAACTCTAATTTTATAGATTTGTCTAAATTTTATCAAAGTTTTAATTGCTTATAGAAGATTAAATTGTTTTACTTATATCAGAGAACACAGCCTCTCTAGTTTATGAAGATACTTGTTATTTTTGTTTTCCACATCTGTTTACCTTGCTTTCTTTGTTGTTCTTTAACTCTCTCAATTATTTACCATTCTTACAAGGCTCATATACTTTGAGACAAGTATAAACCTCAGTACTAAGTTCAGGATTAGTCTCTAGATGTCTTAGTTGAGAGTGACTGATGAAAGAAGCTCAATCCAAGTAAGTGAGATGCATAAAAATTATTTTGGCATACCGAAACACTGTATCACTCTTGAATTGCTTCCTGGAAATATTTTCCCTTTCTGTGTGACATAAAACAAGAAGCATATAATTCCTGAAAATTTCTATAAACCATTTTTTTTTTTAGTTTGAGCATGCAAAAAGCAAATAAAAAGGATTCATGCCTTTTTATTATCTCATCTTGAGATTTATAAAACGTCACTTTCACCATATTCTATTAATTATGGAAACTTCAGTGGAAACAGTGTCAGACTTTATATTTTTGGGCTCCAAAATCACTGCAGATGGTGACTGCAGCCATGAAATTAAAAGACGCTTACTCCTTGGAAGAAAAGTTATGACCAACCTAGATAGTATATTCAAAAGCAGAGACATTACTTTGCCGACTAAGGTCTGTCTAGTCAAGGCTATGGTTTTTCCAGTGGTCATGTATGGATGTGAGAGTTGGACTGTGAAGAAGGCTGAGTGCCAAAGAACTGACGCTTTTGAACTGTGGTGTTGGAGAAGACTCTTGAGAGTCCCTTGGACTTCAAGGAGATCCAACCAGTCCTTTCTGAAGGAGATCAGCCCTGGGAATTCTTTGGAAGGAATGATGCTGAAGCTGAAACTCCAGTACTTTGGCCACCTCATGCGAAGAGTTGACTCATTGGAAAAGACTCTGATGCTGGGAGGGATTGGGGGCAGGAGGAGAAGGGGACGACTGAGGATGAGATGGCTGGATGGCATCCTGGACCTCGATGGACGTGAGTCTGAGTGAACTCCAGGAGATGGTGATGAACAGGGAGGCCTGGCGTGCTGCGATTCATGGGGTCACAGAGAATTGGACACGACTGAGTGACTGAACTGAACTGAACTATCATTTAAACTGGAGGGGACATATATAATACACTGTAAGATTAGTTTTGATGTTCTTTAAGACCATGTGTAGTGGGAGATTTTTTTCAAAAATGCATTTCAAATATACTTCAAAAACAATTCAATCTGTCCCGTTGCACTATAGTGAATATGGTCTATGAGATAGCACTGAGAGGGACACATAACGTTCCTTATTCTTTGCTTCCAGAGAAAAACTTGTAATATTTTAATTTTAAGTATGATATTTTGCACTAAAATATTTGTGGTTATAAGCAGATTTAGAAATTTTCATTTTAATCATTAAATTTTTATTAATGACAGGAGGAGATTTTTTTCTTTTAGGATACTGTATTCATATTATTTAAATATTATTTATAATATTTGATTAGGTATCACACTCATCTCTCATGCTAGCAAAGTAATGCTCAAAATTTTTCAAGCCAAGCTTCAGGAATACGTGAACCATGAACTTCCAGATGTTCAAACTGGATTGAGAAAAGGTAGAGGAACCCGAGATCAAATTGCCAACATCCACTAGATCGCTGAAAAAGAAAGAGTTCCAGAAAACATCTATTTCTGCTTTACTGACTACATCAAAGCCTTTGACGGTGTGGATCACAACAAACTGTGGAAAATTCTTAAAGAGATGGGAACACCAGACCACCTGACCTGCCTCCTGACAAATCTGTATGCAGGTCAAGAAACAAGAGTCAGAACTGGACATGGTACAACAGACTAGTTCCAAATTAGGGAAGGAGTACGTCAAGACTGTATATTGTCACGCTGCTTATTTAAATTATATGCAAAGTACATCATGAGAAAGCTGGGCTGGATGAAGCACAAGCTGGAATCCAGATTGCCAGGAGAAATGTCAATAACCTCAGATATGCACATGACACCACCCTTATGGCTGAGAACAAAGAAGAACTAAAAAGCCTCTTGGTGAAAGTGAAAGAGGACAGTCAAAAAGCTGACTTAAAACTTAACCTTTAGAAAACTAAGGTTATGGCATCTGGTCCCATCACTCATGGGAAATAGATGGGGAAACAGTGAAAGCAGTGAGAGACTTTATCTTTTTGAGCTCCAAAATTACTGCAGATGGTGACTGCAGCCATGAAATTAAAAGATACTTGCTCCTTAAAAGAAAAGTTATGACCAACCAAGACAGCATATAAAAAAGCAGAGACAGTACTTTACCAACAAAGGTCCATGTAGTCAAAGCTATGGTGTTTCTAGTAGTCTTGTAGATGTGAGAGTTGGACTATAAAGAAATCTGAGCATTGAAGAACTGATGCTTTTGAACTATTGTGTTGCAGAAGACTCTTGAAGAGTCCCTCAGACTGCAAGGAGATCCAACCAGTCCATCCTAAATGAAATCAGTCCTGAGTCTTCATTGAAAGGACTGATGCTGAAGCTGAAACTCTAGTACTTTTGCCACCTGATGTGATAAACCAGCTCTTTGGGAAAGACCCTGATGCTGGGAAAGATTGAAGGCTGGAGGAGAAGGGGACGATAGAGCATGAGATGGTTGGATGGCATCACTGACGTGATGGACATGAGTTTGAGTAGGTTCCAGGAGCTGGTGATGAACAGGGAAGCCTGGTGTGCTGCAGTCCATGGGGTCACAAAGAGTCGGACACAACTGAGCGACTGAACTAAACTGAACTAATGTATCTTCATCAGAGATTATAATTTCCCTTTCTTATGATGTCCTTTTTATACTTTAGTATCAAGTTTTTATATTCTTGTGAAATAAGTCAGGCCATAAATCCTCCTTGTTCTATTTTCTTCAAAATATTTTGTAAGCATGATGCTGTATTTTCACTAATTAAGATGCTATGAAGTCATTTGAACATGGATTTAACTGAAGATAGGTCTATTATATATTTGGGTTCATTTAATAACAATATGATACTTCAGTATTTCAATTTCACCTTATGTCAGTTCTGGATAGTTACTTTTATTTTTAGGAATTGTCCATCTTCTCCACATTTTCATGTGTGATAGTATGAGTATGCTAATACTGCTCTCCATTTTTTGACATCTATAGATTCTGTATTGATAGCCACTGTTTATGGCACTGACTATTTGTACTCATTCATTTTATTGCCAATTTTTCTTGAAAGTTTATAGAATGTGTTATACTTTTCAAAGCACCAGCTTGTTTGTTGATTCTCTGTATTATATTTGTATTTTATAACTCCCAATAATTTTGTCATTATGTTTTTCTTTCTATATTTCTATAATTTATTATTGTGTTACTTGAAGATCTCAATAATTTCTCTGGAGATATCTTTGTTTTATGTTGCCAGACAACATAAATGGGTACCTTCAAATAGAGAAATATTATGTTTTCTTGGAGGATAGAACCATTTGCTATTATGAATTTTTCTCATTAGTTATACCCTTGCTTTTTGTTAGATTTACTGAGCTTACTATTCACATAGACACACAAATCACATTTTGCTAAGTAATTGTCTTGCTAATATAAAGAATTCCATATGGCTAGGTTGAAAAAATAATGGCCTCTTTAATAACCATGACATGATTATCACATTAAGAATTTAACAATGGTATAATACTGTTAGCTAAATTGCAAATTTTACTTAGATTTCTTCAGGTTGTTTTTTTCCTCCACTACGGCTTTTTTCTTGCTCTAAGAGTCAAACTAAGATACAACAGTGCGGTTAGCTGTTATTTCTCTTTGCTTTCCTTCTTAGTAGACAAGTGATGGTTTACTTTCTGCTCGTGTTTATTTCTAGTCACTGCATATTATGGTCCCAGACTAAAACGTGGGTGTTTTATGAGGCACCCCTTTCTTTTTCCCACCCTATCAAGTCCTGAACTCTAATTTTGTACTTCCATTCTTGCAAAGTAGTGAACCATATCTAGTCTGTTAAACTTTCTGCCTTGACTCATCTTTATATTTCTACCCTCTGTTTCTTGGCTGGATAATATTTTCCAACATTTATACTTCTTCCACATGTTATAAATATTTTGGGTGGGGGAATTTGCATAAAGCATCTTGTCTGCTATTAATCAAAGTAGAGGTTTTTAACATTTTTATAACTAATCAAAACTGAAATGGTGTAGTTACTCTACAGTCAATATCTCTTTCATTGATGAAGCAGTTAGGCCTATTAAACAGCAAAGATTGTTTCATTCTCTAAATGTGTACTGATGTTCTACAGTAAATGATTAAGTTATAGCATGCTGAAATGAAGACTTGGTTTGAGTTTATTTTCTGCCTGCATTGCACATGCTTGCTTGCATGAGTGCTCAGGCAGTCAGTCACATCCAACTCTGCGACTCAATGGACTGTAGCCTACCAGACTTCTGTGTCTGTGGGATTTTCCAGGCAAGAACCCTTGAGTTGTTTGCCATTTCCTCCACCAGGGGGTCGTCCAGATTGAAGGATTGAACCCGTGTCTCCTGCATTGCAGGTGGATTCTTTACCACTGAGCCACAAGGGAAGTCCCATACACACGTCGTATTGTGTATACTGCATATACTTTTCTGTGCTAAAATAAAATCATGCTCACATACCATGAAAAAACTGAACAAATAGTCATCATTTAGCTTATTTTTCTTTTTTAGTGCCTACTGCTACACCATGCATTGGACATAACTCAAGTTTGAAATTGAGACATTCAGGAAACTCGTAAACATTTAGCAATGATAATGCACTTATGGGCAAGAGTAGATCCACACAGTATGTTTGCAATGTGGGGCTGTAACAGTCACAGAAGCTTGGCCATCCTCCTGGCTTCTCTCCAGGACGGAGCCTGCCACCACTCCATCTGCGCTCCTGCCCAGTCCCTCAGTCGCGCGGCCATGTTGTAGACCCGTGGCCCACAGCCCATCAGTCTCCTCTGCCCACAGGATTTTCCAATCAAGGATACTGGAGTGGGCTGCTGTTTCCCTCTTCCAGGGTATCTTCCTGACCCAGGGATTGAACACACCTGCTGTGTCCCCTGCATTGGCAGGAGGATTCTTTACCACTGAGCCAACTGGGAGTTCAGCACTTTGATAAAGATAGAAAGGGAAGAAAAGAAAATAGTACAAAAGCATAAATCAAAAGTAGCAAACGTCAAACAGATAAGCCTCTTATATACCAAAAGTCCAGAGGAAAAATGTCTTGTCTTACTAAATCTTCTTCTTTCACTATACCATATATCTTTCTGGAACATGCATTGCCAAGTTAGGCTAGAAAGAGAATTCAACTCTAACTGTACTATGTAACGGAAAAAAAACTCAGTGCAGACCGATATTACTAAGATCAGGAAGAATGATAGGTGTGACATTGCAAGAGTTAAGATAATTGGTTATTATCTTCATTAGCATAGATTTCCTGTGAAGTAACTTAATAAAGGTGGCTTAGACCTGCTTCTCACTTTCCATATATAAATCAAATCATAAGTTCTATTTATTTTGTTGTAAACATTGTGTTTTAAGGTGCCCTTTTAAGGTGCCCTGTCAGATTGCAAAGAGTTTGATTTCCAAAAATTAAATGGTATATAACGTAATAGCAAAGCACTTGAAGCAGACCACAGTAAAAAGTAATTCTAGAGCTTAAAGGGTGTATATAACTGATGCGTGTAGAGCACGCGCCATAGCCCATCCTCTGTGCTCCATGTTGCTGTCCTCCACTGTCACGTCTGACTCTTTGTGACCCTGTGGACAGAAGCATGCAGGCTTCCCTGTCCTTCGCTATCTCCCCAGCATCTGCTCTAACTCATGTCCATTGAGTCAGTGATGCCATCTCATCCTCTGTCGTCCCCTTCTCCTCCTGCCCCCAATCCCTCCCAGCATCAGAGTCTTTTCCAGTGAGTCAGCTGTTTGCATCAGGTGGCCAAAGGACTGGAGTTTCAGCTTCAACATCAGTCCTTTCAATGAAAACCCAGGACTGATCTCTTTTAGGATGGACTGGTTGGCTCTCCTTGCAGTCCAAGGGACTCTCAAGAGTCTTCTCCAACACCACAGTTCAAAAGCATCAATTCTTTGGTGCTCAGCTTTCTTCACAGTCCAACTCTCACATCCATATATGACCACAGGAAAAACCATGGCCTTGACTAGACAGACCTTTGTTGGCAAAGTAATGTCTCTGGTTTTTAATATGCTGTCTAGGTTGGTCATAGCTTTTATTCCAAGGAGGAAGTGTCCTTTTTAATCTCATGGCTGCAGTCACTGTCTGCAGTGATTTTGGAGCCCCCAAAATAAAGTCTCTCACTGTTTGCATTGTTTCCCCATCTATTTGTCATGAAGTGATGGGACCAGATGCCATGATCTTCATTTTTTGAATGTTGAGTTTTTAGCCAGCTTTTTCACTCTCCTCTTTCACCTTCATCATGAAGCTGTTTGGGTCCTCTTCGATTTCTGCCATAAAGGTGGTGTCATCTGCATATCCGAGGCTATTGGTATTTCTCCCAGCAATCTTGATGACAGCCAGCTTGAAATTTGCATGATGTACTCTGCATAGAATTTAAATAAACAGGTTGACAAGATACAGCCTTGACGTTACTCCTTTCCCAATTTTGAACCAGTCTGTTGTTCCATGTCCAGTTCTAACTGTTGTTTCTTGACCTGCATACAGATTTCTCAAGAGGCAGGTCAGGTGGCCTGGTTTTCTCATCTCTTTCAGAATTCTACAGTTTGTTGTGATCCACACAGTCAATGGCTTTAATGTAGTCTGACTGCTTACCTAGTAAATATGTACTTTGTGCTTCCCAGGTGGCGCTAGTGGTAAAGAGCCCGCCTGCCACTCCAGGAGACATACGAGACGCAGGCTTGACCCCGTGGTCCGGAAGACTCCCTGGAGAAAGAGATGGCAACCCACTCCAGTATTATTGCCTGGAGAATCCCATGGACAGGGCAGTCTGGTGGGGTACAGTCCATAGAGTCGCAAAGAGTCGGACATGACTGAAGTGACTTAGCATAGCAAATAGGTATTTACTTATCTTACCTTTAAAATTTCAGAAAGTTGAAAATACTGTAAGACTGAACCCTAACTTTCCTAATAAATATGGCCATAATGCCTCAATTGATTACTTTTAAATAATGAGTTGGATTTTTAAAAACATATAAGGAAAAACTTATGCCATTACAGAATGCACATGCAATTTTCCATATCTGAATTTAAAATGCCTGATTTTTTTCTATTTTAGTTTTTTTAATGTATACAATCCATGTAACTTTAAAAGAACAATGATTTAAATTTATCCAAATTAAATATATTTCCTAACTGTTAATACTGTACTTAAAATCTGCAGGTGAAAACAGTGACGCTTAGCAAAGATAAGAAATGTGCTGATTTATAGACAGTTTTTTGTTGTAAAAGTAGCTTTTGATTTAACCACTCGTTACCCAATATACTCTAAAAAATTATAGAACAAAAATGTCATTTTCATTCATGATCTTTCAATTAAGCTATCGGCCTTTACTTGAAGGCAATGCTTACTCCACTCACATAAGATCTTACAAAGCCTAGAAAGACCGATGAATTACTCATTCTCTAGAGAGAGTGCGGAGCTCAGTTTAGACTGCACTATATCAGCCTGCCTGATTACAGCTTTCCTGTGGGTTTTATTTGATGTAGCTTATCTTTTCGATCTTAAAATAATTTTGCAGTTATGCTTTATATTTAGCCTACTTTATTTAGCAGTTATACTTCTTATTTAGAACAAACTAGGGACTACAAAAGCCTACATAAAATGTAAGAGGCAATGAACAAGCAGTTAAGGGTTTCCTGCTATATTTTTTGTCTGAGTTGCCTTCCCAAGTGAGGGGAATAAATTTGTGGCAAAATTACCAGCAGACAGAATGTGCTGATGATCCGGCAAAAATGTGCCAGCCCCCTCAAATGTGCTTCTCATAATGTCTAAGAATAACTTTTTCTGTTCTTTGTAAAACCTATGCAAAAGTCAGAGTACTTTGGTGGGAAAGAGATGTGCAGATATGGGAGAGGAACACATCAGATAAAATGACGACCTATGATTTCTTATTTCATTCCATTTAAAATGAATCTACATAATGTCTTCTGAAAACTGTGTCCCCCATGTTTCCTCCACCGTTTTCAGGCTCATTGCCTTAGCAATAGTCTGGTGACACAAATAGAGGCAGGAAAGCAAAGAGAAGAAAGTTTCTGGGAAAATACACAATCTCCCAGTACCTTCAAGGACTCTGATGCTCCCTGCCCCCAATTCATAAGCCCTTATGATACCCTGGGGAGACAGGCATTTTAGTTTCGGTGGGGGTTGGGAAGTGAGGAAGTTGTGTGTTAGCAGATATACTTTCAAATTTTCTGTCTGAAAGTCTTGAGAGCTACTCACACACACACACACCCCACCCCCCAGTTTCTCTGAGTACAAGTTCTTACAGTGGTCTGTAAGGTTCTAGCTCATCTGCCCCATCTTTTATTTCACTGTCTTTTTCTGTTACCTCCCCGCCTCTGCTCAGAGCTTTTAGTCATTGTTCCCCATTCTTGTGCTCTTGCCACTCAAGAATGAGGATGACTTCCTCATCATCACCTCTGCTGCTGCTGCTGCTAAGTCGCTTCAGTCGTGTCCGACTCTGCAACCCCATAGACGGCAGCCCACCAGGCTCCCCGTCCCTGGGATTCTCCAGGCAAGAGCACTGGAGTGGGTTGCCATTTCCTTCTCCAATGCATGACAGTGAAAAGTGAAAGCGAAGTTGCTCAGTCATGTCCGACTGTTTGCAACCTCATGGACCGCAGCCCACCAGGCCCCTCCGTCCATGGGATTTGCCAGGCGAGAAGAGCACTGGCCGTTTCTTTTGTTTAGGCCACTGTGTAGATACACGTGACTGACTAGGCCACCTCATACATCTACTCAAATGCTTCTTTACAATACATGCCTTGCCCTCTCTAACCCTCCACACCACTTCCATGTGCGAACCTGATCCTTTTCTGTTTTTTTTTTTTTTTTAATCACTCATCTTCTTTAATGCATAATGCAGTCATTTAATGTTTTTACTTATATTGTTTGCTTTCTTCCACTATAACATAAACTCCCAAATGTGAGAATTTGCTTTCTGTTTTATTCTCTGATAGACTTAAAATAAATAAATAAATAAGTAAAGTAATAAAAATAAAAGAAGGCATAGGTTAGTCAATGTTTAAAGTAATAAAAGGAAAGAAGAAAAGAGAATATGTAAGATGACAGAAAACACCACAATATTGTAATGCAATTATCCTCCAATTATAATAAATAAATAAACTACGCTAAAAGAAAGATGATAGGGAAAACTAATCAAGAAGCATGAAGAATGAAAGGAACAGGTAAAGGTGAGGAAGAGAGCTAGGGGAAAAACGGAAGGGGCAGAGATGAAGAGTTTGCTTTCTTTATCAGCATCTCCAGCTTCCTTATCACCGCTGTAGGCACGAAACATGCCCCCGGGGATGACTTTCAGGCAGTGAAGAGGCATCGACGTGTGTCTCTCATCCTTCATCCAGAAGATTCTAACCCGGGGTGCCGAATTGGCAGACGTTATCACCTTTAGACTCATGCATCAGCTCAGGCAGCTGTTGCCTCTGCTGTCTACTTCTGTCAGAAACACCATTCTGATACGGCTGTTTTAGAATGCCTTTGAATCACAGAAAGATCTCGTTCTTCCCTAAGTGCTATGCAATACAGGCTGGTTAGAACAGGGCTGTACCCCTTTAAGACTGAAGCTGATGCTTCTAGGTCCCCATTCCCTAGGTACCAACATCATATTAGACAGACACAGAGCGAACATCTAAAAGGAAACGGGAATTAGATGAAGTCTATAGGCATTGTCTCTTGAGAGGATTTAGTCTCATAGGAAGATATCAGTATATCATAGTTGAGATTTTTAAAGTGAGATATTTAACTGCTATAATTTTTAAGTAATACATATATAACTGAACTTGAAAAACAGTCATTTGTATGAAAAATACTTTTTTTAAAGTCCAGACTCATTTTATTATTTATTTAAATAATCAGTCTTCCAAAGTATTTAAATATGATACAATCTATAAAAATTTTGCTTATCAACTAATTGTTATATGACAGGTATTATAAAATGTCAGCTTCCCTGGTGGCTCAGTGGTAAAGAATGTGCCTGCCAATGCAGGAAACATGCATGGGATTCCTGAGTTGGGAAGATGCCCTGGAAAAGGAAACGGCAAAACTATGCTTGCCTGGGAAATCCCAAGAACAGAGGAGCCTGACCGTCCCAGTCCAGGAGGTTGAAAAGGAGGCTGACGTGACTTACCACTAAACAAAACAACTGTAAAATATCATCTCAAAGCTTTAAAGAGCACAACACACTGATATCAACATAGTCAATAAATTTTATTTTGAGTGTAAGTATAAAAATTAGGAAAGTATTTGTTGATTCTTCTAAATAAATGCTATTAATATGAATGTCATATTTAATTCTAAATGTGACCTTAACAAACTAATCTGAGACAAATATAATTCAAAGTTCTACTTTGTTCATTTTGTAAACAAAATAAAAATCATTACCTTGTATTTTTGCCCTTTAATAAGACAGGTTTCATTTTCTAATTTCATTGATCATTTAAAAATGAAATGTTATCCAAAAACTTTCTTGCTCAACTTTTTGATATTCAAATTAATGACTCAAGGTTAAAAATAAAATAATAGTTGGACCAAGGGCACAAGTTAAAAATAAAATATAGACAAAAAATTCTACCTTCTCATTCCTAATGCAGTTCAGTTCAGTTCAGTCGCTCAGTCGTGTCTGACTCTTTGCGACCCCATGAAACGCAGCACCCCAGGCCTCCCTATCCATCAGCATCTCCTGGAGTTTACTCAAACTCCTCTCAAATAATACATAATATATATTTAAATATATATATTTAATTTTAGAAAAATCTGCAACTGCAAAACAATGGTATCTTTCTAATTCTTTTTGTTTTTCTATAATTCTGTCACAGTTCTGGGTGTGTATGGGCTGAAGAAAGACAAGAATAACTACTGTTGTTTAAGGAAGGGAAGTTCCACGCAAAGGTAGTGGTTAGGTAAAAACAAACACAAACAGATATATATCCCCATGTAAAAACCCTTTCCTTCTCCCCCTGTCCTGCTCGCTGTCTGTTTCTCTGTCTCTCTCAGTGGCCAAATATAAATGGCAAGGGTTATTTTTGGCCAATAATTTAATTGCTCTCCAAAATATAGATGTGACATCAGGTTAAAAATATATAGATTTAATTGTAATATCTT
This sequence comes from Nanger dama, assembly GCA_917880005.1. Taxonomy (NCBI): domain Eukaryota; kingdom Metazoa; phylum Chordata; class Mammalia; order Artiodactyla; family Bovidae; genus Nanger; species Nanger dama. The sequence goes on along the minus strand of CAKJTW010000035.1, from coordinate 2,598,328 downwards.
GAGTAAAAGTGGAAGATGGGAGATAGAAATAAAAGAGAACACAATTTTTAACTTTCCCAAAATATAATTATTCATAAATTGAGGAAAGAAAAATTTCCCGGTTAAGTTTCACTAGCTTGTTAGCATGACTTCTCTTGTTGTTGTTTCTGTTAAGCAGTTAGAAAAAGGAAAAAGGGATCCAAGATGGCAGTTAGAGGAAGTAGCAACTTAAAAAAACATTCAGAGGGCAGACAAAGAAAAGTAAAAGAACTGCAAAAAACAGAAATTGGACTGGAGTGAAGACTGGCAGTGGGAAAATATGTCCCCTTAGATGACTGGTCTCAGGCTGTGCCCTATTTGCCTGGGGCACAACCCTAAGGCTCCAGGGACAGTCTAGGGGCAGGAAGAAAGGATTAACAATATGAAAGCCGAACTGGGTGGGTCCACTCCAGCAGTAGGGCTGGAAAAGGTCAGTTTTCATTCCAATCCCAAAGAAAGGCAATGCCAAAGGATGCTCAAACTACAACACAATTGCACTCATCTCATACACTAGTAAATTCTCCAAGCCAGGCTTCAGCAATACGTGAACCGTGAACTTCTTGATGTTCAAGCTGGTTTTAGAAAAGGCAGAGGAACCAGAGATCAAATTGTCAACATCCACTGGATCATGGAAAAAGCAAGAGTTCCAAAAAAACATCTATTTCTGCTTTATTGACTATGCCAAAGCCTTTGACTGTGTGGATCACAATAAACTGTGGAAAATTCTGAAAGAGATGGGAATACCAGACCACCTGACCTGCCTCTTGAGAAATCTGTATGCAGGTCAGGAAGCAACAGTTAGAACTGGACATGGAACAACAGACTGGTTCCAAATAGGAAAAGGAGTACATGAAGGCTGTATATTGTCACCCTGCTTATTTAACTTATATACAGAGTACATCATGAGAAACGCTGGACTGGAAGAAACACAAGCTGGAATCAAGATTGCCCAGAGAAATATCAATAACCTCAGATATGCAGATGACACCACCCTTAAGGCATAAAGTGAAGAGGAGCTAAAAGCCTCTTGATGAAAGTGAAAGAGGAGAGTGAAAAAAGTTGGCTTAAACTCAACATTCAGAAAATGAAGATTATGGCATCCGGTCCCATCATTTCATGGGAAATAGATGAGGAAACAGTGGAAACAGTGTCAGACTTTATTTTGGGGGCTCCAAAATCATTGCAGATGGTGACTGCAGCCATGAAATTAAAAGGACGCTTACTCCTTGGAAGAAAAGTTATGACCAACCTAGATAGCATATGCAAAGCAGAGACGTTACTTTGCCGACTAAGGTCTATCTAGTAAGGCTATGGTTTTTCCAGTAGTCATGTATGGATGTGAGAGCTGGACTGTGAAGAAGACTGAGCTATGAAGAACTGATGCTTTTGAACTGTGGTGTTGGAGAAGACTCTTGAGAGTCCCTTGGCCTGCAAGGAGATCCAACCAGTCCATTCTGAAGGAGATCAGCCCTGGGATTTCTTTGGAAGGAATGATGCTAAAGCTGAAACTTCAATACTTTGGCCACCTCATGCGACGAGTTGACTCACTGGAAAGACTCTGATGCTGGGAGGGATTGGGGGCAGGAGGAGAAGGGGACGACAGAGGATGAGATGGCTGGATGGCATCACTAACTCGATGGAAGTGAGTCTGAGTGAACTCCGGGAGTTGGTGATGGACAAGGAGGCCTGGCGTGCTGCGATTCATGGGGTCACAAGGAGTCAAACACGACTGAGCGACTGAACTGAACTGAACTGATACATCATTTCAGTAGCTTGTCACATAAAACGAAACAAACAACTTTTATACCATTATCTTACTTGACTCTCACAAAATTCTAATGACTTAAGTTGCCAGGTATCATTGCTCATCTCATATAGTTGAGTGAATTTACTTTGAGGAAAGTTAAGAAAAATGCCAAAGGTTAGACTGACTCTAAGTATCAGTGTGTTAGTCATTCAATCATGTCCAACTCTTTGCCATCCCATGGACTGTAGCCCACCTCCACTGTCCATGGGATTCTCCAGGCAAGAATACTGGGGTAGGTTGCCATTTCCTTCTCCAAAGGATCTCCCCAACACAGAGATGGAACCTGGATCTCCTGACCCACTATGCCAGTATTTGGGAAAGTTAATGAACTTTCCATTTACTCAGATGTGATTCTAGGGAGCTACTTAAGTCTTTAAGACTTTCTGATTCATTTATTAAATGCTATTTTTTCTTAGGATTGCCATGTATATTGAGTGAGTGAGTGAAATTCACTCAGTTGTGTTAAACTCTTTGCGACTCCATGATCTATGCAGTCTATGTAGTTCTCCAGGCCAGAATACTGAAGTGGGTACCCTTTCCCTTATCCAGGAGATCTTACAACACAGGGATAGAACCCAGGCCTCCTGCATTGCAGGCAGATTTTTACCAGCTGAGCCACAAGGGAAGCACATGTGTATTGTGTTCAGATCAGTTCAGTCGCTCAGTCGTGTCCAACTCTTTGTGACCCCATGAATAGCAGAATGCCAGGCCTCCCTGTCCATCAGCAACTCCCGGGGTTCACTCAGACTCATGTCCATTGAGTCAACTCTTCGCATGAGATGGCCAAAGGACTGGAGTTTCAGCTTTAGCATCATTCCTTCCAAAGAAATCCCAGGGCTGATCTCTTTCAGAATAGACTGGTTGGATTTCATTGCAGGCCAAGGGACTCTCAAGAGTCTTCTCCAACACCACAATTCAAAAGCATCAATTCTTTGGCGCTCAGCTTTCTTCACAGTCCAACTCTCACATCCATACATGACCACAGGAAAAACCATAGCCTTGACTACATGGACCTTAGTCGGCAAAGTAATGTCTCTGCTTTTGAATATACTATCTAGGTTGGTCATAACTTTTCTTCCAAGGAGTAGGCCTCTTTTAATTTCATGGCTGCAGTCACCATCTGCAATGATTTTGGAGCCCCCAAAATAAAGTCTGACACTGTTTCCACTGTTTCCTCATCTATTTCCCATGAAATGATGGGACCGGATGCCATAATCTTCATTTTCTGAATGTTGAGTTTAAGCCAACTTTTTCACTCTCCTCTTTCACTTTCATCAAGAGGCTTTTAGCTCCTCTTCACTTTATGCCTTAAGGGTGGTGTCATCTGCATATCTGAGGTTATTGATATTTCTCTGGGCAATCTTGATTCCAGCTTGTGTTTCTTCCAGTCCAGCGTTTCTCATGATGTACTCTGTATATAAGTTAAATAAGCAGGGTGACAATATACAGCCTTCATGTACTCCTTTTCCTATTTGGAACCAGTCTGTTGTTCCATGTCCAGTTCTAACTGTTGCTTCCTGACCTGCATACAGATTTCTCAAGAGGCAGGTCAGGTGGTCTGGTATTCCCATCTCTTTCAGAATTTTCCACAGTTTATTGTGATCCACACAGTCAAAGGCTTTGGCATAGTCAATAAAGCAGAAATAGGTGTTTTTTTGGAACTCTCTTGCTTTTCCATGATCCAGTGGATGTTGGCAATTTGATCTCTGGTTCCTCTGCCTTTTCTAAAACCAGCTTGAACATCAAGAAGTTCACGGTTCACGTATTGCTGAAACCTGGCTTGGAGAATTTTGAGCATTACTTTACTAGTGTGTGAGATGAGTGCAATTGCGTTGTAGTTTGAGCATCCTTTGGCATTGCCTTTCTTTGGAATTGGAATGAAAATTGAACTTTTCTGTCCTGTGGCCACTGCTGAGTTTTCCAAATTTGTTGGCATATTGAGTGCAGCACTTTCATAGCATCATCTTTCAGGATTTGAAATAGCTCAACTGGAATTCCATCACCTCCACTAGCTTTGTTTGTAGCAGTGCTTTTCAAGGCCTACTTGACTTCACATTCCAGGATGCCTGGCTCTAGATGAGTGATCACAATCATGATTATCTTGGTCATGAAGATCTTTTTGTACAGTTCTTCTGTGTATTCTTGCCACCTCTTATTAATATCTTTTGCTTATGTTAGGTCCATACTATTTCTGTCCTTTATCGAGCCTATCTTTGCATGAAATTTTCCCTTGGTATCTCTAATTTTCTTGAAGAGATCGCTAGTCTTTCCCATTCTGTTCTTTCCTAATTGCAAGAGTTCTTGAGAAGGAATTTTTAAAATGGAGGATTCAGTCATTATTTGATGCAAGACGCTCATACTAAGGTTACTACCGATGACTGTTCTTACTTCTTGAGACAAATAATATTCTCAGAGTAGGATTGTGCTTGATTGAGTCCATTAAAGTAAAATTTTTAACAGCCATGAAAACCCATAATAGTTGTGTTATTTATATTATCTTTATAATGAATAACTCTTGAAACACACGGCACGTTGGTTAAGTTTATATTGGTTTCTCTTTATCCAATAAAAAGAATTGCTATTTTCTAATTGTTTCTATTCTGCTAACTTGATGATTTACTACATTTGTAGGCAGAATAAGCAAGCAACAAATTAACTTCTATCCTCAAGTGAGAGGACACAAAACTTACTTAGACCAGTTTTGTAAGACAACAAAGTGATTCTAGTCTTTCTATCCATACACAGACTTCGATTATATAAAGATGAATCTCTTTCCATCTCTTTTAGAAAGAAATATGGAGCGAGATTTATTTGTCTTAGTCAATCGGTTCCCTGATATGTGTGATAAATTGGCCAATTATAGTTTCCAATCTCAAGGGTGAAATTAAGCAAAACTTGTGTTTCAGATGATTTTAAGACTGGTGATTTCTATTGGAAAACGTGCAATAGCCTGTGTTCGACCTGTAGGCTATATTCAATGAGCTTTTAATGGATTTTTTACATTGATGAAAAACAATAACATAACCCTGTTGTAAAACCATTTATCAACCATGTGTTTAAGTTGATCGCTTTCCAGTTCTCTGATCCTCTGATTCTTTTCCAAGTAATTGCTATTCTAAGCTTTAATAAAAATGATTTCACAAAAAATATATGCCATATAAGGATTCCCTTATAGCTCAGCTGGTAAAGAATCTGCCTGCAATGCAGGAGACCCTAGTTTGATTCCTGGGTCAAGCAGATCCCCTGGAGAAGGGCTAGACTACCCACTCCAGTATTTTGGCCTGGAGAATTCCATGGACTGTATAGTCCAGTTCAGTTCAGTCACTCAGTTGTGTCCCAACGACCTTGCAACTCCATGGACTACAGTGAGCCAGGCTTCCCTGTCCATCACCAAGTCCCAGAGCTTGCTCAAATTCATGTCCATGGTGTCACTAATGCTATCCAGTCATCTCACCGTTTGTAGTCCCCTTCTCCTCCTACCTTCAGTTTTTTGTAGCATCAGGGTCTTTTCTAAAAAGTCAGTTCTTTGTGTCAGGTGGCCAAAATATTGGAGCTTCAGCATCAGTCCTTCAATGAATGTCCAGGGTTGATTTCCTTTAGGATGGACTGGTTGCATCTCCTTGTAGTCCAAGGGACTCTCAAGAGTCTTCTCAATATCACAGTTCAAAAGCATCAATTCTTTGGCACTCAGCTTTCTTTATAGTCCAACTCTCGCATCCATACATGACTAGTGGAAAAACCATAGTGTTGACTAGATGAACCTTTGGTGATAAAGTAATGTCTCTGCTTCTTATATTCTGTCTAGGTTGATGATAGCTTTTCTTCCAAGAAGCAAGTGTCTTTTAATTTTATGGCTGTAGTCACCATCTGCAGTGATTTTGGAGCCCAAGAAAATGAAGTCTCTCACTGTTTCCATTAGTCCATGGGGTTGCAGAGTCAGATAAGACAGAGCCACTTTCACTTTCACTTCCGTATTGATAGTGTCAAATAAAGGTTGTTAATTCTTTCATCTATCCCCAAAGCTTTACTGAAGAGATTTGTTTTAGCAGACATCAGGTTAGAATGCATTGCCATATCAGAAATCATAGAATTTAATTCAATTTAGAATTTCTGGTACTTTGTAGAAATATCTACGTAATCCAATTAGCCCATCTGTTGAATGCCTATGGATACACTGTATTAATAGATAACAACAACACATTGTACTCAAAATATTAGGATAAATATTTTTCAGTGCTCCAATAGTTAATATTTAAATAATTCATCAGGTAAAAAATACTATCCTTATTTACTGGCATAGAAAGCTCTGTATCTGATGTATGAAATTACTTCAGCGAAGTCATCAAAGTTCTAAAAGATACATTTGAGTGTCCAGTCTGGGTATTCAAAACTAGTGTTCTCTAATCCTGCTCTGAGAACAAAATCATTAGCATTTTCTGGAAACTTGTCAGAAGCATTACCAACATTCAGAAATGGGAAATGTAAATTCTTAAACATCACTCCAGAACAACATATCAAAATCATAAACATCAGGAGTACCTGTGGCAATATGTACTTTAGAAGGCTCTCTAGGTGGCTCTGATGCACAGTAAAATTATAGAACTGTCTCAAATATCAAACCAATCCTTGCTAAACGACTCCCTCCAGACAAGGTTGTGTAGTTTCACAGATATTACTTACAAGCATTAATAACAAGTTATATAAAGAAGGAAAAGAAAACACAAAACTGTAATTACTAGTAGGTGATACTGTTTCCACAGACCATCCAAATAAATTTATTAACATATTATAAAACTAATTTGAAACTTTAGCAAAGTGGTTATTAAAAAATCAGCATACATATATTGACTGTATTTCTACCTAAAATCAGGAAAAAATTAGAAACATACTTATAAAATAGATTGCTTAAAAATTTAAGCAAAACTTCAAATTAATGGATAAAAATCTGGCAAAAAACTGGAACGAAATTTTAAAATCTCTAATAGATGGACAGCAGCACGCCAGGCCTCCCTGTCCTTCACCATCTCCCAGAGCTTGCTCAGCTACATGGCTCACCTATAGCTTTGACTCTATGGACCTTTGTTAGCAAAGGAATGTTTCTGCTTTTTAATATGCTGTCTCGGTTTTGTCAAAGATTTTCTTCCAAGGAGCAGGACAAATTGACTGAGACAATAAAACTGTTGAAACAACAAGCATAGAAAGGAACTTTTGATATCATACAAAGATAGCAGAGCACAGAGCCAAGAATAAAACATACTAAAGAATTAGATAGAAAAAAAGCGTTTATCAAATAGAAAAGACAAAGTAAGAACGGATGTTATGAGGGAAAGAAGAGAAGGACTGGAGGAGCAAAGAAAATATACCCAGACTTATAGATGAAAGAAAATCTATAAACTAGAAGAGGATAATTGTACAGATTAAGATGAATATTTGAAATCATTAATAATCAGTAAAGCCTAGACATGAATCTATAAGAATGGAAATCATTTGTATATAGTCAGTATATACATACTTCTTCATATCAGCTGCATTTAGTCAACAAAGGCATAGTATCAAGAATATATAAATAACCTAATTAATAGATAAAAATAAAGCATGTATAGAAAAATTGCAAATGACCCAATCTGACAATTCATAGAAAATAACATACATATGGCTTTTAAAAAGCACACACACACATACACATAGGAAGAGAAATCCAAAGAAAACATTAACAAGAAAAAAACAAATTTGGATCAAAGAGACTTTCTACCCATAAACACTTGTACAGAATTAAAATCTATTATAGTAATAAAATGGCAGAAAGTAAATGAAGAATATGAAGAATATGAATAGAGTTAGAACCATGTGGAAAAACATTAACATTAATTTCAGAATTTAAAACTATTGAGTCATTCTACTTCTAGCTATATAAGCAAGAGAAAACATTTTGGATTTAAAGCAAGAAACATAGAAAAATTAGCATAGCATTATTAACAGTAGTGAAACATGGGAAACAATGCAAATATCATGAACTGGAAAACTGAAAAATTAATTGGTATATACATATAGTAGAACATCACAGAATAGTTAATATAATTATGTAAAATAGCATAGCTGCATTTTTAAATACATAGATGCATTTTAAATAACAATCTTGAAGTGATATAAGCAATTCTCAGGATAATATAATCATTTTTATACATGTCAAAAATAGACAAAAATAAGTGTACACACAAGAAAGCATATATGCAGTCTGTGGCAGTCAAAAATCATTAAGGGGATGCTCCATGGTATGCTGGCAAAATTTAACAATAGGCTCCAGGGAAAGCACAAAATGTTTTTGCAGAACTTGTACACTTGTGTGATATATTAATAAGTGCTGTCGCCATGATGGTGATATTAACTTGTTAATGTGAAGAAAGAATCAAGGAATAGAAAGACGAGAACATCCTGACAGTTTGTTGTCTGCACTGGTCTTCCTAAGAAAATCTTCCTTACTCTTCAGTGAAAAGAGACACATACATAAGTCATTTCAGATACTGATTCAGGCTATGAAAAACCAGAACCAGGCAACAGGAGAGTGCAAAGGATGGTACTTTAACGAGGCCAGTCTGTGAGGGCTCTCTGCTTCCAAGGGCCATTTGAGAGGAACCGTGAGGAATGAGGACGAGGAAGAAGAGATTCCAGAGAGACAGGGAACCGCGAGGGCAAAAGCAGTTTCCAGGGAAATGGAGAGACTGGGTGTGCCAGCAGCCAGGACTTTCTCTGCGGGTTCCCTTCCAAAACGCAGCCGCGCCGTCAGGAACCTCTGCAAAGAAAGCGTGGGTCCGCATCAGAGAAGATCTGATATGGGAATTCAGACTGGCTAACAGCGACGCAGCAAGGATGCTGGCTTGGGTTAAGAAGCTCAGAAGAACTCTTCGTAGAGAAGAGTTGGTCAGCTTCCTGTGTGGAAGGGTTCCTCCACCACGAAATTCTAGAGCTCCCAGGACTGACTGTCGCGTCCCCTAACCGAGCTCCTCCAGCGGAAACCCGCTCATCTCTAGAGAGTGATTTGCAACCCTTCCGGAAGCGCGAGCTCTGCATGGTAAGGCCGTTTGAACATGTTTCTTTGGAAAAATGGTTAAGAGTGTGTCTGTGGACCCAATTTCACATTTAGGTTTAGATCCGGATATACTGTGTTTTGTCTATAATAGTACCTACTTGCTCTAGAAATGTTTTAAATAGAATGTAAGCTAAGAACTTACATGGGCATTTTTGAATGTTCACCAGCCTATCCTAAAAACTGCTTTTGGAAGTTAGCTTGAGCTGATTGTGTTATAACAACTGCATCTTTTGCAACATTGATTAGAATGTATTGCTTTACACTTCCGTTGTACATACTCTTACTCTTCTGAGTCAAAGAGGAAGTTCTTGGGTCGCAAGAATTAGGTCGCCTTTGTACTTGCCTGGAGAGCCTAGTCGATGACAGGCAAGTAAGGCAGGTAACTGTCGGGGAGTTCTCTCGGGAACTCCCTTTGTTAGCTTAGGTTAGTGACTGTGCCTGCAGAGGGTGAGTGCTGATGGGCCCGAGAAGGAGAGGACGGATGTGAGTAGAGTTAGGTCGGCTTTCCTTACGTCTGTTATCTGGAGGGCCTTGCTTGATAGTCAGGACTGTCAGAGGCCGAGTCCATCTCCATCTCCCTAGGCCAGACCTGCTGTCAGATGGCCTTCTTGGCTGAAGGGTTTAAGCCCCACTGGAGAAGCCTGGGGAATATAGTCAGTAAGTCTGTTGTTGCTTGTGCTCTAATAACAGGCTTCCAGATAGAAGTGGGAGAGGTATTCTACAGGTCATTCAATACTGCTGTAAAAATACATCCACAGAATAACAAGACTTGGCGTTGAAGCCAAGACGAAAACAGGGATTGTGCAAGTGACTACACAGATAGCAGTCGTTAGTGAGTTAGGTCATGAGCCTTGTTAACATTTCTGGACCACAGTGGAGGTCATCTAAAATACAGTAACCTGGTAATAAGTAGTGGGATATATACAAAGAGCTTCTATATCATCAAAGCTTTAATGCTTACAGAGATTCTTTTTCTCTTTGGCAAGCATTGCTTCTTTATACCTAAAACCCCACTCAGTCTGTCCTGATTGTGAGTTTATGATCAGTTAAAAACACAAAAACATTTTATTGCAAGAAAGTCCATGATGTATGGATGCAGTACTTGAGACTGCTTGCTGTTCCTAACATAGCGGAATTTTTGAAACTCAGGCAAAATAGAGATTGATCTGTTCTACTGAATTAAAATTTCGCATCTTTTACCACTAAGCTTGGAAAAAAATTACTAGACATGTACAGTGTGTCAGATTAATTGTAGTGCATGTTACTATCGGATGTAGTTGTGTTTCCTTAAACATTTTGATTTTCTTTGTCGTCCAGTGGATTTATGATTCATTCCATATTTCTCTTTAAGAGTCTTTTTTTCCTTGTATTATACTCTTACAGAAAACAGCTTTGAGGAACACACATAAATGCCACTCTTGCTACAAGACCTTTACTGCAGTTGTACACATTTTAAGAAGGACAGCCCAGGAGCCTACCCCCTACAGCTACTACATTCTCCAGATCCCATTATGTTTTCTTAAATTGAGTTTGTTCAACTTTTGTGATTTATTATTTTACTGAACTTTGGGAGTTTTAGTGATGGTGTAATTTTAGGAAGGTACTATTTATAATTTTGATTTGTGTTTGAATTGTGAGGGTTTTTAAAAGTTTAATTTTAAAGCTATCTAAAAAACTAACCTTCTACTTTGATGGACTTTTGAAGTCGTGCCAGTACAGAATATATTGGATTCCTAGGGTTCATGCCATGAATTCACATGGTTAAAATGAGAAGCTGCAGTGCAGTAACAGAGCAACTTGTAAAGTATATAGACTCCAGTACTCTTGCCTGGAAAATTCCATGGACGGAGGAGCCTGGTAGGCTGCAGTCCATGGGGTTGCGAAGAGTCAGACACAACTGAGCGACTTCACTTTCACTTTTCACTTTCATGCATTGGAGTTGGAAATGGTAACCCACTCCAGTGTTCTTGCCTGGAGAGTCCCAGGGACGGGCGAGCCTGGTGGGCTGCCGTCTGTGGGGTCACACAGAGTCAGACACGATGAAGTGACTTAGCAGCAGCAAGAAAATGAAATCTAAATATTTTCCTATTGACTCCACTTTCTGAAGCCAACGACTGTGCCTCCCCATCAAATTATGTGCTAAAACACGCACTCCACAGTTACGTGGGATCATATATTTATATAGTCCAAAGAGCTTCTTTCTGCTTCACCTCCGTGTAATAGTTGAAATTATCAACCAGCCTAAGGCAGCCCGCTCCCTGACTTTGTGGAAACTGTTTCTGTATGGTCTACATTTCCCATCAGATTCACTCAGGCCACTCTGCTGTGAACTTGGGGGTGGGCCCTGGGCTTAGCTTTTGGTGTGGGCCCTGGGCTTAGCTTTTCAGGGTGGGTCCTGGCTGGGCTTAGCTTTTCGGGGTGGGCCCTGGGCTTAGCTCTTCGGGGTGGGTCCTGGGCTTAGCTCTTCGGGGTGGGTCCTGGGCTTAGCTTTTCGGGGTGGGCCCTGGGCTTAGCTTTTGAGACTTGACAGGTATCAAGAACTAAAGCAGCCAGAGCTACAGTCACGGGAAAAGCTGGGTCACTGCCCAGAAGGAGCTGAGATCATCATCCCTCCGACCTTGAGACTCAGCCGGTCAGCATATTCCCCATAGCCTGGTTGGAGCCAACCTAGATAACATGAGAGGTCCCCTAAGCGAGCCCGCATGCGCAAAAATTTAGCCAATCAGTAAATGCTAAAAATCCTTGCAGCCAATCTGCCCTTGCCAACTCCCTGTCTTTGTTCTAACCCACACCAAATGTATAAAAGCTGCTGTAATTCAGGGCTCAGGGCTCTTGCACCACTCCACTGCGCTGGATGTGGCTTGGGTCCTAGCTCGAGCTAGTAATAAAACCCCTGTTTGCCTTTGCATTGCTGTGGATGTCTTATTTTCTCAGCTTTGGAGACTCGGACTGCGGGCATAACATTAGCTTTTCAGGGTAGGTCCTGGGCTTAGCTTTTTGGTCTAGGTCCTGGTCTTAGCTTTTGGGGTAGGTCCTGGGCTTAGCTTTTTGGGGTAGGTCCTGGGCCTGCTAGCTACATTTAATGTAGTATAATAATATGGCTTTTTCAAGGAATGAAAACAAGAAAAATTGAGGTACATGTTCAAATGTATCTTTAAAATATATATCAAAATGTTAATTTTAAAGCACATTTATGAGTGCTAGAACAGACCACCTGTAGCAGTCAACACAGCAGCTTTCCTAAAACAAATACTCAAAGTTATTGAGCAAACATGAAAACCTGCATCTCCAAAGAATTTCATTTTTCTGCTAAGTTTAAAAGATTACTGAAGCATAATGAACAAAGTCAATATGCAAACACTTGTGAAAACCTCTTCACAATCAAGGTAACAGACAGATCCAACACCTTCCAAAGTTTCCTTGTATCTCTTTGTGCTTGTGGTGAGGGTTTGTTTTTTTGTTTGTTTGTTTGTTTTTGTGGTGAGAAAAGTTAACAGGAGATCTTCAATGAAGATTATCTCAAGTCCTAGACATTTTGAAGTTTTTTTGATTTCTCACTCATTCTTTGAAAATCTAGTTGAAAAATTTACATTGTAAATTAGCATATCTATAGTAAACTATTCACGTGGCACAACATCTCTTATATAGTGGTGTTTATTCAAACATTCAGTTCAGTTCAGTTGCTCAGTTGTGTCTGACGTTTTGCAACCCTATGGACTGCAGCACGCCAGGCTTCCCTGTCCATCAGCAACTCCTGGAGCCTACTCAAACTCATGTCCATCGTGCTGATGATGCTAATATTCAAATATTAGAATATTTTATTACTTGACTGTGCTTTCTGGAAAGAATAGACTGAGAAACATGATTTCTAGGGTCAACAGAGAAAATGCATAACTTTGATACAATTTTGTTTTTCCATTTGTGTTTAGCTTCTTTCTACTTAGCATGTTATCTCCATATCATATTTGGCATCTACCATTTACTTTTCTAAATTAAATGCCAAGCTGTGTGATTTTTCTCAACTAGACATCGTCCTTAAATTTTATAAGCATAGACAGTAATATAGGGAGGAACTGTGTCACTCAGATGTCTTAACACGTCTTTAATTAGATTCTTGAATGTCAGGTGGTGATTCCTTTACACAGAGATTACTAGTTCTGTACACTTTAACTATCTTATATTTTTACATATGATAGGTTTAGTTAGAGTATGCAAATGAAGACCTGAAACACTAAAATTTATATAGAAAAAATTAAAAATAGAAACAAATGCTGTATTTAAGCAGATGTGATCACATAAAATATAAAGGTGAATGCATACATTATATCAAAATGAAAATATGGTAAAAACATTTCTATGTACTTATACAGTATCTGGTTTCCAATTTGTTTTGATGAAATGAATGGTTTTTTTAACAATGCCTGCATATAATTCACAATTATTTATAACAGAATTAAGCAATTAGCTTCCTCATGAAAACAAATTTTTGAATTTGTAAAATTTTGATTTGCAGTCAATTGACTCATATTGGAAGCAACGTTTATTCTTAAAGTAGTTAATATATGAGATAGTAAGAAGATGCAATTCTGAAATGACTTTTAGAATTATCTCTTTTAAAGATAGGATATATGAGCAAAACGTAATTTAGAGGCCTTGAATTTTCTCATTCATTCACACAACTATGTATTTTACTATGCTCAAAATACTCAACTGCTTAAACATCTAAATGCTTCAGCAAAATTAGTGAGGGAATGTAAAGAGGTCTGGGATAGGATAAAATAAATTTCTTAGTAAAATAGCCTAAAAGATCTTTCTATTCATTATTCAAATCTTCTAAACTCTTACTTATCTGTAAAATAGCAAAATAAAGAATTTAAGGTCAATGGGCTGTAATAGACAGAATGCAAATAATGCCAACTTATATGGAAACCTTCATGTAAGGACTTATGATTTAAAATACTGGGTGCAGTGTACATAGTGGTAGCCAGTATCAGTGGATGAAACTACGCTATATTGTTTAGTAACAGGTATTAAGAATTTTTAATATTCTAGGGAATAAAATAACATTCAATTCAATTCAATCAGTGAAAGAGTTAACATCTAAGAGAAAGAAAAATCCTATAGATGAAAACATATCTGCAATATGAGACATTATATGAGATACAACATTTAAGCTATCAAAATGAATCTGACTCACTTTTGGAGATATAACAAAACTGCTACCTAGAAAAAGCTATTGATAGACAAAGACTAAGTGTTAATAAGATGAAAACCTGAATCTTTCATGGAGACAGAACAACAGATATAAAATCTGAAGTCAAGAGAGTCTAGGAATTTGAACAACTGCAAATAATTCATCAGGATTGGAAGATGGAGCGTTAGGCGTGATTGCTAACAGAGGAAGATGGACGTCTAGCGGGGTCCAGGCGAATTCTGCTCAAGTATTACCCTAGGGGCTTGCGAGCGCACCGAGGAGTCACTGGTCCAACCAATGTGCCTATGAAGAGGAGCAGACAGGGGATGCCTCAGAGGAAAAATGAGATGATCTGGATAGGAGAATCATGTATGATGAGCTGAAGAAATAGGAGGCTTTTTTCACCTGAGCAAGTGAATGATGATTTCTGAGACAGAAGGAAGGCAGACAAGGTAGAAGGATTTAATTGCAGTGGAGAAGAGTAACGATGACTTCAGTTTTTTATGCACTGATTTTAAGAGGAACTATCCAATTATGGAAAATGTGACAACTTCTCGGCTGTGTTGAATTTCCTTCCTTCTGTGAAACAGCAGCATGGTGCAATCTCATTCCTTTAGTTCAGTTCAGTTCAGTCGCTCAGTCCTGTCCAACTCTTTGAGACCCCATGAATCGCAGCACGCCAGGCCTCCCTGTCCATCACCATCTCCCGGAGTTCACTTAGACTCACGTCCATCAAGTCCATGATGCCATCCAGCCATCTCATCCTCTGTCGTCTCCTTCTCCTCCTGCCCTCAATCCCTCCCAGCATCAGAGTCTTTTCCAGTGACTCAACTCTTCGCATGAGGTGGCCAAAGGACTGGAGTTTCAGCCTTAGCATCATTCCTTCCAAAGAAATCCCAGGGCTGATCTCCTTCAGAATTGATTGGTTGGATCTCCTTGCAGTCCAAGGGACTCTCAAGAGTCTTCCCCAACACCACAGTTTAAAAGCATCAATTCTTCAGCGCTCAGCCTTCTTCACAGTCCAACTCTCACATCCACACATGACCACAGGAAAAACCACAGCCTTGACTAGACGGACCTTTGTTAGCAAAGTAATGTCTCTGCTTTGAATATGCTATCTAGGTTGGTCATAACTTTTCTTCCAAGGAGTAAGCCTCTTTTAATTTCATGGCTGCAGTCACCATCTGCAGTGATTCTGGAGCCCCCCAAAATAAAGTCTGACACTGTTTCTGCTGTTTCCCCATCCATTTCCCATGAAGTGATGGGACCGGATGCCATGATCTTCATTTTCTGAATGTTGAACTTTAAGCCAACTTTTCGCTCTCCTCTTTCACTTTCATCAAGAGGCTTTTAGCTCCTCTTCACTTTATGCCTTAAGGGTGGTGTCATCTGCATATCTGAGGTTATTGATATTTCTCTGGGCAATCTTGATTCCAGCTTGTGTTTCTTCCAGTCCAGCGTTTCTCATGATGTACTCTGCATAGAAGTTAAATAAGCAGGGTGACAATATATAGCCTTGACATACTCCTTTTCCTATTTGGAACCAGTCTGTTGTTCCATGTCCAGTTCTAACTGTTGCTTCCTGACCTGCATACAGAATTCTCAAGAGGCAGGTCAGGTGGTCTGGTATTCCCATCTCTTTCAGAATTTTCCACAGTTTATTGTGATCCACACAGTCAAAGGCTTTGGCATAGTTAATAAAGCAGAAATAGAGGTTTTTCTGGAACTCTCTTGCTTTTTCCATGATCCAGCAGATGTTGACAATTTGATCCCTACAATAACTTTTAATTAGACTTTTGAAATCAGAACTAAGACTTTATAGCTCTTCTCAGTTTGCTGTCCTCAAGCATGGCACATGGTCTGCCAGCTTCATGAAAGTAAAAGGAAAGAGACAAAGTTTTGAGAAACCAGACTTCAGTAGTTTCATTTCACTAAATATAAATCATCTTTAAATGAAGAATGAATCTGGATGCTTTCTAATTAAATTCAAAGAATTTGAGAATATTTGTTAAGATTATGAATTGCTTTCCTCATTTAAATCAATGTGTTAATTTCTATTAGAAATTTAAAGTCTAATTTTCTACTCACTCTCTAATAATACAATATTATGCAGGATTCTGACCTTGTCATATTTTGCACTTAATAAGTGAACCGCATAGAAGTGCATGCAATTAATTTTCTGTATTCCTTTTCACTTCACATGGCAATATTTTCAAGTTCAGAAGTTTTAGAAAACATCAAAGCTGCCAACCAGAGTGGAGTGAATGTTATTTTTCATAGTACTTGGGAAATAAGTGAAAGCCTTGGACAGATTTGCCGCATTACACACAACGCTCCCTCACTGAACTCTCAAACTTTTGAGTGTATGTCTTAAATTATAAATTAGCTGATTATTTACTGTTTGAAAGGCATAACATCCAAAGTATAGTTCTGGTAATATCGCATTAATGTATTTATATGACTGTACCAAGGCTCACATCATTTTCTGTTAAAATAATTTTTACAGGCCTTTATTTTATTATTAGATAATTTAAAAATCTCTTTCTTTTAGATAATCCCTTGCACTTAGAAATATAACTTAATGAAGAAAATTCATGAAATTCTACTTGTAGTGGAGGGCTTGATTTACCCTAATAAAATGTACTACAGCTATTATCTCTAATGAATGAACAATAGACACAAGGATCTCCTATTCTTATGTTATTTCATCACCATTAACATCCATCTTTGTGTATACTCTTTTCTTCACAACTTTAGTATTTTTGTGACAATCTTTTAAACACTGTTAGCTACACAATTTAGAACTGAAATGTGAATTTTCAGCAACATTGAAAACAAAGCTACTATGTTGAAATTTTCTTGTGTATATTCTTGCCTAATGATTCTGAAGTGTACCATGATCATTCAAACAGAAGTCATGGTTATGAATGTGTTATCCCTCCTTGTTTGCCTCTGCTGGGTATTTCTAAGAACACTGTTTTGCAATATTGGCTGGAACAACCCAGGCTCAATTTTAGACTGCATGCTTACTGCTCCAGTTATTATGAGACTGTCTAACTGAAGATATACATAGGGAGGCTTCTTCCTGGTAGTGAGTACCGCAAATGCCACCTGACACAACAGGCAGGAAAGGGTGGCCAGGGGCAGCATCTGACACTGCATCTGCCAGCACTGGCAAGTCTTTGTTATCTGGTCTTTTCCTCACACAAGGGTCTCTCAGTAACTTTGATAACGTTTTTATTATTCTATCCTAATACATTTCCATAAGCAATTATTAACAGCTTTATTTTTAACAAGAGTACCATGAGGATCATAGCCTTTTGTGCACATTTGCTGATGTATTTACGTGTGTGTGCTTTAATGACATTGCAAGCCATGCTGCACATAATTCTTGAAGGATGTGATTAGAATTTATGCTTGTAATTTCCTAGAGCTCTTATTTCCACCTTAATAGGTGAGCGTCTTATCACTTTAAGTCATTCATTATAAATTCATGCATGTTAAATTACTTTTCAAACTGAATTTGGGGATCACCCAGTTGATAAGCATAGTAAATTACTGCACAATGAAGCAGGTTGCCAACTACAGCAATTGTTTACTGAGATTTTTCTTCCAGATCTCAGCGCGTATAAACAGAGTCGGTCTGCCCGTTGATCACTGCAACTGCTACAGCAGCATACAGTCAGTGCTGTATGTCATTTCTACACCGTGCACGTTGGAAGAATGCGCTTGGTTACACAAGTGCGAGAGTTTCTTTGTTTTCTCCCTAAAGCAAATATAATATACTTCCTTAAACACCAGATGGAAAACTATTATCTCCAAAACAAATACAGCTGTCGCTAAAGGAGTATTACCTTCACAAGCATCACGTTTTAGTCTGGCCCGAAGGAGTTTACCTCGAGACAAAAGACAAGCATAATATTTCCATGTCTAGTTTGTCATCTGAGACCACAAATAAGAAAGCTTATTGTAGGGAAAATAAAAGAAGTCTATTCCTGGTTAGTTCATGGTCGAAGTCTGAAGTTCAAATGTCATATCTATGGCCAAGAATTATAGTTTCCAGGGTAGCTCTTACTTTGGGCAGTGTTAGATGTCTGGAGGAGGGCACGGCAACCCGTTCCAATATCCTTGCCTGGAGAATCCCAGGGACAGAGGAGCCTGACAGGCTATATATTGCTCATGGGTTGCAAAGGAGTCAGACACGACTGAAGCAGCTTAGCACTCACTCATGCAGAATTAGGATGTAAATAATACATTTTCCTATTCTAGTTTGGGAGAATGTAAAAGGTGAGACCTACTAAAGACTATGTAAATTTTGGCTGACTGTGTATCTTGACTAGATACTTTAGACAATAAAGTAATACTTTATTTTATTTAATACTTTATTAATAAAATTAATAAATATACTTATTAATTTAAATTATCTTCATTGAAAACTTCCAATGTACTAAGCATTATTTTAGGCATGGATGACTCAGTAGTGAACAAAAGGGGGAAAAAAACCCTGCTTTTTAAGAGTTTGCACTCCAGTTAATGAAGAGTATAAAAACAGATAAGATACAGACTATAGAAGATGGCATTGAATGCTAAAGGAAAGTTTAAGCAGAGAAAAATACGTTGAATATTGGAGAGCAGAGGTTGCACTTTTAAGGAAGAATGCATTCAAGGCCTCACTGAGAAAGTAGCATACATGTAAAGACCTGAAGGAGAGGAGAAAGTGAAATCAGGGGGTTATAGACAGAGCAAAGAGCATATTAAAAACCCATGAGGTGCATGCCATCTTGGCACATTTCAGAAACACCAGAGAGGCTAAATGGTTCTGGGGAGGGGGTGGAAATATGGGAAGAATATAAGTAATAGGATATGAATTCGGAGAGTTAACAAGGAAACAGATAATGTAAGACAGTATCAGTCACTGACTTTGAACAAAGTAGAAAAGCAATAAAGGGTTTGGCCAAAAGGTTAAACATGATCTGACTTATATTTTTAAAGACTCATTCTGGCTGCTGTTCTAGAATTAGACTAAGGATGCCTGCAGGAGGGCACAGGCAAAGGGTGTGTGGGATCAATCAGGTAGCGATGACGGCCCCTGCACCAGCGTGGAGGTCATGGTCCTGGTGAGCAGCGGCTGCATTTTGGACATAAGCTGAATGTATATTTGCAAAGAATTTGCAAGTAAATGTGCCAGTGTGGACAATAAATGATTCAAAAAATATGCAGAGGAGATAGAGAAGGATTGTTGCGGGGAACGTTCTTGAGTAAACAAGAGTCAAGAGTCTCTGATGCACAAAGGCTTCGTCTTACAGAGAAGTCAAGCACATGTTTGCAGCAGTTAGTGAAAGCGAGAGCATATGTCACCAGCCCTGCTTGAGGAGTAGATTTGCTATTGCTTCCATTTTTTTTCCCCAGAGAAAGAGAAAAGAAAATAAACAAGTATGACTGATTAAAGGATTTCTGCACAGCTTCAGAAGCTCACTCATATTTAAGCTTAGTGGGCATGAGTTTAAAAATCATGCGGTTAACACATTCTTTTCCAACCACATTCAGCTGTGGACCTGTGGCATGAAATAATTTTATAGCTGGATTTAATCTGGATTCTGTGTTAGTCAAAAAATTAGTGCCAGGGCTCACAGTCCTGAGGATCAGATTAGGTCTATCGGAGTCACCTTGCTTGCTGTTCTTTCCAACACCTCATGGAAATGGAAGACTGCCTTCTGTTAAAACTACATTTTCCAGTCATTTTTCACATCATAGCATAGTTTAATAAAGGCTCAAACCATAAATTTAGGTGTTTCAATAAAAGACTTTCTTTCACTTTCAATGTTTAATTAATAAGTTATGTTATAAATATAGTTTATGATTTCATTTCAGAAAAAATAATCTCACACAGTAATTTAAGATACAATATTTGAAGCGTCAATTTTCTTAAATTTATCATTAGAACTTCCAGCTTGTCTAATTAGTATTTTACTGCATAAAGCTGGTAATTATATTCTACATCAATAACAAATATCATCTTAAGGTATAAGTTAAAAAATTTCCATGTGTCATGATTTCATTGTTAAACAAATCAGTTAGGATAACAATGTTAATATCCCAGAATAAAATGATATGCTGTACATGGTATGATTGGAGAAGGGAACCGCAACCCACTCCAATACTCTTGCCTGGAGAATTCCATCGACAGAGGAGCCTTGTGAGCTATAGTCCATGGGATCACAAAGATCTGAACACGACTGAGCAGCTAGCACACACACACACACACACACACAGACACACACACACACATATACAATATGATACACCTGTGTATGATATAACTATTATATACACATGTTAAATATATATTAATATATAAAATAAAGTTTCCCTGGAGTTATTCTGGATATTGTCTTCTGATCCCCAAACCTCATTTGGCTCACATGCTTTCTAAAAAGGAAAGAGGACAATTAACTGAGTTTTGTTAAGAAAGGAGGTAGTGACTCCAGCTATTTCTCTCTCCATTTCACAATCCCAGTCTTATGTTCAGTCACTGGCAATACTCTCAGAACACACATACTCTTTGTTTAGGAAACATATCAGTTAGGACAAATATAATATTGAGAGTTCCTCCAGAATATAATTCAGAATGGGTTATATAGGTTGTTTAAAAGCTTGACAGTATAAAGTAACCCTGCTGCTGCTGCTGCTGCTAAGTCACTTCAGTCATGGCAGACTCTGCGCAACTCCACAGACAGCAGCCCACCAGGCTCCTCCAAGTCCCTGGGATTCTCCAGGCAAGAACACTGGAGTGGGTTGCCATTTCCTTCTCCAATGCAGGAAAGTGAAAAGTGAAAGTGAATTCACTCAGTAGTGTCCAACTCCTAGTGACCCCTAGAGAGGTGATAAAAAATGAGTGTTTGTCCCTCAGTCATGTCCAACTCTTTGCGACCCCAAGGACTGTAGCCTGCCTGGCTCTTATCCATGGAATTCTCCAGGCAAGAATACTGGAGTGGGTAGTCACTCTTCCCCAGGGGATTTTCCTGACCCAGGGATCGAACCTGGGTTTCTTGCATTGCAGGTGGATTCTTTATGTTCTGAACCACCAGGGAGGAATACCATTCAAATTCAAATTCTGCTGAACTTGTAGATGATTTTAAATATTACAGTCATCTATAGCCCCTGGAAACCTCTGAATGCCTAAAATAGGTAACATGATCATATATGCAATATCAAAGTTAGTCTGAATGCTTCTTGACAGAAAGAATGAAGAAAGTAAATTTTAAAGTAGGAACATGGATAAGAGGTCATCTGATCTATGGGGGAAAACAGTGATGCCTTTTCAAAAAGAGGTCATGTCAAAAAGAGAAAAGGATACAAAGAAGGAAATCAGAGGTAAAACTGTCAGAATGAAATGGAGGATGGTGAGGAGAGTGGTAAGAGAGTGACTTCTTACTCTTTGCCTTGTGTAGTTGGCTGGATAATAGTGACATTCACAAGACTGGAAACACAAGCAAAATTGTATGTTTGAGAAGAAATACTCATTTTTCTGGGGCTGATGGATAACCGGAGTCATCCTCTTTAAAATGTTCCTTGAGAAGCTAACTGTAAAAGTCTACACCTCAGGAGAGTATTGAGGCTGAAGTGAAAGCCATCTTCGCATCCCAAAATGTGGCGTCATTTCCATGGACGGAAGAAGTAAAGAGAAAACCGCGCGCAGAGCGCTAAAGGCGCTCCAAGACTGACGCGGCGCGCTGCGCAGGACCGCACCGAACGGGATGCTGAAAGGAGGCCGGTGTGGAGCACGGCTTCAGGCTGCAGGCAGAGGGGCTCTGTCAGGGACAAGCTTAAAGGCCTGTTGTAAACACTCAGTGGAAAGCCACGAGGACGCGTCTTCAGAGGCGAAGTAACTGCCAAATTCGCTTAGATGAAGACTTTGTTAATTAGCCATGATGGTCTAGTTAGAGAAAGGGGAGTGGAAGTGTGTTGAGAATGTCTTGAAGACCCAGTGGGAGGTGAGGGAGTGAAGCCTGTGTATTCTAAAATGCAGTCGTCGTTTTTGAAATGATTTACTTGACTTTCTTTTTTCACTCAGTCGTGACCAACTCTTTGCAACCCCATGGACTATACAGTCCACTGAATTCTCTAGGCCAGAATACTGGAGTGGGAAGCCTGTTCCCTTTCCAGGGGACCTTATCAACCCAGGAATCGAACAGGGGTCTGCTGCATTGCGGGATATCAACTGATTTCACCAGCTGAGCCATCAGAGGAGCCCACAGTATCTACAGTATCTAACAGATTCGGAAGCAGCCGAAGGGAAACATGTATAAAACAATAGGAACAGATAAAGACAATAGATCTTTTAGTTTGTCTAAAAGGCTAGAGGAGATGAAATGCAAAATATTGTCAATGGCAACCCACTCCAGTATTCTTGCCTGGAGAATCCCATGGATGGAGGAGCCTGGTGGGCTACAGTACACGGGGTCGCAAAGAGTTGGACACAACTGAGCGACTTCACTTTCTCAAAGGCTAGAGGAGATGAAATGCAAAATATTGTTAAAGGGAGTAAAGGGGGGAATTATACTATCTTATGCAGAATATAAATAGGCTGGGGGCAGACATAGTTAAGTCTGTGTACATGTTGCAGGAAGATGAAAAAAATCCATTTTTCTTTCAAGTGGGAAGTCAGTATATCTCGGGATTAGATTCTGATAGCTAGAAAAAAATTGTAAGAATATTTATCAGTACTTAAGATGTGATTTGATGTCAGTCTTGAATCAGCTGTGGAGCCTGTCTACCCTGCTGTGGACTGTGCTAAGGTACTTAGCTATAGGCATAAAGACAGAAAATATTTCTTTCCTAGATTTATATTCTGTTTAAGTGATAGGACCAATGTCAGATAAATAAAGAATTTTAGATAAATGGAAAGAGTGTTGGTAAAATAATAGCAGTTGTAATCTGATGATGAGATAAATGAAAGAGAATGTTGATGAATTATAAGAAATATACAAAAGTCAGTAGACTGGAGAATCCTGCAAGAACAAAGAGCATTTATCATGGAGATAGCTGTGCAAACTAACCAAAAAAGAATACACGGTGGGCTGCTTGAATTCACGCAGTCTGAAAAAGCAGCTCTGGGTGGTAACAAGGTTCTACATTGTAATGGAGCTCCAAGAGGCTTTGAATATGTGATTTTGAAAGGAAGAGCTCATGGAAATGAGAAAACGGAGAGTAACTGTTAATTTCAGTGTCTTCCAAAATGAATGCAGGGCTTGACATGAAGCCTGAGAACAAAAACAAAAGTTTTGAAAGGAAAAGGAAGGGTCTATTCCTTGGTCAGAATCTGGAAATCATAATCTATTGTGGAGGCAATGATCTGGTAAATGTTTGGCCAGGCAGAAGGGCATATATTTTAAGGGGAGATTGAAAAGAAAAAGGAATAAAAATCTCAGTTGATCCTTAGAAATCACTTTTAGGCTGTAGAAACAGAACCCAATTTCTGTATATGTGGCTCAGCTTGGCTGCTGAGGAAACAAAATTCCAACATCTTATATATTGGTTCAAAGGTGGTTATGTTGATCTCAAGATTGGCATTTTAATATTTAATGGTATAAAATGAAAAGAATTATAAACACCAAATAATCTTCACCAATTCATGAAGATTATTATGGACAATACAGTTGCTTAGTAAGATACTTTATATAGAATATCATATTGTGTATAAGTTTATTTACATACACAAAATGTATTTTATTAGGAAAAATAGCTGTTTAAATGTTTGTATATTAATATAAATTTTTGCAATGTTAGTGGATATTTAATGGACTGAAACTTCATTTATCTAACAACTGTGGAGATCCCTAATCTTGCTGTTGGAAGCATAGGTAAACAGTAACAGCTGTTGTTTTTCCAGTATTATTAAGGATTTTCATCTCTTCTCTAATTCAGGCAGAGATCACTGCCAAAATGTCAACATAGATATTCTGAAAAACTGTGTCTAATGGACATCAAACTAAGAGAAAAAAATCATAATAGAGTACTAAATAAATGTAAAGGGCTATGTCAGTGTGCAGGAATAAAAATAAGTCTCCCAAAACAACACTTTCCTTTAAAAAAAAAAGGAAAGTTGGCTCAATGTGGATATATGCATGATAATTTAAATAATTATATATTTATTTCATGAGTAGTCAATTTTATAACACTACTCATTTAGAAAAACTAAAAGTCAATACCTGATTACCAAATTTAGTATAAATAATCAAATATATGTATTCAAAGATGGGTCAAACTTTAGATTCTCTGGAGTCAAAACAAATATATGATATCTGATTATTTAATTTATATGTACATTTCTCTTAATTTGCCTGAATATGCAATTTTTAGTATTGTTGCAACAATTTTTATTGATTATTTCAAATGTATAGACACCAAAAATGAGCAATTGGTTATCCATACACTAATGCAATGTATGTTGCTTGAGTACCTGCTATGTGCTAGGGAAATCTTGGAAACATGATTCCTGAGACTTGTTCAGTCATGGCTGGGAACTTTAAGTCAAATGCAAAGACCACGTTCTATTTTCTTTTTCTGGAAACCATAGAGTGATATTTTAAGAGTCTTGCATGCTTGCACGTTAGGTTGCTTCAGCCTTGTCTGCCTCATTGCTACCCTCTGGCCTGTAAGCTGCCAGGTCCCTCTGTCGTGGGATTCTCAAGAGAACTGGGGCGGGTTGCCATGCCCTTCCCCAGGAGGTCTTCCCCGATACAGGGGTCGAGCCTGTGCCTCGTGTGTCCTACATCTGCAGGAGGGTTTGTCACCAATAGTGCCACCTGGAAACACAAGAAATACCGTGTCACATTGACGTCTGCAGTCAGTGGAGTTCATGACCTCAGCAAATGCCATTATAATTTTCAACAAGGTTTCCCTCATAGTACAGATTTAGTATTTTCAGTTTAATAAAAGCTACTTTCAAATTAAATATTTTGGCCATATAGACACTACATAGGTAAGTGAGAAGAATAAACATGAATGCTTTGAGATTTTAACTTCAATTTTCCCATCTCAGGAATATATATCAGCCATTAAATCATTTTTACAGAGAAATTTTGCAATGAAAAATGATCCTCAAATATACAACGGTAAGATTATTTTCCATTTAGCATCCAGTGCATCAGTGAATTGCCTTATGTTTGAGGAAATACGTATTTAACAAAACACCGGAAGACTTGTCTCATGACATTTAAGATATGGAATAGCAGCAGGTCTGCTGTTGAGACTGGTAGCTCGTGGAGACCCACGCTGAGTATGATAAGGGACAGGACTTCCGGGAGCCTTTGACTCTGCAGGCCTTGGTGTTTCCCACTGTAACAGAAACAGTGTCAGGTATACCATGTGCATTGTGTAATTTTTGCTTCTGAGGCTATGCAGACAACTTATTTTAATAATATAGCTATCTCCAAAGAGAAAGAGATATCCTTAATCCAACCAACTTGCCAAGAATAAGCTCAATATATAAATCAAAGCAACTTAAAGTCACTATTAATAAGATATCAGTGATTTTCAGGGCTTTTATTCATTCTTCTAGAGTATTTTTTTTTCCTCCAAGGGGAAAAAATAATTCCCTTCTAGTAGCAAAGCAGTCAGATAAATTTTCTCCCAAAATTCTATCTAAAGGAAAATTTTCTTATAATGTCAAAATAAGTTTTCATCAAATCCAGTGAAATAGATGATATTTTGATAAAACAATATTATCGACGTGGATATTTGTGAGTCACTGTCTCAGCTGATGTTTTCAAAGTCTAGTTCGTACAAGTCCAATGCAGTTAGAAGGATGAAGAATAAACAAACGTTTGTAATGAGTCGTGTACACTGTTCAGTCAACAAAAGTGCTTAAACCTATTGCAAAAATCAAGCTTGAAACTTTCAATTACTTTTAATCTCAGTAGTTTGAAGACTATTTTGAATAAAAAATGATACAACCTATTTCTAATGTGTTGGAGATATTCCAAGTTTGGAAACATTTCTTATTTCCGCTTTGTATACAGGATTTCTGATTTACATAATTGGACTAGAACACAAGCATTGCTTTCAACTTGGTTAAAAATAAAATGAACTCTCTGCTTCAGTGTCCTGGTACCATGAGTAAAACAGGAAAACACAAAATGTATTCGCTTATTTTAAAAATCTTTTAATTTTTTAACACCAGAAACATTTTCTATCAGGGCATGGCCAATTAACAACATTGCGGTCGTCTCAGGTGAACACAGGGAAGGACCACAGCCACACTCGTATACATGTGTGTATTTGCTTAGATGCAATTAGAACAGCTACATAGTTCAAAGGCATTTTTGTGTCTTATATGAGTAAATGTCTTTTTCCCTCCTTTTATGTCCCTCCACTAAATGGGGAGTCTGTCTGGGTAACTTATATTTTCTGTTTTCAAAATTGCTTCTATAATACTCTTTCAAGTATAATGTCCTTTTCCTAATGATACTAAGGAGTTTGCCAAGTTATTACAGTTTTTCTTGTAGCTGCACTAAAAATGTTAATTAATTTTGAATGATATATTAAAGATATGCACTCTGTCTCTTCCACTTACTCCTATTTCATTTTATGTTCTTAACATTATCTAATTAAGGATAGAAATGATTTAACTTTTGATAAAGGGAGTGGAGGAAATTTTCTAGGGCTATTCTGACTCCTCAGTGTGCCTGAAGCAATTCGTATCTATATAATGTTGACTTTTATGACTAGAAAGTTTGGGTTTTATGCAAGTATTTAGAGGAAGAGAGCAGATCAAATTTGATTTCCCCCAAATTTAACCGCATCTACAATTCTCTCCATTCTCTCTACTACTCTCTCGTGACAGACTATGAAGTTGGCACAAAGCATCCTCCTCTACATGTCTACGCTGGCAGTTACTTTCCTCTCACTGAAAGGTGGAATCCTTCACTGAATCCAAGTCCTGCTTTGGTACAAGGTATAGAAGCAAACAGGACAAAAGCAGAGCCCTGGAACGGGATTGCTCCCCAGGCCCGTCTTCTCTCGCTGCGTCTGACATGTTGCTGCCATATATTCAAGCCAGGGTTGCCTTCCTGGAGGATGAGAGGCAGCATGGAGAGAAGCCCTGAGCCACAGCCTCCCAGGCGGAATCCTTCACAAGCCAGCACCAGCTGCGTGCAGACTCGTGAGCCACAGGGTCCAGATCCGAGACAGCGCGTGCAGCCCCAAAGTGGCAGATCTGCGTGCCGCAGACCAGATCATCATAAAATCATAAGTAAATCATCATAAAATCCACACATGTGTCGTGCCCAAAACTGATGCATGTGTGAATTCTGATTGTGGCAGATAGACTCTGATTCTTTTAAAACCATTGATTGTTTTGTAACATATCTTGCCTCAGAATGATGGGAATTTAGGAAGAAATAAACAAACCAAAAAGAAAAAGGTGTAGCATGGTCTACTTTCTTGGTAAGCCAAAACTCCATCCCCCTCTGTGCATTTTAATGTAGCATGCTCCTGCTCATCCATTCACCAGCAAAATCCAGATGCCTGATGTTCAGGATCATTTTCACCTGCTCCTCTTACTTGATCAACCAATAGTGATCTGATCTTCTATTCATTTTTACTATGTGGAAATGCCATGTTCTTAGAGTGATTCCGTCTCCACCTCACCTACAACACTCAGTATTGCCAAAACACACAGGAGAGTACCGATGACTCTGTGGACAACATATTCATATTGCTTCAAAGCACACAGGGAGGACCTGGGAAAGTGAGCAGCAAGCAGTAACTCTCTTTAAAATGTTCCGTCTACACATCCTCAAATCAGCAGCCACAGAGAGTGAGGGAGTGTCACCAAGTGTAGGTTTAAAAAAGGATTATATGTGAGCCGTGAACTATTAAGTTATGTGCAGGGATTCTTAAGCTAAAAGGCAAGAAGAAGCAGAGCTAATTAACCATACCTGTTGGACATCTAAATTTATCTTTTGAAGTTTTTCTCAAACTACCCCTCTAAGGAGAGAAAAATTTATTATTCATGCTGAGTATAGACACAGGGAGCTGACAGTTTAGAGTCAGAGAAATTGGAGTCATGTTTGTATGGCACTATCAATCACTGCTCTCACGTTTGGGGGCTGCTCACATATTGAGGGCTAGCTGCCAAGCAGCGTAATGGTTATTCCATTTATTACTATCTGTGATTCAAGATAAATCTCTGCTTTATCTGTTGACAACAAATTGCATATAAGCAGGTATGACTGTAAGGCAACACATTTGAATATATGAGTCATGTTTTCAAGATACCCATATCACTGTATTGTTACTTCTTACTTTCTCCTGATTCCAGAGTTTTGTTCAAATAGTAAGACAACACTTGAAGGTGAAGTCGCTCAGTCGTGTCCGACTCTTTGCCGCCCCGTGGACTGTAACCTCCTAGGCTCCTCCGTCCATGGGATTCACCAGGCAAGAACACTGGCGTGGATTGCCATTTCCTTCTCCAGGGGATCTTCCCCACCCAGGGACCAAACCCGGGACCGGCATCGAAAGCAGATGCTTTAACCTCTGAGCCACCAGGGAAGCAACACTTAGGACATTAATTTTTTCAGTGAGTATCACATTATGAGGGCCTTTCCTGGTGGCTCAGACTGCAAAGAATCTGCCTGCGATGCAGGAGACCTTGGTTCGATCCCTGGGTCTGGAAGGTCCCCTGGAGAAGGAAATGGCAGCTCATTCCAGTATTGTTACCTGGAGAAGTCCATGGACAGAGCAGCCTGGTGTGCTACAGTCCATGGGGTTTTAAAGAGTCAGACATGCGTGAGCAACTAACACACACATGCATCACATTGTGGAAGCTGAAGGAGAAATCAGATCCTGGGTTTAAATTTTTAAATTATTTAAATTTTTCTATCAAAGTTGCCAATGCTTTTTGCTGCATTTCACTTCAAAATAATATGAGAAAATAAGGGACTGTATCAGAGAGTCAATTAGACTCAGGAACTGATTTTTAGAACAAAACTTACTAAGACCTAACATAGCACTTACATATGCTATAGCTACATGAACCTCAGTATAATTTTAACTTTCTCCTTCCCCACATTCTTCTGCTTTCTTCACCCATCTCTCCAATTTTGTCAGTTTCAGCCGTCTATCAGCCTGATGTAACCATCTTACATTGGCAACCTCAGCTTGTTTTAAATGCTCTTTAGACTCTGCCATATTTTAACAGAAGGAAAACATGAGTTATACATACCTAGTTTTATGAAACTTTCCCTATATGTATGCATAAAATAGTTTTTAATGCTTCTACTTTAATGTATAAAATGTGATTTCAAGGGGCCTGCCTTTGTTAGTGTTTGGGTCAGTATGAAATAGACATATTCTTTAAGAAAATATTTCACACAATACTCAGTTCACAGATGAATGATGGCAGCCATAGGGTTACTTTAATTACAGCTTCTTTGGGTTCAAAGATAAGGAAAAGTCTGTTGATTGAAAAGCCTTAGAGTATTTTATAGTCAGGGATACCTTGGGGAACTATGGTATATCTTATTTTGAATTAAACTCTGACCACAGCCATGAAATTAAAAGATGCTTGCTCCTTAAAAGAAAGTGAAAGTGCTAGCCACTCAATTGTGTGCGACTCTTTGCAACCCCCATGGACTGTAGCTTGCCAGGATCCTCTGTTCGTGGATTGGAAGGAAAAGCTATGACGAAGCTCGACAACATATTAAGAAGCAGAGACCACTTTGCTGACAAAGGTCTATAAAGTCAAAGCTGCGGTTTTTTTGTAGTCAGGATGTCAGAGATGGACCATAAAGAGGGCTACATGCAAAAGAATTAATGCTTTCAAACTGTGGTGTTGGAGGAGACTCTTGAGAGTCCCTTGGACTGCAAGGAGATCCAACCAGTCCATCCTAAAGGAGATCAGTCCCGGGTGTTCATTGGAAGGACTGATGCTGGGCAATACTTTGGCCACCTGATGTGAAGACCAGACTTATTGGAAAAGACCCTGGTGTTGGGAAAAATTAAGGGCAAGAGAAGAAGGGGGGTAGCAGAGGATAAGATGGTTGGATGGCATCACTGACTTAATGGACAGGAGTCTGAGCAAGCTCCAGGAGACAGTGAAGGACAGGGAAGCCTGGTGTGTTGCAGCTCATGGGGTTGCAAAGAGTCAGACATGACTTAGTCACTGAATAGTAACAACAGTAGTGAGAAAGGAACTTTTAAAAATATTTTTAATCTCTCTTGTCTGAATATACTTTATCAAAGAAAACTTTACTTACTAATTCTCTACAAACCTTATTCCCATGATAATTCCAAAATAATTGTTGTATTAGAGGTTTCTAATTTTTATTTTCTATAGATCAGTTTGTCCAAGGATGGATAGAAATTTGATTATGGAAGTCCTGGAATGTAGAAAATTATATTGATACATTGTAAAGATAAGTATAACGTTTTAAACAAGAAAGTACTATGATCAGATTTTGGCTTTGAAGTGAATTTTATATTTGCTTTGTCATTGATGACATTTCATGGTAATAGACACATGTATAATACTCTACAGAATAAATTTAGTATCCTCTTGGGGGTATTCAAGGCAAAATCAGATAGCATGAAAGAGTCATATAGCACTCTAGTGAAATTTTCATATATTACATTCAAATATAGTAAGTGAAGAAAACAGGGTAACGCTCTTAAGGAAATTAGTATTTCAGAGACAAAAATAAATATTGGATGGGGAGCTAGCAGTCCTTAATTTTTCATATTTATTACTATTGTTTGTATATTGCATCAACAGTGTTCCATAATTATGTATTTTAGATGACTATAGATATGATGCATAGAACATGATTATTTTATATATTATTCCTGAAGATTTTGATAGAGTAAAATAACAGAATCAAAAAAATTTTGCAATTGGAATGACGTGTTATAACAGTTCCTAATTATTTTTAAATGATAGAAGTAGAGGGACAAGATGTATCTATATATTACAAGGGACGTGGTCACTGTCCATACCTCACCTTTAAATTAAACATAAAACATTTTACGTTCTTCCCTTCCCATTTAATGAATTAGAGATTGTAACTGGAAATGTTCCAAATGTTCAATTTTATGTGAGAATCCATTAAAGAGCATCATCTAAGTCAAAATTTGGAAGGATTTCTTTTCTCTAAGGAGAACTTCAAAAATAGCCTTTCTTTTAGAAGTAATTTTGCTTCCGATGACATTTTAATCCTAATAAATAACACCTTTGTCAAAAATCAGTTGGTCACAATTGTTTGGGGCTATTGCTGAGTTCTTTACTTTGTTTCACTGATGTATATATCTATCACTTGACTATAAATACCAATAAAAAACAATACAAATTCAATAAATTTTAACATTTTGTTGAAAATTTCAGAGAAATATAGAAACTTACACAGTCCTTTAAAACATTTTGAATTAAACTGCCATCTGAACAATTTCAAACTGTCACATTCCTTGAAATGATATGTTTATCCATTTATTTGTGCTTTAAATAATTTAAAATATTTCCATAGATTTTTGGTGCAGTTTTTCATGTTACCCCATCCATGGTTCCTTCTGTAACTGTGAAGGTTCTAATCAGCGCAGTGTTTCTCCAAGTATGGCCCCAACCCAGAAGCTACTCACTTGTCTCATGGCTCAGTGTCAAAGTAAATTAGTAAACTGATTTTTCTAGAATGACTTTATACTGACACGTTTTCTGAAGTCTGTTTTCAGAACTGACATCTACCTGTTCATTGTCCAGTGTTTTCCATTAACATTAATGGAGCTATTTTATTTGCAAATATAACTATTTTATCTTTTATATGTTTTACTTATTAAATAATTTGTTTTTCACTTTTATAAGGTGAGACATCACCATGAGCAGGCATCATTCTTATCTTTTCTTTAATACATTTATATTTTCTTTTTAAAATTGAAAGTTCATTGATGTAATTCAGTAGGCCTTAGCCAATTTTTCATACTTTCTTTTTTTAAAATTTTATCTTAGTTGCAATGAACTATTAAACTTAGGCAATGCCTTTGACTTTTTCTGTGTCTGCTAAGTCGCTTCAGTCGTGTCCGGCACTGTGCAACGCCATAGACGGCAGCCCACCAGGCTCCCCCGTCCCTGGGATTCTCCAGGCAAGAACACCAGAGTGGGTTGCCATTTGTCTTTATCCAGGAAGTTAAAAAAAAATGTCTTTTTAGATTATTGATGTTATGATGTATTTTAAATTTGATATTAAGCCTTCTTACATTGTTGAGATAATTCATTTGATCAAAAAAATAATGTCTCTCTTCTAGATTATTGATGCTATGGTATATTTCAAATTTGATATTAAGCTTTCTTGCATTTTTGAGATAATTCATTTGATCAAAAAGTAATGTACCTCTTTTAATTATTGCTATTATGGTGTATAATAAATTTGATATTAAGCCTTCTTGCATTGTTGAGTTAATCCATTTGATCAATATGTATTATTTGGGAACACACAATTTAAATCAGTTAGCCAATATTTCACACTGAATTTTCCCATTCAAATTTAATAACTAATTAAATTAGGCCTATAATTTTACTTTTGTGCATTAAAATTTTTTTTGAATTGATTACATTAGTTTCAAATAATGAATTGGCCAAAGTTTAATTATGTTTTTAGCTTATTTTTTATTTAGTGAAAATATTGTACCTTGAATTTTTGGTACAGGTGAGCTGAAAATATTTCCCTTGGAGAGCTGTGAAGATGAAGAACTCTGGTATTCAATGAGAATTGATAATGCCCTGCATTTGCACAAATTGGGCTGTGAAGTAGCACCAAAATCTAATAAGCTACATGTTTGCATGACATCTTTTCTAGATTTTTTTAAAACATAAGACTTAAAGGAAAACAGACTCAACAGTAAATTTGATATGGTTTTAAACTGCATGTACGAAATAGCATAAGCACTTAGATTTTCAAGTATTCAGTAATACACTGAGAATATATACTGTATATACTAGAAATTTGTTTGGATGAAGGATAAAAATGGGTGTGGAGGTTGGATATAAAAGGGAAAAAGTCTAAAAATCTAAAACAAAGCATTAACAAGGTTATGCATTAAAATAGAATGTTCTTCTGCCATTAACTGGAGAGAATAATTTACTCAACTCCACCCTGATATTAAAAGCACAAAAAAAAAAAAAGAAAAAAAATAAGAAATGACACTAGTACCAGAAAAAATAGAAAACTTTTTTTTTTAACGTATTTGAAACATTGAAATGACAAAGGACTATCTTTTAAAATGTTTTCTCTTGTCAGGTAGATAATGCTTTCTGTTAATCTAGGATTTTAGTATAAAAGAAAAAGAATAATTTTCAACAGCCAAATTGCTTGAATCATTAAATACCAAATACATAAAATGTTATTGCAGGTGGATTTTATCAGTGAAAACAGCATGAAACACAGAATTTTACTAAAACATCTCACTAAGCCGCATAAGTTTTACCTTAATGACTGCTTTCCTCAGACCAGGCCAGCAAGTTAGTATATGAGCTGATTAGGCATCACATACTCAGAAGACTGATAGACATTGCTGTCAGGTGTTAATATCTACACATAATGTGATTTTTTTTTTGGCAATGACAGAACAAAAATGAGAAAAAACTTTGATCACTAGTACTTAGTGTTGCTCTCTAAACATTTTAATAAGTGTTTTATTTTCTTTTGGTATATTTCACTTGATGTCATACATCAGCCAAAGGAAAATAATGATACTACAAATAGGGCTTCAGAAAATGAATAACTGATATAAGAACTCAGTGCATATTTTATAATAGCTACAATAGAGCCTTTTTTCTAATATTCCCCTAACCTATTTTCTTAATGAAGGTTCTATGATATTCAGTTCAGTCACTCAGTCCTGTCTGACTCTGCAACCCCATGGACTGCAGCATGCCAGGCCTTCCTGTCCATCACCAACTCCCAGAGTTCACCCAAACCCATATCCATTGAGTCAATGATGCCATTGAACCATCTCATCTTCTGTCGTCCCCTTCTCCTCCTGCCCCAATACCTCCCAGCATCAGGGTCTTTTCAAATGAGTCAGCTCTTTGCATCTGGTGGCCAAAGTATTGGAATTTCGCTTCAGCATCAGTCCTTCCAATGAATACACAAGACTGATCTCCTTTAGGATGGACTGGTTGGATCTCCTTGCAGTCCAAGGGACTCTCAAGAGTCTTCTCCAACACCACAGTTCAAAAGCATCCATTCTTAGGTGTGCAACTTTCTTTATAATCCACATCCATATGTGACCGCTGGAGAAACCACAGCCTTGACTAGATGGACCTTTGTTGGCAAAGTAATGTCTTGGCTTTTTAATAGGCTATCTAGGTTGCTCATAACTTTCCTTCAAAGGAGCAAGTGTCTTTTAATTGCATGGCTGCAGTCACCATCTGCAGTGATTTTGGAGACCCCCAAAATAAAGTCAACCACTGTTTCCCCATCTGTTTCCCATGAAGTGGTGGAACCGGATGCCATCATCATAGTTTTCTGAATATTGAACTTTAAGCAAACTTTTTCACTCTCTTCTCTCACTTTCATCAAAAGGGTCATTAGTTCTTCTTTGAATTCTGCCGTAAGGGTGGTGTCATCTGCATATCTGAGGTAACTGATAATTCTCCCGGCAGGTAGGGAAAACCGCTAGACCATTCAGGTATGACCTAAATCAAATCCCTTATGATTATACAATGGAAGTGAGAAATAGATTTAAGGGCCTAGAACTGATAGATAGAGTGCCTGATGAACTATGAAATGAGGTTCATGACATTGAACAGGAGACAGGGATCAAGACCATCCTCATGGAAAAGAAATGCAAAAAAACCAAAATGACTGTCTGGGGAAGCCTTACAGATAGCTGTGAAAAGAAGAGAAGCGAAAACCAAAGCAGAAAAGGAAAGATATAGGTATCTGAATGCAGAGTTCCAGAGAATAGCAAGAAGAGATAAGAAGACCTTCCTCAGTGATCAGTGTAAAGAAATAGAGGAAAAGAACAGAATGGGAAAGACTAGAGATCTCTTCAAGAAAATTAGAAATACAAGGGAACATTTCGTGCAAAGATGGACTCGATAAAGGACAGAAATGGTCTGGACCTAACAGATGCAGAAGATATTAAGAAGAGGTGGCAAGAATACACAGAAGAACTGTACAAAAAAGATCGTCATGACCCAGATAATCATGATGATGTGATCACTCATCTAGAGCCAGACATCCTGGAATGTGAAGTCAAGTGGGCCTTAGAAAGCTTCACTATGAACAAAGCTAGTGGAGGTGATGGAATTCCAGTGGACCTGTTTCAAATCCTGAAAGATGATGCTGTAAAAGTGCTGCACTCAATATGTCAACAAATTTGGAATACTCAGCAGTGGCCACAGGACTGGAAAAGGTCAGTTTTCATTCCAATTGCAAAGAAAGGCAATGCCAAAGAATGCTCAAGCTACCGCACAATTGCACTCATCTCACATGCTAGTAAAGTAATGCTCAAAATTCTCCAAGTCAGGCTTCAGCAATACGTGAACAATGAACTCCCTGATGTTCAAGCTGGTTTTAGAAAAGGCAGAGGAACCAGAGGAACCAGAACCTTTTAGTTTAAAAGGCAATTTGAACCAAATTGCCAACATCCACTGTATCATGGAAAAAACAAGAGAGTTCCAAAAAACATCTATTTCTGCTTTATTGACTATACAAAGCCTTTGACTGTGTGGATCACAATAAACTGTGGAAAATTCTGAGAGAGATGGGAATAGCAGACCACCTAACCTGCCTCTTGAGAAATCTGTATGCAGGTCAGGAAGCAGCAGTTAGAACTGGACATGGTGAAACAGACTGGTTCCAAATAGGAAAAGGAGAACATCAAGGCTATATATTGTCACCCTGCTTATTTAACTTATATGCAGAGTATATCATGAGAAATGATGGACTGGAAGAAACACAAACTAGAATCAAGATTGCTGGGAGAAATATCAATAACCTCAGATATGCAGATGGCACCACTCTTAAGGCAGAAAGTGAAGAGGAACTAAAAGCCGCTTGATGAAAGTGAAAGAGGAGAGTGAAAATGTTGGCTTAAAGCTCAACACTCAGAAAACTAAGATGATGGCATCCAGTCCCATCACTTCATGGGAAATAGATGGGGAAACAATGGAAACAGTGTCAGACTTTATTTTGGGGGGCTCCAAAATCACTGCAGATGGTGACTGCAGCCATGAAATGAGAAGACGCTTATTCTTCGGAAGAAAAGTTATGACCAACCTAGATAGCATATTCAAAGCAGAGACATTACTTTGCCGACTAAGGCTATGGTTTTTCCAGTGGTCATGTATGGATGTGAGAGTTGGACTGTGAAGAAGGCTGAGCTCCAAAGAATTGATGCTTTTGAACTGTGGTGTTGGAGAAGACTCTTGAGAGTCCCTTGGACTGCAAGGAGATCCAACCAGTCCATTCTGAAGGAGACTGGCCCTGGGATTTCTTTGGAAGGAATGATGCTGAAGCTGAAGCTCCAGTACTTTGGCCACCTCATGTGAAGAGTTGACTCATTGGAAAGGACTCTGATGCGGGGAGGGATTGGTGGCAGGAGGAGAAGGGGACGAAGGAGGATGAGATGGCTGGATGGCATCACTTACTCGATGGATGTGAGTCTGAGTGAATTTGGGGAGTTAGTGATGGACAGGGAGGCCTGGCGTGCCGTGCTGCGATTCATAGGGTCCCAGAGTCAGACACGACTGAGCGACTGAACTGAACTGAACTTGCTTCCTCCAGCCCAGCATTTCTCATGATGTATTCTGCATATAATTTAAATAAGCAGGCTGACAATATGCTGACTTGACATATTCCTTTTCCTATTTGGAACCAGTCTGTTGTTCCATGTCCAGTTCTAACTGTTGCTTCCTGACCTGCACACAGGTTTCTCAAGAGGCAGGTCAGGTGGTCTGATATTCCCATCTCTTTCAGAATTTTCCATGTTTTTTTCTGATCCACATAGTCAAAGTCTTCGGCATAGTCATTATGTATAAAGCAGATCTCTTCAGTTACTTTTTATGTTCAGTTAGAAGGTCATATAAATTTAGAACTGCAGTATCCATGATTGGGCCATGTTCAATGAAACAAAGATAGTTAGTTTGTTAAGAAAAGGGCTTAATAGGTGGTTCAGAGGTCAAGAATCTGCCTGCAATGCAGGAGCCACAGGAGACTGGGTTCAATCCCTGGGTCAGGAAGATCCCCTAGAGGAGGGCATGGAAATCCACTCCAGTATTCTTGCCTGGAGTATTCCATGGACAGAGGAGCCTGGTGGGCCTCAGTCCGTAGGGTCACAAAGAGTCAGACATAACTGAAGTGACTTAAGATTCATGCAACAAACATTAAGAAGGAGTCATAGATTCAAATGAAGAGAAAATCCAAATATATATTCCATTCATATAGTCTCTCCTATTCTTAGATATTTATTGTCTTCATGAGTTTACTTTAGACTTCAAATTTTACCTGGTCATTGCAAACACATCACTTTGATATAATGCACTTTGAAGAAAATGTTCCGTTAAAAAATAATTTTAGACTGCAGAAACATTGTAGAACTAACACCAAAAGAGAGAGAGAGAGATGCCCTTTTCATCTTAGGGGACTGGAATTCAGAAATAGAAAGTCAAGAGCTACCTGGAGTCACAGGCAAGTTTGGCTTTGGAATACAGAATGAAGCAAGCAAAGGCTAATAGAGTTCCTCCAAGAGAACGCACTGGTCATAACAAACACCCTCTTCCTACAACAAAAGAGAAGGCTCTACACATGGACATCACGAGATGGTCAATACCAAAATAGATTGATTATATTCTTTGCAATCGAACATGAAGAAGCTCTATACAGTCAGCAAAAACAAGAGTGGGAGCAGACTGTGGCTCAGATCACGAACTCCTTATTGTTAAATTCATACTTAAATTGAAGAAAGCAGGAGAAAACACTAGATCATTCAGGTATGATAAGTCAAATCCCTTATGGTTATGCAGTAGAAGTGACAAATAGAATGAAGGGATTAGATCTGATAGAGTACGTGAAGAACAATGGACAGAGGTTCATGCCAGAGGCAGTGAGGATCAAAACATCCCCAAGAGAAAGAAATGCAAAAGGCAAAATGGCTGTCGGAGGAGGCTTTAAAAGAGTTGAGAAGAGAAGTGAAAGCAAAGCAAAGGAGAAAAGAAGATATACCCATCTGAATGCAGAGTTCCAAAAATAGCAAGGAGAGATAAGTAAGCCTTCCTAAGTGAACAATGCAAATAAATAGAGGAAAAGAATAGAATAGGATAGACTAGAGATCTCTTCAAGAATATTAGAAATACCAAGGGAACATTTCATGCAAAGATGGGCACAATAAAGGACAAAAATGATATGGACCTAACAGAAGTGGAAGATATTAAGAAGAGGTGGCAAGAATACACAGAAGAAGGGTACAAAAAATATCCTAATGACCCAGTTAGCCACGATGGTGTGGCCACTCACCTAGAGCCAGACATTTTGAAGGGCAAAGTCAAGTGGGCCTTAGGGAGCATCACAACAAACAAAGTGGAGGTGATGGAATTCCAGTTGAGCTATTTCAAATCCTAAAAGACGATGCTGTTAAAGTGCTGCACTCAATATGTCAGAAAATATGGAAAATTCATCATGGGCAGGGGACTTGAAAAGGTTAGTTTTCTTTCCAACCCAAAGAAAGGCAATGCCAAAGAATTTCAAACTACCACACAATTTCACTCATTTCACATGCTAGCAAAGTAATGCTCAAAATTCTCCAAGCCAGGCTTCAACTGTTCATGAACCAAGGATTTCCAGATATTCAAGCTGGATTTAGAAAAGGTAGAGGAACAAGG
Organism: Nanger dama; assembly: GCA_917880005.1. Taxonomy (NCBI): domain Eukaryota; kingdom Metazoa; phylum Chordata; class Mammalia; order Artiodactyla; family Bovidae; genus Nanger; species Nanger dama. Next base: position 2,559,348 of record CAKJTW010000035.1, on the reverse strand, counting down.
GATCAAATGCCAACATCCACTGGGTCATAGAAAAAGCAAGAGAGTTCCAGAAAAACATCTACTTCTGCTTCATCAACTAGGCTAACCCCTTTAACTGTGTAGATTACAACAAACTGTGGAAAATTCTTCAAGTCATGGGAATATCAGACGATCATACCTGCCTCCTGAGAAGCCTGTGTCCAGTTCAAGAAGCAACAATTAGAACCAGACATGAACACTGGACTGGTTCAACACTGGGAAAAGAGTATGTCAAGACTGTATATTGTCACCATGCTTATTTAACTTATATGCAGAGTACATCATGTGAAATGCTGACTGGGTGAAGCACAAGCTGGAATCAAGATTACAGGGAGAAACATCAATAACTTCAGATATTGACAGGTGACACCATGCTTATGGCAGGAAGTAAGGTGGAAGTAAAGATCCTTTTGATGAAAGTGAAAATGAAGAGTGAAAAAGCTGGCTTAAAACTCAACATTCAAAAAACAAAGATCATGGCATCCAGTGCCATCACTTCATGGCAAATAGATGGGGCAACAATGGAAACAGTGACAGACTTTATTTTCTTGGGCTCCAAAATCACTGGAGATGGTAACTCCAGCCATGAAATTAAAACACGCTTGCTCCTTGGAAGAAAAGCTATGATCAATCCAGACAGTGTATTAAAAAACTGACATTACTTGGCCAACAAATGCCCAATAGTAAAAGTTATGTTTTTTCCAGTAGTCACATCTGGATGTGAGAGTTGGATCATAAAGAAAGCTGAGCCCCGAGAATTAATGCTTTTGAACTGTGGTGTTGGAGAAGACTCTTGAGAGTCCTTTGGAATGCAAAGAGATCAAATCAGTCAATTTTAAAGGAAATCAATCCTGAATATTCATTGGAAAGACTGATGTTGAAGCTGAAGCTCTAATACTTGGCCATCTGAAGTGATGAGAGCTGACTCGTTAGAAAAGCCCCTGATGCTGGGAAAGATTGAAGGCAGGAGAAGGGGATGAAGGAGGATGAGGTGGTTGAACCCAAATACCAACTCAATGGACATGAGTCTGAGCAAGCTCTGGGAGAGAGAAGGACAGGAAGGCCTGGTGTGTGGCCGTCCATGTGCTGGCAGAGAGTCGGGCACGCCAGACCAACTGAAGAACAACCCAGAAGCACTGAGAGGATGGTGCGGAGGGCTCACCCATCCCTCGTCCATTTCCCCAAAGTTATCATCTGTGTAGCACTGATATGTTTGCCAAAAATAAAAATTTAACTTTGGTATAATACTGCAGACTTTATTCATATTTCAATTTTAAATTTCTAAGAGACAGAAAAACAAATTTTAAAAAAGAGAGAGAATTTTATTGGGGCAGGTACTATATTGAGAATTCAGTAACCCAATGAACATTCAAGGACGGTTGCTAGTACTCAGGGTGTTGCTCTGTTTTGTTTTCAGAGTTCTCCTAGAAACTACCATGAACCTTTATCATTTCCTAGTTAATGTCTCAGGACTTCCCTGGTGTCTCAGATAGTAGAGAATCTGTCCACAGCATGGGAGATTTGGGCTCAATCCCTGGGTCAGGAAGCTCCCTGGAGAAGGGAAGGTTACCCACTCAAGCATTCTTGCCTGGAGAATTCCATGGACAGAGGAGCCTGGCAGGCTACAGTCCATGAGATCACAAAGAATCGGACATGACTAAGCGACTAACATTAATTAATGTCTCTGGAACGGTATTAACATAGTTCGGCATCTAACATAATTCAGTATCAGATACAGTACCAGAACATAGAAAGTGCTCGTTAAATGTTTCTTTAATTAATTGTTCTTATTTTCAACTTCTGTTAGATCTGGATGATAAATGTCTTATTCTGCAAACATAGAAAAAGTACTTTAAAAGCATATTCTATTTTTCTATTTCAAAAACTGTATGACTCAGGTCCATTGAGCCATCCACCAAACTTCCCACAATAAAATAGTGAAGATATTTTGAGGAAATAGCAGAAAATATTTTTTCTCACTTTCTAACACACTCATCATAAGCTATAGTGATATAAGTTATTTTAAAATCACACTACAGGTTTGTTTATCTGAAATATGTCAATCTACATTATTGATTTAACATGGAAATATTCAAGTCACAACAGATCTTGTGAAATATGCTTTAAAACATGGTTTTAAATTTTTATTTCTGCTTCCTTAGCTGGAAAATTATAAAATATTGTGAGTTTTATGTTTGCTTTTTTGTTTACACATAGTGATACTATGTTACTATGTTACCTTTAAAACCAGAATGGATTATTAAATCCAAGTGAGAAGTTAAGGGGAAAATTTTTATGTGTGTGGGTGTGTGTTCGTGTGCATGTGTATGAGAAAATGATGATTCTGAGAATGAAAACATCATTCCAATTAAATGCTGGAAATATTTCCCTGAACAAACTGAATTTAAAGACCAAATATTCTTTAGCTTCTTGTTATCTCTCTCTTATTAATTAGGTGCTAAGTTTAGAACACTGAACAACCTCATTGCACTTATTTAATATTTCTATTGTTTTACTTTTTATCTCCTTTGATTTTTAAAGAAAATTTTCCAAAAATAATAACACTTTTCTTAAATACTCTTTTTAAAAATTGTGACACTGAGTAGAATACCAATTACATGAATTCACTGAAAAAACATTTATTCTATGCTTGTGAACTGTGGTGTTGGAGAAGACTCTTGAGAGTCCCTTGGACTGCAAGGAGATCCAACCAGTCCATTCTGAAGGAGATCAGCCCTGGGATTTCTTTGGAAGGAATGATGCTGAAGCTGAAACTCCAGTACTTTGGCCACCTCATGCGAAGAGTTGACTCACTGGATAAAACCGTCATGCTGGGAGGGATTGGGGGCAGGAGGAGAAGGGGACGACCGAGGATGAGGTGGCTGGATGGCATCACTGACTCGATGGACGTGAGTCTGAGTGAACTCCGGGAGTTGGTGATGGACAGGGAGGCCTGGCGTGCTGCAATTTATAGGGTCGCAAAGAGTAGGACACGACTGAGCGACTGAACTGAACTGATACTGCTAGTCTCCTTCTAACTACTTCTCAGGAAGCACTGACAGCAAACAACTGCCCATAGCCTCAGCTTTTGTAAAAGAATTAATAATAATAATGTGGATGTGCATGATGTCTAATTCATAGGTACACAGGCCTCTAGATATCAGGCAAAAATTTTGTAAAGCCTCTATGCAGAAAATTATGAAACATTAAAGAACGTTTAAAGATGAATTGTATCAGATATATGAACTAGGCAAATAAAAAAATCAATATTAAAAAAATCTAGCAATATTTGCTAATGATATAGCAATTAACGTAATGTATGTTCTGCTGACCTTTAAGAATATGGTATGAATTCTTTCAGAGGTTGTGGGATCAAGATACAGATAAAAAGGCCCTGCACTCACCTCCCCTGAAGACACATCAAAACTACATATAGAGAAACTCTCATTAAAAATGACATGAAAGCCAGCAGAATGTCTCATCTACAACTAAGGCTGCAAAGTAAAAAGACACGGAATTTGATAGGCGGTGAAGAGAAATGATCCAGTCCTAACGGACATACGCACTAGGAGCTCCAGAAGGAGAGAGAAATCGCCAGCTCAGGCATCTTCCCTAAGGAGTGAGGTGTCCCAGCCCCGCACTAGGCACCCCAGGCCCGGGGTGGGACCCCAGGGAGAGGGTCCCCGTCCCTGGTTTGACAGTCAGGGGGTGACTGGAGAGCCGTCAGAAGCAGCTCTGCGCTTGCACAGCACGCACCCGGACGCGCCTGCTCCCGTTTCCAGGGTGGAGGCCGACGGAAAATCGCCTGTGGCTCCGGCGCGCCCAGGAGGACTGGCTCAGCAAGCCCTCCGTCCCGACTCTGCTCCCAGCTCCACGCCTCCTGCTCAGGCCCTGTGCATACTGAGGCCGGAACCACCCCCGGCCGGCAGGCGCGTGTGCAGCTGGCCGGGACAAAGCCGAGCAGGTTAGGCGCGCAGGCCCCGCGCCCACAGCCGGGCGAGCCAGCCCCAGGCCCCGGGCGAGCCAGCCCCAGGCCGGCCGCAGCATCACGCCGGGGAAAAGCCCAGCACCCGCAGGGCTTCTGCTTCAGCACCGTGGTCTCCAGGGCCTCCCGCGAGTGCTGACCCCGGGAGAGGATGCTGGCCGCTGCTGGGCCTGGGGAGCGCCAGCTGGCGCTCGGCTCCAGCTCAACCACCCACGAGACGGGCCCAGCACAGCCCAGAAAGCCGCCAGCCTGTGCTCGCCGCGAGCCGGCCGCGCGCCTGTGCCTGGATGCGGCCCGCACAGGGGCCCCGCAGAGGACAGCCCTTCACAGGGGGTGGGCAGCTCACATCTAATCTGATAGAAGCACACAGAGAAAGTCAAGCAAAATGAGAAGACAGGACTATGTTTCACATTAAAGAATGAGCTAAAATCCCAGGGAGTGGAGGGAGAGGATCTAAGAAAGCAGACAGCTTTCCTGATAAGATGTTAAAAGCAATAATAAGATAAACGCTCACTTGACTAGGGGAAAACAAAAAGGAAGGTCACAGTGAAGAACTATAGCAAAGATCTAGAAAATATGGAAAAAAAATCTATTTTCTTAGATCCTCTCCCCCACAACAGCTTATATGTATGCATGTGTGTATATATATACATATATATGTATATGTGTGTGTGTGTGTGTGTGTGTGTGTGTGTATATATATATATATATATATATCACTAGAAGGAAATAGTAACAGAATAGGAGAAGCAGAAGGATATACAAGTCGCAAGAGAGAATAATGAAAATAATCCAAGAAGTAACGAGAACAGTAAAGAAAATAAATGAGATTGGTTAAGGGAACTTTGGAACCAAATCAAAGATAGTTATATTCTCATTATAGAGTTCTCAGAAAGAGAAAAGAGATAAAAGGGGACAGAAAATGTATTTGCTAAAATAATGGCTGAAAAATTCCACAACAAGGAAGGAAAAGGAGAAAGTCTCAAACAAAGAGACCCACACAACTACATATCATAATCAAAATGACAAAAAATTTAAGAGATAACTGAAAAGGAAGCAAGAGGAAAACAGAGTCATAAGCAAGTTGATAGTATTATGAAACTCTCATAATATTACCAACTGATTATTCAGTAGAAACTTTTCACATAAGAATAAAGAAGCATGATATATCTGAAGTGATGAAAGAAAAAAAAAATGAGGATATTCTACCCAGAAAGATCATTTAGGATTTAAAGAGAGATGGGTTCTTAGACAATCAAAAACCAACCATAAACCAGCATACAAGAAACATTAAAAAGTCTATAGGAGAAACAAAGGAACGTGCAACAAAAAATAAGAAAATACCCCAAGGCACAATGAGTCTCCAATACTTTGGCCACCCGATGTGAAGAGCTTATACACTGAGAAATACCCTGACTCCGGGAAAGACTGAGGGCAAGAGGAGAAGGGGTGCCAGCGGATGAGATGGTTGAACAGCATCACCGACTCAGTGGACATGAGTTGGCCCAAACTCTGGGAGACAGTGGAGGACAGGGAAGCCTGGTGTGCTGCAGTCCATCGGGTCGCAAAGAATAGGACATGACTTAGTGACTGAAAAAGAACAAAAAAATCTCACTGAAAACAGCAATACATAATAAAGGCAGTGGGTCAACCACTTTAAACAGTTAGTACAAAGGTTAAAAGACAAGAATTTTAAAATCCACTCTAACTACATGAGCAGTTATGTGATAAACAAAAATGTAAAATATGACATAATAAACATAAAAAATATGCGGGAGTAAAATGCAAACAGTGTAAAATGTGTCTGAATTTGAATGACTATCAGCCGAAAGCAAATGATATTGCTATAGGCTAATGGCTATAAAGTCCAGGAAAAACACAAACCAAAATTCTATAATAGACCCACACAAACACAAGAGAAAGGAGCCCAACCATAGTGCTAAATAAATTCACCTAACCATACAGAAAGAGGCTGAAAGAGGTAGAGTTATAAAGACACCCCGTTAAAAGCAAGAATAAGATAAGCACTCACTTGACTAGGGGAAAAAAAAAAAAGGAAGGTCACAGTGAGAACTATAGCAAAGATCTAGAAAATAAAAAATCTATTTTCTTAGATCCTCTCCCTCACAACAGCTTATATGTATGCATGTGCATATATATATATATATATGTATATGTGTGTGTGTGCTTAACATGAAATGCCAAAATACACACCCATCTTTATTCAGAAAAGCTGCAGGATATAAAACCGATTTTCAGAAAATGTTGCATTTTACACATGCTTAACTATCAGAAAGAGAAATTAAAGAAACAATATCATTTGCTATTGCACCAAAAATAATAAAATACTTAGGAGTAAAACTACTTATGGAGATGGAGGATAGAGATTCAGAAAAAAATATAAGACAATGATAAAATAAATTAAAGATGATGCAAACAGATGGAGAGATAGACCGTATTCTTGAATTGGATGAGCTGATACTGTTAAAATGGCCGTACTACTGAAGGCAAAGTACAGATTCAAAGCATCCCCATCAAAATACCAATAGCATTTTTTTTTTCCAGAACAAGAACAAATAACTTTAATCTTTGTTTGGAAACACAAACCACCCTAAAGAGCCAAAACTAACTTGAGAATGAATAATAGAGCTGGAGGAATCATAATCCCTGACCTCAGACCATACTACAGAGCTACAGTACTCAAAGCAGAACATCACTAGAACAAAATCAGACACACACACCAATGGAGTAGAGAGCTCAGAAATAACCCCAAACATATATGACCGGTTAATCTAGACAAAGGAGTCAGAAGACTGTACAATACAGAAAAGACTGCCTCCTCAACAAGCGGTGCCGAGAAACACTGACAGCTACATGGAAATGAATGTTAGAATATTCTCTACACCATAAACTCAAAATAGATTAAGGACCTAAGTGTCAGCCCAAAAACCATAAAACTGCTAGAGGAAAACAGTCATAACACTTTTTGACATAAATTACAGAAATATTTTTGAATTAGTTTCCTGAAATGAAATAAAAACAAAAATAAGCAAATGAGACCCAATTAAACTTAAAAACTTTTATATACCAGAGGAAACCATTGCAAAATGAAAAGATAACCTAGAGCATGAGAGAAAATATTTTAACCCATAACATACGAATATCAGAGTTGAAGAAAATGCCAGTTAATGCCACAAAGCAACATTGCTTTGCAGCTCCCTGAAGGAATATGATTAAGTGTAATTACAATACCATGTGTCTACTGTGTTAAACAAAACTAGTACAGTCATCACTGACAATGTATTAAACTGTTCCATCCACATTGCAAGCTACTTGGCAGCATGTCAGTTCAGTTCAGTCGCTTAGTCGTGTCCAACCCTTTGCGATCCCATGAACCGCAGCACACCAGGCCTCCCTGCCCATCACCCACTCCTGGAATCCACCCAAACCCATATCCATCAAATTGGTGATGCCATCCAACCATCTCATCCTCTGTCATCCCCATCTCCTCCTGCCCTCCATCCTTCCCAACATCAGGGTCTTTTCCAATGAGTCAACTCTTCGTATCAAGTGGCCAAACTACTGGAATTTCAGCCTCAGCGTCAGTCCTTCCAAAGAATACCCAGGACTGATCTCCTTTAGGATGGATTGGTTGGATCTCCTTGCAGTCCAAGGGACTCTCAAGAGTCTTCTCCAACACCACAGTTCAAAGGCATTAATTCTTCGGTGCTCAGCTTTCTTTATAGTCCAACTCTCACATTCATATATGACCACTGGAAAAACCATAGCCTTGACTAGACGGACCTTTGTTGACCAAGTAATGTCTCTGCTTTTGAATATCCTGTCTAGGTTGGTCATAACTTTCCTTCCAAGGAGTAAGCGTCTTTTAATTTCATGGCTGCAGTCACCATCTACAGTGATTTTGGAGCCCCTAAAAATAAAGTCTGACACCGCTTCCATTGTTTCCCCATCCGTTTCCCATGAAATGATGAGACCGAATGCCATCATCTTAGTTTTCTGAATATTGAGCTTTAAGCCAATTTTTCTACTCTCTTCTCTCACTTTCATCAAGAGGCTCTTTAGTTCTTCTTCACTTTCTGCCATAAGGGTGGTATCATCTGCATATCTGAGGTTATTGAAAATTCTCCCGGCAATCTTGATTCCAGCTTTGCTTCCTCCAGCCCAGCGTTTCTCATGATGTACTCTGAATATAAGTTAAATAAGCAGGGTAACAATACACAGCCTTGTTGTACTCCTTTTCCTATTTGGAACCAGTCTGTTGTTCCATGTCCAGTTCTAACTGTTGCAGCATACAACAAAGCTAAATACCTGCAGTCCTATAACTTATCAAGTTCACTAATTATACATACGTACATATATATATATATATATAAAGGGAACAGCTATCTAATCTCTAATGCACTCTGGTATTCTTGTCTGGAGAATCCCATGGACAGAGAAAACTGGTGCTGGTGGGCTACAGTCAATGGGGGTCGCAGAGTTGGACAGGACTGAGCAACTAAGCCTTACTGAGCTACTAACAGATATACGCTACAAAATTTCTAAAAGTATTTCCACAGCAGAGCTGCCAATTTAAACCTGAAATTGAAAAAGTCCAAATGTTCATCTAAAACATAATTAGCCTCCTCCTCCAAACAAATGTCAAATCAAACAAAACAGTGTGGTGCATTCATATAATACTAGTAGGAAATGGCGACTCGCACCACTGTTCTTGCCTGAAAAATTCCATGGACAGAGGAGCCTGGCTGCTTTCTCTGTGACCATCGGGTCCCAAAAATCAGACAGAACTGACTGACAAAACCACCATATATCTGTGAGAAAAAACACAGTATTAGACTCTAGGCAATAGCACAAATGAATCTCCTATAATCACGCTCAGAAAAAAAGCAGACTTTAAATAAGCACATCTGTTACGATTCCGTTTATAAGAAATGCAAAGTGTAGTGTGTCCCATTGAAAGACAGAATAGCTGTCACTCTGGAGGGTGCAATGTGATAGGAAGGGGACAGAGTGTGTTGCTGGTAAAGTTCTATTCCTTCTTTCAGTGTTGGGAAAACATGTATGATCACTTTATAAAAAGACATTCAGTATATACTTAGTTTTCTAGGTTAATATCATACTTGAATAATAATATTCCATAAAATATTTTTAAATAAAGGATTATTTATTCTCATCACAATTTGATATCTATTTTCAAAATTTTCTAAGGTTCCTGAAAGCTTATTTGTTAAAATCCACTAATAATTAAAATTAGCAATCTAGATCTCATGCATAAAAACTCCATTTACACCATTTACATTGTTAATATATGATTCTGTTTGTACTAATGGTGAATGGATTGTTAGCCTTCATTTTATTTCACTTAATTTTGTATTTGTCACCTTCCTGCTCATGCCCCATCACTCAGTCATGTCTTACTCTGTGACTGCAGCCCACCAGGCTCTTCTGCTCATGGGATTCTCCAGGCAAGAATCTGGAAGCGGGTTGCCATTTCCTCCTCCAGGGGATCTTCTTGACCCAGGAATCAAACCCACGTCTCCAGCACTGGCAGGCAAATTCTTTACCGCTGAGCCACCTGGGAAGCCACACTATTTCACATTAATACAAACAATACACATTTAATTCTAGTAATGTTTTTAGAACATTTAATATTAAGAGAAGTATATATATATACACGCACACATATATATAGAATAATACTTTAAATTTAGCAACAGAAGAGAAAAAGCAGAGAGTCCATTGGATGTGGAGACAGTAAACTGATAAACTCCCAAATTAGATTCAAAGAAACAAGAATCCCTTGTTTTGCTTTGCTTATGAAGCCCTGAACAGCCTTGCTTACATTCAGTAGCCAAGCATGCTTCTGCTCTGATAGCTTTTGAATCCAGTACTCTGAATCCAGAATTATCCATCTCCTATAAAAGAAACTGAGTTCTTTTATAATAGGTGATTTCATGACTTGGGGCCAAAATTAATTTTAAAAATTAATTACTATGAAATGGCTTAATATTTTAAGAATCCAGGAATGCTGTCTATTAATTATCACTACGTCTCTTCCTCTGAGGCCTTCAATACCTGAACCACTTCTGAATGTTTCTTCTTTAGCATGGTATTGAAATCTGAAGCATGTCTAGTTTATTGTGGCATGTGGCCTCAAACACAAGTACCAATCATTAACTAATATTCACACTCAAATACCAGGTGTGTGCTCAGGAAATATGTATTGGAAGATTTAATATGGCGAAAATTTAATCAGCCCAACTAGGTTCACATAAATTCCAGGTATTATTTGCTTACTTTGTTTCAGATGTAATGTTTCATTCTGAAGCAGTCATGTGCAATACATTTATCCCCTAAAGATTTTGGTACTATTTTAGCATGATTTACCTTTGGTTTTGAAGAAGCATTCTAAGGACCAGAGATAAACTCTCCCCTGGAAATATCACCACTATTCTCTATTCTCTTACATCAAGTATTGATGGTAATCTTACAGTTGTTGTTCTTGGAAAATTAGTTTATAATGAAAGCATTTAATACCAGTTGCATTTTTTCTTCTCTTAAAATAAAAATCTTTGAAGAAGACTCTCCAAAATATATGTTGGTCATCCTCTTGAGCATCAGCTAATTTTACATGATGTCAACCTTGAAACAGAACTCATCACTCCTTCCAACTTTCCTTAAAAGAACCAGCTCACCTCAAACTTGTCTATTCCTGACTCTTCCCTTTCCAACCCTTTCCATTTCCTTAGCAAAACAGATTCTATAGTTACGTGTGCCAAATTCATTTGAGAGCAGTAAAGAAATTACAAATAAAGTAACAAAAAAGTGATCAAGAGATGAATGATGGGCTTATTTAATAATTATATATACAATAATTATATATGCTTTGCTGACAAAGGTCCACCTAGTGAAAGCTATGGTTTTTCCAATAGCCATATGTGGATGTGAGACTTGGACTATAAAGAAAGCTGAGCACCGAAGAATTGATGCTTTTGAACTGCGGTGTTGGAGAAGACTCTTGAGAGTCCCTGGGACTGCAAGGAGATCCAACCAGTCCATCCTAAAGGAAATCAGTCCTGAATGTTCGTTGGAAGGACTGATGTTGAAACTAAAACTCCAATACTTTGGCCACCTGATGCGGAGAGCTGACTCATTGGAAAAGACTCTGATGCTGGGAAAGACTGAAGACGGGAGGAGAAGGGGACGACAGAGGATGAGATGGTTGGATGGCATCACCAACTCAATGGATATGTGTTTGAGCAAGCTCTGGTAGTTGGTGATGGACAGGGAGGCCTGGCAGGCTGCGGTTCATGGGGTCGCAAAAAGTCAGACACTACTGAGCGACTGAACTGAACTGAACTGATATATACAAGGGAATATTACTCAGACAAGAATGGAATAAAATCTTGCCATTTTTGATGATATAATTCTAGTGGCTATTATGCTAAGTGAAATAAGTCACACAGAGAAAGAGAGATACCATATTATTTCACTTATATGTGGAATTTAAAAACCAAAACAAATGAACAAAGATAATAAAACAGCAACAGAGTCATAAAGAAAAAAACAGATGGTTGCCAGAGGGAAGGGATATGGGAGCATGAGGACGTAGGTCAGGGAGAGTAACCAGTACAACTTCCAGTTATGAAATGAATGAATCACAGGATGAAAAGTAGCAAGGAGAATATAATATTAATACTGTAATATATTAATACAATAATAATATTGTAATATCTTTGTGTGGTCACAGATGGTAAGTAGACTCTGTGTTGATCACTTTTTAACATGTAAAAATATCAAACTAGTATAGTGTTATAAATCAGTCAATAAAATAAATAAATATATTCAAATATTTTGTATTTCAAAATAAAGTCTTTGACATTTGTCAACATTTTTTGAGGAAAGGCTCCCGTGGCCACCAGAGAGGATGCAGTTAAATCTGTCGGTGCATGACTCTGACTAAGCCACTATAAGCAAAGGAAAGCAGTTCCTTGAACCCTGTCCTTTCCCTTGCTCCCTCTTGCTTTTTCTCTGCAATATTTTGTAAGCAGAAAACTACCCGTTTCTATGAACTATGTCTAATTATATGTCAAAATCCACCTGTATAAATATACTGGCTACACTGGTTTATAGCTATATCTGTGTCTGTCTTTAGCTGTATCACTTTCAAAAAGAAGTGTGTTGCACTGAAAACGATAACACCCTGGGGAATCTGGTCTGCCTATTTCTAATTCCCATCTCCCTCATTATAGCACTGTGATTTCGAGATATTTATACAAAAGAGCTGTTTATACAGGTGTTTTGCTTCATGTTTTCTTCACCCCCAAATGGGACAACAAAGTCAACTATGCTATGAGTTGTGAGGTTTGAACAGGACAGCATCTCTAAGGATGCGGGCATATGAATGCCAGCTACTGGGCTTCAGCTGCAAGAGCGCCCTTTCCCAGCGCAGGTTTACGTCCACAGCGAAAAGAAGCGGAGGAGAAAGAGGAAGCAAAGGGCAGAAATTTCAACACTGATTCCGTATAAAATTAGAGCTGATCTAGCTATCTAAATAAAATTTAGATAAATACACCTAAATAAAATTAAAATCTTCCTATCTCTGCACTCAGATAATTTGAAATTAGTGGAGATATGGGGACAGTAGAAAATTCTCTTTCCTCTAGAGATGCTCGAGAGAACTTACCTCCAAGGCCTGTACCGGGAGTCAGAATATATGAACATGCATTTAACAGTAAGAATACCTTTAGCCAAATGGAGCAGAGCATGAGCTACTATGATGTGGATGATCCAATGGGAAATGAAAGTTTTCTTGCCACAGAATAAGTTCCATGAGTTTAGTTTCAATTTAAAGTAAGTTTCCAAACTTGAAAAACTATGGGTCCAGGCTATTTGATCCAAGTTTATCCAAGCATAGTCTAATCCATATGCCTTAGCAGGAATCCTCCTCAAAGGAGATTAAATTCATCCATCTAAAATTCACCTAAATATTTCACATTTTATATAAAATTCATCTCCTGTCTTGAATTCTCTTCTGCTTTCTACAGAAATTCCCTGAGGAAAAGTATTTTGCTCCATATTTTTATGGTAGATTGCCTTTCAATAAGGTATAGCTCAGTTTCCATTCGATGAGATTATTAGAAACATTCTACAAAGTAAAACACTCCTATATTTTATTTTACTTTCAGATATACCAAATTTAGGGAGCTCAGTTCTCTGTTGTCATATGGACATAAAAACCTCAAAAAGAAATTTCCATGAGTCCCAGTGATACTTCAATTGAATATAAGTTTATGATATTAAAAATACCATAAATAAACAAATTTATTAAATAATCAGTTCCAAATATCCACAATTCATTGTGAAGGTCTTTGCTACTTTTATGATGATAAATTTCAGAAAAAAATGCAGAGACTTTCTACAGTTTTCAGATGAAATTATTTTATTACCCCATGATAATTTAGATTGCATTTTCATATACAGTAGCCATGTACAAGATGTCATAGAGGGAGCTAGAATGAGAATATTAACCAGATTTGTAAATAGATCATACAATAAACTGGAAACATGATATGGTGTTGAGGGAGCATTAACAGATTTACATGGATGTAAGTTGGAACCTTACAGGAAAGGTGATGGAATTCCAGCTGAGCTGTTTCAAATCCTGAAAGCTGATGCTATGAAAGTGCTGCACTCACTATGCCAGCAAATTTGGAAAACTCAGCAGTGGCCACAGGACTGGAAAAGTCAGTTTTCATTCCAATCCCAAAGAAAGGCAATGCCAAAGAATGTTCAAACTACCGCACAACTGCACTCATCTCACATACTAGCAGAGTAATGCTCAAAATTCTCCAAGCCAGGCTTCAACAGTACGTGAACCGTGAACTCCCTGATGTTCAAGCTGGATTCAGAGGAACCAGAGAACAAATTGCCAACATCCGCTGGATCATGGAAAAAGCGAGAGAGTTCCAGGAAAAAACATCTATTTCTGCTTTCTCGACTATGCCAAAGCCTTTGACTGTGTGGATCACAATAAACTGTGGAAAATTCTGAAAGAGATGGAATATCAGACCACCAGACCTGCCTCCTGAGAAATCTGTATGCAGACCAAGAAGCAGCAGTTAGAACTGGACATGGAACAACAGACTGGTTCCAAATTGGGAAAGGGATATGTCAAGGCTGTATATTGTCACCCTGCTTATTTAACTTATATGCAGAGTACATCATGAGAAATGCCGGACTGGATGAAGCACAAGCTGGAATCAAGATTGCCAGGAGAAATGTCAATAACCTCAGATATGCAGATGACACCACCCTTGTGGCAGAAAATGAAGACGAACTAAAGAACCTCTTGATGAAAGTGAAAAAGGAGAGTGAAAAGTTAGCTTAAAACTCAACATTCAGAAAACGAAGATCATGGCATCTGGTCCCATCACTTCATGACAAATAGATGGGGAAACAGAGGAAATAGTGACAGACTTCATTTTGAGGGGCTGCAAAATCACTGCAGATGATGACTTTAGCCATGAAATTAAAAGATGCTTGCTCCTTGAAAAGAAAGTTATGACCAACCTAGATGGCATATTAAAAAGCAGAGACATTACTTTGCCAACAAAGTTCAATCTAGTCAAGGCTATGGTTTTTCCAGTAGTCATGTATGGATGTGAGAGTTGGACTATAAAGAAAACTGAATTCTAAAGAATTGATGGTTTTGAACTGTGGTGTTGGAGAAGACTCTTGAGAGTCCCTTGGACTGCAAGGGGATCCAACCAGTTCATCCTAAAGGAAATCAGTCCTGAATATTCACTGGAAGGACTGATGCTGAAACTTCAATACATTGGCCACCTGATGCGAAGAACTGACTCATTTGAAAAGACCCTGATGTTGGGAAAGATTGAAGGCAGGAGAAGAAGGGGATGACAGAGGATGAGATGGTTAGATGGCATCACCGACTCAATGGACATGAGTTTGAGTAAACTCTGGGAGTTGGTAATGGACAGGGAGGCGTGGCATGCTGCAGTCCATGGGGTCACAAAGAGTCTGACATGACTGAGGGACTTAACTGGACTGAAGTTAGCACAAAAGTGAATACATACTTAGAACAAAATATTGCACATTTTATACAGCAAACAGAAGGAAGAACACTAACTTATCTCAAGAGAGACAAATGTCTAACCTAATACAACACTGGGATAGATATATAATTAAATCAAATTAAAAATTGATGAGTTAGAATAGCTGGAAAATTGGGTATGCTGGGTCATCAAAATTACCTTTAATTATTGTGTAATAATGAACAATATTGATGCATATAGTTAAGGAAAACTTTTAAACTGTTAAAAATTAACAAGCAGACTTTAAAAATCGGAATTGTAAGAGTTTTGAAAGAGGAATTAGGTTGGCAAAGGAATGTTTATTGAGTAGTTATGGCCTAAGTTCATGGATATGTATGTTTCAAATATTGTACTAAATGCTTTATGTAAACTGTGGCTTCTAACTTTCATAAAATCTCTGTGTTGTTACTATGCCCTTTTGGAGTGAAGCAATAGAAAGTTAGAGAGTAAGGAAACTTGTCCAGTGTCCCGCAGTTAGCTGCCTATCAGGCGATGGCGTTGACACTGAATTCCAGATGCTCGAAACTGAAACACCATCCTCATTTCTAAACCAGCTCATTCGCTTTTGTTTGCTCTCTCCACAAATAGCAGAATGATCTGCAGTGTTATCTGAAGTTTAGAATCTGAATCAAGATCCTGAGACTATCTCACCTACACCATTCTGTTTAGTTGTTTGATAATCCTTCATGTTTTAACGCATGCACCATTGCCATCACAAAGATTCCTGTGATTACTCCAGAATGCTTTGGGTGTCCCTCACACAGCATCCTGCACCTCTGTCTACCGTATGGCTTATTGTAGTATCTTGATAATTATGTGCGTATGTGTGCTCTCCACACATGATAAGAACCAATATAACATTATACTTGCCACGTGCGTGCTCAGTCCTGTCTGATTCTTTGAGACCCCATGGACTGTAGCCCCCAGGTCCTCTGTCCATGGAATTCTCCAGGCAAGAACACTGGAATGGTTTGTCACTTTCTTCTCCAAGGGGATCTTCCTGACCCAGGCATTAAAGCCACATCACCTGCTTTGCTTGCACTGGTGGGCAGATTCTTTGCCACTCAGCTGCCTGTTAAGCCCTAAGACCTATTTCCATGTCTTTGTGTTTTTGTTTTCACCATCTAACTCAATGTAGAAAAGATTAAGATGCCTAATAAATATGTGGCTATTAGAATAGAAATTTCATGAGTGAAGAAATGTCATCCTGGTGAAAGCTGATGCTCAGTAACTACTTGGAGAGTGAATTAATGAATGAATGTTGAATAAATGAATAAGTCAGTGGAGAGCAATGAGAAAACCATTGCTAGAGAAATGTAAGTTGCATCACAGCTCTATAAATTAGGGATTATCAATCTTAAAAAATGGAAGAGTTATGTCTAGAGTAAAGGGCTAAAGGGGAGTTAGGCAGGCTAAAATGCATAAAAACAGATTATAGAGAATTTAGTGCAAAATGAAGGTTTTAGACCTCAGGGAGTAGAACTAAGCATGTAAATCTGAAATAAGGTACATTAAGCATACATAAAAAAGAGAAATCTGTCTGGTTATTTTTATTAGCCAAACTAATGGAGAGTTCAGTAAGATCACAAAATTTTTCAGCTCTTACTTTGTTTTAGTAAAATATATCACACTATTTTGAAATTTTGAAAACTTGTCTTATAAAAAAATAGTGCCTGATCATTATAAAATATTGAAGTTGCATAAATGAGTAGAACTATGTCCAAAAGAAGGAAACAGAGCAATAAACAAAGTGCACGTGTAGATCAAGGGCCTGCTGTAGTGACGTAGCACCTTTTTGTTATATTCAAAGTTTTGCAAAGACAAAGTACTAGTAAATGTTGGACACTGAGACTCAGAAGAGCGATATAACCAAAAATGATATTTATCTTATTTATAATCTAGAATATAAGTGTTATAAGTACATAAAATGTGAGAATTGTTCTGAATCCATTTGAAAACTATGTTTTTAAAAATTTTCTTTGATAATAGCAATAAACTGTAATCAAAGTCCACATTCATTCCAATAAAATGGTTTGAAGGTCTGTGTTGAAGCTAGTTTTACTTTCAAACTTTAAATTTTTTATTTAGCCTTGTTATTAAAGAATTTTAAATGATTGAAGGAACTCACAGAAAATCCACTTTAAAGCTTATGCTACAGGTCACTAAGAACCGAATCTTTTTCTATTTCTATATTCTGAGTACTCAGTGTTATTACCACTGCCTCTTCAAAATATGCATTGACTACATGAGTTTTGATCTGAACTGGACATCTGAATGTAAAGGAAATTAAAATTTTAGGAGCTAGTGTACTTACCTAAGACAAACTGTGTTTATAATCTAGTAAGTGACAAGAGTGGAAAATAATTTCTAGGTCTCTTGATTTTCAGGATTTTATTTACTTCATGTCCTGATGTTGGCTCAAAGACTGAAATCAGCTTTGGACAAGGTATAGAGGAACATGGGCTCCTCAGGTGGCTCAGTGTTAAGAATTCGCCTGGAAACGGAAGAGACACAGCAGATGCGGTTCGATCCCTGATCGGGGAAGACCTCCTATAGGTGGAAATGGCAGCCCACTCCAATATTCTTGCCTGGAAAACCCCACGGACAGGGACGTCCAGAGGGCTACAGTGCATGGGGTTGCAAAGAGTCAGACACCCGACTGAGCAACTGAGCATACATGCACACTGAGGAACATGCTTATTTTTATTTTGCAAAGTTAGTATAACCTTATGGATCAGAGAATAATTATCTTGCTTTGTGACCTTGTAGAACCTTACTATATTTTCCTCTTCCATAAAATGGGTATGCCAGCAAAAGTAGCTGTAGAGCCATGGTGCTCCTCAAGCGTATGTAAGTCTATGAGGCAATCAGAGCATTCCTTAGCACGACATAAATGCTCCATTCAGTGAGCAGGTTTCTTCCACACTGTCTTTCTATTACAAAATTTCTACTGCACACAGATATGCCTTTGTTCAATAAACGAACTGTGGGCTGTTTAACCCACATATTTAAAAACATTTAAAGACAATTTGATTACAATATTTTCTTGATGCTTGCACAGGGTTTTCTTCCTGCCCAATGCTTGTTCATCATAATTCACTCACCTTGGAATTTATCTGGGCAGAGCCAAAGGAAGTATAGAATAAATCTACAAAGTGCAGGAAATCTTGGGAGGTAAAAATATCCAAAATTGTATCAAGAGAAGTCACTATATGTACTAGCAGGTCTGGGTTTTTGAAGTTCTGATCAAAAAAGGATAGAGCTAAATCCAGGATTTCAGAACACAAAACGAAGGAATAAAGAGCAAAGAAACAAGAGAATGTGCGAGCAGACAAGAGCAAGAACGGCCGCAACAGCTCGCACTGCTAAACCACCGCTTAGTCCTCAGGGCAGGCCCTTCCCCGCGTCTGCCCGCGGGCGAGCTGCTTAGGGGTCAGGAACTCGCAGTGTTAGGACAGTCCTGGCCTGTCTTCAGGTTGTTATAACAAAATACCACGGATAGCTGGCTTATAAATACGAGAAATTTATTTCCGAGTTCTGGAGGCTGGAAGTTTGAGATCGGGACGTCAACACATCCAAGCATTTTTATTTTGCAAAGTCAGTGTAACTTTGAGGATCTCCACCCCTCCCGCAGGCTTGCAGTTAAACCCTCACATG
The DNA here is from genome assembly GCA_917880005.1 of Nanger dama. NCBI lineage: Eukaryota > Metazoa > Chordata > Mammalia > Artiodactyla > Bovidae > Nanger > Nanger dama. The sequence continues at coordinate 2,540,553 of CAKJTW010000035.1, read as the reverse complement.
ACCGCAGGGCCTAGGGTCCCATGTTCATTTATAAAGCTACTCATCCCATTCAGTGAGGGGACGGCAATACACTGGAGCATTGCTGCTGGAAAATCTGATGAACAGAGGAGCTTGGCTGGCTACAGTCCACAGGGTCACAAGAGGGGACACGACTCAGCAACTAAGCCACCACCACCAGCAGTCCGGTTCAGGAGCCCTCGTGGACGACCACCTCCCAAAGTGCGGATATCATCACTTGTTACGGCTAAACATATGAACTTAGGGGGAGACAAAAACGTTCAGACCACAGCCTGACCTCAACCCCGTGTCTGGGGAGCGCGGCGCCACCGACGCTGCCGTTAGAGGCTGGCGCCGTTAACCCCATGGCGCGTCCCGGCGCTTCACCCGGCAGGTGCCATCTGGCTGGCTGGCCAGGGCTGTCCCCACGCGGGAGCTGAGCCGCTCCGCAGACGCGCGTGCTGTCCCGGCCCAGCAGGCTGGACGCCCCAGATGCGCGGGTCAGCAGCGAGAGCTGTGCCGGGCTTCTCCTCTGGTTTTGCAGATGGCAGCTTCTAGTTGTTTCCATACGGTCTTTCCTCAGTGCCCATAGCTGTGGCCTCTCTTCCTCTCCTCATAAGGCCCTACTGGATTAAAGAATCCCTCTTATGACTGCGTTTAACTCTAATTACTTCTTTAAAAGCTCTGTCTCCAAACACAAGCACATTGAGAGTTAAGGCTTCAACATAGGAATTTGAGGGGATACAATTCAGTCAATAACAACCTTTCAAATCACCATGCAGAAATTTAAATAATGGAGAAAATGTTCCAGGGAGTCTTGCAGATGTGCGGTTGTTCTAAATAAGAGAATGACGGTGATGCTTTTGTGGGTTTATTGTGGTTTTACATACATTTTCTCAAACAGTAAGACCACCCAAGATAGTGAAAAGAGAAGGTTATGTGGTTAAAAACTCAGAGAAAACCAGATTTTAGCCAGGGAGGAGAAATGTCACAACATGCGCACACGCACGCACACACACACACATACACACACACGCAGGAGTTTGAGCAGAAACCTTCATAGAGGTGGAGGGAGCAGGTTAAGGAAATGTGACAATGTAAGTCAAGGCTCGGGAAGCAGGTTCAGAGGGTCCTGAAAAGCGTCAGATATCAGAGAGCAAAAAGGATGATAAGAATAAAAAGGAAATTACTCATTTCATAATGAGAGCAGCTTAAGGAATGAATTAAGCAGTTTTGTACATAACTTGAAGAGTGAATTAGAAAAAGAAATTTGCAATAAAAAAGGCAAAACTTTCAGTTAACAGGATTGGCTATATACAAGTAAGGAACAAAGTAAACACGAAAATGCATTTGATTAGAATGTGATGTGAACATTATGTGTTTAATGGATACTTTATAAAGGACTGAGGATCGGAATTTCAGTAAAAATTGCAATTAACTTATCCACGTTAGGAAATTAAGAGTTAAATTGTTTCATAAAGTTAAATTCTCAAATATGATTTAGGGCTAACCATATTCATCCTTGATAAGTTTTACATATTAATTATAGTAGCTTATAATATGATAATGATAATAATACAGTATCACTTTAAACATTATATATTTGATTTTATATTCAGGTATATCAAGAATACCCTTGTGTTAGACTATCAACATTCTGTAAAAAATAATTTAAATATATGAGCCAAGCAGCAGTGAGAAATAATTGACAACAAATCTGAAACAAAATACTGAAGTATAAAACCTGTATTTCATATGGCTATAATAATCTTTTGAGATCATTTTTATAATTAGAGAAATCCAAATTGACTCATGGCTTTAAATCTGGTTCTTTGTCTAAGTTTTCTTGGAAATATGTATGATATTGCTACCCTTTTATTCCTGTAGGCATTTGGCCTAAAGGAAATGTTAAATGCATTGCAAATCTTCAATATAAAACACGTGCATTATTCTCAGATATGGAAATTTTTATTCAGTGCTTACTTTATTTGCTCTATGACTACATATTTATAATGCAAAATCCATTCCTTCAAGGAGGACTCGTTTTATTCCTATCATATTATTGCCACAGATCAGTGACTAAATGTTTCAACTGCAGAACTACTGAACACACAGCAGGATTATCCTCTCAGAAAATAAATCCAAACCTGGAGGTCTTGATAAAGGGAATGAAGTGTGCTTCCTGTGAATAGCTCCAATCAAATGTCAAAAGGCAGTGGATAAATTGTGTTACTATAGGATTAAACATATTGTTGCTTGCTAGATTCTGCTCGGCGGATTTTTGTTTTCTTGTTTAGCATGTTCATCAAAGTCTGATTTCATTATGTTGGTGACAGGTGAAGTAGGTAAAGCCATAGCACATTATAATAAAGATGTGTGCCCAACCTCGGGCCTGCTAAATTCACTGTTTGTAAATGCAGTTCCAAAATCCTATGAAAGAAAATGCAGAGATCCTCCTCCTGCATGAAGCAACTTGTTTTCCTGTTGTTGAAAATTACATCCCCTGTTAGTTATCCCCTTTGTTTAAAAACTGGGCTCTTCACAGCCAGGACTGTGACCACCCTGTATGAAACAGAGTTAGGCTAAAAGAAAATTCCCAGTTTCCTAAATGACTACTGCAAATAAATCAGAAAAAGCTGTCAAAATTATCTACTGTACATCAGCAAGTGAAGAGTTACTCAAATCAGTTTTATACCTCGTATTGTTATTGTATGGGAGTACCCAGTTGAAGGACAGGGAAACTGCAATGGCAAAAAAAAAAAAGATGCGATTCAGTGTTTGAAAAATCTTCAGAATTATTAAAGTGTCAATTTGAAATCACTTCTGTGAATACAGCAGTGATTTTTTTTTCTTTTATGCTACTCTGCTTTATATTACAGGGTATTGAGTATTTCAGATATCTCAGAGACCGTTTATTAAAAGTATTCATTGCTAGCTCCATTGCTTAAAATTACTTGGAAACAGTTAAGTTTGATGCTGATAAAACGTGAGAAATTAGATGAGGAAATATAGTTCTATATATGAACTGAAAGAACGGAGCCACTCAACTTAGTAAGAACAAATTAATGCATGTGTGTATTTCGCTAACTGCAGCAGTAGAGGGAGAAGCAGATGGAGGAGAGGAAGCCTTGGGCGTGTGTGGGGGTTGATGGGATAATGAGAGAAATATATGTTCGTCTTTCTCATGAACTGACTACCTTACTACAGCTATGATTCATCAGCTGCTTCGTTCACAGAAGCTTGGATCCGATCCTTTTCTTTTTCGTGCAATCTTCTTATTGGAAAGGCCGCTGTCAGTAGAAGCTCTTAAACTCCTTTGCATATGAGGATTACAGCACATTTAAAATATATTGTTAGTATTTGATAACATTTTTGGACTCCAATATACTGAGATCATCTTTGGGGCAAGAAATCAGTCTTTTTCATTTTTGAAAACTGGGTACAAAATCCAGTACTTAGCTTTAAAAAAGCAGACAAAATTAGTCTAACTTATCCACTTTTCTCTAATTCATCAAAATCTGTTAAGTAAATGTAAAACTCTTTTAAGTTATTTGAAAAAATTAAGTGCAGGTGTTTTAACACAGAACCGATGCTGGGAAAGATTGAAGGCAGGAGGAGAAAGGGACGACAGAGGATGAGAGATGGCTGGATGGCATCACCGACTCGATGGACGCGAGCGAGTCTGAGTGAACTCCGGGACACGGTGATGGACAGGGAGGCCTGGCGTGCTGCGATTCATGGGGTCGCAAAGAGTCATGCGGGGGCGCTCCGCAGAAAGAGAGGCAGTGAACTTCCCTCAGCAAAGCCGAGGGGTCCCGAGGAGAGGTGAGCCTGCGGTCCGCCAACCCAGCCCCTCGGCGAGCGAGAGACAGTCACACGCGACAGGGGCTCCGGGGAAGCAGTTCCGCTTTATTGCCGCAAACTCCCCGCTTATATAGGCAAGCGGAGGGTTTTAGGAGGGACTTTCCATAGTTGCACCAATCACGGTAAAGGTCAGATCGTCATGTGCCTTCATTATACCAGGGGTCTATGGAGATCATGCGCTGTCTACGTGCACGGAAATCAAGAGAGCCAACCAGACAACTTTGACAAACAACACAGACCACGCCCCTGCAAAGCTTGCCCTTTTGTTTTTAAGGTTTCCCATTTAGGGCCCCACAGAGTCGGACACGACTGAGCGACTGAGCTGAACTGAGCTGAACTGAGCTCGGAATGTCTGTTGCTCATTCCTCTATATCTGGCATCAGGTGTGACATGTTTATTTGTTGTAGCTGCTGTTTAGTGGCTAAGTTATTTATGACTCTTTGCGACCTCATGGACTAGAGCCTGCCAGGCCCCTCTGTCCATGGGATTCTCCAGGCAAGAATACTGGAGAGGGTCGCCATTTCCCTCTCCAGGGGATCTTCCCAACCCAGGGATCACACCTGCTTCTTTTGCAACGGCAGGCAGAGTCTTTACTGTTGAGCCATGAGGGAAGCACCGATATCTTTATTAATGGAGTGTTATTTCTGGTTCCTTGAGACTGACATTGGATGCTACATTAATACTACTTCTGTACTTTTCAGTATATTATTTCCTTGCAGAATACTCATTTAGTAGGTAAAGTCAGTCAAATATTTTCATGTAAGTAAAATTTAAAAATAAGATAAAAAATTCATGCATTATAGCATTCAGTTCAATGAACTTACAGCCATGTAGCCACCATCAAAATAATACATAAAACAATTCAATTTTTTCCCATAAATTACCTCACATACTTTTAAAAATCTATTTATTTTTAATTGAAAGATAACTGCCTTACAATATTGTGTGTGTTTGCTTTTGGCGTACTGCAACATAAGTCAGCCATGGGTACACGTACGTCCCCGCCCTCCTGAACCTCCCTCCCACCTCCCATCTCTTCCCACTCCTCTGGGTTTATGGAGCCTGATCTGAGGTCCCTGAGTCACACAGCAAGTCCCCACTAGCCATCTGTCTTACACATGACAGCGTACATGTTTCGGTGATATGCTCTCCATCATGATTCGCTCTCCATCATGGTTCGCTGGAGGGTTTCACACTCGGTTACAGGCCTTCTGTGCATGTGATCTCTCTCCATGTCTTTCTCACTACCATGTGGTAAACCACTGGGGGTGATTATTGACGTCCTGTATGTTGGTTAGTCTAGCATGTCAGTGTGGCCTTGCCACAGGGTGCCCGAATACACGGTGAAACATTATTTTGAGTTTATCTTTGAGAGTGCTTTTGGGAAGGCTTAGCATTTGAATCAATAGATTGAATAAAGAGGATCGTCCTCCCTAATATGACCAGGCATGATCCAATTAATGAAAGGCCTGAATAGAACAGAAGGCAGAGCAAGGAAAAACTGGCTTTTTCTTCCTACATTTCTTGAGCTAAGACGTCAGTCTCCTCAGGTTCAGAACCAGATGGGATCTTATATTGTTAATCTTCTCAGTTCTCGGGCCTTTTATCTGCAGATTCTAGGACTTGGCCTCCATAGTTATCCAATTCCTCAAATTATAGATAGACAGATAAGATAGACAGATAGTCAGTTCAGTTCAGGTCAGTTGCTCAGTCGTGTCTGACTCTTTGAGACCCCCCACGAACCACAGCACTCCAAGCCTCCCTGTCCATTACCAACTCCTGGAGTTTACCCAAGCTCATGTGCATCGAGTCAGTGATGCCATCCAGACATCTCATCCTCTGTCATCCCCTTCTTCTCCTGCCTTCAATCTTTCCCAACATCAGGGTCTTTTCTAATGAGTCAGTTCTTCCCATCAGGTGGCCAAAGTATTGGAGTTTCAGCCTCAGCATCATTCCTTCCAAAGAATACCCAGGACTGATCTCCTTTAGTCCAAGGGACTCTCAAGAGTCTTTTCCAACACCACAGTTCAAAACCATCGAGTCTTCGGTGCTCAGCTTTCTTTATAGTCCAACTCTCACATCCATACGTGACCACTGGAGAAACAATAGCCTTGACTAGATGGACCTTTGTTGGCAAAGTAGTGTCTCTCTAATATGCTGTCTAGGTTGGTCATAACTTTCCTTTATGATAGGCAAGTGTCTCGTGTGGAGGACCCTGACTGGCATAGCTTGCTTCACTGGTAACGGGGGTTTGATGCATTCACTGCTGTTCTGCTCGGTTCCCAGTCTTAGTCATGCCCCAGGTCCTTGCACCTCAGGGATGGAACTTCCTCAGTGACCTTGCCTTCGCCCCATAGGTAAGAGACCCCTCATAATCTGGGCCCATTAAGGCTTCATGTCCTTTCTTTAGGAATATGTTTTTATTTTTGTTTTCAAAGAAAAGATGCAGCCATAGTGAGTTTTCAAATGTATCTGGGGGTTAACAGAGTTTGCTGCACTTCAGCAGCAGTTTACGGCTAATTTCTACAGGCAAGAAGTGTCAGGCAGATATTCCCATCATGATGACAACTGCTGTGTGCACCTCAGGTATCCAGAGAGAAGCTTTCTCCAGTCTCCTGACCTGGCTTTCCTGTGAAAGCTTCCTCCAGTCTCCTGATCTTTCTTATGAATACCCAGTAGATCTTGGAAAGAGAATGCCACTGTAGAAACTCTCTGTAGTTTCTATTGGTTTTATACTCTATGTCAGATCACATTTGGTCATTAGCCAGTTACTAAATATTGTGGCCACCTCTTCCGATGTGAAGAGCTGACTCATTGGAAAAGAAAGACCCTGATGCTGGGAAAGATTGACAGCAGGAGGAGAAAAGGGTGACAGAGGATGAGATGGCTGGATGGCATCATCACCACAATGACATCAATTTGAGTAAACTTCAGGAGGTGATGAGAAGCAGGAAGGCCTGGTATGCTGCACTCCATGGAGTCACAAAGAGCTGGACATGACTGAGCGACTGAACAATAGCAATTATTAAAATTTTTAGCTTGAAACTCAACCCTTCCTTCTAAAAATCTGCTACCAGGAAGTTGATTCTCGTTTTCCATCATTCCTGGACATAGCTGTCTTGACTTAGAGTCTATGTCAGTTTTTGGTCCTGTAACTTCAGCTTATTTATAGATTCCAATAATATTTGCATTTTATAGGTCGTTTCTATTTTCTTGTGTGGGTATGAATGCTGTTCTTTCAACTTTATGCATTCTAAGAAGAAGCCATTAGTACATCAGATGATGTTTGGTATCAGACCATTATTAAAATGGGTTGATAAAACAGTAAGCTCAGACTGTAAAATATTCAGACCATTTATAAAACTCATGATCTCAATTCATCTCAGAATAGAGCCAGACCTTCGCTTGACCCAACTGTCTGCACTAAAGTTGTTAAGTCAGTGGTGATACTCCCATCTCTCTTTCACCATATGGTGAATCAAAGAAGTTAGTAAATGCTGCTGACAGGCATTTGTAGACTTATTATAGGTATACAGTTTAAGAATGCTATTTTTTACTGACAAAATTTTGATGACCAAGTTTTAAATTCTGTGTAACTTGATTTCTTTCTTTCAAAAAGACTATTGTTAAAATATTTGTGCTAAATGTTTGATAGTTAAAATTACAGTTTATTTTATTTACCTCCAAACTGAGATAATCGTACACTGAAATGACTTAAACATCTCAATAAATGGTTCATTTATAGGCAACCAGTAAATGCCAGTTAAAAACTGCAGTGTTTGTATATTTTGTACATTTGAGAATTAGAAACATACTCTTCTTATAGATTTAAAATGATAACTGCCATCTAACTATTTGAAAGTATATTTACCTAATTAATCTTGAGAAATGATTAGGAATTATTCTTGATGTTACCTTCTCCCTAAAATCTAGCTCAATCTTTTTAACAGGTTTAATCACCAATATGTTTTTCCGATCCATCTCCACTTCTCTCTCTTGACCTAAATTCTTTAGTCTAATCCAAGATTTCATTCTCCCTCTCCAACCATATTGCAGTAGCCTTCCTCTCGTATACCTATATCCATTCTTTCTACAATCGATTTTTCCTTCCAGTATTTGGAGAAATCATTAAATGTAAAATGAGCCTGACTCTTAGTTTTTAACTATAACCCTTCATTAAAAGCTTCTGAAGTCTAAACCATCTAATGTGGCTTTCAATATTTTTTATAATCTGACTCTTCAGTACATTCTGCCCTCCTATCAGAATGCTCTACTCCTTTCTATATTTATTTTGCCAGATTTTCCTCCTTCAGTTTTCTCGAATTTGTCATGATCCTTCTCTCATTAGGATTTTCTAAGATATTATTACCTTTCTTGGAATCATCACGCATCCTGCTGATCTTTAACCCGTCTACTTAAAGCATCACGTATTTGTTTACATGTCATTTTCTTCAGCAAAATTTTTCTTACCACTTATCTTTAGACTGAGATAGGGAACGTGAACCTATGAAGATTATACTGAATTTTTGCTCATTGAACTTAGCACAACAGAAATCAATTTTTGTGCAATTATTTTAAAAGCTTTTTTCTCAATAAACTAGATACTCCATTTATCCTTCTCATATTCAAAATGAGAAAAGCATTTTAAAAACAAGATTTTTTAGAATAAAAGAAAAATAATTTTGTAAGGATAAAAATTGGAGACACTTCCAAAGAAACAGTGTTGAAAAAATATAGAGATTTTTCAGAGGCTTACATCTAGAAATATGCCAATTTAGTGTCCAGAATTATAACTCTATCCTCATGAAAATTAAAACTTAAATAGAATTTAATTTCTTGAAAATCGAAAAGACAGTTGAATTAATGTTGGTAATGTGTTTACAGTAAAAAATAACAATAATAATAATTAGAGTTGATTGGTCTGCTCATTGGAACAAATGGTGCAATCTTTTTAAATATTTTTAGGAAGTTAAGCCTTTCAGCTATTACTTGACTTTAAGAACGGGACTTAGCTGAATTGACTTATTCACTCAAGGTTCATTTTTTTCATGAACCTCACTCATGATTTCATGAAAAACGGACTTAATCAAATCAATAACTGAAGAAATATGGAAGTCAGCATCACAGTTTGATATACTTCTAGAGGCTAAACCTGCAAGGAGATCCAACCAGTCCGTCCTAAAGAAAATCAGTCCTGAATTGGAAGCACTGAGGCTGAAGCTGAAACTCCAATCCTTTTGCCACCTGATGTGAAGAACTGACTCATTGGAAAAGACCCTGATGCTGGGAAAGATTGAAGGCAGGAGGAGAAGGGGACCACAGAGGATGAGATTATTGGGATGACATCACTGACTCAATGGACATGAGTTCGAGCAAGCTCCAGGAGTTGGCAATGGACAGGGAAACCTGGCGTGCTGCAGTCCATGGGTTCACAGAGTCAGACATGACTGACTGAACTGAAACGAGGTATAAACTTTGAAAGCACAAATGCAATGGGTTTCACAGAATGCAGCTCAAAACCGAAATTTGAAATATACTATGCAGCAATATTGATGCAATTATTTATCTCAACAAAAATACTAATTTTTCTTTGGTTTTCATACATGAATTCCTGATACGTACTTGAAAAGATCTGCATTTTTTTCTTTTGTTTTTAAATTTTTGAATTTATTTTCAGTGAGATGTTTTGGGTTCTTGATACCGTGGAAAATTACCTTGTATTGATTTCAAGTACAAGTGTTAGTCACTCACTTGTGTCTGACTCTTTATGACCCCATGAACTCTAGCCCACCAGGCTCCTCTGTCCATGAATTCTCCAGGGAAGACTACTGGAGTGGGCAGCCATCCCTTTCTCTAGGGCATGTTCCTCACCCAGAGATCGAACCCAGGTCTCCTGCCTTGCAGGCAGACTCTTTACCATCTGAACCTCCTTATCCTTTTACTTTTAAATTTACTCTTTTCAATAAGATGGTTTTGAATTTTGATACCATAAAATTACCTTATGTTGATTTCAAGTATACAATGCAACCTGTCTGTTATTTTTATTTCAGAATTATTGAAACATCTTTATATAAAAATTAAGATGAGCTTATAAAAGTGTTCATATAAGATATGTGTGCATGAGAAGATATATATATATATATATATATATATATACACATATGCACATATATATTATACTATTTTTATATGTGTAATCTTGCCCTCTGCCTCCAGTCAGATTTTCCAGAGATAGTATCCTGAGAGTATTTGGGGTTAATATGGAGACCTTCCTAACTCCCTTCTTTCATCCCTTTATTTACTTCCTTTACTTTTTCCTTTCTCTCTCTCTCTCTTTTTTCTCCCTTTCTTCTTCCTATCTTTTTCATTGTCATTAAATATGTGAGATACTAATACACTCAAAACCTGCACTTTTTTGTACACTTGCTGCGTCATGAACCATCCTCTGTGTAAGTGAATACTGTCTGTTTATTGTTTAAGGAAAATCTTTTCTGTATATACCCAACAATTTATCTGACTACTCCATCTCAGATGAATATGCAAGTTGTTATTATTTTGTTGTTGCTTATTTCTAAAAGCAGTGCTACAGTAAGCATAATTTGTGTGTGTGTATGTGTGTGTATGTGCACTTGAAGTTGTGTGTGTGTGTTTCTTGGTTCCTCTTTTTTTTTTAGTGTTTTCCTTTCACTCAGATAAACCATGTGTGAATAAGCATATACAGGTGTATTCACATTAATGATCTGTCTAATTCCAACCTGTTCCCAGAGTTTCTTCTTGCGCCCCCTCATTTCTTGCTTGCCCCTTTTTGGCAACCTACCTCTGAACCGTATCTTCACTCTGACCTAAGATTTTGCCAATCCTAATAGTTTCAGAATTTTTCAGAGTAAACACATTGTAAATGTCCTTAGTTGTGACTAGAAGATTGTTAACTATAAACATCATCCTTGAATTACCAGTATACAGGACAAGGGGAGATAAGACACTTGCCCTTCCCCCTCTCCCCCTCTTTTCCACTGCCAGACGGTGTTAGTTATAACAGTAATGTTTTTCCAATGTTCATTTTGTTGAACGCTCAGTGACTGAGTGTTTGATTACTAGGTGGAGTCGATGATCTATGTAGCCAATGTTCTTAAACAAGTTTCTTAGACGCCCCTTCAAATCTAAAGTAGTTTATTGGTTTTTATTAGCGTTTGATGTTATTGACTCTTATATATCTTGTTAGTTAAACATACAATGTATTCAATTAGCTTATAACATATAACCCAAATAATGTTATTGAAAACAGATGGAGAATTCTGTATTGAGTAAAATATCTCTTTAATAGGAATGTCCTCTTTCTATGACTAAATATAAAAGAGACATGACTTTATGGACCCAGCACAAACTAATTTTACAGATCATAATCACCAAGTTTCTAAGTGCAACTTTACAAATACAAGCACTTTTTTATGTATTTTGATGTCATAAAGTTGTTATTAATCTGTTTTGCTTGACTCTGATTTATCCTTCTTCTGACAGCCAGAAAGAGTGTTTTCTTACTACTTACATTCTCTTCGACTCTAAGAAAATGAATTTTTAGCTATTTTGACATGTTGCTACTTATGAGTTGATGTTTGCAACAAAATTTGTTCAATATTTTCTTTTTTTATTATATAAATATTAAAGATGTCCACCATAAAACATGAAGTAGAGACAGTGTTGAATTAGAGGAAATAATAATGCAGAGTGCATCATGCAAAATTCTGGGCTGGGAGAAGCACAAGCTGGAATCAAGAAATACCAGTCACCTCAGGTACGCAGACGACACCACCCTCATGGCAGAAAGTGAAGAGGAGCTAAAACGCCTCTTGATGAAAATGAAAGAGGAGAGTGAAAAGGTTGGCTTAAAGCTCAACATTCAGAAAAGGAAGATCATGGCATCCGGCCCCATTACCTCATGGCTAATGGATGGGGAAACAGTGGAAACAGTGGCTGACTTTATTTTTCTGGGCTCCCAAATCACTGCAGATGGTGACTGCAGCCATGAAATTAAAAGACGCTTACTCCTTGGAAGGAAAGTTATGACCAACCTAGATAGTATATTCAAAAGCAGAGACATTACTTTGCCAACAAAGGTCCGTCTAGTCAAGGCTTTGGTTCTTCCGGTGGTCATGTATGGATGTGAGAGTTGGATTATAAAGAAAGTTGAGCATCGAAGAATTGATGCTTTTGAACTGTGGTGTTGGAGAAGACTCCTGAGAGTCCCTTGGACTGCAAGGAGATCCAACCAGTCTGTCCTAAAGGAAATCAGTCCTGGGTGTTCATGGGAAGGACTGATGCTGAAGCTGAAACTCCAATACTTTGGCCACCTGATGCAAACAGCTGACTCATTTGAAAAGGCCCTGATGCTGGGAAAGATTGAGGGCAGGAGGAGAAAGGGACAACACAGGATGAGGTGGTTGGACGGCATCACCACCTCGATGGACATGGGTGTGGGTGAACTCCAGTAGTTGGTGATGGTGTGCTGCGGTTCATGGGTCGCAAAAAGTTGGACACAACTGAGTGACTGAACTGAACTGAACTAAACTGAATTAGCAAAAAGAAAACTAAGTTTTTATGATAATTTTACCAGTATTAATCTGGCTTAAATTTTTCAAAAATTTAATGGAAAATAAAATTCTTCTGCATAGAGAACTATTGCTTTATAGTAAGATAGCATTGATTTTCAAATTAAGAAATCTGAATATCGGTTTCAATTTATTAAAGAAGAAAGATTATAAGATTTTCAAAGTGAAACTATAGGTAAGTATGTGTTATGGGTTGAATTTTTTTCCTTTCTGTTAGGAAAAACTCACTTTTTTTCTTTCTGTTTGGGGAAAAACCTAGCTCTTCCTTACTGTCTCTCTTCCTTTGTGAGTTGCCTTTAATTATCAAACAGAACACTTCACTTGTGACACTTCAGTCACCAAATGTGTGTGGATTTTTCCCACAGCAACAAGTAAGTCTACAGCACCATCCTTGTGTCCTAACGCAATTCTAATATTGTCTGCCAGGAGCTTGCATCCAGGTCACAGGGAAGGGCTCAGTCCCATAAGACGGCTTCCCCCACCTCCATTTCCAGTCCAGTCACAAGTTCAGCTCCTGACCTGCTGGCTGCAGTTAGGAGGCTCCAAGAGCCCCTCCCTCAGGTCTGACTGATTTGCTACAGTGGCTCACAGAACTCAGAAGAACACTTACTTATGGTTCCCAGTTTATTAAAGGATATGATATGGGACACAGATGAACTCAGGCTGGGTGAAAGGCTACTTAGGGAAAGTTCTGGGAGCGCCCCAAATACGGGAACGTCTGTCCCCATGGAGTTGGGGTGCATCACCCTCCCAGTGTGGATATGTTCCCCAGTTGGGAAGCTTTCTCAGTCTCACACTGTTGGGATTTATGGAAGCTTCCTCAGGTTCACAGGACCATTTATTGACTGCATTTCCAGCTCGTCTGCCCTCTCTAGGAGATGGAGGGGAGTTGGGGCTGAAACCTTCAAGCTTCCAATCGTAGCTTCCTTCTTCTGGTGACAAGCCCTTCTCCAGGAGCATTCAGGATCCTATCCAGAGTTGCCTCATTAGAACAAAAGATGCTTTGGGCACTCTTATCCTTTAGAAAATTACAAGTGGTTACTTAAAGTCAAGTCCAACTTGACATAGAATATCTTTTTACTTTGGGCTAGGCAAATATGTGTCAGATTCAACAACAAAAGGATGATATTAAAGAAACAGATGGATAAATTGGACATTAAAATTAATTGGTCTGCTATTGGATAGTTGGGCTTCCCTGGTGGCTCAGATGGTAAAGAATTTTCCTGCAATGTGGGAGACTCGGGTTCAATCCCTGGTTTGGGAAGATCCCCTGGAGAAGGGAATGGCAACCCACTCCAGTATTCTGGCTTGGAGTATTTCATGGGCAGAGGAGCCTGGAGGGCTATGGATCATGGGTTGCAGAGTCGGGCACGACTGAGTGACTTTCACTTCACTTCACTGGATAGTTACAACTAAAAGAATGAAAATAAAACTACATGTGTATGTAGAAGGGGAGAGTATTTGAAAGTCACATACATGAGAAATAACTTGTATCAGTGGCTAAAGGATCCACCTTCAGTGCAGGAGACACAGGCTCAATATCTGGGTCCTAAAGATCCCCTGGAGAAGGGAACAGTGACACACTACAGTATTCTTGCCCTAAGAATTCCATGGACATAGGAGCCTGGCCAGCTGTGGTTCAGAGGGGTCACAAACAAACACAACTGAAGTTACTGAGCACACACACACACACACACACACGCACACACACACACCCATGCACATCTAGAGCATATAAAGGATATTCAAAATTCAGTAATAAAACAATCAAATAAAGAATAGGCAAAAGATTTGAACACTGAGGAGACATTTTAACAAAGAAAATATGCAAATGGCAATTTAGCAAAGAAATGACGCTCCACCTCATTAATCATTAAAGCAATGGATATATTATCCGTAACGAGATGCCAGTTAGATTCACTAAAATAAAAACACAATAATGTCAAATACTGATCCGGACACAAATCAATTTGAATTTTCATAGGTTGCTTGCAAGTGCTTTGACAGATAACTTTGGACATTTTGAACGTTTCTTATGAAATTAGATATGATTTAATCATCTCCTGTGTATTAGCCCAAGTGAAATAAATAAACTAAGTTCATACAAAAACTTTCATATTAATATAACCATTTTTTTCATAATCAACAAGAAATGGAATTAACTAAATGCCTTTAATTTGCTAATTAATCAAACTGTCTTTGGAACATACATAAAATGGAATCTTACTCATAAATGAAAAGGAGAAAACCACTCTTACAGTCAACAACATAAACAAATCTCAAATACATTTTGCTAAGTTAAAGAAGTGAAACTGAAAAGACTACATCCTGTTCAATTCAATTTAAATAACACTTCAGTGAATGTAAATCTTTAGATATAGAAAACAGATCAGTGGTTACCTGAATCTGGGGAAGACTGTGGCTTCAAACAAGGTAAAGAAATTTTGTGACAGAGGGATTCTATACCTTTAAAAAAAAAAAAACTGAAAAGAATTCCAAAATATAGCTTGAAATCAGAGTTTTTCACTTTCTCTGTTTTCATGCTCACTATTCAAACCATCTATTCACTTCCTGCTCTAACCAGATCTTAGAGGATTCCTTCTTAACAATTCCACGTTGGTACTCATTTTCCCCGTCGCCTGAACTTTGCCTTTCACAGCCTCTCTCTTGATTAACTTCCATCCGTCTTTAGACCAAGCTGCTACCACTTTATATTGTGTCACCTTGACTCAGCTGGACTGTGTTTCCCAGAATTCCTTTTCCTGTATATTTCCAAACAGTATTGGGTATAAGAGCAATTTCAGTGTGACATTCAGAGGAAAGAAATGAAACAACTGTCTTCGGTAGCTGGTAAACCCTGGTTCTTTGTTGAAGTAAGACAGGGGCCAGGCTTAAAACTTTGACCTTTCCCTGGATTCTCCTTAAGCTTTCCCCAGTTTTCTGGCAGTCGTATATTTTTATTTGGCTCCTCGTGGGGAAGAGCTTTTATGCAGAATATCCATACCATCAATCCAGAGGCAACAGTTGCTGGCAGGCATGTCAGTAAATCTTCCTTGGCTCAGATTTTGTACTCCAGAATTGTTTTGCTTTCCCATACTTGACATCATTCTTTCCTTCGTCATCACCTATCCTGTAAACTTTAAGACTCATCAGCAGAAGTAAACATCAGACATGTTGCTATAAAGACTGCTTAACGTTGCATAAGATCAAATCTTTCTCTCTCCCTTCTTTCTGTCTTTTTCTCTAGGTAGTTATATTAGAAATGCATATAGATACTTCCCTGGGTTGGAAAGATCCCCTGGAGAAGGGAACAGCTACCCACTCCAGTATTCTGGCCTGGAGACTTCCGTGAACTGCAATAGTCCCTGGGATCACAAAGAGTCAGACCTGACTGAGCAATTTTCACTTATACTTTAGAGCGTCCCTTGTGGCTCAGACAGTAAAGAGTCTGCCTGCAATGTGGGAGACGTGGGTTCAATCCCTGGATAGAGAAGACCCCCGGAGAAGAAAATGGCAGCCCACGCTAGTACTGTTGCCTGGAAAATACCACGGGTGGAGGAGCCTGGCAGGCTATAGTCCACGGGGTCACAAAGAATCAGACACAACTAAGCAATTTCACTTTCACTTTCATAGCTACTTATGTATAACTTAAATTTAATTTTCTACTAGTAGAGTTCTGTTATCCCCCAACTTTGTGTTTATTTTATTTTCTACTAAGAAATTTTATTTTCCCAACATAACCCACTTAAGGCTGCTATGTAATACACGTTTACTTGTGAGTAGGTTCTACTGAGTTGATCACCATTAAAATGAAAAACCATGAATTTCCTCTTTATCTTTAAGGTGTCTGTAAAAGGTAAGTTACTCCCTTTTGTTGTTTTAAATTAATCCATGAGAATGTAATATATTCTTAAAGCCATTCATTTGAGCCAAGGAATTTGGTGTTTATTTGACATATATTCAGAAATCACTGAAGGCTTTAGATTTAAAGGTTCACACTTGCAGAAACCCCTGAGTGAAGGGAGAGCATGGAGACAACCAGACTTTATTGCAATGTTCAAGTACAAAGACATACTGGGATTGATAGGGCAAATGCAAACGAGAAAATCCAAATAAAAATATGAAAATAAACAGATTCTGATAAAGAATGAGATAAGTCAGAGTTGATAGCAAAGTTATCAGTCTTGATGATTTGAAAGTGTACTGTGAGGAAGTCAGTAGGGGGAATACATTTTGGGGGTGGCTAAATCATGAGATCAGTTTTAAACGTATTGAAGTTGGTGTTGTGTTCCTGGTAGCTCAGCTGATAAAGAGTCTACCTGCAATATAGGAGACCCCAGTTGGATTCCTGGGTCAGGAAGTTCCTCTGGAGAATGGATAGGCTACACACTCTAGTGTTCTGGCCTGGAGAATTCCATGGACAGAGGAACCTGGCAGGCTGCTGTCCATGGGACTGCAAAGAGTCAGACATGCCTAAGTGACTTTCACTTCACATGACAATCCTATAAGGCATTTATCAGGTAGTTAGACACTGTTGGAATGCAGTTTTTAAGAAAATTTTTTGAGGTATACTTGGATGTGTAATCAGGAAGAGCTGATACTGAATCCATTAGAGTGAGATTACATCACATATGTGTGCAAAGACTTGACTGCACTGTTTAGAAATCTTAGAGTAATTATCACTTGCTGGTGGGTTTATAAATAGTTTTCTTTTTCTCTACATTCTATTTATTTATCTTATCCAGGCTGTGCTTCACCAAATACTTTGAATGTGCTGCATTAAAGAGTAGTGTGTTTATAATCTGAAAAATATTTTTTGACCAAAGGAAAACTTAGTTTTCATTTATACAAATCTCAATTTGTTTAGTTTTTCACCTGTGAAATAGAAATGGAATATGTATGATTATTTGAATATTAAGCACATGGAACAGGCCTAACACAGGTTCTAGAAATAACAGATGCTCAATAAATGGAGAATAAATGTGTGTGCTTCTCTGAAAGCTGAAGGGACAAAGACATAGTGTGGAATTCTGAGGCATCAGAGAGAGACAAGTTAGTGGGTACTTGAGAAATGATGAACAGGCTGCCCTGAGAGCCACGCAGGTAGCTGAGAGCTGGGGACGAGACAAAGGGAAACTCTGCGTCCTCAGAAAGCTTTCCTAAAGACCAGACATACCAAGCCACATTTTGAAGCTAATTTTGCATACAATTTATTCTTTAGATGGGACTCGAGAATTTTGGCAAACAGTTTCCCCTGCATTTTGATATGAGTTTTCACTGAGCAAAATAATCAGTTTATAAGGTCCTGAAGGTGTTTGACATAGTAGTTTATGTGTTACACTAGGATTGTTGAGGAATGATCAAGTAACACAAATAATCCAATCTACATTCTAACAGGAATTAGGAGGGAAAGCGATAGAAATCTAATTTTGCTTTCACCACTTTCATTTTCCTGAAAGATAGTATGCTTCAGGAAGGATTACTAATGCAACACTATACGCTGGTGGATAGGAAAATGACTGTGAAGAGTCTGGCCAACTAAAGGGCAGGCAGCAGTGTGAGTTGGATCACATCTCTCTAGAGCAATATGTCATTCTCTGTTTTCTAAGGTGAGAATGTTGGGAAATTAAACAGGTTAAATTTATGTGTCATAGACTCCCTTTTTTTCTGAGTTTTATCTGCTTCCCATTCTTTATGACACTCTGGGGTTCTTTTCTTAATAGGTTTAGATATTGCACATAAGACCCACAGCCATAAATTGTGTGTAATATACGACTCCTCCAAAATTAGTTCAGTAGATGTCCTAATATTTCATGTTTTAGAATGTTTGTGCAAAGACAGTTTAGGAACTCTCATGTCGTGAATGGTTTCTCCAGTCAAGCATGTTGATTACCTCTTTGCCTGAAATAAATGGTAACTGATTTTAGTTCTCTAAGAGAATCCAATTTCATTCCTTGAGTATACACATAAACTCTGAGAAAGATGAATTTGATTTAAATAGAAATGCACATTTAGGCACACTTCACTGTGTAAATGTTGACACATCTCATCAGCAAACAAAGTAAATGATACAGTTCAGGTTGAAGAGGTTTTTTTTTTTTTTCTTTCTTTCTTTTTATAACAATCTCCCAACTCTTTATTACCTAACAGGCTAAATTGGAAGAGTAAAGGCATATTTATTAGTTTAAAATCTCATATTTCAAAATGTTAAGTAAGCTCAGAAAAGATATATCTTATTCAACATTAAATACTAATAAAATGGAGTCTACAGCAACTTATAAAAGCATGTCTATAATACAGGATGAATATATTTTGACTATGACATGAACATACCATTCTACTAATTAGAAGCTGACTTATGCTTCAGTTCATCCTGTACTCATTTTAAAACATTGTAAACAGTTCTTGAAATAAAAATAATTAGTGAAAATTATTTATTTTGTGCAAAATGAAACAAAACTTGGCTAGCTTACTAGTTTTTTATGATCTGTGACTTGTCTCCTCAGCTCTAGTCAAAATTCTTATGTTGAGTTAATTTTTAGTATGTATCTACCTGTTTACTTGTAGATATATACTTGCTCATGAGAATCTGAAACGTGACTCTGTGATTTTTTTATTTTAAATATTTGGATATAAGTCAGAACTTTTGTGGGAAGTGTTTATTCTGCTGCTTCACTGCACCATTTAAGTGTGGCTAAAATCGCGTTGAAATAATGATGAAATTATCATTTCATGTACCATACTGGCTTTCACTATTTTGTTCCACAGATTTTCTGGCTATTGGTGATGAAATATTAACCAAGGCAGGAGAAGTCCTCAATTTCATGGAGCTTATTTTATAAATTAATAGACTAGCAATAAACAAATTAACATAAAATATAATAAATGATAAATCTATGAAAAAATCAAATGAGACAGAGGAATTCTGGAGTGGTCATGGGGAACTGAGGATGTAACATTCAAACAGAGCTATAAATAACATGAACCTGCAAGTCATATAAGTTCTGAGGAGGTATGCCTGTGGGCAAAGGGAATATCACATGCAAACTGGGAGCTAGAAAACTCCAAGCGCATTTGAGAAGCCACAAGGTCAGGGGTGACTACAGCCCAAGTGTGAGCAAACAGAAAGATAAGTGGTAGAAGAGCCGTAAAATGTAAACGGATGCCAAACTAACTTGGGTATGTTCTTTAAAAAAAAACGTATATATATATATATATATATATATACATACATATATATATATATACATATACATATATATATACATACATATATATATTTATTGGAAAATAATTGCTTTACACTATTGAACCGGGTTTTGCCATACATTAGCAAAAGTCAGCCGCAGTATACACATGTCCCCTCCCTCCTGATGCCCCTCCCACCTCCCTTCCACCTCCTCCTGACGCCCCTCCCACCTCCTGATGCCCCTCCCACGTCCTCCTGATGCCCCTCCCACGTCCTCCTGATGCCCCTCCCACGTCCTCCTGATGCCCCTCCCACGTCCTCCTGATGCCCCTCCCACGTCCTCCTGATGCCCCTCCCACGTCCTCCTGATGCCCCTCCCACGTCCTCCTGATGCCCCTCCCACCTCCTCCTGATGCCCCTCCCACCTCCTCCTGATGCCCCTCCCACCTCCCTCCCACTCCATCCCTCAAGCGTGTCTCGGAGCTCTGAGCTGGGCTCCCTGTCACACAGCAAGCTCCTCCGTGCGCTACGTTACATACGGTCATGAATGTGTTTGCACGCTGCTCTCTCAATCCGTCCCGCCCTCTCCTTCCCCCACTGTGTCCACAAGTCCGTTCTCCCTACCCGCGAATCCGTTGCTGCCCGGAGATAGGATCAGCAGTATCATCTTTCCAGATTCCCTATGCTCACGTTAACATGCAGTATTTGTTTTTCTTTCTGACTTGCTTTGCTCTGTATAATATGCTCTAAGTCCACCCACCTCATTAGGACTGACTCAAATGTGTTCTTTTTATAGCCAAATATAATCCTATTGTATATTTGTGCTACACTTTTCGTATCCATTCATCTGTTGATGCACCTATAGGTTGTTTAGGAGATAAACTCGATTATTCCACTATTCCAGTCTAATACTAGAGTTACTACCATTAAAGTGGTAATGGTGAATGAGCGACAGTTACTCAGTCATGTCTAACTCTTTGCAACTCCATGAATTCTCCAGGCCAGAACACTGCAGTGGGTAGCCTTTCCCTTCTCCAGGGCATTTCCCAACCCAGGGATTGAACCCAGGTCTCCTGCATTGCAGGTGGATTCTTTACCAGCTGAGCCACAAAGGAAACCCAAGAATACTGAAGTGGGTAGCCTATCCCATCTCCAGCGGATCTCCCTGACCCAGGAATTGAACTGGGGTCTCCTGCATTGTAGGCAGATTCTCTATCAACTGGGCTGTCAGGGAATGGTTTAGTAATGGTCAAGTAATTGAGAATGTGTACTGCAGTCAGCAACAGGTTGTTGAGTTTGGGTGAGTACTCAATAGAAAAAAGAAACTAAAAAATTTCTGAACATTTGGATAAATGGTAAAGTAATTATGATCTGAGAAAGACTGAAGAAAGACTCTCTCTTGACAGTGTATGAAGTCTGGGAGTTTCTGGACATACTAAGGTACATATTAGAGAGGATCTTGATATGTAAATCTTGACCTCAGTGAAGATGTTACTGTTGAAAAATAAATCTGAGAGTTACATCTTCACAGAAAATATTTAAAGTCATGGCATTTTAAGACCGTTTTAGATTGAAAAAGGTTGGATACAAAGAAAGAAAGATGAGGAAGTCTGTGACCTGAGACATTCCAATATCTGCACTTAATTTAGGACCCTGAAGGGAAGATCTAGTGAAATGGGAAGAAAACAGAATAGTATAGCATCTTTAAATCCAAGTAAAGAAATGTTTTAAAAGAAAGTAAAACATTTGTGCAAATGATACTGCGTCAGAACAAAAGGCCTGAAAATCAACGATTTTCATGAAGCTGGAGGATCATGTGAATTCCATTGTTTCAGAGGATTAACATAAGCCAAAAAGAAAGAGAAAAAGTAGTGATAATATGAAAGTATCATCAAAGAGTATGTGCAAAAGTTTAGTGGAATTTCACTATAAAGGAAATTAGAAAACTAGGATTATATGGGAGAATGAGAAGTCAAAGGAATTTTTCTTTTTAAGCATAAGAGATATTATAATGAAGTGAATAATCCATAGGAAAAGAAAACACTGATGATACTAGAACAGTCAGGATAAAACATCATAATTGCTGTCTCTGTTTAGGTAAAGGGAATGGAATCCAGAGCAAATGCAAGGAATTTCTCTTAGAGAGGAGCATGCGGAGGGGGAGGGGGTGCTATATACCATTATTTTTTTAAGTGAAAACACAGTAAATCAGCACAAGTGAGGGTGGTTTGAAGGATTCTGCAGCGGCCAGCACAGCTTTCTTGTTTTTGTTCAGTCACTAAACTGTGTCCAACTTTTTACTGTTGCTGCTAAGCTGCTGCTAAGTCACTTCAGTCGTGTCTGACTCTGTGTGACCCCATAGACAGGAGCTACCAGGCTCCCCAGTCCCTGGGCTTCTCCAGGCAAGAACACTGGACTGGGTTGCCATTTCCTTCTCCAACGTATGAAAGTGAAAAGTGAAAGTGAAGTCGCTCAGTCATGTCTGTCTCTCAGCGACCCCATGGACTGCAGTCCACCAGGCTCCCTCTGTTCATGGGATTTTCTAGGCAAAGTACTGGAGTGGGGTACCATTGCCTTCTCCGGTCCGACTTTTTGCAACCCCCCAAAACAGTACATCAGGCTCCTCTGTCTTCTACCATCTCCCAGAGTTTGTTCAGATTCTCGTCCATTGAGTTGGTGAGGCTGTCTAACCATCTCATCCTCTGACCTGCTTCTCCTTTCACCATCAGTCTTTTCTAGCATTGGGATATTTTCCAGTGAGTTGACTCTTCACCAGGTGGCCAAAAGACCGGAGTTTCAGCTGCAGCATCCAGTGAACGCACTGTGCTAATTCTCCAGAGAGCCAATGAATGGCCCCCACTCCAGCACTCTTGCCTGGAAACCCCCTGGGTGGAGGAGCCTGGTGGGCTGCAGTCCGTGGGGTCGCTAAGAGTCAGACGACTGAGCGGCTTCACTTTCCCTCTTCACTTTCACACCTTGGAGAAGGAAATGGCAACCCACTCCAGTGTTCTTGCCTGGAGAACCCCAGGGGCGGGGGGAGCCTGGGGGGCTGTGCTAATCTTAATGCACTGTGCTAATTTTCAGTCATGGCCAATTCTTTACAACCCTGTGGATAGTAGCCCACGAGGCTGCTCTGTCCTTGAGACTCTCCTGGAAAGAATACAGAGGTGGGTTGCCATGCTCTCTTCCATGGGATCTTCCCAAACCAGGGATCAAACCCAGATCTTCCACATTATCAGTGGATTCTCTGCTGTTTGAGCCATGAGGAAGCCCAAGAACACTGGAGTGGATAGCCTACCTGTTCTCCAGAGGAATTTCCTGACCCGGGAGTTGAACTGG
Organism: Nanger dama; assembly: GCA_917880005.1. Lineage (NCBI taxonomy): Eukaryota > Metazoa > Chordata > Mammalia > Artiodactyla > Bovidae > Nanger > Nanger dama. The sequence continues at coordinate 2,517,558 of CAKJTW010000035.1, read as the reverse complement.
GGTCTCCTGCACTGCAGGCATATTCTTTACCAGCTGAGCTGGGAACCCCGTAAATAAAGATACTAGAGGCTAAAATAAATTTAAATTCTCAAAGCCACACAGTTTTAACATGGTGAAACCTGAATTGAAATTTATCTTTCTGAATTTAGACCCAAACATATAAAATTATATATATTTAATATTTTACACAGATGACAGAAAGTTCATTTCGGTTAGAATTTGATTCTAATCCATATTTACATTTTGTTTCCTTTTCACTATTTTGCTTATGATATTGCTTTATTCTTTCATCATACTATAGTTACTTGGAAAGATTTCCTCAAAGTGAGTAGTTGAACACTATTACTCTTGTGGATTTAGATACTTTTTGAAAAAAAAACAGCATGTGTGTTGTGCATTACACAGAACTAATTTACTAACACAACTGGTTTGTATGAGTTTAGACCTCAGTTCAAAGCAACTCCTTAAGACTACTGCATAAGTTCTGAAGCTTTTAAGTAATTAATCATAGCAGTTTTTCTGCTGAAAGGGATTTAGTCTGATATTTCAAAGAAAGTATGAACCATATTTTTGCTCTCTGTTCCTGTCTTCCTATTAGCCATTTTCTTAAATCTCTGATTTATTTGAAGTATTCACCAGCAAAATAATAAATATCACCTTTCTGAGGGGGAAAATAGAGAGAACAAACAAACAAGCAAGCAAAAAGCCTGTCATTTCAGCCATACACAAATTTTCTTTTACAAAATTTTCAATTTGGGTTCAGAATTTAAACACTTTTGTCATAATCAAACTACTTTTTAAAATACCATTTAAAGCCATTTTACCTTACATGTCTCTTATCATCTCCCTAAATCACATTTAAGCCCCAAGAAATTACAAAAAAAGGTAATGTATCATCCTAGATTTTCATTCTCAGTTGAATTTGATACTTTTATCACCATATTTTAATAAATTCTCCATTAGTCAATTTCTGAGAGTATTTAGCTAGAAGCATGCATGCTTTTTGATGATGCTTGCTAGAATATTTTTTCACTTAGTGATTTCAACATTGTGGTAAGTATTTTAAGTGCCTGTGATATGCCAAACTGTTCTTTTGGCTGGAATACACTAGTAAACACATCATATGAAGTCTTACTTTTGTTAAATATATATTCTGTAGGGGAAAAAAAAAGACAAATAAATAAAAGAAATTTAATGTTGTACACTGATAAATATTATACAAGAGATTAATCATTCTAAGTAAATGGCCATAAATTTTGGTCAAAACTTATGACCAACCTAGACAATATATTAAAAAGCAGAGACATTACTTTGCCAGCAAAGGACCCTCTAGTCAAGGCTATGGTGTTTCCAGTAGTCATGTATGGATGTGAGAATTGGACTGTGAAGAAGGCTGAGCGCCGAAGAATTGACGCTTTTGAACTGTGGTGTTGGAGAAGACTCTTGAGAGTCCCTTGGACTGCAAGGAGATCCAGCCAGTCCATTCTAAAGGAGACCAGTCCTGGGTGTTCATTGGTAGGACTGATGCTGAAGCTGAAACTCCAATACTTTGGCCACCTGATGGGAAGAACTGACTCACTGGAAAAGACTCTGATGATTGGAGGGATTGAAGGCAGGAGGAGAAGGGGATGACAAAGGATGAGATGGTTGGATGGCATCACCGACTCAATGGACACGAGTCTGAGTGAACTCCAGGAGTTGGTGATGGACAGGGAGGCCTGGCGTGCTGCGATTCATGGAGTTGGAAAGAGTCGGACATGACTGAGCGACTGACCTGAACCGAACTGAGCTCTGTGTAAGGAGTGGTGCAACATAGGAGTGCTAAGTGGACTGCATCACACCTGGGAAGGTGTGCGGTTCCGCAGGTTTGCGGCAGCCGCTGCCCTTTGGTGGGATGCAGCCGGTGAGCGGGCGGCTCTGGGCCGCGGTGGGCGGCCGTGAGGGCTGGAGCCCAGGGCTGCTTCTGTCTCCCTAGCGTCTGAGGAGGAGAACGCGTTACAGCGCGGCTGGAGGCCCGCGGGTGGGGTGCTCCAAAAGACAAGCCGAGAACGCGCAAGCCTCCTCTGGCCTGCCGCCCGCGCCGGCTCGTCTCTGTCGTCTCTGTCGGCGCGGGCTCGTCTCTGTCGGCGCCCGGCTCGTCTCTGTCGTCTCTGTCGGCGCCGGCTCGTGTCGGCGCGGGCTGGTCTCTATCAGCGCAGGCGCCGGCTCCTCTCCATTGGCGCGGGCTCGTCCCTATCGGCGCAGGCAATCGGCCAAGCGCTCGCGGAGCCTCCCAGAGGCGCAGGAAGAGGAGAGCGAGCCCGCGGGCTGCGCAGGGGCGGCCCGCGTGCGTGTGGCTCCCTCGCAACACGCTGCATCCACGTGCATATATGAAATTACGTGCTGACTGCACTCGTCCGCTTCAGCAGCAGGTGTCTGCTGGGTGACAACATGTGTGTTTTAATTCTCAGACGTGTATGCTCCTTTAGCTCTCATCATAGTCTTGTAAGTGGAAAAAAATCTACAGGCTAAGGACATCATGAGATGAGATCCAGTACGTCTCCTATCTGACTCAGAATATACTTGGAGTTCAAAGACTGGTTCACATATTTCTCTACAGTTGACAGGACCCAGTTATTTTAAGCCTCTTCTCTGTATTGAGCAGTTTTCCTGTATGCCTTTTCTAAACTCCCATTGCCCTTGAATCTTTGCATTATGCGTAACAGACTAAAAGTTTCAAAGAGAAATTTCGCTTGCTAGTGTTCTCTCTCATAGCGTGAGTAGATTTTAGACTCAATATATTGAAAGACCACCTTAATCAGGATAAAGCTAGGCAAAGAGTATGAAACAACACAGAGAACCATATTCTAGTATATTTTTAGGGCCTTCATTTCTGTGCTCTTGCTTTCCCCGTTCTCTCTCAATTTCTTGCAACGATTCTCCAAGCAGGACAGTCACTCGTTATTTCGTCTCCCATTGTGTCAGTCAGCAGTGTGCTTTCTTCTGAGCTTCTGTAAATAATGTCAAATAGTTCATATCAAGGTTTAATCAAATACTTTTAAATTGACTAGAAAATAAGCAATAATAAAACTCTAACTTTATGAGTAGATACATTTGCATTTCTCATTTGTTTCCCTGCTAACGGACTCTTCTCTCGTATGTTTTGGCCATAAATCTATCATTGTTATACAAGCTGATGGCACTGTGTGTAAGCAAAAAGAAATGTATCTAACATATGCATTTATTGTGAATAATTACCATTCATTCATTTGCTCATTCATTTGAAGGTAATTTGGGGACAAGATTACATGTCAAATACAAGGTCATGTTTTGAAATAATGTGAGGGGACAGTGCTTGAATATATTGATCTAAACCCATATGTTTCATTTTAACATTTTTATTTGTACTTTTCAAGCCCTAGATGACAGTTATTCACTTAGCATTGAATTTTGTATCACAGATGTTCAAGTACAGACTTACAAATTGCTACGTAATATGCCACTAGGGCCGCTGGTTCTGAAGGAATTCTATTCCATTTGCCCAAACAGGACTCCAAGGGGAACTACCCGCGTCAGAACCATGTGATGTTCTTATTAAAAGAGGAAATGCATTTGCCTCTACTTCACACTTAACAAAGCAAAACAACCCTCTGGTGTAGGTTTTGGATATTTATTTTATTCCAGAGCATACCAGGTGATTCTTAATTACAGATATTTTGAGAATATGTGACGTATGTTTCAAATATTTCAATATTGGAACTGATTGGCTTAATTTATACAAATTCTACCCTTGTCATGAAATAGACAGAAATATAAATTAGAGCATTAGTTTTGCTTTCTTCATGTGAACATTCATGGGAAGGAGGGTGTTACTTTGAATTTCATGCCAAAGTAAAAAGCATTTACCTATGTATATGCTCTGAAGCATAGTAATGTTGATTCCAGTACAACTGTGTGACGTCTATTTTGGAACTTTACATTGAAAGTCAGAATCCACCATACAAATGAGTATAAAGATCAGCACAACCCTTTGTCAGCTCACATGGGCAGCTCTTGCTTGGGCAGAGCTGTCCTGCGCATTGTAAGATGGCAGCAGCCCTGATCTCTACCCTCTAGTCTCTAACAGCAACCTTCTCACACTTGTGACAACCAAAAATGTCTCAATGTCAAACGTATCTGGGAGCAGGGGCTGGAAATAAGGCCCAGTAAAGAATCACTGGTATATTACTATATTTCAGGCTTAGAGCCAAAACGTTCTACCTGTGGGTATTTCCCAAACCCCAAACCTCTTCCAATTTCATTGAGTAACATTGTTAGAGGACTACCAAAACTAAAAACTCTATAAAGGATCTTTTAGCCTTAAGGCAAGCAAAACTGTTCAGGATATTACCTTAAAAATAGATATGTTTTCTGTTATCCTTACTAGGTATAAATATATAATTTAAAAAGCAATGTATAACTATTCTTCTAAATTAGGAAAGTAAGTTACTCATTATGCTGATATGTGTGTGCATGTGCACGTGTGTGTGCGTGCATGTGTGTGCGTGTGTGCATGTGTGTGCGCATGTGTGTGTGCATGTGTGTGTGCGTGCATGTGTGTGCGTGTGTGTGTGTGCCTTCCTGACTTTAGTATTTATCCTCGAACTCTGTATTTAACCTACAAGGCATTAACATATGACAAAAAGAAGTTTAACTGAAAGATTATACATTTATCAGAGTTCATAATAATATTGGGTTAAAGGGCAGAATAGAATATTTGCCCTAATTTGCTTATAAAACTGCCATTTTTATTACTATGCCATTTTTCAGAGACTCATTCTTTGCCTAAATCTCTTAAAGCTATTGTTCCATACCAGGAGATAAAGTTCAATTTTAAGCCATTTTGGAGGTTAGCTTACTTTTTCATCTTAAATTTGGAAATCCAATTTAGGGCTTAATCCTTCTATATGATAATAGACGATTCCATTTTCATTTAGTTTTGAAACAATTATAGCAGGATTTGAATAAATCAAACTCCCTCCAATGGAATAGCCCAGAACAATGCCCCGCTGTGAACTCTTTTTATTTCAGGAAGCTGGTTTCTCACAATAACTTATCTTTTCCTTTTTATCAACCGAAGTTATTTGTACTATATGGTAATAGAAGGAAGGTTTAAACATTGATAAGGAACTTGTTGATTTTCTTATTTTTAACATGCTTGTAGACTAACGTGATGCAAAAGGCAAAATAATGCAGGTAAAAGCAGCACAGGTTTTCTAGACCAAGATCTTCTGAAGTTGGTTTATATCCAAACTTGATTACTTTTGTGAATCTAGGAAAGATACTGATCTTTCCCAGTCTCAGTTTTCTGTTCTGGGATACAGAGTTAATGGACTACTGTTAAAAATCAATAAACAGACGCCTCAGTTTAGCAGAGCTGAAGAGCAGACTGGGGAGCTTTCATCCTCACAACACTAGCGGAGCAGGACAAGAAGAAAGACTCCGCTTCTCTCCTGGCAAGGACTCAGCCAGTGAAAATCAGGGACTCTCTGCTCCCTACAGCTTTCTAGCATTCTTTTCCTCTACATAGAAGCATTCCCCCTCCTCTGCAAAGACGTGCACTTTGCTTGCCATGGTTGCCAGCCCTAGATTGCAATTCTCTGCTGATCCTAAATAAATACATCTTTGCTGGAAAAATATCTGGAGATCTCTTTATTTCAGGTCAGCACTACTAATATCTAATGGGCAATGGAGTATTGAATTGAGTATGACATTAAAAGCAAGGGGGCACAAGGAAGGCCACAGAGTAATCACTCAAAAATACAGATTTATCTGTTCTCAGCTTCCAAAGTAGAATCACCTGCTTTGGTATTCAAAAGTAACTGTGTCCCTGTAGCAGGATACTGTTGCACAATTTAAGTGTTTCTCTAAAGAAAGCTAGTAAATAATGTATCTGAGCTTTCTCAGACCTCTTCCCAGCCACCTCCCTCACTCACAGATAACTCTGGTCAAGGACAATGATGACTCTTTTTCATAAGTATGTTTGAGTGTGAAATATTCAATCAAAGCATGGGTTCTAAAGAGTCTATCTTTTTAATTCAGCAATGTTTCTTCAGGCTAAAGCAGTTTCCACTAGGACTATAGTGCCTGAAAAAAATATACACTGGCTTTTGGAGTTTTTTTTCTTTCCAAATTTTATTCTTCTTTCCTGAAGGATAGACAACAAAATAAATATATAGCTAAGGAGAGTATGGCTTGATTTTAATTCTTCTCCTCAGTAGGTACTACCTTGTCAAATCAGGGGGAAGATTATCCATGTGCATTAAAATGCTGCAATGTGGAAGATACTGTCAGTTCTCATGAACAGGGTAAGTTCATATGTGAGCATAACATGAATCTTCAAAAGTCTTATTATTATTACTTATTAGTAAGTCCAGGATTAAATTATGTGCTTATATCACTATATAATTTTTCATTTAGCTTTAATATTTTAAGAAATTTTTGAATAATGCATCCTCTTGTTATAGTATTGTTCTATTTCAGTTTTATTTAAAATATCAATGTACTGGTAACAGTAGCTCAGTTTCTGATAATGGCAGGCTAACAAGCCTAAACCACCATACTTACGGTCTTGGGAGGTGGGTTGAGTTCTAGGAAATTGGACAAACTTGTTGAAATGAATTTGTCTTGCTGAAAGAGAAATATAGTGGCAGCCAGAACATTAGAGTTTAAGATCAAGGAGAGAATCGAAGTTCTGAGCTTAAGCCTGCTGTTTTTCCTCTTTTACCGATACTTAGTGCAGTCCACTCCAGTGTGCTTGCCTGGAGAATTCCATGGGCAGAGGCACCTGGCGAGCTATAGGCTCTGGGGTTGCAGAGGTGGACACGATGAGCGCCTTTCACTTGGCTTCACTCGTGCAATCCAAAAGCGGAGACAATTAGCAAAACGTGGCAGCTGAGAAGCCACAGTCTTTTGCAGAGTTTCAGGCAGTCTCACAGCTTCAGGGACCCGACATTGAACTGCGGGGCGACTCAAAGGGAGGCCTGCTGAACATCAGGAGGCTTCTAAACTTTCCCACCACAGCTTGAGATGCAAATGAACCAGAAGTAGGCCAGGCCTCACAAAGACTGAAAGCCAGTTTAGAACTAGTTCAACCCTGATTGAATCAAGCTATAGTATGTTCAAACAGATAATGCTTGCGTAACAGAAAGGCAATTCATTACATGAAATGGTAATACAATTTAAAACCATACAGTCACTCCCTAAACAATATGCACACAAATTCTGAACTTTTTGTATGCGTCACTTTTGCCAAGTGGGGAAACAGTACCATAATTTTGAACTGAGCATTTTATTATAAAACAGGCATAAATACCATTGTTCAGAAGTATGAGGGATTTCCCTTCTGAAAGCCACTGGGAATATTTTCACCATTTGGTCCCATCTCATAAATCTGTTTGGTATTAGGATTCAAGGAAGTCGAGACCATATGTCAGTCCTAGATGACTATTTCTATATGTACAGCAGTATGATTTTGTTTCCTCATTTGTACAAGGGAGCTATTTATACATACTTCTGAGACTTATATTAATGACTGAGACAACTCTGGAAAAATGGATAAGCTGTCTGCCTTATAGTGGTAACTTTCTCCTTCCAATTCTTTCTTAAAACCAAAGTGGAATTCTTCCATCCTTCATCACCCCCTTTCTTTCTTCCTTCTTTCCTTCCTTCCTCCTTTCTAACCACCCTCTTTTCCCTCCCTCCTTCTTTGCTTCTTCCCCCTCCTTTTCCCCTTTCCCTTCACGCCTGTCTTTTCCCACCTCCTCTTACCCTAGCTGTGATCATACATATTCATGCAAAGGAGCCAACCAATATTTAAGAATCAGAATATTTCTGCTGCAAATGAGTTCACCTCTACCCCTTCCTGTTTACTTGGATTCCACATATAAGCAACAAATGTAAAATAGAAACTTACAGTTAAAAGGGAGTAAGGAGGGAAATTAACATGAATGAGGTGAGGTGAGGTGAAGTCGCTCAGTCGTGTTCAACTCTTTGCGACCCCATGGACTGTAACCTACTAGGCTTCTCTGTCCATGGGATTCTCCAGGCAAGAATACTGGAGTGGATTTCCATTTCCTTCTCCAGGGATGAATACTGCTATATAAAAAAATCAATTACTCTAAAGAGTCTACTGTATAGCATTGGGAACTCAATACTCAGTAATGGCTTATATGGGAAAATAATCTAAACAGTGTATATATGTATATATATGTTTAAAACAGATTCACTTTTCTGCACAGCAGAAACTGTGTTGTAAACCAACTACTTTCCAACTTTGAAACAGAAGCATCACAGTGTTTCGAACAGATGGAATAACTGCAAAGTGTTCCGGAACCCCCCTCTGCATAGAGGAGGTCTTTTGTATCGACTATATACCTACCTGTAGTGTCCTCATTTGCTTTTCTGAGACGTGGCTATATTATTTGCAAGATTTTTTTTTCTTTTTCTGCCATTTCTGTTGCAAACGGCAACTTCATCTCTAATTAGAAATGCTCTTCTGGGAAAAATTTTTCAGATTATTTGAGGAAACAATCTAAGGTGCATCACAGGTGATATGTCTCCAAATGATAAGGGGCTCAGCTCATAACAAAGAAGATAACGAGACAAGAACTCTGTGCTCTGCATATTTAATACTTATGGCAACTTGAACATAAATTCTATAATTCATGTCCCAGAAGTAAAAACCAGGAAACTCCTTTAAAAAGTCAAATTGCTCCCAAAGTTCATAAGATGTGTACTTTACAAAATAATAAGGATATCTGGTCTATTTCTTTGCCTTCCAAAAACTTCTCTGAGAAAAATAAAATGTAATAGTTTATGAGTTTATTTAATGTCTTGGGATGAATTTACTGACTAAATTTTGTCTTATCATTCTTTGTATTTACAGAAAGTCTTTATCTTGATTTTTATATATATTTGAATAGGTGTGACTTTCAAACTAACTGATAAACAAATCCTTCTTATATCAAATGACTTATAGAAATGTGGGTTTTTGCTGAGATCTGGCTGAATTTCTGAGACTGTGAAAGCCTTTGAAATGACTTGTTTTCTGTACTAACAGTGGGGTAAGTTTTTTACTGTCTGCAAGAATTGGGGTACTTTGTGCATTCAGTATTAAAAGCATAAAACATCTATCTGGCAAAAATATTTTTATTTGTTTATATTTTTGTTTGTCCTTATTGTAAAAGCAGACTTCAATATAAAATTCACAGTATAAAATTGTATCTTTGTGACTACATTAGTTCAAATATATACATATAAATCATAGACTGCTCCTATGTTAAATCATATACATTTCATATATATTCTCATATATAGTAATGTATAAATAGTGTATGTTGGTATAAGATAGTATATTCAAAAGCAGAGACATTACTTTGCCGACTAAGGTCTGTCTAGTCAAGGCTATGGTTTTTCCTGTGGTCATGTATGGATGTGAGAGTTGGACTGGGAAGCAGGCTGAGTGCCGAAGAACTGATGCTTTTGAACTGTGGTGTTGGAGAAGACTCTTGAGAGTCCCTTGGACTGCAAGGAGATCCAACCAGTCCATTCTGAAGGAGATTGGCCCTGGGATTTCTTTGGAAGGAATGATGCTAAAGCTGAAACTCCAGTACTTTGGCCACCTCATGCGAAGAGTTGACTCACTGGAAAAGACTCATGCTGGGAGGGATTGGGGGCAGGAGGAGAAGGGGACGGCCGAGGATGAGATGGCTGGATGGCACCACAGACTCGATGGACGTGAATCTGAGTGAACTCCGGGAGATGGTGATGGACAGGGAGGCCTGGCGTGCTGCGATCATGGCATTGCAAAGAGTCGGCCACGACTGAGCGACTGAACTGAACTGATATATGTATGCATACCTATGTAAGTGTGTGTGTGTGTGTGTGTGTGTGTGTGTGTGTGTGTGTGTGTTAGTCTCTCAGTTGTTTTTAACTGTTTGTGCACGGGGTCACAGAGAGTCGGACACTACTGAGCAACCTCATTTTCAGTTTCACTTTTCACCCCATGGACTGTAGCCCTCCTGGCTTCTCTGTCCATGGAATTCTCCAGGCAAGAATGCTGAAGTGAGTGGGTTACCATTCTCTTCTCCAGGGAATCTTCCCAACGCAGGGATTCACTCTGGTCTCCTGCATTGCAGGCAGATTCTTTACCGTCTGAGCCACCCGAGAAGCCGCAGATATGCGTGTACTACATATGTAAGAGCATGCAACAGTGTGCTTCCTTCAGATCAGAGCATTCATTTGGAAAAGGGCAGAGAGAAGGACGTTTACTGATGTTTCTAGTTGAGGTGCGTCTTATCTGATAACTACCTTTCAGGAAGGGGACTGCACTGCCGAGGCTCTGACGCCTCTCTGGGTGTAACTAGCACTCAATATGGTGGGGGGCCCAATCTCTTTATTTTCATTAGAGCATCTCTTTAGAACAATCTCAACTCCAGAATCCCTTGTATGATTGGCAAAAACTCTTTTAGAACTTCATCACAGTTCCACTTCTCTTCCCAACCTTTCTCCACATGCTCCTAGAGAAGGTTTGGGGGCTTGGGAGTTTGCAAGGTTGTTCGAATGAGCACTCCCTCAAAAATGTCCTACATGCAGGCATCTGTATCAGAGTTTGTTCCCCTGGGATTCCAACTTAAAAAGTCATTTCATTCTATTTTTAAATATGTTCATTCTATTTATCTCATGAATTCTAATAATCCTTCCCAGAATGACATTGTTATATTTCATATTATTTTTATGAATAATATCATAATACTATAATTTTTATATCACAATACTATAATAAGTATTGTGATATATAATTATATATTATAGATTATAATGGCTGGCTTATATAAACCACAAACAACCCTCTCAGATGGGTGGTATTATTATTCACATTTTACCTAAGAGGAAACCCCAGAAGCTAAATAACTTACCCAAGTTTACACAAAAATCCTTAAACCTGAATATTAATCCCAGACTTTTAAGCACTCTCTTTTCTCCTGCGTTTGTCTATCTAAAGGATCCCAAATCACTGACATGTCATTATTACTCACATCAGTAGTTATACAACACTTTCTAATGATAGGGGAGGAGACAGAAATAACCAAGCTGATTGGTGACAACAAAAAGAGAAAATAAAGCTCGATAATAGAAGTATAAAGAATTATCAAAGATCATTAAGCTTCTGATTTTCTATGTTCAGTTCAGTCACTCAGTTGTGTCCGACTCTTTGTGCCACAACCCTATGAATCACAGCACACCAGGCCTTCCTGTTCATCACCAACTCCCGGAGTTCACTCAGACTCACGTCCATCGAGTCTGTGATGCCATCCAGCCATCTCATCCTCTGTCGTCCCCTTCTCCTCCTGCCCCCAATCCCTCCCAGCATCAGAGTCTTTTCCAGTGAGTCAACTCTTCACATGAGGTGGCCAAAGTACTGGAGTTTCAGCTTTAGCATCATTCCTTCCAAAGAAATCCCAGGGCTGATCTCCTTCAGAATGGACTGGTTGGATCTCCTTGCAGTCCAAAGGACTCTCAAGAGTCTTTTCTAACACCACAGTTCAAAAGCATCAATTCTTCGGCGCTCAGCCTTCTTCCCAGTCCAACTCTCACATCCATACATGACCACAGGAAAAACCATAGCCTTGACTAGACGGACATTTGTTGGCAAAGTAACGTCTCTGCCTTTCAACATGCTATCTAGGTTGGTCATAACTTTTCTTCCAAGGAGTAAGGGTCTTTTAATTTCACAGCTGCAGTCACCATCTGCAGTGATTTTGGAGTCCAAAAAATAAAGTCTGACACTGTTTCCACTGTTTCCCCAGTCTGTTTCCCAGGAAGTGATGGGACTAGATGCCATGATCTTCGTTTTTCTATATTATGTTCAACAATATTATTCCATTCACGTTTTCTTATTCAATCTTTTTTAATTGATGTCAAGACTTCCTAAAACATCAGAGAAGATAAAATAAAGATTCACAGTTTAGCTGAGAGAGAGTAGTTAAGAAGGAGAATGAGGAATAAATGCAAAGGAGAGGAAATAAGGAAAAAGAAGGATATGGTGATGTGGAAGAGGAGGGCGAGGCAAAGATGAGGAGGAGATGAAGGGAGACGGGAGGAAGGGGGAGCCAGGAGAGGATTTAGCATGCAAAGTGACAGAACACTGAGACTGCCAAGTGCAACTTGTCTTGCCTTGATTTAACAAGTAATATTAATAATTTGTGCACTGGGTTAGCATTATTATGTATACTAAACGTGTTGTATTCAATAAACAATTATCAAGCCCTTAATAAGTGTCAGGGTCTGTTCATACTGCTATTTCCAATGATCATATTTATTATTCATGAGTCATATAAGGTCAGTGTTACTAGATCTATTTTAAAAGATTAGCAATTTAAGAATCCAAGAGGTTAAATAGCTTGCCCAGCATTATGCATCTGGTAAATGAGATGAGATGTTAACCAGTCTCCAGATGCCAAATGAACAATTTTTTTTCACAATGTTTTAATTTATTCCTTTTTCCCTAAATGTCTTTCTTTCATATTCTTAAAAACTTTTAATATTAAAAGTTTCTTAATCTTGGGAAATCTGTACTCATTCCTTCTGCCTAAAATACCATGAAATATAAAAATCTGATCTGTAACATCTCTTTTTCCTAAACCCATAATTGACCTTTTCACTGGAAATTATATCTTGCTTTTAATTAAAGCTCTTCACCAGCTCCATTGGACAACATTTGTAATTATGAATAATGAGCAAAATACTCTCATGATCTCTTCTTTGAGACTGTAATGTTACTATAAGGACTAAATTCCTGGGAATTTTGCAACACTTCCGATTAATTCTGAAGACTCTTTACTATGATTAACAAATTATAGTCATGTGCATGGAGACCCTCCTTCAAGTTAAATTATACATATCATTAGTGAAATTTCATTACCCACACTCTGTAACAGACGTAACGATCAAGCTAATATTTTTGGTCTGTTTTTTGTTTTGAATCTGGAGGAAGTGTCATTCCCAGACACACAGTGGACACACACACACACACACACACACACACGCACAGAAGTAACTGCTATCTGTCTGCAGGTTTTCCCCTAACTTCTCTGCAGTTCACCTAGCAGCCTCACTTGCACAATCTCTGAATACTTCAAACACAAAAGCAAGGTCGTTCTGTTGCATTTGGATAAGTCAGGGAGCTTTGAGGACATTGAAGACTTGTGGGGCAAGCTTCCAAAGCAAGGAGTGTTCAGAGACAGAAGCTCAGTGCTGGACGCCGCTTGTCCACCTGAGCTATTCACCGTCTCCAAAGGAACGCTGAGAGCTGAGCGGGTAGCGTCCTTCTGACAGCCTCACACAGCGGAGGAAGGCCCAGCGGTGAACGGCCCTGGGAATCGTCCTCTGGACTTGCTCGGCGCTTGAGTGGTCAAGAACCCACTCGCCAGTGCAGAAGACCCCGGACACTGTTCCAGTCTCTGGATCGGGACGGCTCCCTGGAGGGGAAAGGGCAGCCCACTCCCGCACTCCCGCCAGGAAAAACTCCACGGACGGAGGAGCTTCGCAAGCTGCAGTCCACAGGCTTGCAAAGAACAGGAATCAGCGAGAAACTGAGCAAGGTAATCACCCCATACTTTTCTGTCGGGTCACAGAGAGCTGCTCGCAAGAATGAGGAGCGAACGGCACGTAGGCAAAGTCTTTACGAATCTGAAAAATATCATCGATTCAGCTCAATATGACTGAAACAGATGACTGCTTGCAAGGCATATAATACTCACACTATCGATGCAGAGAGCTTCAGTCAGAGCTCAAAGAACCTCTGATATATTCCCTATCCAAAGACCAACATTCAGTAAAAAAATAATCAGCATAAAAATCACCGGTAAATATGAGAACATTTTATCTCAACTAATTGAACAATTTAAGTGGAGACAGCTGTTGGAAAGTACAGCTTTCCTAAACTGAAATAGGGAAAAAGAGAAAATTTGATTTGTCAAAGTCTATTTAAAATATTCCACTTCAGCATTCTTGCCTGGGTAACCCCATGGGCAGAGGAATCTGCTGGGCTGCAGTCCATGGAGTCATAAAAGAGTCAGATGTGGCTTAATGACTAACCAGTAAGAAGCAAGCACAATTTTAAAAGTGAACCTCTATTTAAAATATTGCAGGAAGACTATTCCAGAGCCACAGTGAAAGATCAGGTGGTGATAAACAGCTGCATAATATTAATAGCAACAATATCATACAAACTGTTTTGTAGAAGCAATAAGGGGACATTTTCCAGACAGTTTATGGAGCTGGTGTAACATTTTACCCATACCAAGCACTATAATAAGAAAGAAAATTGTAGAATGATCTCATGACCTTTGGTACAACAAACTTTATTTTTTTGCTGCCTCAGATCTGAGTTTGGAGAAGGCAATGGCACCCCACTCCAGTACTCTTGCGGGAAAAATCCCATGGATGGAGGAGCCTGGTGGGCTGCAGTCCATGGCGTCACGAAGAGCTGGACATGACTGAACGACTTCACTTTCACTTTTCACTTTCATGCATTAGAGAAGGAAATGGCAACGCACTCCAGTGTTCTTGCCTGGAGAATCCCAGGGACGGGGAGCCTGGTGGGCTGCCGTCTCTGGGGTCGCACAGAGTCGGACACGGCTGAAGCGACTTAGCGGCAGCAGCAGATCTGAGTTGCGGCTCGAGGGACCTTTCTCCGGGCGCGTAGCCTCTCCAGTGGTGCCGCACGGGCCCGGGAGTGCAGGCTCAGAAGCTGAGCTGCGTGGGCTCAGTTGTCCAGCAACATATGAGAACTGAACTCCCTGACCAGAGGTCGACCTTGCGACCCCCAGAAGGCGTGGAGGATTATCATCAGCTGGGCATCAGGGGAGTGCCTGGTGCCATAATTTAACCAAAATATGAGGAAAGAAGATCTGGTAATGCATAAATTAGAGAATGCACCTTGGCAAACTTGGATTTTGTCAACCAAGCAGAGGTGGTTTACCAATTAAAATGTTAATTCATCATTTCTAAGACAGTAAGAGAATAAATGAGAAAAGTGGAATCATTGAAACGATATATAGAAGAGTTAGAACACTAGAACTGTAATGGATTCATTTAACACATATTTTTGAAAACCCGTAAGAAACTATTTTTTAATATGAAATACTGAGAAATTTCTGCCTAAGAAGAGAAAAGAGAAAGAATGTCTATTGTTATCAATTCCAAAAAAAAAAATGTGAACAAGATTTTTAACAGATTCAGTTCAGTTCAGTCACTCGGTCATGTCTGACTCTCTGTGGCCCCGTGGACTGCAGCACTCCAGGCTTCCCTATCCCTCACCAATGCCAGGAGCCTGCTCAAACTCATGGTGATTGAGTTGATGATGCCATCCAACCATCCAATTCTCTACCGTCTCCTCTTTCTGTTGCCTTTGATATTGCCCAGCATCAGAGTCTTTTCAAATGAGTCAGTTCTTCACATTGGGTGGCCAAAGTGTTGTAGCTTCAGCTTCACCATCAGTCCTTTCAATGAACATTCAGCACCGATTTTCCTCTAGGACTAGTTGGATCTCCTCGCAGTCCCAGAGATTCTCAAGAGTCTTCTCCAACACTACAGTTCAAAAGCATCAATTCTTCACCACTCAGCTTTCTTTATGGTCCAACACTCATCCATAATGACTACTGGAAAAACCATAGCCTTGACTAGATGGACTTTGTTGGTAAAGTAATATCTCTGCTTTATAATATGCTGTCTAGGTTGGTCATAGCTTGCCTTCCAAGGAACAAGCATCTTTTAATTTCATGCCAGCAGTCACCATCTGCAGTGATTTTGGAGCCCAAGAAGAAAATCTGTCACTGTTTCCATTGTTTCCCCATCTATTTATCATCAAGTGATGGGACAATATGCCATGATCTTAGTTTTCTGAATGTTGAGTTTTAAGCCAGCTTTTTCACTCTCCTCTTTCACTTTAATCAAGAGGCTCTTTAGTTCCTCTTCACTTTCTGCCATAAGGGTGGTCTCATCTGCATATCTAAAGTTATTGATATTTCTCCCAGCAATCTTGATTCCAGCTTGTGCTTCTTCCAGCCCAGCGTTTCGTATGATGTACTCTGCATAGAAGTTAAATAAGCAGGGTGACAATATACAACCTTGACGTACTCCTTTTCCTATTTGGAACCAGTCTATTGTTCCATGTCCACTTCTAACTGTTGCTTCTTGACCTGCATATAGATTTCTCAAGAGGCAGGTCAGGTGGTCTTCTATTCCCACCTCTTTAAGAATTTTTCAGTTTGTTGTGAGCCACACGTCAAAGGCTTTGGCATAGTCAATAAAGCAGAAGTAGATATTTTTTCTGGAACCCTCTTGCTTTTTCCATGATCCAACAGATCCTGGCAATTTGATCTCTGGCTCCTCTACCTAAATCCAGCTTGAACATCTGGAAGTTCACGGTTCACATACTGTTGAAGCCTGGTTTGAAGAATTTTGATCATTACTTCGGTAATGTGTGTGTGTGTGTGTGTGTGTGTGTGTGTGTGTGTGTGTGTGTGAAGTCACTCAGTCATGTCCGACTCTTCCCAACCCCATGGACTGTAGCCCACCAAGGTTCTCGGTCCATGGGATTCTCCAGGCAAGAATACTGGAGTGGGTTGCCGTTTCCTTCTCCAGGGGATCTTCCCAACCCAGGGACTGAACCCAGGTCTCCTGCATCGGAGGCAGACGCTTTAACCTCTCAGCCACCAGGTAATGTGTGAGATGAGTGCAATTGTGTGGTAATTTGAACATTTTTTGGCATTGCCCTTCTTTGGGATTGGAATGAAAATTGACCTTTTCCAGTCCTGTAGCCACTGCTGAGTTTTCCAAATTTGCTGGCATATTGAGTGCAGCACTTTCACAGCATCATCTTTTAGGATTCAAAAGAGCTCACCTGGAATTCCATCACCTCCACTAGCTTTGTTCATAGTGATGCTTCCTAATGCCCACTTGACTTCACATTCCAGGATGTCTGGCCCTAGGTGAGTGATCACACCATTGTGAATATCTGGGTCATGAAGATCTTTTTGTACCATTCTTCTGTGTATTCTTGCCACCCCTTCTTAATATCTTCTGCTTCTGTTAGGTCCATACCATTTCTGTCCTTTATTGTGCCCATCTCTGCATGAAATGTTCCCCTGGTATCTCTAATTCTCTTGTAGAGAGCTCTAGTCTTTCCCATTCTGTTGTTTTTCTCTGTATCTTTGCCTTGTTCTCTTAGGAAGGCTTTCTTATATTTCCTTGCTATTCTTTGGAACTCTGCATTCAAATGGGCATATCTTCCTTTTCTCCTTTGCCTTTCACTTCTCTTTTTCTCACAGTACTTTGGTAAGGCTTCCTCGGGAACCATTTTGTCTTTTTGCATGTCTTTTTCTTGAGGATGGTCTTGATCACTGGCTCCTGTACAGTGTCATGAACCTCTAGCCATAGTTCTTCAGGCGCTCTATCAGATGAAATCCTGTGAATCTGATTGTCACTTCCGCTGTATAATCATAAGGAACTTGATTTAGTCGTACCTGAATGATCCAGAAGTTTTCCCTACTTTCTTCAACTAAAGTCTGAATTTGGCAATAAGGAGTTCATGATCTGAGCCACAGTCAGATCATAAAGATTGGAATGGGACAGATAAATCATCATTATTCACAATGAAATAATTGTAGGTGAAGATTTTTAAATAATGCAAAGTTCTAAAAGATTCACTGATAACAATATAAAAATCACCAAATAATTATACAAATCTAGTGAAAGTTGTTCAAGAACTATATACAGAAAATTTAAAAAAAAAAACGTTACTGAGAGAAAATAGCTTTTGTTTTTAAATGGGAAATACACCATGCTTATTGATTGGGAGTCTCTCTGAAATAAATACGTAAAGAAAATCAATAATATCTCAGTAAGCTGGATGAAGCTCATGAAACTGGATGAAATTCGGAACCTGGATGAGCATTTGTTGCAGTCAAATACCTCCAAATATCCCATGAGATAGTACCAAAAATTTTCATTGAACAAAATCTGTGATTATTTTTAATACACATTTGTTACACAGAATTGCCAGTAAAAGTTTGAAAGTCACCAAATTAGGTCTCTTTATTTAGTGTGACTGTTGAAGGTAAAATGGTCAGTATATGGCAAATGAGCACAGGGTTGCATGTGTAGGGATTTTCTTATGTTAGTGGTTGTTTTGATATGTCTCTGCGGGCAGAAAGATAAACTAACTAGTGGACGCTTATCTATGTTGTGTGTTCTTATTTTTCAAACTAGGATGAGACTAGACAGAATAACAGCCTCTATAAAACACAAAACCTAACACACGTAATGTGCAATGTTACTGCTACCATTGACTCAATAATTCAACCCTTTAAACTACTTTAGTGAGTTCTGGTTAAGTGCAAGACGAAGATGAGATTCTATTCAAGGAATGTATCCTGGCGATGTACACCCGTGTATCTCCGTATACAGTGTAAGCATCCTTTTCTAAGGGATGTATCTGGTAGCATTTCTGAGAGTGTGTTCGTTACAGAGAGTTTTGTCTCAGAGTGTAATCCTTTCCTAATATATGTGCGTGCTCTCCACACCGTAATTATTTTAGTCTGCTCCATCTTCTTTAATGCCAGCATGTACATTAGTTTCCCTAAATTTCCTCTGGCTGAAGGATTCTGTTCTGCCTGAAGGCATAGGAAAATAGAAGTATCTGGGAATTAATGACCTACCCTCCATCACAATAAGAATTATCGATCACTGACTAATAGAGTTGGTGAGGTAACTCTGAGGCATACTTTGATATACTGTTTTCAGAGACACCAGTAAGGATAAGTTTTAGCTGACCACTTAAGTGACTTACCCAATGCACTTTTTTGAATTTCCTTTATTTATTTGGGTTGCTGTTCTATTTATGACTGTATCTTAGTTTCAATAATTGGCACTTGATTGTGTTTATTCATATGTGTGTATACATATTCAGCTAAATAAATATATCCCAGATGGTTCACTGCTAAAGAACCCACCTGCCAATGCAGGAGATGTAAGAGACACAGGTTCAATCCCTGGGTTGGGAAGATCCCTTGGAGAAGGAAATGGAAGCCCACTCCAGTGTTCTTGCCTGGAGAATCCCTTGGACAAAGGAGCCTGGTGGGCTACAGTCCATGGGGTCGCAAAGAGTCGAACACGACTTAGGTGACTTAGCATGCACGCATCCAATATACTGAAGAAAATCAAAGCCCTTAAATGCTGCCAGGCTGTCCTACAAACATGGCCCTCTCTTGGAGTTGCATAAGGACATTAATTTAAAGATATTTCCCCTCACCTGGTGCATTCGACTCTAAATCTAAAACAAAGGTAAAAGGACTTTCACTAAGAAAGCAGAAGTCAGTTACTAAAATTTCTGAATATGAATGAACAGAGAAAAATAAACATACAAGAGATTTTTTAATTTTTTTATCTATGATGAAAATTAAATCAGTTTTTAGTACTAATACTAATATAATCTGAGTTAGTTTGGTTAAATCTCTAATAAAAATGAAAGCATTAGTTGTTCAGCCGAGTTGTCTCTTGAGATTCTGTGGACTGTATCCTGCCAGGCTCCTCTATCCATGGAATCTTCCAAGCCAGGACACTGGAGTCAATTGCAGTTCCCTCCTTCTCCAGGGAATCTTCCTTACCCAGGGACTGAACCTGGGTCTCCTGCATTGCAAAGAGAGCCTTTACGGTCTGAGCCACCAGGCAGCAAAGGTATTACCAGAATTATTCCTTTGTTTTGTGTTGAGGGAAGCTTGTCATTAATTGCAAAACTGTGCCTTTGGTGGTTTCTTTATTATCTTGTTGACTACTTAAAAAGTTATTCTGAGGAAGGATGAGCACAGATCAAATGCGTCTTCCATAACCTGATGCAACCAAGCAGGTGAGAGAGAATGAATTCTAATTTCCAACAGTTTCTCTTGACTTAATAAAAGAATAAAGCTACCAACAACCCTATTAAACTGGCCGATTGATCTTGCATTTTGTTTGCAAAATTCAGTTTCAATAAAATTATTTTTTAACAAATGGCTTCCCCAGACTTTAATGTACTGTTTATAGTAAATCTCCAAAACATCTCTAAATTTTCACAAAAAATGTAAGCTATCAGAAAACATCAAATTGGGTAGCTAGGAAGAGAAGATATGTCTGAGGAGATTGTTGCTCTTAAAAAAGAAAGTTGTCTAAGTGAATCAATAATTTTGGATTTAAGATACTGAACAAACACACCACTTTCGTTGGCAGCGTTTATATGAAAGGTCTGAGGCCAATGGAATGGCCTCAGATCACTATTTACCGTTCATAGACCGTGCTCTTCTATATGCACTGAAGACATTTCTCCTAATGTTGATTTATAGGTACACTTAAAATGGGCAATTGAAAAGAGAGCTGTTTGCGGTGAGTATATGCTGGGGGGTGAACAATCAAAGGCAGAGGCTTCAACTAAGCTTCCAAGTGTGAAAATAGAGTTATATCAATTTGGGCATTTTGAGACATAGATTTCAATCTAATAACCGCTGTGTTTAACGTTTCCCCACCCACCGCCCCAGCCCAGCTCTATGTCTTTCATACCTTAAACAACACTTCTGAGATGAATAGCTTTTCATGTGCTACTGTTTAGTGTAAATAGTGAACAGAACAATGAAAATAACTTGAAGTTGTTTTTATTATTGCTGAGCTCTTAAATAAAAAGGTAGCAAATGTAAGTTCCAGTAGGGAAATAAAAAGACATCATCTTTTGGTTAAATGCTAGCATGAGCAAATTAACCTTTTTGCAATAAATTACAGCTTTTTCCCCTAAAATTTCTTCAAAAGATATTGTCTTTCCAAAGGGAGATTAATAAATTTAGAGAGAAAAAGTCTCAGCAGCTTCAGATTCAAAGTATCAAAATATGTTTACATTTCTTTTTCACATACTTATATATTATATGTGGAAAGTTGCATATGTGGATATTATTTCTGAAACAATACTTAGGTGGATAAAAAGCAAAAATCTCAATATATATACTGTTGTTTCCTTTTGCAAATGTATTACTCATTCCATCTCCCTTTGTTCTGTGATAGCTATGAAATAGTTTGTCTGAGACTAAATAGTCTCTCAAGGATGGGGGCCATGATATATGCTTTATTTATTGGTTGTAACCCTCAAATAATTCTTCATTTTGCACAATTGATGACCAGTTGCCAAAAGAACTGATTAATCAAAAGCTGAGGATATATGCATTTTTTCTTTCCTATAGTGAGGGCAAGTAGAGAATATATTATAAATTCAGCCTTTAAAATTCTAATCCAAAGGCATAATTTTCCAGTAAGACATTTGTGATCTAAGAACTGAGGATTCAGACTGGTTCCACTGTCATCTTTCAAGTTCTAAGATATGAAAATATCACAGTTATTTTTGATTTGACAATGTTTTCATCTGATCCATTATAAATCATTATCCACATAATGTTCATATTTTCTTCATGATTTTCCTCACACTGCTTTGTCAGCCTGGTGGGTCTTGTGTGGTCTTCAAGTTTCTTTCATGTTAATGAAATTATTAGCTTATAAATGTCAGTATATGTTGAATAAGTATTTAAATAGTTTAAGTAGATATTCTAAGAACTCCAAATAAAACCTGTTGTTCTAAAATGTACACGTAATTTCCATTTTAAGGAAAAGAGTTTTTAGCATCTTTAGTGATTTTATGCTACATTTAAAGACTGCTTTATTCACCCAGTTGAAGCAATATATGACTGAAATTATTTCTGCTATTTAAAGGGGATGCAATTACCACCTTTGAAATGCCATCTACCTATTCTTGACTTCGCTGGTGGCTCAGATGGTTAAGCATCTGTCTATAGTGTGGGAGACCTGGGTTCGATCCCTGGGTCGGGAAGATCCCCTAGAGAAGGAAATGGCAATCCACTCCAGTACTCTTGCCTGGAAAATCCCATGGACAGAGGAGCCTAGTAGGCTATAGCCCATGGGGTCTCAAAGAGTCGAACACGACTGAATGACTTCACTTTCACTTTCATTCTTTATTTGAGAAACCATGAAGCACAATAAAATGACTAGAAAGGCTGGAGTTCGAGGGATAGCAAAGTGGAATGGCTTACCAGGCTTTCACAAGGCTGAGCCAGTCCTGGAACACCCATATTGAGATTTCTACCCAGCAAGATAGTCTCTGTCATAATAAAGGGTATAATAATATTTTATTATTTTATATTACTTGTAGCAGTATATATCATATAGTCTATATTCAACAAGGGCTTTTGCAATAAAAATCTCTGTTAACAATCAATGCTAGTTTTGGAGTCCCAATCTACATAAGGTCATAACATTTTTCAGAGACAAATGGCAGCATAAGAATATCAGCGGTCTGATGCCAGACTCAGAACTTAAAATAAAATGCAATAAGAAGTAGGATTAACGTAATAACCGTATTTCCAGCAGGAAAATATGTGTCAGGGGTATCAGTCTGTTAGGGCAGCCATTGCGCATTTCCACAGTCTGGGTGGATTAAAGGAATCTTATTTCCCCACAGTTCTGGAGGCTCGAAGCCCAGCATCATGGCGTGAACAGTATTGCTTTTCAAGGAACCAGCTCCTCTCCTTGGCTGTTAGGGGGCCGTCTCCATCTGATGGCTTCATGAGACCATCCCTCGGTGTGTGTCTGTCCCCTAATGTCTCCTCTCTAGGAGGACCAGGAAAGGATGAAGACCTTTGGTTAAATCAAAGGTTATGGATTAAGACCGACTCCAAGGACTTCACTTCACATTAATTGCCTCTTTAAAGAGTCTTTTACCAAGCAGTCACATTCTGAGGTACTAAGCATTAGGATTTCAACAGAGGAATTTAAGGGGGATCAACTGAGCCCAGAAGAGCCGAGAATGAGCATGAACATGCAGGAGAGGAGGGAAAATGTTTCTTTGCCTAAGATCACAGACAATGCTGAAAATATACTACACTAACTTAGATATTGTTTCTAAGCACATGAAAAAGCAGAGCCATTACTTTGCCAGCAAAGGTCCTCTAGTCAAAGCTGTGGTTTTCCCAGTAGTCGTGTATGGATGTGAGAGTTGGACTGTGAAGAAAGCTGAGCGGTGAAGAATTGATGCTTTTGGACTGTGGTGTTGGAGAAGACTCTTGAGAGTCCCTTGGACTGCAAGGAGACCCAACCAGTCCATTCTGAAGGAGGTCAGCCCTAGGTGCTCATTGGAAGGACTGATGCTGAAGCTCCAATACTTTGGCCACCTGATGGGAGAAGCTGACTCCCAGCCCCTGATGCTGGGAAAGATTGAAGGCAAGAGGAAAAGGGGACAACTGAGGATGAGATGGCTGGATGGCATTGCAGACTCGATGGACGTGAGTCTGAGCAAGCTCCGGGAGTTGGTGATGGACAGGGAGGCCTGACGTGCTGCAGTCCATGGGGTCGCAAAGAGTCGGACCGGCTGGAGCAGCTGAACTGAGACATTGTGTATTACATGAGATTGTCTGGCCTTTTGGGTATTTGAGTCATTGTTCTTAACTGATCTCTTCTGCTTTAGCTTCTCTCCTAGTATAAGCTTTCTAGGTGTTCTGAAACACTCAAACGATTGCATTTTCTGAGACAGCCTCCTTTGGCAGCATTTTTCCTTATAGCCCTTATATTGATAGTGCTTTACATATTTACCTAAAAGAACAACACTGCAAATGCTTTAGGTTTCAAGTTAACCAGGGGCTTTCTTACATGATTATTTATCATTTATTATTCACCATTATTATCTGGTTCAAGGAGAACATATTAATTAAAGAAGAATATTAAAGGGACACTTGTCCCTTATTTAGTGCTTGTTGAGTGTGAGAAACTTTAATTATATATTCCTCAATTCAACCCAGAACTTTTTCTCTGTCACAAAAAGATAGTCTCATGCTGGTGCTTAGCAACCCAAGCAGGAGCTCTTCACTTAGGTCATATGATCGAGGAAAATAAGCCCTGCATGGCACCTGTTCTACGTGGAGCCAAAGGCAATCTGAGTCGGACAACTGTTCATATAAAATATAAATTCTCTGGGTGGGGTAGGCTCCCTGGTGGCTCCGATGGTGAAGAATCTACCTGCAGTTCAGGAGACGCGAGTTCTATCCCTGGGTTGAGAAGATGCCCTGGATACGGGAAGGCTGCCCACCCCAGGGTTCTTGCCTGGAGAACTACACGGATTCTGAGGACCCTGATGGGCTCCAGACCACGGGCTTGCACAGCGTCAGGCCCGACTGAGCCACTAGCCCTCCCACTGCACTGAGCCACGCGATGTGGCTGTGACCGTGTTACCTGGAAATGAGACACACATAAGATAGTTAGAAAAGCAGTTGTATAATATTGACGTTATTTCCAGGGAGGAATGTGAAATATTAATATGTGGAAAGCAGTAGGAATATTTTGAAATGTTTCCATTTTTGTTTACTCAGTCTTTAAAATGTTATATCAAAAAAATATACTATCTCCCTTTCACATTGCAACATTTCCATTATAATCATCTACGTGAAAAATCCCTGTTTGGGATATTACAGCAATTAAAATGTATGTAACATCTTGGTTTTTAAATGATGACTATGAATGATTTTTTTAATGTATATAGAGAGTAATAAGGTAGTTAGGATCTGAGATCAGAAAGAAATCAAGAGCAGTTTGGAAGAGAGCCAGCCCGATCCATAACTGACATGTGACTATGTTCCCACAGACCATTTGTGGTTATCTTATAACTGTCTGATATAAATAATCACCTCGTATCATATATGGTATCTTATGGCAGATGGTAGAATGACACCAGAGTAACGTGCGAGTTGGGGCAGCTTAATTTATTCTTTACCTTCGACTGCAGAACAATTTCCTTAGGCATTTGGGAGAAATGGAGCGCTACGCATGCTTCTCACTTTACTGGGGTCTGAGCTGTAGTTTACTATGTGGAAAATCTTACTATATATCGAAACCATTGTAACCTATGCCAACAGTTTGCAAGAGTTGCATTGGCTATATGATATCCACAAACAATCCCTGAATTTTATCATAATCAAATTTCAATCTTCCTTATGACCATTCTTGTATTATTTAGAACTAACACAATTTCCTAGATTGACTCATTTACATTTCATTTTTTGATGTTTCATCTATTCTACTGTGAAACAAGTTGAATAAGTTTACGAAAAAAAGAGAAGGAAAAAAGGTTCAATTAGCATACTATTCCTTTCTACAGCATCTAAAATTCTGAGCTGATCTTCAGTATACTCTTTTGAAAAGGTCTGATGGTACCACAACCTGTCATTAAAAAAACCTGCAATGTAAAGATAATGTAAATAATAACTGTTTCTAAACTAAAAACCACTATGAGCAGATTTGAATTAACATGGATTAGATTTTTTGATGTATGAAAATGAATGCCTACTTTCAATTGATGATGTGAGGGGACTTACTGAAAATGTTTGATGATTTGAATCATCAGTGAACAAAAATATTTTGTTTTTTTCAGACTGGTGGTATGTTTACAATAAGAGCTTCCCTGGTGGCTCAGAGGCTAAAGCGTCTGCCTCCGATCTGGGTTCAATCCCTGGGTCGGGAAGATCCCCTGGAGAAGGAAATGGCAGCCCACTCCAGTATTCTTGCCTGGAGAATCCCATGGATGGAGAAGCCTGGTAGGCTACAGTCCACCGGGTTGCAAAGAGTCAGACATGACTGAGCAACTTCACTTTCCTTTTACTATGATGTAATTAAATAATTATTATAATTGCACATATATAATTATGTGTCTATAACTAATTATCTATGATATATTTACACTAGAGTAAAATAAAAATTTTGCTTTGAAAGCTTAATATGCATAATTGATGGTATTGAAACACATTGTGATATTACAAAATGTTAAGCACATAAATAAATGAGTTTTATATTTAATTATATGAAAATACATTAGCATGTATATTTATCAAGTGGATACTGCTGCTGGTGCTGAGTCGCTTCAGTCGTGTCCGACTCTGTGCGATCCCATAGACGGCAGCCCACCAGGCTCCCCATCCATGGGAGAAGTCCCTGGGATTCTCCAGGCAAGAACACTGGAGTGGGTTGCCATTTCCTTCTCCAGCGCATGAAAGTGAAAAGTGAAAGTGAAAGTGAAGTCGTGTCTGACTCTTAGCGATCCCATGGACTGCAGCCTATCAGGCTCCTCCATCCATGGGATTTTCCAAGCAAGAGTGAGGTGATTTCTGAGAGGAAGTAAAATCATGTGGATTCTTTAAACAATGAAATGAAAGAACTTGTTCTAAGAGTTTATATGGCAAGCTTTTAAGAAGAGTTGCATCGTTTTATGGTAAAAAAATTTATAGTTAGACATAATTAAAGGAAGGTAAAGACTATGAAATATTATGCTTTAATATTTTAATAGCATTAATTCAAGAAGGAATTTTATTTAATTTCCATATTGTCTTACTTGGTTAAATAACTTTCCTAGAAGCAAATAGGTACAGAAAATTCTGTTATTTTATGAACAACTAGCATGATTAATTCTGAAATTATGGTGTTACAGTGTTACAGTGTTTCTGTTAAACCTATAAAAATAAATTTGCTTCATAACAACTTTGAAATGATGGAACTTGAAGAATATAAATTTATGAAGATAAAAATTAAAGGTTTAGTTTTATAAAGTTCTTTTTTAAACTTTTTAAAAACTAAAACAGTAAATGTACACATGTGATGGAAAGCAACAGGAGCAGTAATGAATGCATACTTATAAGCAGCTAAAGTTGAAACTTATTCAAATTCACCTGTGTGTTTCATAGCCACACACACATACATATATATTGTCTTCTGTAAATTTGCCTTCCTCATATGTGATGTAAATATTTCCACAAGTTATAGAGCTGAGATTATTCTCAGTATGCTTAAAATTATTCAGTTTTGTATTTCATGAGACCTGCTTATCTTATAAAACATAAACAAGGAATCAGTATGATATTTCTCACAGTTTAAAATTATACTAGCATTCAGTAACATAATGAATATAAAGGTAGAAATCTAAGATTATTTCCATAGGAATGAGTGCTTTGTGAGAGACAAATAAGAGACTTTTTATGTACTTTCTATACAATAGTAATATTGATTTACAATCTTATAATTGCCAACTGTTTCCTTTTTCAACTTCTGTTTAAGTTTTAAGTAACAAATCAGTAAATTACTGTGTACAGCACCTTTCTACCTATGTATACATAAATATATCCAAAGAATCAATAAACCTTGGTCAATCCTCTGATAAATGAGCTTTTAATAAGATTCTAATAAAGAACTCAATCTCCTGAAATATAGTGTAAAACAAAGGGGAAATATTCCAGCACTTAAGGAAGGATTCGTATGGGCATTCTTCCATTTCTCCACCGTTCAGGTCAGGTCAGTTGCCTCAGTCGTGTCCAACTCTTTGCGACTCCAGCACGCCAGGCCTCCCTGCCCATCACCAACTCCCGGAGTTCACCAAAACTCATGTCCATCGAGTCCGTGATGCCATCCAGCCATCTCACCCTCTGTCGTCCCCTTCTCCTCCTGCCCCCATCCCTCCCAGCATCGGTCTTTTCCAATGAGTCAACTCTTCCCATGAGGTGGCCAAAGTACTGGAGTTTCAGCTTCAGCATCAGTCCTTCCAATGAATATTCAGGACTGATCTCCTTTAGGATGGACTGGTTGGATCATCTCCTTGCAGTCCAAAGGACTCTCAAGAGTCTTCTCCAACACCACAGTTCAAAAGCATCAATTTTTTGGCACTCAACTTTCTCTATAGTCCAACTCTCACATCCATACATGACCACTGGAAAAACCATAGCCTTGACTAGAGGACCTTTGTTGGCAAAGTAATATCTCTGGTTTTTAATATGCCATCTAGGTTGGTCATAACTTTCCTTCCAAGGAGTAAGTGTCTTTTAATTTCATGGCTGCAATCACCATCTGCAGTAATTCTGGAGCCCAGAAAAATAAAGTCAGCCACTGTTTCCACTGTTTCCCCATCTATTTGCCATGAAGTGATGGGACCAGATGCCATAATCTTAGTTTTCTGAATGTTGAGCTTTAAGCCAACTTTTTCACTCTCCTCTTTCACTTTCATCAAGAGGCTCTTTAGTTTCTCTTTGCTTTCTGCCATAAGGGTGGTGTCATCTGCATATTTGAGGTTATTGATATTTCTCCTGGGAATCTTGATTCCAGCTAGTGCTTCTTCTAGCCCAGCGTTTCTCATGATGTGCTCTGCATATATGTTATATTTCTCAACATTTCTGCACAGAGAAGTATTATAGATTTCAAATCAGAACTTTCCTTGTCCAATTCTTTTTGCAATGGTACAATGTATGTAATACATCTATCCTTTATTTTGAAGTCAATATCAAAGGAAAAGGAGAAAAATATAAAGATAGAAGTGTTGCTAGAGAAGACAGTTGGGGAAAAATATCCCAGTATTGAAAATATGCCCCCAAAATCACAACACCAACAAAGCAAAGCAAACTTAGGTTTCTTCCAGTAGTTTTTAAGAAATCACAGAAAAGCAAAATAGCAAGAAACACACCGAAGATTTCCATAAATTAAAGTGTTAATTATTAGCTAGGTGAATTTCAGCTATCCAAAACTCCTCTAACATAGAACACCTAAAAAGTGTGACTGTAAGTTAGATAAATATATATGTATATAATACCATCTCACGCAGCTAGATATGCACTTCCATAGGGCTGATCCAACACTCATGTCATCCATACAGGCAGAGCGTGGAGCCCTGCAGGTCGCGAGGGCCCCAGTGTGACTAGGCGCTGAAGAGGCTGCTCTGCTCCTGCTTTTGTCATTGCCCTTGATGTCCAGGAATGCTGTCATCCTTCTGAAGCTTTCAGGATTGTTACTCCATAAATTTACATTAGGTACCAGTGAAACTTTCATTTAAATTCATAAACAGCCCTCAAATAAAGTAATGCCAAGGGGATAATCAGTTTAACTATAAAAATGCATTACATGAGGTGTCTTCAGTGCCTGGACTCCAGTGATTCACATCCATCTCACTTGTGACCTTGGGGGAGCTGTGGAACTTGCCTTCGCTTCGGTTTCCTCAGCCATGGCAGGTGTACTGGTGGAAAGAATTTTCACGTGTTAAGGTGTGGGATTGTCATTTTGATTTATACATGGTTTGGCTTGAGCTTTATGCCAGCTATAATAGCCGGTCTTGTGGCCTTTCACGCAGACATCGCACATCTGCTCTGACCAGTCACACATGCATTTACCAGATTGTTCAGAATCTCTACTTTGAAGATACAGATAGACGCCTTCTCTCCCTATGACACCGTGGCTGGCACTCCTCCAAATGTGGTGCTCCCTTCCAGACACCAAGCTCATCCTGACCAGCTGTGTGGGCACGTGTCTCTCTTGAAACGATGAAGGAGTATACACCTGTCGCGTTGGTGCTTTTTCTTTGTTATGAGATGTAAAATTGTGGAGCCGGGCAACCACTGTGGATGTGGTTTCAGACATGGTCCTGCCTCCTGAGAACTTGACTTTTCTGGGCTGTATCAGACTCAAGGACAGCACCAGTCATTCTCCCAGTCTGACAGCAGCTGGCAGCTGCAACCTTACGGCCTCAAGCTTCCCCTTATAAATATACAGCCATTTAGGAGCACAGCCAATCCTTCCTTCTTCATACGCACCCTTACTTTTGGCCAGCCCCAAGCCTAATTCTTGACAAATAACTAATGCAGCTTCGTAGCTTCTGCCGAGGCGGGCCTCCTTCACTGGCAGTCTGGGGAGCATTATTGAAGCGCTCCTTGAATCTGTGTCTTATGAGCCGTAGTCCTCACTCGGGCTCAAAGGAAGCTACTGTCTAATCCTTAATATCGATTCTTTGTGGATGTGGCAACAATATCATGATGCCACCCTCATCTGGTATTGGATTGCACAAAGCTAAAACATATTGGTTCATAAAAAAAAAAAAAGACTTTTTTTACCTTCTAGAATATAATGGGAAAGAGACCACATGTGTCTCGTTCATCCTTAAACCATGTACCTGGTGTTCCTAGGCACTCAAATATTTGCTGAATGAATAAATGAATAAAAGCTTGACACCCATGTGGTAAATATACCAGAATGTCTGAGAAAGATATACTCCCTGCTTCCATGGAAATTACAGCTCAGATTGTGTTAATAAAATGAGAAAATAAATTTAAGAAAACCCAGAGACAAACTGGGAATAACATAATGTACCTGCCCTTACAGAGTTCATAGCACAGCATGTTATTTCTGATAAATTATTTTCTTCTAAAATAAAACATACCTCTGTCAACCACTTCAGCAGCAGTTGAAACAAGGCCTTTCCAGCTGCACATGAAAGAAACCACGCTGCTAGAGCTCTGTGAAACTCAAAGAGAGAAAATATCATCAATAAAAGGCTGGGAGTAGATGATGCAGAAACAGTGCAGCGATTTATTGGATTCCATCTGGAAAATCAGCTTCGTTAGGGGTTTTATGAATGCGTGTGCACTTTGACACTCACTTGTGTCCAGCAGTCTGCTGTCCCACGGACTGCAGCCCGCCAGGCTCCTCTGTCCTCGAGATTCTCTCAGCAAGAATTCTGGAACAGGTGGTCATTTCCTCCTCCAGGGCGTCTTCCTGACCCAGGGGTCAAACCCAAGTCCCCAGCATCTCCTGCATAGGCGGGTGGGGTTCTTTATCACTGAGCCACCTGGGAAGATATATAGATAGGTAGATATACATACACACACATATAGACATATATGGTGTATGGGACATATTTATGTATTTTTTGCCTTTAAAGGAATAAAGAGGCTATGAATGTATGATCTGAAATTACTTTTTAACTGTGCTAACTCATTTACTATGGGTATCAACAATAAATTTTAAACCAGTTTACCTACTTTATACTATGAGTGTGTACACATGTCTGTAAAAGCATTGATTATTTTACTAGCATTTTCTCTTTATTCTTTATTTTCTAGTGTTATGATAAAAAATAAGTTTTTAAATTTCCTTGGTTGGATTATATTACCAAGGTCTATATATTTTGATTCATGATATTGAAAGTAAAAAAAAAGAAAAAAAACACATAGTGATCATAATACAATGAAACATGGCCATTACATAATAATATATTTTCAAAGCAGTGAAAATTAAAACATAAAATCCCCATTAACATTAATGGAAATGTAACATTTATTGCCTAGAAGTCTAGGCAATAATTAATGTTGATCTTTTTATTGTCAAAGCTGATTATCTAAACAATTATAGCTTTTCTGATTTAACTGTTTTTATCAGAAAATTTTTTACACACTGTCATTTGCAGAATATTGTTGCTAGACCTCCTAAAATATACATATTCCCATTGGAAAGATTTATTAAAGTAGAAATAAAAGCTCTGTAGTAGATCATATTAACACTACATGGAAACAACTGATGTTCAGCAAAGGTAAGAACACTGGACAAGAATCAGTAATTTTGTTCATTCTTTCCTTAGGAAGAAAAGCCTGGACAAACTGGCGTTTTAAGTTGTTTCTCAGTATTTGTGTGGGACTGTTTTTCCAAAGCTCATGCAAGAAATAATGTAATTGCTTATCTGAGACCTCAAAAATCCAATAAGAGGGGGAAAAGCAATCACACAGTCAAGATTCAGACCTTATTTTGTTTTGCTTAGATATTCAGATGTCTAATAATATTTACCAATCTGAAATGTTCCCACCCTTTTCATCAGTTTGAATGAATGAAAATGGTGACTTATTGATATTTTTAGGATCTGAAGAATTACATTTTTATTTAAATCTTATCTCAGAATTATAGGGAACTCACTAACATTTTCATTTTTAATATTTTCTTTTTCTGTATAAAATTTCCTATTTTTTAAATATTTGCATAGTGGATTTTATAAATGGAATAAAAAATAAAGTGAATTTTCATTTTCTCGGGTAAGAAAAAATGGAGTGGGGCCAAGCATTAACATGCAAGCTTTCAATAAGTGAATAAACAACTCACAGAAACAGCAAACTTAGCTTACAATGGGGAGAGACTGCATTGTCATTTTCTTTGCTTTGCTACATAGTAAACTGATAGCTTTTCTCTGGGGAAATTGGTTTCGTAGCAATTTATTTCTGGTTGTTTTCTCTCAATAAGGTTATTGAGCTTCACACTGACTTCCGTGTAAAATGTCTAGACTCTCACTGCAAGTGCCACTGGCCTATTGTTTCAGGATTCTGAGGACAGAAAAAAAAAAAAAAAAATTATGCCACTCAAGATTAAAATTGAAGGTGACTCCAAAGCTATGACTCTCCCAATTTATCTTACAATATTTAACAATAACTCTACAAGTATAGTAAGAACATATTATGTTAGAATATTATGGTATTTTGTCCCTTACACTTAGTGTAATAAGGACCATTTAGTGAAGCCCACTAATGTTTATCCTACTCATATCACTAAACTGAAACTTTTGAATTATATATACCTTAATAACTAATGTAATGGGCTTCCCTGGTGGCTCAGCAGTTAAAGCGTCTGCCTCCAATGCGGGAGACCTGGGTTCAATCCCTGGGTCGGGAAGATCCCCTGGAGAAGGAAATGGCAATCCACTCCAGTATTCTTGCCTGGAGAATCCCATGGATGGAAAAGCCTAGTAGGTTACAGTCCACGGGGTGTCGCAAAGAGTCGGACACGACTAAGTGACTTTACCTTACCTTACCTTAACTAATGTAAGTCCATATGACTTTGTATATTTACTAGTAAACTAAAGGAAACACTTTCATTTAGAGCATTTACAATGAAAATACTAGATGCTTGAGTTCTGATTATCTTTGAAGTCACATGGTTCAAGCCTCTTAAGTCTGGTAATAATTTCTTCCATACCACATCTAATTTCTTCTAAAAGTGACATAGGTTTTATTACAATGGAAAACCATCAGGGCAGTCACAATAATAGCACGTAATAGTTCTACATATGGTAAATACTTCTATAAAAGTTTTGTTACATTCTGTCATTTATCCAAATGCTAGCTCTATGACTTGAATCTTGCTGCCATTGTTTATCTTATATACATAAAGATGAAAAATACTTGTCTGTCCAGATCTAATAGATCAGGATGCATGGATTCAAACCTAGGTAGTGTATTTCCCAAGAACACATCTTTAGCCCCTGAGTCAACCTGTGGCATCAATTATCAGAGAATTGTCCTTTATATTTACCTCTAACAACCTTTGCCTGACTTGTCATTTCAGAGCTACATGTAGTAATTCATCCCTTTCCATGACACAGAATCCTTCAGTGATTACAAGACACCAAGTTCCCTTTCTCTGTGTCTTCTGTCACCAACTTATGTATCTGGCTTGAATTGACACAGTTTTCAGGTCCTTCTCTGCCTCGTTTATATCTCTCTCCCCACATGCTTATGCATTATTTTACTGCCTCATCTAACACATGAAAACCTAAGAATCGATCAGTTCTCTGATTTGACCAAATAAAGGTATGGTAACCAGTGAAGTTATGAGTTTTTCATAAACTCACTAGAACTATGATACTTTTTAAAAAGAATTATAAATTAGAGGAATGATGATGTTAATAAAAACATCATCTATCAGGCAGATAATGAGATTTTCTAACCCGAAATCATTTATTTCATGTACTCTGGTAGACTAGAAAATATCTCAAAAGCTGGATGAAATTTTATGTTCTAAGGATTTACTATTCTTAGTTCCTTCTGCTTTCACTACAACTCGTATTAAAACAAGTTCTGCCAAATAATTATTAATATTAAATCAACTTGAATAACCTAACTTTTACTCTACAGAATTTGTGATTTTTAAATGATGTCTTATTAAATTACACACTTAAAATATATTATGTGGTGCAAGTGTAATTGCAGTTTTGCATTATTGAAATTTGCCATTTGTATTGGAATAAATTTTAAAAGAAATGTAGCTATGTTATATATCATTTTAATGTGTATCTCTTGCTGTATGTTTTTTGTTGTTATTAATGGCTTGTTACTTTCTGTTTATTTTATATTTATTTTAGACTGTGAAAATGATGTTGCTGCTGCTAAGTCACTTCAGTCGTGTCCCACTCTGTGCGACTCCAGAGACGGCAGCCCACCAGGCTCCCCCATCCCTGGGATTCTCTAAGCAAGAACACTGGAGTGGGTTGCCATTTCCTTCCTCAATGCATGAAAATGAAAAGTGAAAGTGAAGTCACTCAGTCGTGTCCAACTCTTAGCGACCCCATGGACTACAGCCCACCAGGCTTCCCCGTCCATGGGATCATCTAGGCAAGAGTACTGGAGTGGGGTGCCATTGCCTTCTCCAGAAAATGATGTTAGACAAAGGCAAATTCTAGTGATTTTCTTATTCGAGATCAAAATGGGTAAAGCAGTGAAGACAATTCATAACATCAACAAAGCATTTGGCCCAGGAACTGCTAATGAGCATATCGTGTAGACATGGTTTAAGAAGTTTTGCAAAGGAGGCAAGAGCCCTGGAGATGAAAAGCATTCTATTTGACCATCAGAATTTGACAACAACCAGTTGACAGCAATCATCGAAGCTTGTCCTCTAACAACTACATGAGAAATTGCCAAAACTCAATGTCAACCTTTTTATGGTCATTCAGTGTTTGAAGCAAACTGGAAAGGTGAAAAGGCTCAGTAAGTTAGTGCCTCATAAGCTGACTGCAAATCAGAAGTATTGTTGTTTCGAAATGGCTTCTCTTATTCTACACAACAACAGCAAACCATGTCTCGATTAGGTTGTGAGATGCGATAAAAAGTGCATTCTATAGAACAACCTGTGATGACCAGCTCAGTGGTTGGACTGAGAAGATGCTCCAAAGCACTTCCCAAGCATAAACATGCACCAAAGAGAGAATCCTGGACACTGTTCAGTCGTTTGCTGCCAGTTGGATCCACTACAGCTCTTTAATTTTTTCTTTGCTTACTTCTTTATTGTATTTTTGTAAAGCTACAGCTTTTAGCTTTTTGAATCCCAGTGAAATCATTACATCTGAGAAGTATACTCAGCAAATTGATGAGATGCCCTGAAAACTACGTCTACAGTTGGCACTGTTCAACAGAATGGGTCCAATCCTCCACAACAGCACTAGCCTGTAAGTCCCTCAACCAAGGCTTCAAAAGATGAATGAACTGAGCTGCAAAGTTTTGCCTCACATGCCATATTCACCTGACCTCTCACCAAATGACCAGCACTTTATGCATCTTGACAACTTTTTGCAGGAAAAACACTTCCTACAACCAGTAGAATGCAGAAAATGCTTTCCAAGATTTCGTTGAATCCTGAAGCATAAATTTTTATGTGAGAGGAAAAAACTTATTTCTCATTGAAAAAGTGTGTTGATTTTAATGGTTTCTATTTTGACTAATAAAGATATGTTTGAGTCTAGTTATGATTTAAAATTCACAGTCCAAAACCGCAATTACTTTTGCACCAACCTAATGCTATTTGTATCACTCTTTAAGAGTTTTCCCAATGTACTCCATTCTCTTTTGGGTAGAAGAAAGGGAAACAGGACTCAAGTTTAAAATCTATAAATCATTTTTTAGCTTGTGTTTAAGCCAACTCTTACAAAGTACTTGGTGTTGCTCTATGATCCCTTAGAATTCTGGATTTAGTTAGTTCCGTAGTGATGTATCATATCCCCAGCTCACAACACTCCATGAAATAACTTTTCTATTTGGCATTTGGTTGAGTTGTTTTGTTTGTTTGTTCTGTTTTTATTTATCTGTGGAAAGGTGCAGGGAGTATCTAATGTATTTGATGGTTTAATCAGATCTGAAATGTTGAAAAATTATTAATGTATTAAGTACAAAATATATAACATGGCTAATAGGACAAATATTGAATCTGCAGAATCCATTGTCAAAAGTGGTATAAAGCTCCTAATATAAGAGAGCTTGATTATGTCCATAGATGCATGGGAACTGGGAACAAAAAGATTGGGTGTGCTGGGTAAAGTAGGTTACTGTTTTCTGGAAGCTAGAGATTCTATGTAATCCACTGCTGTTGGGTTCCAGATATGAATTTGATTATTAACCTGTCAACAAGTGTTGTCTTTCTGCAATCTTGAAAGCTATATACTAGCAGAAACGCCATACTGTCACAGATCTCTTATTAATCTTGGTTTCAGAGACAAGCATTCAGGAAGAAAGTCTCTTATACTGTCAATATCTTATGCACTTTGCTATTTCCTATCTATGTGTCTTCACCATTTCATATACATACAAGTGCCGATCCTATTCCAGAACTGTACTGAATGAGGGGGAAAAGTGATAGATAGAATGAAAAGTAGTCTAGTGGAGATGACATGCAATAAATGGTTAAATTTAATCCATTATTGAAATACATATAAAACACATTTCCAAAGGAAAATATCTGAATGACATAACCAAACTCTGCAGAAGGTCAGAGGGAAAAAAAACCATGTACATGCTAGGAAATAAGAGAAAGCTCGATATAGTGAATCACAAATAGCACATAACTGATGGAAACGAGGTGTTCAAGGTAGAGTTCAATGAAAGTAGAGAGTGGAGAAGAAAGTTAAAGATTATACAACATATATATTTTATCACCTTTAAGGATTCAAAGCTTTATCTTGAAAGCTATAGGGAATCATTGTTAATTGGGATTTAGTTCACTTGTTTTTGGATAATTATAATTATATTCTTATGTAGGCTGCCAACATTAACCTGGCTCAGTATCTAATATCAGTCTTTCCTCTGAGATAAGTGACATGGACAGTAGATAGACCACAGCAGATTCACCCATAAGCCCTTTCTGCTGTTGCCCACCATCAATGATCCATCTGTTTAGTTTCTGAGCAATTAGTGATTTCAGATTTTAAATAGCGTGTTTCTTCCCACTTTATCATCCACTCCTGATTCTTGAATCATCTATCTATCTATCTATCCATCTATCCATGTGTGGGTTTTAGTTATACGTATTCAGTTCAGTTCAGTTCAGTTCAGTCACTCAATCATGTTCAACTCCTTGCAACCCCATGGACTGCAGCAAGCCAGGCCTCCCCGTCCATCACCAACTCCCAGAGCTCCCTCAAACTCATGTCCATTGACGTGGTGATGCCATCCAATCATCTCATCCTCCATCATCTCCTTATCCTCCTGACTTCACTCTTTCCCAGTATCAGGGTCTTTTCAAATGAGCAAGCTCTTCCTATCAGGTGGCCAAAGTATTGGAGTTTCGCTTCAGCATCAGTCCTTCCAATGAATATTCAGGACTGATTTCCTTTAGGATGGACTGGTTGGATCTCCTTGCAGTCCAAGGGACTCTCAAGAGTCTTCTCCAACACCACAGTTCAAATGCATCAGTTCTTCGGTGCTCAGCTTTCTTTATAGTCCAACTCTCACATCCATACGTGGCTACTGGAAAAATCATGTAGAGACATTACTTTGTCAACAAAGATCCCGTCTAGTCAAGGGTATGCTCTTTCCTGTGGTCATGTATGGATGTGAGAGTTGGACTATAAGGAAAGCTGAGTGCCAAAGAATTGATGCTTTTGAACTGTGGTGTTGGAGAAGGCTCTTGAGATTTCCTTGGACTGCAAGGAGATCCAACCAGTCCACCCTAAATGAGGTCAGTCCTGGCTGTTCATTGGTAGGACTGATGTTGAAGGTGAAACTCCAGTACTTGGGACACCTGCTGCTAAGAGCTGACTCATTGGAAAAGACCCTGATGCAGGGAAAGGTTAAAGGCAGGAGGAGAAGGGGATGACAGAGGATGAAATGGTTGGATGGCATCAGTGACTCAATGGACATGGCTTTGGGTGTACTCCGGGAGCTGGTGATGGACAGGGAGGCCTGGTGCGCTGTGGTACATGGGGTTTCAAAGAGTCGGACATGATGAGCGACTGAGCTGAACTTAACTGACTAGATGGACCTTTATTGGCAAAGTAATGTCTCCATTTTTTAATATCCTGTCTAGGTTGGTCATAACTTTCCTTCCAAGGAGTAAATGTCTTTTAACTTCATGGCTTCAGTCACCATCTGCAGTGATTCTGCAGCCCCCCCAACAATAAATAAATTCTCTCACTGTATCTGTTGTTGCCCCATCTTCTTGCCATGAAGTGATGGGACCAGATGCCATGATCTTCGTTTTCTGAATGCTGAGCTTTTTCAAGTTTAAGCCAGCTTTTTCACTTTCCTCTTTCACTCTCAAAAGAGGCTCTTTAGTTCTTCTTCACTTTCTGCCTTAAGGGTGGTGTCACCTGCATATCTGAGATTATTGATATTTCTCCTGGCAACCTTGATTCCAGCTTGTGCTTCATCAAGCCCAACATTTCTCATGATGTACTCTACATATAAGTTAAATAAGCAGGGTGACAATATACAGCCTTGACGTATTCCTTTTCCTATTTGGAATCAGTCTGTTGTTCCATGTCCAGTTCTGGCTGTTGCTTTCTGACCTGCATACAGATTTCTCAACAGGCAGGTCAGGTGGTCCAGTATTCCCATCTCTCAGAATTTTCCACAGTTTTTGGTGACCCACAGAGTCAAAGTCTTTGGCATAGTCAACAAAGCAGAAATAGATGTTTTTCTGGAACTCTCTTGATTTTTCCATGATCCAGCAGATGTTGGCAACTTAATCTCTGGTTCCTTTGCCTTTTCTAAAACCAGTTTGAACATCTCTAAGCTCATGGTTCATGTATTGATGAAGCCTGGCTTGGAGAGTTTTAAGCATTATTTACTAGCATGTGAGATGAGTGCAACTGTGCGGTAGTTTGACCATTCTTTGGCATTGCCTTTCTTTGCAATTGGAATGAAAACTGACTTTTTCCAGTCCTGTGGTCACTGCTGAGTTTTCCATATTTGCTGGCATATTGAGTGAAGCACTTTCACAGTATCATCTTTTAGGATCTGAAATAGTTCAACTGGAATTCCATCATCTCCACTAGCTTTGTTTGTAGTGATGCTTCCTAAGGCCCACTTCACTTCACATTCCAGGATGTCTGGCTCTAGGTGAGTGATCACATCATCATGATTATCTGGGTCATGAAGATATTTTTAATATAGTTTTTCTGTGTATCTTGCCACCTCTTCTTAATATCTTCTGCTTCTGTTAGGTCCATGCCATTTCTGTCCTTTATTGAGCTCATCTTTGCATGAAATATTCCCTTGGTATCTTTAATTTTTTTGAAGAGATCTCTAGTCTTTCCCATTCTATTGTTTTCCTCTATTTCTTTGCACTGATCACCGAAGAAGGCTTTCTTATCTCTTCTTGCTATTCTTTGGAACTCTGCGTTCAAATGGGTATATCTTTCCTTTTCCCCTTTGCTTTTCGCTTCTCTTCTTCTCACAGATATTTGTAAAGCCTCCTCAGACAGCCATTTATTTAGCTTTTTGCATTTCTTTCCCATGGGGACGGTCTTGATCCCTGTCTCCTATACAATGTCACAAACCTCTATCTATACTTCATCAGGCACTCTATCAGATTAATCCCTTGAATCTATTTCTCACTTCCACTGTATAATCATAAGGGATTTAATTTAGGTCATATCTGAATGGTCTAGTGGTTATCCCTACTTTCTTCAATTTAACTCTGAATTTGGTAATAAGGAGTTCATGATCTGAGCCACAGTCAGCTCCCAGTCTTGTTTTTGCTGACTGTATAGAGCTTTTTCTATCTTTGGCTGCAAATTATCAATCTGATTTTGGTTCTGACCATCTGGTGATGTCCTTGTGGAGAGTCTTCTCTTGTGTTGCTGAAAGAGGGTGTTTGCTATGACCAATGTGTTCTCTTGGAAAAACTCTATTAGCTTTTGCCCTGCTTCATTCCGCATTCCAAGGCCAAATTTGGCTGTTACTCCAGGTATTTCTTGACTTCCTACTTTTGCATTCCAGTCCCCTATAATGAAAATGACATCTTCTTTGGTTGTTTAGTTCTAGAAGGTCTTGTAGATCTTCAGAGAACCATTCAGTTTCAGCTTCTTCAGCATTACTGGTTGGGGCATAGACTTGGATTACTCTAATATCGAATGGTTTGACTTGGAAATGAACAGAGATCATGCTGTCATTTTTGAGATTGCATCCAAGGACCCATTTCAAACTCTTTTGTTGACTATGATGGCTACTCTAATTCCTATAAGGAAGAGATTCTTGCCCACAATAGTAGCAATAATGTGGTAATAGATATATATATATATATATATACATACACACACACACACACACACACACACACACACACACACACACACGAATACATGGGCTTCCTAGATGGTGCTTATGGTAAAGAACTTGCCTGCAAGCTCAGGAAACATGAGCGATGTGGGTTCAATCCCTGGTTCAAGGAAGATCCCCTGGAGGAGGGCATGGCAACCCACTCCTGCATTCTTGCCTAGAGAATCCCGTGGACAGAGGAGCCTGGTAGGCTACAGTCCATAGGTTGCACAGAATTGGGCAAGCAGAAAGAGAAGAAGAACTAAAGAGCCTCTTGATGAAAGTGAAAGAGGAGAGTGAAAAAAGTTGGCTTAAAGCTCAACATTCAGAAAATTAAGATCATGGCATCCGGTCCCATCACTTCATGGCAAATAGAGGTGGAAAAGTGGCTGACTTTATTTTTCTGGGCTCCAAAATCACTGCAGATGGAGATTGCAGCATGAAATTAAAAGACACTTACTTCTTTGAAGGGAAGTTATGACTAACCTAGACAACATATTAAAAAGCTGAGAAATTACTTTGTCAACAAAGGTCCATCTAGTCAAGGTTATGGTTTTTCCAGTAGTCATGTATGGATGTGAGAGTTGGACTATAAAGAAAACTGAGCGCCAAAGAATTGAAGCTTTTGAACTGCAGTGTTGGAGAAGACTCTTAAGAGTCCCTTGGACTGCAAGGAGATCCAACCAGTCCATCCCAAAGGAGATCAGCCCTGGGTGTTCATTGGAAGGACTGATGTTGAAGCTGAAACTGTGATACTTTGGACACCTGCTGCTAAAAGTTGACTCATTTGAAAAGACCCTGATGCTTGGAAAAATTGAAGGCAGGAGAAGGAGACAACAGAGGATTAGGTGGTTGGATGGCATCACTGACTCAATAGACATGGGTTTGGGTAGACTCCAGCAGTTGGTGATGGACAGGGAGGCCTGGCATGCTGCAGTTCATGGGGTCTCAAATAGTCAGACACGACTGAACTGACAGGACTTATTACCCAGGCATGCATATAAATACATACATACATACATATATATACTATTTATTTTCTTTCTTTCTTTCTTTTCTTTTTTTTTTTTTTTACTGTGCTATTGCTGGGAAAGATTGAAGGTGGGAGGAGAAGGGGACAGCAGAGGATATGGTGGTTCAATGGTATCACCGACTCAGTCTACATGAGTTTGAGTGAACTCGGGGAGTTGGTGATGGACAGGGAGGCCTGGTGTGCTGCAGTCCATGGGGTTGCAAAGAATCAGACACGACTGAGCGACTGACCTGATTGCTCCAGTAGCCTCTGCCCTCACGACCTGATAGGGATGACTGTAAGATGAGTCACGATGTGACAGCGACTCCCCCAGGGTGGGCCCCTGTCTTCCTTTATGGCACCTGTCAGCACTAACCAAGCAAAAGACAGGGCGTGGAGAATGTGCCACAGAAGCATACCCTGACGGACTCTGCTTACAGCGATACATGAGTGAATGGCTCAGTCAGACAGGAGAACTGAATTTAAATCCAGCTTGTATGATTTTGGACCAGGAAAAGAGCCTTTCAGTTCTCGTGGTTCAGTCATCCAGTCCTGTTGGAACTTTGGGACCCCATGGACTGCAGCACGCCAGGCCTCCCTGTCCTTCACCATCTCCTGGAGTTTGCCCAAGGTCATCTCATCGGTGATGCCATCCAGCCATCTCGTCCTCTGACACCTTCTTCTCCTTCTGCCCTCAATCTTTCCTAGTATCAGGGACTTTTCCCATGAGTTCTCTGCTTGCTTCTGATGACCAAAATACTTAGCTTGAATGCTTTTTCATTTTTCAGATCTTCTCTGTAAAGCAAAATTGGACCTACTTTTGAATACACTAGCTTTATGTTTTATGTGGATTTATCACACTTAGGTTCATGACTATAATACATATACTTAAAACAATATGTTTATTGAGTTAAAGAAAAATAAAAATACTTAAAGTTAAATAAAGTTCATGTATCAATTTAAAAGTCAAAACAGTATTCAGTTCAAAACAACAAAGTTGTCCATTATAGTGTGAATAATTATAGTGTCTTCAAGATATTGTGCTGGAAATAAGTTTTTTTTATGAGCTAAGTTTTTTTCTTATGTGCTAGAACTGACACTGGATTCAGTATTATATGAAAAT
The DNA here is from genome assembly GCA_917880005.1 of Nanger dama. NCBI lineage: Eukaryota > Metazoa > Chordata > Mammalia > Artiodactyla > Bovidae > Nanger > Nanger dama. The sequence goes on along the minus strand of CAKJTW010000035.1, from coordinate 2,475,176 downwards.
TGAAAGCAGATAAGGAATTTAATATGAAGTATTGATGAATAAAACCAAAAGGCAAAAATTCATCGTCACTACCATATTATTTTTTCTGATTTATGTTACTTATGAGTTGGATCATCCAATTTTATTGGCTTCTAATACACTCTACTCCTGGAAGGTAATCATGAATCATAGGGACAAACAATAAGGCAAGGAAAATACATGCATAATGAAAACAGAGAGGAATAACAACAAGCAAAAGACAGAACTGAATATTTTAGCTCCTAAAGAATAGTAAACACATATATCATGAGGAAGATACACTTGTACTTAAAGATTTTAATAACATTTTCAAGAAACTGATGCAAGAAGTGTCTTTGATTTAATAATTCTCAAAATTATTTTCATATGGTGCATTTATTTTTGTAGTAAGGCTGACTTTCCCAGCTCAAGAAAGCAGCAGCAGATATAAAACAAAGAGACAAAAATTATTAGTCTGGGCCACCAGCTCTTTTAATCTTGTGGGTTAGATTAGAAAGGAGCCAAGTAAATGGATATTAGGATCACAAAAATCTAGAAAAACCGATGGGCTCCACCTCTTATTAAAAGAGTTTCCAAGGATTTTGCTTTTCAACATATTTGGTCTTTATTGAAAGCAATTGTTCTATTACTGGAAAATCCATCATTGTTTTTTTCCATTTCTCCCTCTCCCTACACCTTCATTTTTTGAGAAATGCATGAGATGAAGCAACGCATGGGAATAATGGGGCATAACTCAAGTGTGCTGTGAAAGGGAGCAAACCAGAAGGAATATGGCTCGAGGTCAGTGTCTTGATGTGTTCATTATTCCAAGATCTGTAAGGTAAGCTGACAGGCAGAATTGTTTGCCTCATGGAGTACCGAGTGACCCTTTGTAAGATAGACAAGAAAGAGTATTTGCAATACAAAACTTAATAATGCAACACCTGCCATGTTTCGTCTATATTAACATAGAAAATGTATGGCAGTAGTAATAATATATAGCTTTAGGGTAAATTTATACTATTTTGTGGCATTTGTTAAAAATAAGGATTGAAAGAAACAAGAAAATTCTTACGGTCAGTAACATAATATAGAATTTCCACATAAAAATCATCAGTTTGAATAAGACTATATTTTCAATAATATGAATTTATTATTTGCAATGCAATTCCTTATTATATATGAACTACCTGGTTAGGTTCTTCATGGAAATAAAATGCCACTATTGAAAAAATAGTGCAGTGAAATTATTTTTTTCTTGGTAGTAATGAATTATTTAAATGCTGTGTTTGCACGGACTTAGAAACTGATTTCTCGTGTTTTTTGTATACAAGAGTAGCTCTATAAAACAGCAAAACAATTTGAATGTTATTCTATGTAGATCTGCATATTTCTCTATTCAAAATCCTATTTTTTCTGGAAACAATTTTGAAAAGTTAGCCTCACTTTGAAATTAATGAATATGTATTAGGAAAATTTGAAAGCACACTTTCAAATCTGTCAGAGGCTTTAGTGAAATAGAGAATTTGGTATGTGGGATAACTCAGGTGAGGGAGATTAAAAACTATTCTTATGGATGGGAAGGCTCACTGTCTCTCTCTTTTCTTCATTTCTTGCAGATGCTTGCAGTGAATTTCTCTGATAGCTCAGTTGGTAAACAATCCACCTGCAATGCAGGAGATCATGGTTTGATTCCTGCATCAGGAAGATCCCTGGAGAAGGGATAGGCTACCCACTTCAGTATTCTTGGGCTTCCCTTGTGGCTCAGCTGGTAAAGAATCTGCCTGCAAAGAGAGTTTGATCTCTGGGTGGGGAAGATCCCCTGGAGAAGGGAAAGTCTACCCACTCCATATTCTGGCCTGGAGAGTTCCACGGACTGTGGTCCATGGGATTGTAGAGTCAGACACTGCTGAGCAGCTTTCACTTTCACAATGAATTTCTAGAATTGAACGCATACAATGATTTTGTTGTTGTTCAGTTTTCTAAGTCGTGTCCAGCCGTTTGTGACCCCAGGGAAAGCAGCACACCGGCCTTCCCTGTCCTTCACTATCTCCTGGAATTTGCTTCCCGCAACCAGAGAAGCCTGCCGGCAGCAACCAGGGCCCAGTGCAGTCAAAAACTGATAACGTAAGCAATGCACTGAATTATAATGTGATTAAAAAGAAATATTACAAACATATTGCATATTTTTAAAACCAGCAAATGGGCAAGGTCTCTTTTATTCCAAATAAAATTGCAAAAAATCTTATTTCTTCATCATTATTTGCTTCTTAATTACTGTGTGTGCACATGTGAAGTCACTTCAGTCACATCCGACTCCTTGTGACCCTCTGCCCTCCAGGCTCCTCTTCTGGTGGGATTCTCCAGGAATCGTTGTTGCTGTTCAGTCAGTAGGGACCAACCCTTCATGACCCCATGGACTGCAACACACCAGGCCTCCCTTTTCCTCATCATCTCCCAGAGTTTGCCCAAGTTCAAGTCCATTGCTTCAGTGATGCTGTCCAGCCATCTCATCTTCTGACACCCTCTTCTCTCTCTGCCCTCAATCTTTCCCAGCATCAGGGACTTTTCCAACAAATCATCTGCTTGAATCAGATGACCAAAATAGCGAAGCTTCAGCATCAGTCCTTCCAGTGAATATGCAGGGTTGATCTTCCTTAAGATTGACTGGTTTGATCTCCTTGCTGTCCAGAGGACTTTCAGGAGTCTTCTCTGGTGCCGCAGTTGGAATGGATCATTTCTTTGGTGCTCTTCTTGCTTCACAGTCCAGCTCTCAAAGCCTTACTTGATCACTGGGAAGACCATAGCCTTGACTACATGGACCGTTGTCAGCAGAGTGATTTTCTGCTTTTCAACACACCGTCTAGTTCCATCATCACTTTCCTGCCGAGAAGCAAATGCCTTCTGGTTTCATAGCTGCAGTCACCATCCACAGTGATTTTGGAGTCCAAGAAGAAGAAATCTGTCACTGCATCTACATTTTCCCCTTCTATTTGGCATGCAGTAATGGGGCTGAAATGGCAACCCACTCCAGTATTCTTGCCTGGAGAATCCCATGGACCGAGGAGCTTGGTGGGCTACAGTCCACGGGTCGCAAAGAGTCAGACACGACTGAGCTACTTCACTAATGGGGCTGGATGCCATGATCATAGTTTTCTTTTTATCTTTAGGCTTAAGCAGACTCTTTCACTCTCCTCCTTCACCCTCATCAAGAGGCTCTTTAGTTCCTCTTCACTTTCTGCCATTAGAATGGTATCATCTGTATATCTGAGGTTGTCAGTGTTTCTCCCACCTATCTTGATTCCACCTTGTAACTCATCCAGCCCGGCATTTCTCACGATGTGCTGCTCAGCATATAGGTTAAATAAACAGGGTGACAGCAGACAGCCCTGTCTTACTCCTTTCTCTATCTTGAACCAATCAGCTGTTGCTTCCTGACCCACAGGCAGGTTTCCCAGCAGACAGGTAAGATGGTCTGGTATTCCCATCCCTCTAAGAGCTTCTTACACTTTGTCAGGATCCACTCAGCTCGTGGCTTTAGTGTAGTCAGTGAAACAGAGGTAGCTGTTTATCTGAAATTCTCTTGCTTTCTCTGTAATCCAGTGAAGGCTGGCGATTTGACCACTAGTTCCGCTTCCTATTCTAAACCCACCTTGGACATCTGGAAGTTCTTGGCTTGCATAAAGCTGAAGACTAGCATGCAAGATTTTAAGCGTGACCTTACCAGCATGGGAGATGAGTACAACTGTCCGATGGTTAGCACGTTCTTTGTTACTACCCTGCTTGGGAATTGGGATGAGGATTGACCTTTTCCAATCCTGTGGTCATTTCTGGTTCTTCCAACTTTGCTCACATAATGAATGCAAAACTTTGATGGCATCATCCTTTGGGGATCTGAAAGGTTCTGCTGGAATTTCATCGCATCCACTAGCTTTATTAACAGTAGTGCTTCTTTTTTGAATTTTATTTTTATTTATTTTACTTTACAATACTGTATTGGTTTTGCCACACATTGACATGAGTCTGCCAGGCCCACGTGACTTTGCACTCCGGAACATCTGACTCTGGGCGTAACATCACCATCGCAGCAATCCAGTTCATTAAGAACTTTTACACACAGTTCTTCCATGCATTCTTTCCATCTCATCTTGAGCTCTCCAGTGGCTGCTAGTAGGTCTCCATTTTTATCCTTTATTGGGCCCATCTTTGGGGCCCCTTGTTGTTTCCAGTTTTCCTGAAGAGCTCTCCAGTCTTTCTCCTTTTGTTGTTTTCTTGTATTATTAAGCACCGTTCATTGAAGAAGCCCTTCTTGTATCTTCTAGCTGTTCTCTGGCACTCTGCTTTTATCTGGATTTATCTTTCCCTCTCTCCCTTGCTTTTCAAGTCCCTTCATTCTTGCACTACTTGTAAAGCCTCCTCAGACACATACTTTGCCTTCTTGTTTTTCCTTTGGGATGGTTTCGTTTGCCGCCTCATGTAGAATATTTTGGATATTGCCCATAGTTATTCAGTCACACTGCTCACTAGATCTAGTGTCTTGAGTCTCTTCATCATCTCTCCTGCAAGTTCATACAGAATTTGATCTAAGTCATACTTGGCTGGCCTAGTGTTTTGCCCAGCTTTCTTTAGCTTAAGCCTGAATTTTGCTATGAGAAGCTAAAGATCTGAGCCAAAGTCAACTCGAGGTCTTATTCTTGCTGATTGGATACAATTTCCCCATCTTTGGCTACAAAGAATGCAATCAATTTGCTTTCTGTATTGACTGTCAACATCCTTGTGTAAAGCCGTCTCTTGTGTTGCTGAAGAAATGTATTTGCTATGATTTCTGCGTTCTCTTGGCAGAATTCAGTCAGTCACTGCCCTACTTCATGTTGTTCTCCAAGGCTCAGCTTGCCTGTTTTTCCAGGTATATCTTGACTTCCTACTTATGCATTCCAGTTTCTGGCGATGGATGGAACATCTTTTTAGGTGTTCGTTCTAGGAGGTCTAGGTCTTCATGACTTCAGCTTCTTTGGCATCAGTGGGAGAGGCAGTGACTTGGATTAATGTGATGTTGAATGGCTTGCCTTGGAAACAAATCGAGATCATTCTGTCACTTTTGAGGTTGCACCCAAGTACTGTTATTTCAGACTCTTGTTGATCATGAGGGCTATTCTGTTTCTTCTATGGGATTCTTGCCTACAGTAGTAGATGGAATGGTCAGCTGAATTAAACTCACTCATTCCAGTCCATTTTAGTTTGCTGATTCCTAGGATGCTGATGTTTATTCTTACCAAGAATCACTGGTGGTGGTGATGGGTGGTTTAGGCGCTAAGTCATGTCTGGCTCTTGCAACTCCATAGATGATAGGCTCCCCTGTCCGTGGGATTCTCCAGGCAAGAATACTGGAGTGGGTTGCTATTCCCTTCTCCAGGGGCTCTTCCCAACCTAGGAATTGAACCTGGGTCTCCTGCATTACAGGCAGATTCTTTACTGATTGAGATATGAAGGAAGCCCAAGAATCATTCAGTTCAGTTCAGTTCAGTCGCTCAGTCATGTCCAATTCTGCAACCCCATGAATCACAGCACGCCAGGCCTCCCTGTCCATCACCAACTCCCAGAGTTCACTCAGACTCACATCCATCGAGTCAGTGATGCCATCCAGCCATCTCATCCTCGGTCGTCCCCTTCTCCCCCTGCCCCCAATCCCTCCCAGCATCAGAGTCTTTTCCAATGAGTCAACTCTTCACATGAGGTGGCCAAAGTACTGGAGTTTCAGCTTTAGCATCATTCTTTCCAAAGAAATCCCAGGGCTGATCTCCTTCAGAATGGACTGGTTGGATCTCCTTGCAGTCCAAGGGATTCTCAAGAGTCTTCTCCAACACCACAGTTCAAAAGCATCAATTCTTCAGCACTCAGTCTTCCTCACAGTCCAACTCTTACATCCATAATGACCACTGGAAAACCATAGCCTTGACTAGACGGACCTTAGTCGGTAAAGTACCTGTCCCTAACTTAACATCACATCATTATTTCCTTTAAATAGTTCCTTTGTTGTCTTTTGAATATATACAGTTTTGGTTTTATAATCATTTCATCACAAAGCCACTAACATTGATAATGACCATTTTCAACTATGGTTCCACAGAGGGAGGCATTTTTGTATGTAAAATTAGATTACATCCACATTGAGATGTTTTTATCGGATGATATAAATAATAATGCATGGTTTGTCCTGTGATCAACAGAAAGATGAGTTTAAGTCTTTTAAGTTTAAGATGAGTCAGTAAGAATATTTTTAATACTATTTTAATAAGGGCTATTTTTACATTATTTTGCTGACTAAGGTCCATCTAGTCAAGGCTGTGGTTTTTCCAGTGGTCATGTATGGATGTGAGAGTTGGACTGTGAGGAAGGCTGAGCGCTGAAGAATTGATGCTTTTGAAGTGTGGTGTTGGAGAAGACTCTTGAGAGTCCCTTGGACTGCAAGGAGATCCGACCAGTCCATTCTGAAGGAGATCAGCCCTGGGATTTCTTTGGAAAGAATGATGCTAAAGCTGAAACTCCAGTACTTTGGCCACCTCATGCGAAGAGTTGACTCATTGGAAAAGACTCTGATGCTGGGAGGGATTGGGGGCAGGAGGAGAAGGGGACGACAGAGGATGAGATGGCTGGATGGCATCACCAACTCGATGGATGTGAGTCTGAGTGAACTCCGGGAGTTGGTGATGAACAGGGAGGACTGGCGTGCTGTGATTCATGGCGTTGCAAAGAGTCGGACATGACTGAGCGACTGAACTGAACTGAACTGAACTGATCTTTATATATAAGCATTCTTGGGTCTGCATATAAAAATTTGGGTCTTCATATACATATTTTTAAAAAGAAGAAAATAATGTTGATGTATGGCAAAACCAATACAATACTGTAAAGTAATTAGCCTCCAATTAAATAAATAAATTTAAATTTTAAAAAGAAAATAAAATTTGTACAGCTACATACATTTCAAATTCTAACTGTGTTGAGCTACTGGAAACAATAGGTTTTTGAATTATTCATACATTACTGTACTCTGTGGTTCTTAGAATTAGTTTTCTTCTTTCCACCTCCTGTTTATATATCATTCTAGGAGGAGGAGGAGACAGACTTCAAATTAACATTCTTAAGCTTTTTTTCTACAGCTCCATCAAATAGATGATACACAATAAACATTAATTTTCTTCAATCATCCTTGATAAAACACAACTCAAATATTTTCAAACCATATATCTATTCACCATTTTTACATTGACAATTAAAATAGTTATTATGTACTTAAAAGTTTCAAAGTATGTAACTTACAGTATGAGGAAATTATTAATTTAAAAAGCCTTTTAAGACATTCATTAGAATGGAAATGTTATGTAAATTTAATATCCACAATTTAATGAAGTTTTGTGATCAACTTATTTAGTAACAAAAATGTCATTATTCCTATAAAAATGTATATATTCCTATATATACATTCCAAATTTCTATGTATCTTTTTCTTATTTAACATATTTTATGATAAAAACAAAGTTTAGCAATCATCTTATCATACTTCTTTGCAGCACAAGGTTGCACAATATTAAAAATTTCATTGAACATGTATGCTCTAAGGATTGCATATTTACATTTTAATTATCACACGATCCTTAGTACATACTTGATCAAAGCAACATAAATGGAGTTTAAATTGTTGGTAAATAACAAACAATTAGAAACAGTGAAAATATCGAAACATTAATTTATTTTATTTATTAAAATATATTATGTCCATGATCACAATTACTTATTTCTAGAATGATGTTGGGGCCTACACTCATTTTCTGTTATTGTTTCTATGCATGTAATTGATCGTATACTTTGCTTATATAAATAAGCAAGTGAAAACGTATTTTTGTAATTGAAGTTTACCCAAATTTTAAGCCTCCTTTGGGTTACATGCAAATAATCACAATGCCCTATCCTCAAAAATTATCTTAATGCTCTATCAGCTGACGTATGTTTCACTCAATTTTGTTGAAAGTAATAAAATAGAACTTTTTGTTCATTTCTTGGCTTCATCATTCAAATGTGAGAGAGTCATTTCCTAGGTAGGTTGATTAGAAGTCTGGGGTCCCCGAGGAAGAGAGAGGGATCTGGGACTCTCAAGGAGGAGAAAAGCACAAACTTTTTTTTTCTTTAAGCCCAGATCTGATGATTGCACAACAAAACAACTCATCTTGCTCAGGATTATGTTTTCCCTTAAACTCTGTAATCCTATTACCTTAAAATGTATGTTGTAGGAGTGGATCTAGTAAGTCCATTTCAAGGTTGAGACATTCTTTTGATTTAATATAAAAACCAAGTGAAAATGTATACAGCTGCCTTGCTAGACTAGCAGGGGGCACTCTCTGCCCCCTTCTGAGGTCTCTGTCAGAAACTTTCGCTGCCCTCTTTCACGTTAATAAACTCTGCAACACAAAGGCAATGGCACCCCACTCCATGGATGAAGGAGCCTGGAAGGCTGCAATCTATGGGTCACTGAGGGCCAGACACGACTGAGCGACTTCACTTTCACTTTTCACTTTCCTGCATTGGAGAAGGAAATGGCAACCCACTCCAGTGTTCTGGCCTGGAGAATCCCAGGGATGGGGGAGCCTGGTGGACTGCTATCTATGGAGTCTCAGAGTCGGACACGACTGAAGTGACTCAGCAGCAGCCACACGAAGCTCTGGCATGATCAAGCCTGGTCCCTGGTCCCGAAGCCAAATCTTCTACTTGGAGATCATGAATCCAACATCATTGACCTTAAACTGTCAAATGGAATGGTGAAAAACATACTAGATATTTCAGTGTTATTGTTGTTTAGTCTCTCAGTGTGTCCAAATTTTTTCAACGCTATGGACTGTAGACCGATCGGCTCCTCTGTCCAAGGGATTTCCCAGGCAAGAATACTGTTCAGTTCAGTTCAGTTGCTCAGTCGTGTCCGACTCTCTGCGACCCATGAATCGCAGCACACCAGGCCTCCCTGTCCAACACCATCTCCCAGAGTTCACTCAGACTCACGTCCATTGAGTCAGTGATGCCATCCAGCCATCTCTGTCCTCGCCTTCTCCTCCTGCCCCCAATCCCTCCCAGCATCAGAGTCTTTTCCAATGAGTCAGCTCTTTACATGAGGTGGCCAAAGTACTGGAGTTTCAGCTTTAGCATCATTCTTTCCAAAGAAATCCCAGGGCCAATCTCCTTCAGAATGGACTGGTTGGATCTCCTTGCAGTCCAAGGGACTCTCAAGAGTCTTCTCCAACACCACAGTTCAAAAGCATCAATTCTTCGGCACTCAGCTTTCTTCTCAGTCCAACTCACACATCCATACATGACTACTGGAAAAACCATAGCCTTGACTAGACGGACCTTTGTTGGCAAAGTAATGTCTCTGCTTCTGAATATGCTATCTAGGTTGGTCATAACTTTTCTTCCAAGGAGTAAGTGTCTTTTAATTTCATGGCTGCAATCACCATCTGCAGTGATTCTGGAGCCCCCAAAAATAAAGTCTGACACTGTTTCCCCATTTATTTCCCATGAAGTGATGGGACCGGATGCCATGACCTTTGTTTTCTAAATGTTGAGTATTGTTAGGGGTTGTCATTTCCTTCTCCAGGGGATCTTCCCAGCCCAGGGAACATATCCGTGTCTCTTGCATTAGTAGGAACATTCTATACCACTGAGCCACATGGGAATACATTCTTGCATTCTATTCAAGGGTAAATATTTGAAGTCTTGTTTACACCTATATCATTCTCACTTTTTAAGGTCATTGTGCAAAATGTCCTGTCTCTGGACCATGTCTTGCACAGAGATTTAGAAATCCTTAGCTAATAAATTATTTCTGTGAGCTCCCAGGTGCTACCATTGGGACCCGCATGGTGGCAGCTTCTCAAAGGTGGTACTTGCTGTATCCATTTGGGGTCCACAAATCTTGTTTCCAGTAAGTACTTCATTTCAGTCCACAGAAGTCCTATGATCCAGTGAATTCTTGTCCACTCTTGCACTGTGAGATACCATCATCTCACGTCAATGTAGTTATCAGTACATCCACTATGTCAGGACAAAAGCAGCAATTCCCATCATTGAAAGCCTATTAAGTGGAACTATTCCTGAGACCAAGGATTTCACTAGTCAGTGTCTGGACAGGAAAATAGAACCAATTTAGATATTTTAGGTTGGAAACAGATTTGATGCAAAATATAATTAAGTATTCTGAAGTATGTAAGAGAAAATGAAGAAAATGGGACTAGAGGAAGGAAGAAGTCAGGATGACATTTAAAGATTAGAAAGTCGCTATTACTCCTAAGAAGTGTGTAAGCAGAATGTATTTTTGGTGTTGCGTCCATCAAGAAAATTAAGCAATGTAAGTGAGGTAGAGAGAGATTGCAGTCTTTCTATTAATGCTTACTTTCTATTGAGCAGTCAGGGATAATTTCTATGCTAAGGAGGCATTTGAGAAAAATCTTAAAAGAAATAATAATTCAAATAATAATTTGAATTTATGGGAAGAGAAATTTTAAAGGAAGAACGCCTGTGGTTGAAGCTTGATTGGAATGTTTGAAGAATAGAGGGGATGGAATGGCTAGAGTGATGCTTCTGAAGGAAAGAAGTGGAAGGTGTAGTCAGAGAGGTGGCCAGTGGGTATGAAGGCGAGGTCATAAAGGCTCCCAGAGGTCAAGGCCAGGTCTTTGGATTTTATTCTCAGAGAGTAGGGAAGAAAAAGGATAGCTCTGAGCAGACGGGTTTCCAGGTGATCTTGACACCCTTGGAATTTGCTTCTTTTTATAATTCCATTTGTAGGGACAAGAGTTAGTGAATTTTTTCTTTTCTAAGGAATAAAAATTTAGTAAAAGTGACAGGATGCTAGTCTGGAATTGGGGGATTTCAAAAGCTTTTGGCTTTCACAATTTGAGAAATCTTGACTACATGAATTCAAAAACAAATCTTATGAACATGTTCATTCCAATTTTCTAGAATAGTCTCTCACAGATATCTCTGAGGCAGTCCCCACTTTCACCTCCCTATTAGAAGTTTCACTATTGCTGAGAAAAGTACTCTCAACTGAGCTGCTGTTTCTCCTCCCTCCCTTACTCTGATTGCTGACATAAGGCTGCTAATTAGTGGGAGTGCCTTCCATAAATATCTTATGTCCAGGAAAGGGTCAGGATTTGGGAATGGAAATTATGTTGAAGAGAAGTTTCTGGACTTCTTCAGCATGAAAGTATAATCTATCCATCCCAAATGGCATGTTTTGGCATCTGTGAATTCCCCAAGGGAGCCCTTTCCTTTGAAATGGAGATTTCAGCATTTGTATAAATTGCAAAGACTAAACCAAAGTTGCTGAGCGCACAGTTGCTGAGCTCACAGTTCTATTAAGGGTGCTGTCAGAGCACTAAAAGAATCACCAAGAGCTTTTTATTACTACCTCAGATATGTCAGAAACTGTAGCATTACTTAGCTACTAAATTCAATAATTACAAAAAAATAAGATTTAATAAATATTTTACTATTTATATTACAGACATTTGTACATTTTCCTGACCTTTCTAATTTTGTCCCTTCACATATCTTTATCTTGAAAATTTAATTGTGAAGCTTCATTTCATCTCCAAATTCTTGTTAAGTGTGAAGTTATTATACAAGGGACCCCTCATAGAAACCAGTTGCAATATTTAAGCCAATATTAATGCCAACAATGCATTATTAGGACCAATTCTCACTTAAGTAAGAAAATTACTGCTCTTATGTAAGTATTTTTGTAATTTATTTGATAAATAAACTAAACGACAATAAGAAGAAGGAACTGAGCAGAAACATTTTTTTCTTGAGATAATAGTGCTCTTTTGAGGAGTTTCCAGATGTTTCCTATTAGTTTTTACAATATTCTTCATATCCTCCCAAGTGTCCTCTGTATTCCATAAATAAAGATGATCCAATTAAATTCTTTTAGAGAAACATCTAGAAATATTGCAATGTTAATTATTTAACAGATAGCCTGTCTCCTACCTCTGTTCTGTGATCAGAGCTCCCACCCACATCTCTGTGATTTCACTGAGAGCAGATATGTTCAAACATGAGAAACTTCACTCCCTACTCCTTTGAGCTGTAGTTTACCATTCTAGTTTAGTTATTTAACCCAATGGTGGATCCTTACATACTTACTCAGAGAGGATGGACTTCAACAGAGTCTATGTCAATTCAGGAGTCATCTAGGTGGCTCATTGCATATTAACTCAAGTGCTATTGGAAGACAGTTGTTGGCATGCATATAAATAATAAGCCTGTTGTATAGTGAGAAAGTAGAGAAAAATAGTCATTGGTGGTGAAGAAATTTTTTAAAGTGGTGGGAATAAAAATTAACATTAAAAAAAAATTAACAAAGCAGGAGGTGAATCTTTTGATTCTTTCACGCTGCTCAGTCCTGGAGTTCCTGTTCTTGAATTACAATGAGTTAGTGGAATATCTTTGTGCCACTATATCATATTTCTGTATTACATCAGCCATTTTTTCTCATATTTACAATCACCAGTAAACTAATTGAATAGCAAAAAAAAGGTTTAACATCAAGGAAAACAGTGATGATGTCTTAGAATATTACACAGCTTTATAGTTTTCAATAGCTGACACTTTGCATATAAATTCACATTAAGTTTAGCTTCCTTGCTCTGCTGTTTATTGTTCTAACAAGTCTTACTTTTTATTATCTGAAAATTTAAATATGTTTAGATGTATATAGATTTACACATATTTTCACAAAGTCAAAAGCAGATTTTAAAGGTTTATAATGTATACACCTAACTTTTTAACAGCTATATAGAGAAATATTTCATCAACTATAACTGTACACTTCAGTATCTTAAGTAAACATATAAGTTCATATGACCTTCAGCTCAGCTTAGTGCTAGAAGATTTTCGCCAGCCCTAAGATTACTTTCATGATTGTGCCTCTCTGTACTTGTCTCTTAAAGCACCTCAGGCCTAGGCAGCCAATGATCTAAGTTTTTATTCTATAAACTTGCTTTGCTAGCTGCCGGGGTCCAGTCCTGGAAAATCCAGGGTAATTCAAAGCGGAGACAGAGTCAGCGTCCTAGGAATTAATTGCTTAATTAAAGATATGGAGGCAGATTAGAAAGAAATAGTGTAGTAGGAAAATACTAGTGGAGAAAAAAAGCTGAATAACTTGGTTTATGTGGGGCACCAATAAGATCTCAAGACAAGAGATTTGCACCACCTATGTAGGCCACCGGCACCCACTTGAATAGTGGAGGGTGCTCCCCTTGGTTTCCCTCTCATGTGGGTCTTAGAAGCCAGGGCAAGTAAGTAGACATGGCGAGCATCCACGATCCAGGTGGGAATTAAGCCAGAAGGAGAAAGAAAGAGTGACACGGGGGAATCAATCTTTCCAGAAACTGATCCATTTTCTTTATTTTCAGCTTTGCTTATATACCTTTTGTTACACATAGAGACAAACGGAAATTTTAAAGTCACGTGGGGGTCAGCAGTCCAGACCTTTATAAAAATCAAGTGCTTCATATAAATGTATACAAAAAGGTCTTAGGGGTTTTACATCATCTTCTAGCCAGGGGGCCTGCTAACATTTTATCATCCTTTCTTTTTAATAGTGATCAGTCAACCAGAAACTTATTTTCCTGGGGTGGTTTTCTTAAACCAGGCACCACCCTCCAAAGGTACCAGATAAAGTTGCATTCGTATTTACTTAGCCTAGGTTAACATGATTAATCTTAAAGGTTAATACTTATTTGTCCTACATGCTAGTTATATTCATTATAAGGGCAGGGAATATGGAGATTTAGCAGCAAACATTGGCCCAATAAATGAAAAACCCTTCACCAATATAATTCCAAAGAAAGGCAATGCCAAAGAATGTTCAAACTAACACACAATTGCACTCATCTCATACGCTAGTAAAGTAATGCTCAAAATTCTCCAAGCCAGGCTTTAGCAATGAACCGTGATCTCCCTGATGTTCAACCTGATTTTAGAAAAGGCAGAGGAACCAGATATCAAATTGTCAACATCCACTGGATTATGGAAAAAGCAAGAGAGTTCCAGAAAAACATCTATTTCTGCTTTACTGACTATGTCAAAGCCTTTGACTGTGTGGATCACAATAAACTGTGGAAAGTTCTGAAAGAGATGGGAATACCAGACGACCTGACCTGCCTCTTGAGAAATCTGTATGCAGGTCAGGAAGCAACAGTTAGAACTGGACATGGAACAACAGACTGGTTCCAAATAGAAAAAGGAGTACGTCAAGGCTGTATATTGTCACCCTGCTTATTTAACTTCTATTCAGAGTACATCATGAGAAATGCCGGACTGGAAGAAACACAAGCTAGAATCAAGATTGCCGGGAGAAATATCAATAACCTCAGATATGCAGATGACACCACCCTTATGGCAGAAAGTGAAGAGGAGCTAAAAGCCTCTTGATGAAAGTGAAAGAGGAGAGTGAAAAAGTTGGCTTATAGCTCAACATTCAGAAAACAAAGATCATGGCATCCAGTCCCATCACTTTATGGGAAATAGATGGGGAAACAGTGGAAACAGTGTCAGACTTTTTTGAGGGGGCTCCAAAATCACTGCAGATGGTGACTGCAGCCATGAAATTAGAAGACGCTTACTCCTTGGAAGAAAAGTTATGAGCAACCTAGATAGTATATTCAAAAGCAGACACATTACTTTGCTGACTAAGGTCCATCTGGTCAAGGCTATGGTTTTTCCAGTGGTCATGTATGGATATGAGAGTTGGGCTGTGAAGAAGGCTCAGCGCTGCAGAATTGATGCTTTTGAAGTGTGGTGTTGGAGAAGACTCTTGAGAGTCCCTTGGACTGCAAGGAGATCCAACCAGTCCATTCTGAGGGAGATCAGCCTTGGGTGTTCTTTTGAAGGAATGATGCTGAAGCTGAAACTCCAGTACTTTGGCCACCTCATGCGAAGAGTTGACTCATTGGAAAAGACTCTGATGCTAGGAGGGACTGGGGGCAGGAGGAGAAGGGGACGACAGAGAATGAGATGGCTGGATGGCATCACGGACTCAATGGACGTGAGTCTGAGTGAACTCCGGGAGATGGTGATGGACAGGGAGGCCTGGCTGCTGCGATGGATGGGGTGGCAAGGAGTCGGACACGACTGAGCGACTGGACTGAACTGAAGATAATTCGTACTCAACCCACTATACTAATAATTTGTAGCTCCCTAAAAGAATCTGTCTTTAGAAAGTTTAAAATATCTCGTTCCTCTCACAGCTGGGAAGCTGTAAACAACCACATGTGGCCAGATGAACCGGTGCAAGCAGTCTAGATAACCTTCAGAGGAGTTTGTAAATTGAAACACTCTTGTCACACCCAGGAATTTTTGTTAACTGGAGCTGTAGGTTAACTCCTTCTCCGAAAGAGGTGGTCAAGAACAGCCCCCATAAAGTCAGAGGTGTAGGTGAGAGTATGAAGCAGTAAAGTAGGCAGACTCTGGTTTTGGGGGTAGATGCTCAGGAACAGGGGTTTCCTGAGGCTCAATCCTGCCTTTGCGTTTGCCGAAGCCTCCTTCCTCATGACCTTTGCCACGGGCGGAGTTCCTCATGCTGGCTCCCGGCATCTAGGCAATCCATATAAATAAAATCATACAATAAGTTGAGTTTTTCAGCTAATACATAGTAGCTTGACATTGTTTCACTTTGGGCCAAGTACTGGTGTTTTGTTTGTTTGTGTTGCTCAGTAATACTCTGTTGTGTAAGTGTGCGTGTGCTCTTATCCAGTCGTGTCTAACTCTTGGCAACACCATAAACTTTAGCCCAACAGGCTCCTATGTCCATGGAATTTTCCAAGCCAGAATATTAGAGTGGGTTGCCATTTCCTACTCCAACTGTATGCACTCACCACGTTTTGTTTTTTCACATTCACCAGGTGATGTGCCTTTGATTTCCTTCATCTATTTAGCTGTCATGAGTCAAGCTGCTATGAAAACTTGTACAAAGCATTACGTGGACATAAGTGTCACATCTCCTGGTTAGATTTTACCACTGTAATTGCTGGCTCAAATGGTAAACAGGTATTTAATGTTTAAGAAATTTCCAAATTTCCAAAATGACTATCATTTTATATTACACCTGTTATGTATGATGGCTTCAATTTTTGCACACCTTCACAAGCAGATGGAATGCTTATTTGGGTGCATATGCAAATATACATATATATATATATGTATATATTCATACATGTATATATGTCAACATAAATCTCCAGTATAGTGAAATATGTACTGGTATCTCATTTGATTTAAATTTGCATTTCCCTAATAAATTAAAGCATCTTTTCATGTGCTATTAATGATAGAGTTCACTTTGTCAAGATGGTTATTCTTTTGTAAATTTTAATTATTTTTTATTTATTAATTTGTGTTATACATTCTGAATATAATTATTTTATCATATACATGATTGCAAATATTCTCTTCCAGTCATTGTCTTTTTATCATCCTATTGATGTCTTTGAAGAACAAATTTTAACTTTTATAAAGTCACACAAATTATTTTTTTAAATGTTTTGGATCATGTCCGATGATACCTTTTTGGACAAATCCAAGGATTCAAAGACCTTTTCCTATGATTATTCTGGAAGATTTATGGTTTTAGTTCTTATATTTGATATTGTCATCTATTTGGAATTAGAACTTTATTTCTAATCTCTGTTATGATTTGAAGTGAGGAATAATATCCCTTTTTGTCATGTGGATGTGAAAATGATCCTACACATTTGTGGAGGAGAATATTCTCCAGTTGAATTAATTCTGTTCTCTTGTTGCAAAGTATATTTAGACTCAAATTTTAATATCTCTATATTGGCCAATATCATACCTCATTACTACCTCTTTATAATGAATTTTAAAATAAAATTTGCAAGTCATGCCATATTTCTTCTTTCCTAAATTACTTGGTAATTGTAAGTTTCTGCATTTTGACATAAATTATAGCCTAAGAAAAAGAAGCTTACTTGATTTCAATATGGCTTGATTTAAACTATAGATTAATTTAAAGAGAATCATCATCTTGCTGAAATTGAGTATTTTAATGCATCGTCATGGTACATTTTTATATTTTCTTCTAACTTTTACATTTTTCTCACCAACAGTTTGTAATTTTTGTTAAACTTGTACTTCAGTGTGTTTGGATTTTTCATGTTATTGTTAAAAGAATTATCTTCTAAATTTGATTGACAGATTTTTTTTCCCTAAGTGTATAGAAAGTGTGTTGACTTTGTATGTTTATCTTGCATCCTGTGGCAGTGCTAAAACATCTGTTAGCTGTGTGTGTGTGTGAGTGTGTGTGTGGGGGGTGTTTGTGTGTCTGTGTGTGTGTGTGGGTGTGTGTGGGGGGGTGTTTGTGTGTCTGTGTGTGTGTGTATGGGTGTGTGTTCCATGGGCTTTTCCACATGAGATTGAGGCATTTACAAATGAATCAATTTTATTTTATTTCTAATCTGTATTGTTTAATTTCTAGTACAATTATGAGTAGAAGTGAAGAAAGCTAAGTCTTCTCAGTGTTAGGAGAAAAGTATTTGGTCTTGCACTATTACGCATTATGTTAGCTATCGACTTCTAGGTGCCTTTATCAGGTTATGGAAGTTTCCTTTTATTTGTAGTATGTTAAGAGTTTTTATCACAATCTGCTTTAAATTTTGTTCTAATGATTTTTTTAGGTGAAACTTTGTTTGAATGTTTTATTGTATTAATATGATCCTTTACATTAATTAATTTTATATGTTAAACCAATCTTGATTTCTAGGATGATCTCCACTTCGTTAAACTGTGGAATAATTTCTATGTTAGTGTGATCTTTTCAAAATCTTTATGAGTATTGTTGCATATATTTTCACAAAAGGTTTTCATCTATAAGCTTTTCTTTCTTGAAAAGTCTTAGTCTAGCCTTAAAATTAAAATAATACTAGCCTCATAGAATGAGAAATGGTCTAGTTTCTGTTTTATAAAGATTTTATGAACTGAAATATTTCCTTCTTTACTTATTTGATAAAATTTTGCCACTTAATTGCATCTAACCGTGGATTTCTTTGTATGTATGTTGACTGGGAGGAGAGAAAAAGATTTCTAAATAGTTCAGTTCAGTTCAGTTGCTCAGTAGTGCCTGACTCTTTGCAACCCCATGAATAACAGCACGCCACGCCACCCTGTTTTTCATCATCTCCCTGAGTTCACTCAGACTCATGTTCATTGAGTCAGTGATGCCATCCAGCCATCTCATTCTCTGTCGTCCCCTTCTCCTCCTGCCCCCAATCCCTCCCAGCATCAGAGTCTTTTCCAATGAGTCAACTCTTCGCATGAGGTGGCCAAAGTACTGGAGTTTCAGCTTTAGCATCATTCCTTCCAAAGAAATCCCAGGGCTGGTCTCCTGCAGAATGGACTGGTTGGATCTCCTTGCAGTCCAAGGGACTCTCAAGAGTCTTCTCCAACACCACACTTCAAAAGCATCAATTCTTCAGTGCTCAGCCTTCTTCACAGTCCAACTCTCACATCCATACATGACCACTGGAAAAACCATAGCCTTGACTAGACGGACCTTAGTCGGCAAAGTAATGTCTCTGCTTTTGAATATGCTATCTAGGTTGGTCATAACTTTTCTTCCAAGGAGTAAGCATCTTTTAATTTCATGGCTGCAGTCACCATCTGCAGTGATTTTGGAGCCCCCCAAAATAAAGTCTGACTCTGTTTCCACTGTTTCCCCATCTATTTGCCATGAAGTGATGGGACTGGATGCCATGATCTTCGTTTTCTGAATGTTGAGCTTTAAACCAACTTTTTCACTCTCCTCTTTCAATTTCCTCAAGAGGCTTTTTAGTTCCTCTTCACTTTATGCCTTAAGCGTGGTGTCATCTGCATATCTGAGGTTATTGATATTTCTCCCGGCAATCTTGATTCTAGCTTGTGTTTCTTCCAGTCCAGTGTTTCTCATGGTGTACTCTGCACAAAAGTCAAATAAGCAGGGTGACAATATACAGCCTTGACGTACTTCTTTTTCTATTTGGAACCAGTCTATTGTTCCATGTCCAGTTCTAACTGTTGCTTCCTGACCTGCATACAGATTTCTCAAGAGGCAGGTCAGGTCGTCTGGTATTCCCATCTCTTTCAGAACTTTCCACAGTTCATTGTGATCCACACAGACAAAGGCTTTGGCATAGTCAATAAAGCAGAAATAGATGTTTTTCTGGAACTCTCTCATGATCCAGCAGATGTTGGCAATTTGATCTCTGGTTCCTCTGCCTTTTCTAAAACCAGCTTGAACATCAGGAAGTTCACAGTTCAGGTATTGCTGAAGCCTGGCTTGGAGAATTTGAGCATTACTTTACTAGCATGTGAGATGAGTGCAATTGTGCGGTAGTTTGAGCATTCTTTGGCATTGCCTTTCTTTGGAATTGGAATGAAAACTGACCTTGTCCAGTCCTGTGGCCACTGCTGGGTTTACAAATTTGCTGGCATATTGAGTGCAGCAGTTTCACAGCACCATCTTTCAGGATTTGAAACAGCTCAACTGGAATTCCATCACCTCCACTAGCTTTATTCATAGTGATACTTTCTAAGGCCCACTTGACTTCACATTCCAAGATGTCTGGCTCTAGATTAGTGATCACATCATCATGATTATCTGGGTCGTGAAGATCTTTTTGTAGAGTTCTTCTGTGTATTCTTGCCACCTCTTCTTAATATCTTCTGCTTCTGTTAGGTCCAGACCATTTCTGTCCTTTATCGAGCCCATCTTTTCAGTATCTCTAATTTTCTTGAATAATAATTGTATTTATTGTTTTGTATATTGCCGTTATTTTTCCTCTTGACTTACTTTTGGTCAGAAATACTTTTCTAGGTCTTTCCCCATCATGTAAGTTGCTAAATTTGTTGTAATAAATGTACCTGGCATCCAGGAGATTCACCTTGATGTCGCTATTACCCTGCTGCCTGTCCTGGTGTGTATCAGTAGCTGAGTGGAGTACACGTGATTTGGAAAATCATGGGGGATGAAAACTGATAACACAGGGATGACAGCCTGGCATTCCCCAGTAAGTCAGTAATGGAGGCCTGCAGAGGCAAATGCTAGCTGAATGTGCTTTGCCTTCAGAATGGGAGATAGTGGTGGATATGATAGCAACTAAGTACTTGACTAGCAGCAATGGAGTGTGCTAAAATTTATCATTTTATTCTTCCTGTAGCATGACCATGTACCATTAACCTACGGAAAAATGATCACCATTATCATCTAGGAACAGTTTCCAGAAGTCTTTGAAGTAGAGTATATGTTTGCCTCACGCAATACTATAAGAACCAGACCCCAAATTATTTCAGTTTTAAAGTTAAGTCAAATCAACCTTCTGAAACTGAAGTCAAGAGATTAGACATGACTTTGGCACATATTAATAATTTGGGTCACTTTTCTAATAAGCTTCAAAAATCTTTTAAAGTGCTGAATATAATGCTGACATCAGGTAATACTGAGCAAGCTACTAAAGAATCTCATTTAAAAAGTAAATATGATCATGGAGTTTACAGATTTTTCACATTTGGGAATTAAAAGAAATGTAAGTCAAAACCTAAGTCATTAAGTCATAAAATGCTAATGACAGACCTCCAGGCATCCACACCAACAGTCTTTACTAGTCGGAGTATCACTAACTCTGGAATACTTTAGCAGAATGATCCTGGTCTGTTTAATTTTGCAGGTAACACACAAATTCAGACCTATGGCTTTAGGAGCATGACTTCCTGGAAGATATTGTGTATGTTATGCAATTATTCTAACATCAGATTTAGATAGCTCATTAATAATCCACATTTGCGTATCGATGTTCTCACATATAAACTTAAAGATCTCATGTTAAATCAGGATCAGAATGAATCCTAATACTATCAAAAGAGTATTTGAATTAACATTGATAGTCAAAAACCTCTTAATGTCCGTGTGTCTCTGCCTTTCTATATCCTTAGAATTATTGGTAAATTCTAATAATGTAGTCAGAAGTCTCTCAGTTGTATCTGACTCTTTGCGACCCAATGGACTATACAGCTCATGAATTTCTCTAGGCCAGAATACTGGCGTGGGAAGCCTTTCCTTTCTCCGGTGAATATTCCCATCTCAGGGATTGAACCCAGGTCTCTCACATTGCAGGTGAAATTTTTTACCAGCTGAGCCACAAGGGAAGACTAAGAACACTGGAGTGAGTAGCCTATCCCTTCTCCAGCAGATCTTCCTGACCCAGGTATTTAACCAGGGTCTTCTGCATTGTGAGTGGATTCTTTGCCAACTTAGCTATCAGGGAAATCTCTAATAGTGTATATGTTCCCAAATTTGTGGATATGATTTTACAGTCTATCTCCTCATGTTTTCTTGACAATCCAGGACTTAAAATCATGGTTTCCGAAAGCTATATGGATATTTTTATCCACATTTTAAATGTATACAATGCTATAGAGTCAGATTGTATTTAATTTATATATTTTAAAGGTTTAAATAAATAAAGTTTCAAAATTGAATATCAATATCTTTTTTTTCAAAATGAAAAAAATTACCCTAGAATTTTATGGTATATTCTAGCAAATAACGTAAGTGAAATTCATATCAAAGTTATTCAAAAGCATTTGGTTAACCATGCTACATTTAACACTTTTATATTGCTCAATAGGCGTTCTAACAAAATTCTCAAAGTTAACAGCATCTTTTCCCAGTGTTTGTTACTCATCTTACTTTTCAGGAGTAAAAAGATAAATCTAGTAACTCATTGTTTGAATTTATGGACCTCTATGAGCTAAAAACTTAAAAATGACCTTCACACTATTTTCAAAATTTCTAAAAGCCAGAATGATAGAAACTTTCTATTCTAAATATCAAATGATTTTGCTTTTGACCAGGTGGTATCAGTTTGGTAAAGTTACAGATTTTACCTCATGTTATTTGGAAGCTCTGATTGGTATTAGGAAAAAAAGAATAAAGCATAGCATGCTCAAGTCTGAGTGTGCATTAACCTAGAAATACCACAAATTTTGAAAACATATTCTGCTGTAAAACCTTAATTTTGAAAAACAAATCAGTGAAACTAAAGAAAAGCAAATACTATGAATATGCATACCCAAATATGACTATTCTCTACATATCTGTGTTTGCAAATGCTTTCATAATCTTATACAAAGGAACTGAGATTTCATAATAAAATATTGATCCCCATTACTGCAATAAAGTAATACTGGGGGAGAAAAAGAGGAACAATTAAACTATCTTTTAATTAAATCTTTACGTGTTGTTTGATTTTTTTAATCAGCATGAATTACCTTTGTGAGCAAAAGATATTTAACAAAAATATGGAAATAATAAAAGGAGCCTTTATTTATGAAACATTTTGGCCATCAGTAACATATTTCTGTATCTAACTCACTAAGTCCTAGGGCTGGAAAAAGATTTAAATGCATAAAACAATGTTTCTTTGGAACTGTGGAGCACGGCATTTTCTATCAAGTTTTTCAAATGAACTACGCCAACTAGCAAAAACATGGCTCGAATGGCTTATCTTTAAAATAAAAAGTAATTTTCCTCAGCTTGTTGTTCATCATAATGCCTTTTCCTCTCTTGAAATAATTACAGGAAATAAGAATGGTTTCTGTCTCTCTTGTTTTCAGCTTAGGCCTCTTCATTTGTCTTACTTTGTATCAGGAAAATTTCCCATAGAGCTATGCATAATAGTTCAACATTAACTCGGACTTTTCTCCAAGTTTGCTTTTCTCTATTCAGTATCTTGGGACATGCTGGCAATGAATTTACTCTCCAAGAGCTCAAATCTGTCTTTATGGAGAATAGGAATTATTCCTTCTTTAGGAATCCCATTCCATGGGAATATTTTCATCTGCGTGTTAATAGCAGATATCACAGACACACAAAATGTAGATTTATGGAGTGCCTTTTTGTGTCAGACATTGTCTTAAGTGTTTTCATGTATTTTCATTGATTCTTCAAACAAACCTGCTTAGGCAATATTATTATCCCCATTTATCAGTTAGGAAACTTAAGGCCAGAGAAACGGGTAAAGGATATTTTTAGTTACACAGTGTAGCATGAAGACAAAAACTGAGCCCAAGCAATTTGATGCCAAAGGTATATTCTCTGCATTGTTCTTGCTTAGTCGTTTTGTCCAACCCTTTTACAACCCCATGGACTGTAGCTTGACAGCCTCCTCTGTCCCTGGGATTTGCCAGGCAAGAATACTGGAGTAGGTTGCCATTTCCTTCTCCAGGGGACCTTCCAGCCCCAGGGATCGCATGGGCATGTCCTGCATTGGTAGGCAGATTCTTTACCGCTGAGCCACCTGGTAAGCCAATACTATGTGCATTCTTATGCAAATTCTGTTAAAAACTTAATATGAAGACTGAAAGCAAAGACAAGGAGAAACATTACTGAGAACACTATGATTACTGCCAATAAGATTAACAAAACATCCCCTATGGTGATTACAAGAATGCTGGTTTATTTCTAAACTCCATAGATGTAAAATTTTCTTTATTCAGACTCTGCAGCATATTTTTAAACTCATGACCTTTAAGTAAAACCAATATATAGTTCTTTACTTAACTGAATCTGTTATCTGGAATTTCTAGCATAAGAGATTTAATTTAATTTTTTAAGTACACATACTCTGTATGGAATAATAACTAAAAGTAACTGAATTGTGTTTGCTTTACTACAATTCATATGTAGATGGTTTGTTTACCTGCTGTGATGCTGTGATTTAAAACAAGGAAGATATATTTAAATTTATAGTCCTCTTTTTCTGGCACAGGGCTCCTAAAGTCTTTGAAACTTCTTATGTGATGAGAGTGATAATCTGTCATTTGTTATATTAATGAAGTTGCTTCTGGAATGCTAATGTGTCACAGAATGGTGGGGGCAGACCACCAGGTGAGCCACCTGTGTGATTAGAGGCTTGGAGCTTCCAGACCCAGACCCGTTTACCTGGTCCTCAGGGAGGGGAAGGGTGAAGGTTGAATCACTCTCTGATGGCTAATGATTTAATCAATTATGTCTATGCAATGAAGCCTCCATAAAACCCCAAAAGGACTGAGTTCAGAGAGCATCCAGATTGGTGGACACAAGGAAATTTGTGGAGCCAGGCATTCCTACAGAGAGCATGGGCGCCCCTTCCCATACACCTCACCCTCAGCGTCTCTTCTGCTTGGCTATTTCTCTGTTGTATCCTTTTACAGTAAATCAGCAATCCAGGGACTAAATAGGTATTCTAAGTTCTATGAGCCACTCTAGACCCCCAAGAAAAGGGATCTTGGGAACTTCTGGCTTATACTTGGGTAGAGAGATGTGCATATAACAACTTGGGCTTGCAATTGATTGAGGTGCAGGGGGTAGAGAGATGGGGTGGTGAGGCTGATAGGATGCGGGTAGTACAGTCTTGCAGGACTGAACTCTTAACCTTTGTAATCTGATGCTATCTCTAGCTGATGTCCCGAGAACAGCTTGTGGGAGGTGGGAGGAAACTACCCCTACAATCACCCCCCACAATATTTTAAAATTGGTTGCAGAACATAGAAGAGTTGCTTATATAATTCCCTTATTCAATTATGATCTTCAAGCTTGAACATGTAATCTTAGATACCATGGCTATTGCCTACTTATCCACATCTTGTCCAGCTTTAGTCTTAAAAGATTACATATAAGTAGCTACTGTGCTGTGTGCTTAGACACTCAGTTGTGCCCAACTCTTTGCGACCCCATGAACTGTAGCCCACCATGCTCCTCTGTCATGGGGATTCTCCAGGGAAGAATATTGGAGTGGGTAGCCATGCCCTCCTTCAGAGGATCTTCCCAACCCAGGTCTCCCACACTGCAGGGGGATTATTTATGTCTGAGCCACCAGGGATGCCCAAGAATACTGGAGCAGGTAGCCTATCCCTTTCTCACATATACGCATCTATACACACAGAAATATATATTATATTGCATTATAGTAGATATGTATATTAGAATATGCTACAAGTAAAGATAATTTAAGTAATCCATTGAGGTAGAGTTATCTGAGATACTGCAAAGATGAGGAAAAGGTAAGTCATTAAATTTATTTCTTTTGGAAAACTTCAAATTGGGGTGATCACAAAAATCTCTGCAGCAGCTTTGACCTACACTCTTCTGTGCTGGGCTTAGTCGCTCAGTCATGTCCTGCTCTTTGCAACACTCCATGGACCGTAGCCCACAGGTGTCTCTGTCCATGGAATCTTCCAGGCAAGAACTGGGGAGGAAGCAAACGCAAAATGCACAGGACAGACACAGATAATAATCTTTTGAATACATCACTGTTTAGTTTTCCTTTTTTTTTTCTTTTAAGGTAGAGAAGAGCAGAAAGAAGATCTAAATTCACCAATGGTGACTCTTCAGCATAGTCCAACTTTTAAACATTCAATAGTTATTTTGTTTTTATCCAATGAGAATGTGTATTTGCAACACAGGAAGCTCACTAACCCCTATCAGTTCTTATATCATCACCCACTAGCAATAATTCAATTATGCTCCCAGCTGAAACCTAAAATGCTGTGCTTGTATACAGATTATTGGGGGATAAGGGAAGTAAGATAATACATTTACATTAGACATAATTGTTACCTCCTCCACTTCTATACTGCAAACCCTAACACAAGAGAGTAAAGTGTTCCTGATTGTCTTTTTGGATTTAATTCAATTCTTTGGGAATTAAAAACAATGCACTTTATAGGGTGATAGTTGCATGAAATGGGTTCTTTGATTTGCTCCAGGAAAGAGATAAAATCAGGAATGGCAGTGAAAATAAGCATTCTCTGATTAATGTACATAATACCTTATAATCATTTCAAAGTCTCATCTTACATTTGAACTTAACAAATAGTCAAATTAAGTGAGACTGTACGTCTTGTCAGTGGGTAAGTCTGCAATTCTCTTGAGGATTTTCATCATCTCCTCCCATCCTGGTGCTTGTCTCTCTGGATGTCAGCTATTATCAATGAAGGAGTCACTCCAGATAATCTGCTCAGAATGTATGTGTACATATATGTGTGTGCATGCACAATAATTTCTAGAACTGGCAAAATAAAGGGGCAGGCTTATTGCTACTTCATAGACTGAGGCACATGCTGTCTAAGACTCTATCTGTAGCCTAAAATCTAGCACAGGTCTCAAGGAGTTAGCCATAGTACAGAGTAATTACCTATATACTCTCAGAGAGTCTGAGCATTTCCCTAGTTCTAGTAAAAAGTCACTGTAGCAGATAGGAACTGATCTTTCTGAGGAGACCCTGGCAAAGAGTCACATAATATACCTCTAGCAGGGTTTCAGGATCTCTGACTTCAGGCTATACTACAAAGCCACAGTCATCAAAACAGTATGGTACTGCACAAAAACAGAAATATAGATCAATAACATAGGATGGAAAGCCCAGAGATAAACCCACACACATATGGTCACTTAATCTATGACAAAGAAGGCAAGACTATACAGTGGAGAAAAGATGTCTTTTCAATAAATGATTTTCAGAATTTTGGAGAGCTACGTTTAAAAAAAATTAAACAGGAACATTCTTTAAAAATGTACACAAAAATAAACTCTGAATGGATTAAAGACCTAAAAGTAAGGTGGAATATTATAAAACTCTTAGGCGAAAACACTGGCAGAACGCTCTTTGACATAAATCAGAACAGTTATCTTTTTTGATCTATCTCCCAAAGTGATGGAAATAAAGACAAAATTAAACAAATGAGACTAGATTTAAATGGGGTTAGATTAAAATTAAATTCAAAAGGGAAACATAAGCAAAAGGAAGAGAGCTCACAGAATAGTAGAAAACATTTATCAACTATGTGATCAAAAGGGATTAGACTCCCAAATTTATAAACAGCTCATCTGGCTTAATGTCAAAAAACCAAGAAACCTAATCAGTCAATGGGCAGAAGACCTTATTTTTTTTTCTTCTCCAAAAAGACATACAGATGGCCAATAGGCACATGAAAAGAGCTCAACGCCCCTTCTCTCTAGAGAGATGCAGATCAAAACCATGAGCTATCACCTCACACCTGATGGAGTGGCCATCATCAAAAGCATCTGCAAACAATAAACTTTAGAGAGGGTGTAGACACAGGAGAGCCCTCCCATACTGCTGGCGGGAAGGTAAATTGGTGCAGCCGCTATGGAAAACAGTAGGAAAGTTCCTTAAAAACTAAAAATAGAGCTACCACTCTATTTTTAATCCAGAAACCCCACTTCCGGGCGTACGTTTGGAGAACCGCCTGGTTCAAAGCGTACGCACAGCTCAGAGTTCACTGTTGCACAGGTTACAGTCACCAAGACGTGGAAATGACTGAAACACCCATCAATAGAGGAGCGCGGTGTGGGCACAGCAGCAACGGGAAGAGCTCAATGGATAGAGGAGCGTGGACACGACTGAGCGACTGAACTGAACTGAACTGAGCAACTAAACCACCACCACCAGCAATGTCATATGCTTATTCTTTTTCTGTCTAGGTTACTTCACTTAGAATAAAAATCTCTAGGTCCATCCACATTGCTGCAAATAGAATTATTTCATTCTTTCTTATGTCTGAATAATACTCATTTATGTGTGCATATATGTGTGTGTGTGTGTATATATATATATACATCACACACACACACATATATATACACACACATGTATATCCTCTGCAGAGAAGGCAATGGCACCCCACTCCAGAGGTCTTGCCCTGAAAATCCCATGGACAGAGGGGCCTGGTAGGCTGCACCTCATGGGGTCTCAAAGAGTTGGATACTACTGAGCAACTTCACTTTCACTTTTTACTTTCATGCATTGAAGAAGGAAATGGCAACCTGCTGGGAGCCAGCCTGAAGAACTCCACCCAAGCAAAGGTCATGAGGAAGGAGGCTTTGGCATGCACAAAGGTGGGATCGAGCCTCAGGAGACCCCCTTGTTCCCGAGCATCTACCCCCAAAACCAAAGTCTGCCTACTTTACTGCTTTATGCTCTCACCTACACCTCTGACTTTATGGGGGATGTCCCCCACCTCTCTCAGGGAAGGAGTTAACCTACAGCTCCAGTTAATTAAAATTCCTGGGCGTGACAAGGGTGTCTCAGGTCAAACCTCTCTGCTGGCAGACTAGCTTGTGTGACAGGATTATCCACACTCTTGCTACTATGTACATGATTGTTTACAACCTCTCAACCATAAACAGCATAGAGAGTTTTGAGTCTTTTGAAAGTCTTAGTTAGCATTGGGTTTTTCTAAAGATAAAAATCATGCTGGTGAAGGGTTTTTCATTTATTGGGCCAATGTTTCCTGCTAAGTCTCTATATTCCCTGCCCTTATAATGAATATAACTAGCATATAGGATAAATAAGTATTAACCTTGAAGATTAATCATGTTAAACCTTAAGCTAAGTAAATTTCTTTCTTAACTGTAACCCACTATACCCTCACCCTATAGGAATGCAACTTTATCTGGTACCTTTGGAGGGAGGTGCCTGGTTTAAGAAAAATCACCACTGGAAAATAAGTTTCTGGTTGACTGTTATCAGAAAAGAAAGGATCATAAAATGTCAGCAGGCCTCATGGCCAGAAGATGATGTAAAACCCCTAAGACCTTTTTGTATACATTTATATGAAGCACTTGATTTTGATAAAGGTCAGGATTGCTGATCCCCACATGACTTTAAAATTTCCATTTGTCTCTATGTGTAACAAAAGGTATATAAGCAAACCTGAAAATAAAGAAAACGGATCAGTTTCTGGAAAGACTGATTCCCCCATGTCTTTCTTGTTCTGTTTTTCTGGCTGAATTCCCATCTGGAGCATGGGTACTCGCCAAGCCTGCTAATTTTGCCCTGGCTTTTAATATCCACGTAAGAGGGAGCCCAAGGTGGGTACCCTCCGCTATTCAAGTGGGCGCTGGTGGCCTACATAGGTGGTGCAAATCTCTTGTCTTGAGATCTTATTGGTGCCCCACGTAAACCAAGTTATTCAGCATCTTTTTCTCCACTGGTATTTTCCTACTACACTATTTCTTTCTAATCTGCCTCCATATCTTTAATTAAGCAATTAATTCCTAGGATGCTGACTCCGTCCCTGCTTCAAATTACCCTGGACCCACTGGGGCTGGACCCCAGCAACAACCCACTCCAGGATTCTTGCCTGGAGAATCCCAGGGATGACAGAGCCTGGTGGGCTGCCGTCTGTGGGGTTGCACAAAGTCCAACACAACTGAAGCGACTTAGCAGCAGCAGCAGCAGCACATATCTTCTGTGTCCATTCATCTGTCAATGGATGTTTGGTCGTTCCCATGGCCTGGCTATTGTGAATTGTGCTACAGTGGACATCAGATTGCATATATCTTTTCAAATTATGGTTTTCTCCAGATATATACCCAGGAATGGGATTGCAGGGTCATATAGTAACTCTAGTTTTAGTTTTTAAGGAACCTCCATATTCTTCTCCATGGCGGCTGTAGTAATTTACACAACCATCAATGGTGCATGAGCATTCCTTGAAGGTTTTCCTTAATGCACAGATCACAGAATAAGTACAAGGTAGATAACTGTGGAGAGTGAATCCTGAAGTGCTAAATACAAAGTATTCAACATAAATTATACCTACCCTGGTATGTATTCATTTGTTGAGTTTTAAACTCAAAATTTTATTTAAACTCATATTTTTCAGACTTAAGAGATCTACCTAGTTTTTCTTTAAAGATTCTTATTCTTGTTACATGTTAATAGCCTACCTTCTATACATCTGAACAATTTATTTAAAATCACCATGTTATCACTTTCATTATTTCTATCAACTGTTAATTAGCATGTGTATCTCTCATACATTTGTTGCACTTCAGGGTTATCTAGGATTTCTGTGTTTGAGATCACAGTTCTTCAGAGCATTGGTTACTTTGTAAAGAATAAATATTGTACAAGGACTAAAAGATAGACTAGTCCAGCTTTTGTCCCTTCCAGTGAGTTTGAAAGTGTTTAACTATTGTCTCTCCAGGCAACATGTCCCAGGCATCAGAGAAGAGTTGCTGACTACCCTATTAGTCAAAACTATAGATAGGATAGGATTTTGCCTTTACACCAGGAAATGCAGTAAGGAGAGTGGACAGAGGACTTGAACTTTGATATGTGAACCCTGGGGTTTCAAGGCAGACAGTGTGGAAGTGCTGCTTAAGAGCAGAAATGTTTCATCAGCTGCTCATCATGGCGGTCATTCCTGCTCCTTACTAGCCAGACAGTAGCCTTAGTGACTGCACACGTCTATAGCACAAAGGTAATGAACACCGTGAGAATCATGGGGAGGGGAGGAGGGCAACCCTAGATCTTTCCACTGACATCATCTAGCTCCCAGAGAGAAGAAACCTCCAGCCGTACTCCCAGCGAGAGTTGCCCTATCCTCCCCAGTGATTCATTTCAAGGCAGGTTACAAAGTAATCAATACGTAATTACTGCTGCTGCTGCTAAGTCACTTCAGTCGTGTCCAACTCTGTGTGACCCCATAGACGGCAGCCCACCAGGCTTCCTGTCCCTGGGATTCTCCAGGCAAGAACACTGGAGTAGGTTGCCATTTCCTTCTCCAATGCATGAAAGTGAAAAGTGAAAGTGAAGTCGCTCAGTTGTGTCCAACTCCTAGCAACCCCATGGACTGCAGCCCATCAGCCTCCTCTGTCCGTGGGGTTTTCTGGGCAAGAGTACTGGAATGGGTTGCCATTTCCTTCTCTAATTACTAATAAAGCTTAATTAATGCAAGGAGCAAAAAGACAGGATTTTATGAGTCCATATATGAGGGATATTAAAAGATGCTTACTCCTTGAAAGGAAAGTTATGACCAACCTAGACAGCATATTAAAAAGCAGAGATATCACTTTGCCAACAAAGGTCCATCTAGTCAAGGCTATGGTTTTCCAGTGGTCACGTATGGATGTGAGAGTTGGACTGTGAAGAAAGCTGAGCACCAAAGAATTGATGCTTTTGAACTGTGGTGATGGAGAAGACTCTTGAGAGTCCCTTGGACTGCAAGGAGATCCAACCAGTCCATTCTGAAGGAGACCAGTCCTGGGTGTTCATTGGAAAGACTAAAGCTGAGGCTGAAACTCCAGTCCTTTGGCCACCTCATGTGAAGATTTGACTCATTGGAAAAGACTCTGATGTGGGAGGGATTGGGGGCAGGAGGAGAAGGGGACGACAGAGGATGAGATGACTGGATGGCATCACCGACTCGATGCACATGAGTTTGGATGAACCCTGGGAGTTGGTGATGGGCAGGGAAGCCTAGAGTCCTGTGATTCATGGGGTCGCAAAGAGTCGGACA
Source organism: Nanger dama (assembly GCA_917880005.1). Taxonomy (NCBI): domain Eukaryota; kingdom Metazoa; phylum Chordata; class Mammalia; order Artiodactyla; family Bovidae; genus Nanger; species Nanger dama. Next base: position 2,443,769 of record CAKJTW010000035.1, on the reverse strand, counting down.
CGACTGAGTGACTGAACTGAACTGAACAGATAGGAGGGATGCTTGCATAGAGAGACCAGGGATTACTTCTGTGAGGAGGAAATCTGTAAACTGAGTTCTAAGCAGTAAGTGATCAGCTCTGCACTGCTCTGCTATGTTCAGATGGTCCCTCTCTGAACCTGGTACCTGACTTAGGATTGATTTTGTTTGACACAGTGTAAAACTTTAAATTACTAGCCTCTACTTCTGTTGAAACTGCCAAAAAAAGTTTACAGCTTGGAAACCAAACTGGCAGAAACCTCTTCACCTCATTCTTATTATTCTCATATTTACAAACACACCAGTGTATCCTGGACAGATAACAGTACAATTTTCTCCACAGAGCATGTTTATTTCCTTCAGCTTAGAATTTATCCAAACGTATTTTTTTGGAAAATAGAGTCCCAAAATAAAATAATTAGGTTGCCTTTCCCAACAGAATATAGTTTTCACTCTCTAATTGTCAGTTTTTCTGTAAACCTCTAACCTAGCTATTTCCTACATGAAACTCTGAGGTGAGGTGAGGTGAAGTGAAGTCACTCAGTCGTGTCCGACTCTCTGCAACCGCATGGACTGTAACCTACTAGGCTTCTCCGTCCATGGGATTCTCCAGGCAAGAATACTGGAGTGGATTGCCATTTCCTTCTCCAGGGGATCTTCCCAACCCAGGTATTGAAATTGGGTCTTCCGCATTGGAAGCAGACTCTTCCGCCCTACAAAATAGTAGTAATAGAGTTTCAAAAAAAAAAAAAAACTCTATTACTACTATTTTGTATTTTCTTAAGCATAAATTCAAATGCCCACCCTACAATGGTCTTTTTGCTACTGACAATGCTATCACAAGACTCTATCCTGTAGGCTATAATCTACTTCATAAGGCTCATATAAGAGGGTAAAATCTAAAATTTCTGCAAAAAGCAAAAACAAAACTCTACTAAAACTGTACCTTTTGGCTGGGAACCCTACTTAGTAATTAGCACTGTGTGTGTGCTTAGTCACTCCCTGGTATTTGACTCTTTGTGGTCCTTTAAACTGTAGCCCACCAGACTTCTCAGTCCATGGGATTCTCCAGGTAAGAATAGTGGAGTGGGTTGTTGTGCCCTTCTCTAAGGCATCTTCCCGACCCAAGGGTTGAATATGGATCTCTTATGTCTCCTGCAATGGCAGGCTGATTCTTACCACCAGTGCCAACTGGAAAGTTCATAATATTTTTTATTAATAACAAACAGTTGGAGAGACTGTTGAAAAAAGTCATTTCTGCATTTTAATAGTGTGACACATGATTTGAAAGTAACAATATTTCAAAACACTGGCAGACGGTTGGTTGTTGTCTTTCTGTTGGTTTTGTTCTTTGAGGACAGACACTGAACTTGTTTTCCTGTGTTGCTATTTCATGAGTACCTCATGCAAAAATGGCATTCAGTAAATATGTGCAAGATCAATGCATATGTTAAATATTAAATGCATATTTTCAACCCATCTGGGGAAACTGATAAATTATTCTTTGGAATATACTCTTTGCAGGTAACCTAAGTGAAGTGAAGTGAAGTGAAGTGAAGTCACTCAGTCGTGTCCAACTCTTTGCAGCCCCATGGACTGTAGCCTACCAGGCTCCTCTGTCTATGGGATTTTCCAGGCAAGAATACTGGAGTGGGTTGTAACCTAGAAAAACTGGAATGTCTACTAGCTGAAGATGTTACCTTAAGCAACAAATAGTGTTAGAGAAGACTACAATCATTGCTATTTTCAGTCTTAGCCATTCCTGAAAACCTGAAAAGAATGTAAAACTGATGGACTTTAAGACACTGAACAGCTCTTTGGCTACAACTGGGAAATCAAAAGTGATTATTCTGAACACAAACATTAATGAATTCAGAGAGATTAACCTTGAAATAATGTGGATAGACTGTAGGCAAATAAGATGGTACAAATAATTCAAGACATCTTCATAAATAAGTTAGAGGACAGATTTAAAACCACGCAAAGTGGCAAACCTAAAGAAATATTGCAAACCAATAAAGTCCTCCTTATTCCCATTTGTCTGAAGAGATCTACAGAAAAATAGTGAAGAAAATAGTCTTGAGACTTTAAAGGCTAGCAATTTTTTTCTAGCCAATTTCTATGGTAATATTTCACCTTTACCTTGCACATAGAAAGGCATTTTCTTGACTCCAGAGAAATAAACCTGCTTTTCCATTTCTCAGCATGTTTCTGGATACTGAGTTCAAGGAAGTCCTGGCAGAAGGAATCCACCACAACAAAGAAAAGGATCCACTATATTCTTATACTCTCAAATGGATACGAATACTCTGTTACCTTTGGGGAGTGGAATTTTTACAGTGCTTATGACTTGTAAATATTCCATATGCAGTGAACACATATTAGGCTGTTTTATAAACTATTGAATAGCTAGATCAAATTTAGTAATAGAATAATCTTCTGTTAAAACTTGTTATGATTTTCTTCTTTAATAAGAAAAGGCTATCAAATTGGATTGCTGAAGCTATCATAACTGATAACTATAAACTAGGGAGCTTAAACAGCGTAAATTTACTTCTTCTCAGTTCTAGAGGCTTGAAGTTCTGGATCAAGGCATTGACAGGGTTGGCTTAGCGTTGGTCTAATTCTACGGGCCTCTAGCCTCAGCTTATAGACGGCCAACTTTACACTCTGTCTTCCCATCGTCTTTCCTCCAAGCATCTGTGTGCTAACACCCTGTCTTTAGAAGGACACCAGTCATACTGGATTAGAGCTCATGAGACCTTATTTTGTCTTGTTTATATTTTTAAAAGCCTTATTTCCAAATGCTGTCACATTCTGAAGTACTGGGGGTTAGAACATTAATTTATAAATTTGGGGAATGGGGACTCAGTTTATTCCATAAATTCTATATGTACTTAATGTAATAAATTTCACATTCATTGAACTTACATTGGTTCTATATAGACTGAGTTATTTAATAAAATCAATAAATCCAATTTCTAGATCAGCTACCGTTAAAGTTGGCATTGACTGTTGGCAAGAGGGGAGTTTGCGACTGGAAAAAAGTTATTCTTGATTAGTCACACTGGCTTCTCTATTTTCTCAAAGTACTAAATCACTTCCAAAGTTTATAGTTACATTGTGTTTTACAGTGCTGAGACATTACTATTTTTAAAGGGCCATTCATCAAATAGAAATGAGGATAGATTGTAGGCAGCTGAAATGATACAAATAATTCAAGATACCCTCATAAGTAAGTTACCCTCATTTCTGAAAATGAAATTATCTAAGATGTTGCATCAAGAGTTTTCTGTAGACTATAGTCAGTAAGGGCTTCCCTAGTGGCTCAGACAGTAAAGCGTCTGTCTGCAATGCAGGAGACCTGAGTTTGATCCCCTGGAGAAGGAAATGGCAGCCCAGTCCAGTGTTCTTGCCTGGAAAATCCCATGGATCGCGGAGCTTGGTAGCTACCGTCCATGGGGTCGCAAAGAGTTGGACAGGACTGAGCAACTTCACTTCATAGTCAGTAAATGTATAAAGCCTTCCAAACAAACACACTTAAATGGACACACGTGTATATGTATAGGAACACTTTTTTTTTCCTAATGAGAGTTTTATGAGCTTTCTTCAGGTTGTCAAAATAGCGATTGACCCCATATATGTGTGATAAAGCTAATCTGTGAATCAGGGCCCTCAAGAGTGATAATATTTTGCCAAGAAACTTCCAGAACTGGTCCTTGAATCTGTAGATACAAGAGGAGATTTAGTCCTGTGAGCCTGCAAGCAGAGAGGCTTTATTTCTCACAGTGCTCTTTACCTCCACTAAACTCGGAGGCGTGTGGTGCACAAAGTGTTATCGCAATGTATTTCTGCTAATAGATAAACTTGATCATCATCGTACACAGCGTTTGCCTTTTTCAACCTTAAGAAAATGGAACAGGAAGACCCACTTTTCTCAAGAGTTTGTATGAGTGAGCTCAGAGTCAGGGCAGAGGCAGTTAGACATCCGGTCAGTTTCCAGTGCTGCTGATGGCAGACCGTAACCGCGTCCTCGCCGGCCAGTCAGCGGTTCGATGCTGAGCGCCGGCCGCAGCGGGGGCGAGCTGCGGCACCGCCGGGGGGCCGAGTCCGTGTCCCAGCACGCCACGGCTGCGAGTGTGGAAGGGAGCACTCAGGTGCAAGGAACGGGGACAAGAATGGCTCCATCTGCTCAGCTGAGATTCCAGATTCAGAGAAGCTCTACTGAAGCTTGTGTTCTATCCCCCTTCTGCTTTTTGCACTCCTTAAATGTGTTCATTAATAAGCTACAGTCAAACTATGCTTTTCCTATTTGCTTTTTGAAAATCAGATAAATGTATCATATCTTGTTTATCTCCAGCACTTCTTACTCTGTAGTTTTGCCTGGAGTAAAAATGCAAGCGCGAATAAAGTTGAAGATTATTTTAACGTTTTTTTCTCCTGATATCTACGTACTAACAAGCTAAAAAGTAGCAAGTAATATTTGCATAATACATTTTATTGTGGCTATATTTTTAATATTTTATGCAGTTCTGTCATATTCCTGTTCTTTCATATTGTAAACAAGCTAAGGACTGGGAGATTTGTCTTACTAACCATCATCCCCACAGTTTCTGGCTAGATACAGTAATGAATAAATAAGTAACCACATCACCAATCACCACAGAAAAATTTCTTGTTTCTGCTGTTATTATTTTTCAGAGAAAAGAAACATAGTATATTGAAATCTTCTGTTAGAAAAGAGACTTTAAAAAAACTAACAATGCAATTTCCTAACTTTAGGAATTCTTCTGAATGCATCTCCTACAGATAATCATAAACTCCTGTCTGTTGGAAAAAGAATAGTTCTGATATTATTTTCTTTACAAAGGCAATAATTGAACAAATTAACAATTCACAAACACAAAGGTATAAAGATAAAAATGAAGAGATAGATACTCTACCTTCCCCAGTTTTGACATGATGGTTTCCAATATGCAAAGTAAACTTGAGTAAAAATTAAATACATTTAGAGTAACTAAGAATTTAATGATTTTTTTACTTCCTCCTGAAGCAATATTTTCAGATTGTTTGCTTACCAGTTCCATCCCTCTTTGCTCTGAAATGTGTTAGGAGATAAATTCACATAATGTTACTTTTATGACTGACTATCCATCATTCCAAAGTTCTACTTAGTTGTCATTTTCAATATATAATCAATTAATCACAATAACAGGTTTTTTTTGGTAAATATTTTAGTGCAAACTTTTTGAATAAAATAAATAAAAATGCTCATATGATCCCTGTAAAAAACACTTAAGAATGTATTCTAATATAAGAAAATTCACATACTTGTTAAAATATGGGTGATTTTTATGAAAGAAAGATTTTCAAGGACATAATGCCAGAAAAAAAGAAGTAAAAAGAAGTAGAACTAACGGGTAGAAAAAGAACTATATTATTATAGATAGTTGTATTGACATAATAGCTACTAGTTTTTGGAAGGCTAAATTGCATTTTTATTCAAAGCAATAATTTTACAGGGCTTTCCAGGTGGCCCAGTGTTAAAGAATCCATCTGCCAAGCAGGAGATGTGGGTTCAATCCCTAGGTCAGTAAGAGCCCCTGGAGAAGCAAATAGCAACCTACTCCAGTATTCTCTCCTGGGAAGTCCCATGGACAGGGGAGCCTGGTGGGCTATGGCCCATGCGTTTCAGAGGAGCCAGACATGACTTAGAGGCGAAACAGCAGCAGTGATTTTGCAGTTCATCAGACAGAAGAATCTTTGGTACAAAACTCAAGGTTCAGCTTGTAACTTCATCTTTGAATAAATTGCTAGCACAAGACCAATATTATAAAAGAAATGAGGACAGTTTTTCATTTAGTTGTTATATTAGAATTACAAATGAAAAATTTATTTTGATCAAAGAATGAATTATTTCTCTGACTTCAACCATGATACGATCACTCCTATGGTAATAACTCTCATCTGGTTTTGCAGTATTGCTCCTCAATAGACACAGGAAATATTCTTCAAACTCAGTGAGCATGAAGTTACAATCATCAAGTGATTCTCCACATCATATATGATTATTTCATTTTTATTCTGATAAAATAATTCAAGTCTGTATGTAAACACAGTACTTAAGTCCTTTCTAATTAACAATGGAAAGATCAAAAAAAGTGTGTGAAAGAGTAAAGTTACCATCAACTTCATTTATAATATAGCAAGAATAGACTTTTGATTATATGCTCAATTTTAACCTCAGAAACACTGACCTTTACAAAATAGAGGTTACTTACATAATCTGAGCTTTGAAATGAAACCAAAAAGGAAATTATGGAATTTTAAGTAACAGTTCAGTGTCCCATTAGATGGTTTAGTTTTAAGAATCTTATTTACATTGCTTTATGCAGGTAAGGGCTTCCCTATAGCTCAGTTGGTAAAGAATCTGCCTGCAATGCAGGAGACCCTGGTTCAATTCCTAGCTCAGGAAGTTCCTCTGGAGAGGGGATGGGTCACCCACTCCAGCATTCTTGGGCTTTCCTTGTGGCTCAGATGGTAAAGAATCTGCCTGCAATGAGGGAGGCCCAGGTTTGACTCCTGGGTTGGAAAGATTCCCTGGAGAAGGGAACAGCTACCCACTCCAGAGTTCTGGCCTGGAGAATTCCATGGACTATACAGTCCAAAAGTGAAAGCAAAGCAAAGTGAAGTCATTCAGTTGTGTCTGACTCTTTGTGACCCCATGGACTGTAGCCTACCAGGCTCCTCTGTCCATGGGATTTTCCAGGCAATAGTCCTGAAGTGGATTGCCATTTCCTTCTCCAAAGGATCTTCCCAACCCAGGGACTGAACCCAGGTCTACCACATTGTAGACAGACGCTTTACTGTCTGAGCCACCAGGGAAGTCCGTGCAGTCCAAGGGGTCGAAAAGAGTTAGACACAACGGAGCGACTTTCACTTTCACTTCCATGCAGGTAAAACACAAAATAATTGAAGTAAAAAAAAAAATACAATAAAAGTCCCAGTTAATTTAAACCTTTATCAAATATATTTAAGGAGCTATACTCTACAAAAACATTAAGAAACTATCATTTGTGTTGTATTTGAAATCAACTTTCAAATAAAGTTAAACTAAGTATTATCATACACAGTAAGAGAGAGAGAAATTGTGGGGCCCTAAATGGGAAACCTTAAAAACAAAGGGGCTAGCTTTGCGGTTGAAAACCGAAGATGGTGCCTGGCGGAAGAGATGGGGGCGTGGTCTGTGTTGTTTGTCAAAGTTTTTTGATTGGCTTTCTTGATTTCCATGCATGTAGACAGTGTATGATCTCCCTAGACTCCTGTTATAATGAAAGCACGTGACGATCTGACCTTTAACGTGATTGGTGCAACTATGGAAAGTCCCTCCTAAAACCCTCCCACTTGCCTATATAAGCTGGGTGTTTGCAGCAATAAAGCAGAACTGCTTCGATGGAACCCCTGTCACCTCTGATTATCTCTCACTCGAGGAGGGGCTGGGTTGGCGGACAGCAGGCTCACCTCTCCTCGGGACCCCTCGGCTTTGCTGAGGGAAGTTCCACTGCCTCCACTCTTTCTGTGGCACGCTCCCTGCAAGAAATGTCTCAATTATGAATTTCCTCCCAAATAACAAAATCATCCTTGTAGGTCAGGAAAATGTTCTGCTAATTTTATACAACAAAATAAGATTGTGCAGTGGGTTTACTTTGACTCTTTGGCTTGTTATCCGTCCATGTCCACTGAATGCCATTCCATGTAAAAAGCAGACATCACCAGTCGAACTCCCCACAGCACAGTGGAGGGTTTGGCCCTTCCTCTGCTTGCCATGCTGCCACTGTGCATATTTTCACAGACCCCTGCAGCCAAAACTGCACAAACCTCCAGCGAGTTAACACCGTCATTCTGCATCTTAGCACATGCTGCCAGAATTTACACTTTTGCATGAGCTGGGAATTTCTGTAAGGAGCCAATAGCCAAGAGTTTTGGAAAAGAAAGCATCTACATTCACTAGGGATTGAATCTATTGAGAGTTTATGCATCAGATAATGTATAGATTGTTTACATTGATTATTGATACAGTCACATACTATATCAATCTGTTTTGCAAATGAAGAAAATATTTTCATTGTAGTTAATCTACTCATCCAGAAGTACAGACTATGGAGGCCATGACTAAAACTTGAACACCAAGTTTGCTGCATATACATTTCATTCTGTCAAATGCTCTCCCTGTGGCCTGCCAGGCGCCTATGTCCATGGAATTCTCCAGATGAAAATATTGCAGTGGTCAGACTGGTTCCAAAAGGAAAAGGAGTACCTCAAGGCTGTATATTCTCAACTGCTTATTTAACTTCTATGCAGAGTACATCATGAGAAACGCTGGGCTGGAAGAAGCACAAGCTGAAATCAAGATTGCCAGGAGAAATATCAATAACCTCAGATATGCAGATGACACCACCCTTATGGCAGAAAGTGAAGAGGAACTAAAACGCCTCTTGATGAAAGTGAAAGAGGAGCGTGAAAAAGTTGGCTTAAAGCTCAACATTCAGAAAATGAAGATCATGGCATCTGGTCCCATCACTTCATGGGAAATAGATGGGAAAACAGTGGAAGCAGTGTCAGACTTTATTTTAGGGGGCTCCAAAATCACTGCAGATGGTGACTACAGCCATGAAATTAGAAGATGTTTACTCCTTGGAAGAAAAGTTATGACCAACTTAGATAGTATATTCAAAAGCAGAGACATTACTTTGCCAACAAAGGTCCATCTAGTCAAGGCTATGGCTTTTCCAGTAGTCACGTATGGATGTGAGAGTTGGACTGTGAAGAAAGCTGAGCACCAAAGAACTGATGCTTTTGAACTGTGGTGTTGGAGAAGACTCTTGAGAGTCCCTTGGACTGCAAGGAGATCCAACCACTCCATTCTGAAGGAGATCAGTCCTGGGTGTTCTTTGGAAGGAATGATGCTGAAGCTGAAACTCCAGTACTTTGGCCACCTCATGTGAAGAGTTGACTCATTGGAAAAACTCTGATGCTGGGAGGGATTGGGGGCAGGAGGAGAAGGGGACGACCGAGGATGAGATGGCTGTATGGCATCACCGACTCGATGGACATGAGTTTGCGTGAACTCCGGGAGTTGGTGATGGACAGGGAAGTCATGGGGTCACACAGAGTCCTACACGACTGAGCAACTGAACTGAACTGAACTGCCATTTCCAGAGAATCTGGACATAACCTGATTGAGTGCTAATTTGATAATTACGGAATTGAAAAAGTAAGATAAACATCTCAGTCCTCAATCTTCTCCATAAGAATCTTTATACACCAAGCAGAAATTCCCCCAAAATAGCACTGCATTTCATAGATTTTTCTTTCATAATGTGATATGATGATTGCATTATTAATAAGTAGCACTATTTCAAATGTTATGTTTTATATGTTTCAATAAGCAAACCAAAAGAACATCAAGAGCTAGAGGCTTTTATACTCATAATAATGTTACTTCACAGTTAGTAATTCTTTTAATATCAGCATAATTTTTATTTACAAAATGAAATACCTTTCAACACACCTTTGTTGGTTAACAGAACTATAAAGCTCTTAAACATAGGCAGTGCACTCTTTGACATAAAGCGAAGCAAGATTCTCTTTGACCCACCTCCTAAAGTAATGGAAATAAAAACAAAAAGAAATGGGATATAACTAAACTTAAAAAGCTTTTGCACAAGAAAGGAAACTATAAACAATATGAAAACATTACCCTCATAATGGGAGAAATTAATTGCAAATGAAGCAACTGACAAAGTATTAATCTTCAAAATACATAAGCAGCTCCTGTAGCTTAATATCAGAAAAACAAACAGCCCAATCAAAAAATGGGCAGAAGACCTAAACTGTCAGTTCTCCAAAGAAGACATACAGATGGCCAATTAATACATGAGAAGATGCTCATTGTCATTCATTATTAGAGAAATGCAAATCAAGCCTACAATGAGGTGTCACTTCACATCAATCAGAAAGGCCATCATCAGAAAAACTACAAACAATAAATGCTGGAGAGGGTGTGGCAAAAGGAGTTCTACTGCATTTTGTTGGAATGTAAACTGGCACAGCCACTGTGGAGAATAGGAGGGAGATTCCTTAAAAAATAGGGATAAAGCTTCTGTACGACCCATCAGTCCCAATACTGAGCATATAACCTGAGAAAGCCTCATTGAGAAGGATATGTGTACCATGATATTCACTGCAGGACTGTTTACAATAGTCTGGACACTGAAGAAACCTAGATGTCCATCAAAAGATGAATGGATAAAGAAGTTGTGATACAATAGAATACTACTCAGCCTTAAAAAGGAACAAATTTAAGGCCATTCTAGTGAGATGGATGAACCTAGAGCCTGCTATTTGGAGAAGGCAATGGCAACCCACTCCAGTACTCTTGCCTGGAAAATCCCATGGATGGAGGAGCCTGGTAGGCTGCAGTCCATGGGGTTGTGAAGTCAGGCACAACTGAGCGACTTCACTTTCACTTTTCACTTTCATGCATTGGAGAAGGAAATGGCAGCCCACTCCAGTGTTCTTGCCTGGAGAATCCCAGGGATGGGGGAGCCTAGTGGGCTGCCATCTATGGGGTGGCACAGAGTCGGACACGACTGAAGCAACTTAGCAGCAGCAGAGCCTGCTATATACAGTGAAGTGAGTCAAAACGAAAAGCAAATATCATATACTAACATATTTTGAACTGTGGTGTTGAAGACTCTTGAGAGTCCCTAGGACTGCAAGGAGATCCAACCAGTCCATTCTGAAGGACATTAACCCTGGGATTTCTTTGGAAGGAATGATGCTGAAGCTGAAACTGCAGTACTTTGTCCACCTCATGTGAAAAGTTGACTGATTGGAAAAGACTCTGATGCTGGGAGGGGTTGGAGGTTGAAGGAGAAGGGGATGACAGAGGGTGAGATGGCTAGATGGTATCACGGACTCGATGGACTTGAGTCTGAGTGAACTCCAAGAGATGGTGATGAACAGGGAGGCCTGGCATGCTACGATTCATGGGATCGCAAAGAGTTGGACACAACTGATCGACTGAACTGAACTGATATATATATATATATATATATGTATGTATGTGTACGGAATCTAGAAAAGTAGCACTGATGAAGCTATTTACAGAGAAGGAATGTAGACACAGATGTAGAGATCAGACTTGTACACAGCACGGGAAGCAGAGGCTAGGACAAATGGGGAAAACAGCATTGACATATACACACTGGCATGTGCAAAATAGATAACTAGCCGGAAGCTGCTCTGTGACACAGGGAGCTCAGCCTGAAGGCTTGTGACCACCCCGGGGGTGTGCTGGGAGGCGGGGAAGGAGGCCCAGGGGAGGCTGTAGGTGACTCGGACTGACTCACATTGCTGGATGGCAGAGACCAACACAGAGATAAAGCAACTATCCTCCATTAAGAAATAGAAAATTTAATGTAAAATAATGAATTTCTGCATCAGAAGAACAGGTTTTGTTTACACGGTGTTTCAGTTTCTCTAGATCCTTAAACAGAGACATACATGTCTACTTCAATCAAGTAGGATCCATCGTTATAAAAACTAAAACAAAATCCCTCATATACGATTCCTACAAAGTTCGTTTTATCTTTTCCTTTTTATTTTGTCTTTTTTTTTCATTTTCGTCACCTTTTTACTGTTTTTATTGTGTGTTTCTCTTGTTAACTGTCCGTTCACCAGTATCTGAACTGTAGCTCACCAGTCTCCTCTGTCCATGGGATTTTTCAGGCAAGAATACTACAGTGGATTGCATTTCTTTCTCCAGGGCATCTTCCTCATCCAGGGAACCTTTTTCTCTTGTCTTTCCTGCATTCCAGGTGGATTCTTTACATGCTGAGTTATCAGGGAGGTCCCCAGTATTTGGGAAAGTACCTGAAAAATAAGTACTTAATTTTTTTCAGTATGTTAATGAAAACCCATGCTATGTAAAAAAAAAAAATGACTGCACCACAATTCCTAAGAATTTAAAATTTACTAATTTTACTAAATTTTATTAAAAACTGAGTTTTTATTAAAATCCCACCCTTCTTTCAGGAAAAATTAAGGTCATATACACATACAAACACACACACACACACACAAATAAAATAAGGACTGAGAGAATGAGGAAAGGCAAAACATAAAAAAGACCAAAAAAAGCATAAGAAATAGAAAATAAAATCAAGAATGAAGTCAAAAGACAAAAATAATTTTGCAAAACTCCTTATTAGGTTTGCTAAGATTGAAACAAACAAACAACAACCTTCAAAATGTCTAACAGTAGCCAGTAGGGTGGGAGGTGGGAGGGGCTTCGGGATTGCGAGCTCGTGTACACCTGTGGCTGATTCATGTCAATGTATGGCAAAACCAATACAGTATTGTAACGTAGAATAAAGTAAAAATAAAATTAAAAAAAAATTAAAAATAAATAAAAATTAAAAAATTAAATTAAATTAAAAAAATTTTTTTAATGTCTAACGGTAAAATTTTAAGATAGGAGATATTATAAGCATTCACAGGATTTCTAAAATCAACTTCATTACTCAGGATAAGCCAAGTGACTCCTGGTAAGAATTTGAGGAAGACATTTCTCCACGGGCTTTTAATGCAGCTCAATATCGTCTGAAGAGCATTCTCATTAACTTTCTTCCAATAAATATATCGTAGCGACGGGTCACCTAGAACTGTTCTTGGAACTGCCCGTTCCTTAGTGCCAAGTGCATCAGGTTTTAGGCAAATTCAGCAAAATTAATTTTCTCTTTTCATAATAAGAAAACTCAAGCATGTAGTCCAATCACCTACAAATATATTTTTCATACAAACAAAATTTTTTCATCTGTCCTCTCTATTATTTTCTGAAATTGAGCCTAGCTCATCACCCTTCTCATAGCTACTCTAGCTAACCAATAAACGGTTTCAGTTTCATATGAGATAAAATATATGTGCTATTTCTTATTTAAGATAAATGGCTAGATATTATTTAGCTAATCTTTCATATATTAGCACTGTCGAGCTATTAGTGTGTTTAAAGAGATAATGTATTTGGAACCGCAGTTCTTGAGTGATATAAAGATATGACTGTTCTGTTTCTAAAGAATCAGTCACTTACTTCAACATACAAAAAATCATAATTATGACAAAATATATTTGACCCCCCATCCAAATTCTGAAGGATATTGGATCTGGAACCACCTCCAACTATGATACCAAAATTCATGAATGCTCAAGCTCCTTGTATAAAATGCATAGTATTTGCATATAACCTATGCACATCGTCTTGCACATGGATTTTAAGTCATCTTTAGATTACTTAGAAAGCATAATGCAAAGTAAATGTTACATAAGTAGGTTCATGGCAAATTCAACTTTTACTTTTTGGAATATTTTCAAATATTTTAAATCTGATTTTGTTTGAACTCAATGATGAAGAACTCAGGATTATGAAAAGACAACTGTAAAAATAAAAAGTGTTTGAAATTTTCTCTATGCAAAGGACTATGCTAAAGAAATTCCTTGAATCTTTTTTTCTAAGTTAATATCTGTTACAAATTTACAATATAGATATTTTTATCATCTTGGGCTCCAAAAGAACCGCACATAGTGAGTGCAGCCATGAAATTAAAAGACGCTTGCTCCTTGGAAGGAAAGCTATGGCCAACATAGACTGCATATTATAAAGCAGAGACATTACTTTGCCAACAAAGTGCGTCTAGTCAAAGCTATGATTTTTCCAGTAGTCATGTATGGATGTGAGAGTTTTACCATAAAGAAGGCTGAGGGATGGAAAGTTGATGCTTTTGAACTGTGGTTCAAAAGGAAATCATTCCTGAATATTCCTTGGAAAGACTGATGCTGAAGCTGAAACTCTAATACTTGGTGTGAAGAGCTGACTCATTAGAAAAGGCTCTGACACTGGGAAAGACTGAAGGTGGGAGGAGAAGGGGCAACAGAGGATGAGATGGTTGGATGGCATCACCAACTCCATGGACATGAGCTTGGGTGGACTCCGTGTGTTGGTGATGGACAGGGAGGCCTGGTGTGCTGAAGTACATGGGGTCACAAAGAATGGGACACAACTGAGTGACTGAACAGCAAATTCTTATCACCACTTAAAGATGAGGAGAGGGAGCTGTAATCAAGTGAACTTGAGACTTTCTAATATAACATGTGGAAAGCCACAGAGTGTATTTGTTTAAATGAAAGGCAATCTACTTACTTGGAGGGAAATCATGGCAAGATGACTTGGCAGAGTCATGAGTGTTTAAACAACAGATAGTTTGGAATGTACTATACATCTCTCAATCAAAAACACACAAACAAACTAGGTATTTGGGTTTACACACCGGTTTCCTTGGTGACTCAGCTCATAAAGAATCTGCCTGCAATGTGGGAGACCTGGGGTCCATCCCTGGATTGAGTAGATTCCCTGGAGAAGGGACATAATGCCCACTCCAGTATTCTTGCCTGGAGAATGCCATGGACTGTGTGGTTCATGGGGTCACAAAGAGCTGGACACAACTGAGCGACTTTCACTTTCAACTTCACGTTAGGTTTATACACAATGTATGTCTAAGCGTGATTAAGACCTCAAGATTCAAAGCCTTAAAAAATAAAAACCATAATATTAATGTTGAAAAAAATGTGAAAGAGATCAGTAAACATATCTGCTATTAAAAATACATTAAAATTTGAAACCACTAAAATAATTATAATTTTATAATTTTCAAATTATCATTGTGAAGTCACATTGATCTATATAGTGATTTACATATTCTCCAACTGACATCAGCATAAAGTATATGTCTATTTAATTGAATATCTTAATTCACTGTATAGTATTAGTCTTTTTTTTTTTTTTTTTTAAATTGACTAAAGCTAGATGACTCGATGGACATGAGTCTGGGTGAACTCCGGGAGATGGTGATGGACAGGGAGGCCTGGCGTGCTGCGATTCATGGGGTTGCAAAGAGTTGGACACGACTGAATGACTGAACTGAACTGAATTGAAAGGTAGATGGCTATCAAATTTATTTTGCTTGAAAATATGCCATCTATAGACCTGCTTTTGGTAGCACTTAGTATAATTAGTTGTCAACTAAGCTAAGTTCTATTTCCTAAGTGTGCAAATTCTTCACACACTAAGTAGTTTGTTTTTCCTCAAGTAACTATGCCGTAGCTCCTAACTGTATGAATGTAGTGTGCTCTGTGCTGAGTCGCTTCAGGCGCGTCTGACTCTTTGCAGACCCAAGGGTTGCCTACCACCAGCCAGGCTCCTCTGTCCATGGGATTCCAGGCAAGAAGAGCGGAGTGGGTCGCCAGGCCCTCCTCTGGGGGTCTTCCCGGCCCAGGAATCTGCCCCAGGTCTCTGTCTCCTGCATTGGCAGTGGGTTCTTTACCTCTAGCGCCACCTGGGAAGCCCCACCTCAAACAGAAGCTGGACTAACTCCTAAGATGCTTCAATCGTCCACTCTGCCACATAAAAGTAAATTAAATCACCCAACTCATCTTTCATTTTGCCCCACGTCTTACTCAGTTCAGCAAGACTAGTCAAACCATTTGATGTTTCATAAAGCAGGGGCCATGCACAGTGCATGGATTTGTATTTGCAAGTCTCTCTTCCTGCACAGCCACCCTTAACTCTTTCAACTTGTTAATCAATTAAACATTTAGCTTAGACATTACCTTCTCAGAAAACTACTCACTATTCCTAAAGTCAAATAAGTGCTTCTTTGAGGTGTCATAATACAAGTGATTCCTGTCCCTATCATGGTGTTTATCACATTGATATTAAATCGCCTCTTCACTTGTCAGCCACTTCCATTGCAGATAAGAAAATGACTGTGCCTTGTCCATCATGTTATTTCCAGTTCCTGACAGAGTAAATGCTTCAATAAGTGTTAGTTAAACCAACAAAAAATTAAGCTAATTATTAAATCAGCTAAAAATAAGCTAATAAATACTCCCAATTTGGGGGAGTATTTGTGTGTATTGAGAGGCAAGATATTTGAAAGCCCCTACTGATGAGTGTATACATCGAGTGGCTTAGTTGGTAAATTATTGCTATACAGAGAACCAAAGGCAAAAGAAAGTTCAACATGTATTATCACAGATTTCTCCATAAGGTCACAAAAATGTGTCAAAATAGTCAATGTCAATCAGCCTTGTCTAAGTTCCAATTTGTGAGACTGCAATTTGCAAATAATAAAATGGCATGTGAACATTCTGGATGGGATATCTATGAAGACAATAAGTCTCTATTTGAAGAGTGGCAAAAAATATTATTCTATTTTAAAGATTTGAAATTACTCTGTCCCTGACAGATATCAGCTGTGTGCATGTCTGATTATCTGATAAAAGAAATACATGATGAGGGCCTGTGGTCACAAACAAAGTGTTATTCCAAACAACCAAGAAAGGGGAAACCTTGACTAGTGCTTAGTGCAGAGATAGTGCAAGTTTTTTTAATCTCAGTTTTGATGAAAGATTTTATTCAGGTAAAGATCATTAGTAGGCAAATCCTTAGGAAAAAAATGTAATATGGAGCTTTATGAAGCAGGAAGCAAATGGCACTCTCTGACTCTCTAAACAGCCTTAGTAGCCCTAAGAATGAGATAACCAGACATTTGAAACTCTTAACACACTGCAGTAGGAAGCATCAGCTTGAAGGATTCCTATAAAAAAGAAAGGAAAAGAAAAAGTTTGAGCAGGTATCTTCTCCTGTCTTTAGAGATGACTTTCAATTGTCTATAAACACAGAGATGGAGAAACAGTTCAACTGAAATGACATTTCAAGGACACTAACAGACTAATCCAGAAGTTCAGCTTTTCTACCATGAACCCAGTTTCTGTAATAAGATAATGGGATAGAAAAAAAGAGGGAAGGGCAGCTGGAGATTATAGAGGATTAGAAAAACAATCACCTCCTGCAATACCAAAATTGTATTGAACCTGATTTCTACAAAAATATTGTGGAAATACATTTCCCCAACAATTATAGATATTTGAATATGAATTGGATACCAAACAACTCAAAATGTATTGTTAATTTTATTAATAACTATAGTCAAGAAGAAAACGTTCCTATGTTTCATTAAATGGCATGAATGTTTAAAGTGCTTTAGCAAAAATAAGAGCTGATGGGGTAAAGAAAGCAAGTGTAACAGAATAATAATTCATCTCTCTTTTGTGAAAGAGAATAGCATTTAAAATGTCATATCCTTTAAATACTGTGAGCATACATTATTTTTCTAGATGGCGGCCACTCCTTCTTCATGCTTTGGCAACTACAGTTTTGTGTAGGTTCACGTATGCCAAAGCTTCTGTGCTGGTCTCTCAGCCACTGTCACTTAGCAGTGTGTCCCAAGGACAGCAGAAGATAATAAATACATTAAAAACTTACCCTTGATTCCCGAGGTATTTTGAGATTATGAATGGTAACAAAACTACTGCAAGGACAAGACAAAATACATTCTGTTGACTAGTTTTCTGGACACTATCATGGTAAAGTTTTATTTCATCTTCAAGTATTTCGTTCCTCTATGATCTTGCCAGTTTATATGTTGGTAATAATACGGCAGCATTCTTCATGTTGCTGCTGCTGCTAAGTCGCTTCAGTCATGTCTCACTCTGTGCGACCCCATAGATGGCAGCCCACCAGGCTCCCCTGTCCCTGGGATTCTCCAGGCAGGAACACTGGAGTGGGTTGCCATTTCCTTCTCCGGTGCATGAAAGTGAAAAGTGAAAGTGAAATCGCTCAGTCGTGTCCGACTCCTAGCGACCTCATGGACAGCCCACCAGGCTCCCTCCATCCATGGGATTTTCCAGGCAAGAGTACTGGAGTGGGGGTGCCATTGCCTTCTCCAATTCTTCATGTTAGGAGGCTTAATAAGAGAAAATGAATAGAGATGGATTCGAGTCACGCATTCTCCACTTTCCTGTACATTATGGCAATCCCTGAAACAAAGCTTTAATGCATGCATATTGTGCTTGATTTATGCCCTGCATCTCCCAGGTAATGTAGCGAATGCTGTCATTACGGCCATCGCAACATCAAATTCAAAAGGTTCAGAGAGGGGGCAAAACCTAACCTGTCCTCAGGGTCCTTTTTAAACCAAAGACTGCTATTGTGAGTCAAATAAAAGACATACCAATTGAGCTGCATGGAAGTTTTCTCTCAAGGAGCTAAAGTCTATTTCCCAACCTCGAAAGGACATGTTTTTTAAGAGATGATTATCTGCATATTTTGGAGATCAATTCTTTGTCATTTGTTTCATTTGCTATTATTTTCTCTCATTATGAGGGCTATCTTTTAACCTTGCTTATAGTATCCTTTGTTGCTTTTAAGCTTAATTAAGTCCCACTGATTTCTTTTGTTTTTATTTCCATTACTCTAGGAGGTGAGTCATAGAGGATCTCGCTGTGATATATGTCAGTGTTTTGCGTACATTTTCCTCTAAGAGTTTCATAGTTTCTGGTCTTATATTTAGATCTTTAATCCATTTTAAGTTTATTTTTGTGTATGGAGTTAGGAAGTGTTCTAATGTCATAGTTGACCACTTTTCCCAGCACCACTTGTTGGAGAGACAGTCTTTTCTTCAACGTATATTTTTGTGTCCTTTGTCAAAGATAGGGTAACCATAGGCATGTTGATTTATCTCCAGGTTTTTATCTTGCTCCATTGGTCTGTATTTTTGCTTTTCTGCCAGTACCATAAGCAGCTCCTGCAGCTCAATATCAGAAAAACAAAAACCCAGTCAGAAAGTGGGAAGGATGTCTCAACAGACATTTCTCCAAAGAAGATACACAGATGGCTAATAAGCACATGAAAAGATGTTCAACATCACGTGTTATTAGAGAAAAACAAAACAAAACTTCAATGAAGTATCATCTCTTACCAGTCAGAATGGCCATCATCAAAAGTCTACAAACAATAAATTCTGGATAGTGTTTGGAGAAAAGAGATCCCTCTTAAACTGTTGTTTGGAAGGCACAAATAGAGATATGATATGGAAGCAACCTCGACGGCCATTGACAAATGAATGGATAAGGAAGTTTGGTAGATATACACAACGCAATATTACTCAGCTATAAAAAGGAGCACATTTGAGTCAGTTCTAGTGAGGTGGATGAACCCAGAGACTCTCATACAGAGTGAAGTAAGTCAGAAAGAGAAAGACAAATATCACATATTAACACATATTATGGCATCTAGAAAGAGAGTACTGATGATCCTGTACACAGGGCAGCAGAGGAGACACAGATGTAAAGAACAGACATTTGGACACAGTGGGGGAAGGAGAGGGTGGGATGATTTGAGAGACTAGCACTGAGACAGGTACGTCACCGAATGTAAAACAGCCAGCCAGTGGGAGTTTGGTCTCGTGACACCTAGAGGGATTGGGTGGGCAGGGGTGGTGGGGGAAGGGGAATCAGGAAGGGGACGTGTGTTTACCTGCGGCCAATTTGTGTGGTTGTATGGCAAATACCATCGCAATATTATAAAGCAACTACCTTCCAATTAATACATAAATGATTTTTAAAAGATGATTATCTGTAATATTTCTACTGAATATACATATATATATTTGGAGTAAATAATTTTGTTAATACTTTGTGATGGCAGAAAGATTGCAGTATATTAATTGTAAAATTACTTTTTATTCTTGGCAATATTAATCCTAATTAATGACTACTAAAAATTCTGTAATAGGCAACAATTTCAGCAGGCAAACAGTTTAATTAAATTATAGATTTCAAAAGACGGTGCAAATGTTAATGTAACTGACTTCCTGAAAATAACACTGGTGACCAAGTAAACTTCCAGTGTGCTCTGTTTGAAAAAGAGATTCTAATTACCATGTTTCTGCTTATTTTTCAGAAAGCGCTACGTATGACAGCTTACATTTAGAAACATTATAAAATATTGTGATAAAATTCTCAGAAAATCACAAAATAAGAAATATGGAGAGATGTAAATATAAATACATAGAAGTTATAAATACAGTCATTCAGAAATCACATTTTTCTTTCAGCTTATATCTAATTAAAACCCAGGGTATATTAGGCTTTCATTCAAACTGTTTAAAACTACTTTTCTGCATATGAATAAGGCTCACTGAAGTTAGGTAATCATTTTAAAATTGCATTGGGTAGGTTTTCACAGTGAAAACGGGCAACATTTTCTAACTAGTAAACCAGACTAAGAAGAATTATTCATATCTCCATGAATGTCATTAAGCTGTCCAATAAAGTATTAAGATTTGGTGAAGCAGAATAGGGACCCCGCCATTCTGTCAATGACACAGGCGGTCATGGTAAATTTCCAAATAGCCACTCCCTAAAGTGTCACAAAGTGTCAGTTTGATACCTAGCACACAAAACATATGTCCCTTGTGTAAAGAGATCTACACAAGCCACAGGAATGAAAACCTATTTTCATTTCTTTTTAGTAAAGTCAAAATTACCAAATAGGGTTTCAAATATTAATGTACATTTTAAACATTTTGGGGTACATAAGCTTTCGATTAATGTGAATTTTAATAAACAATAATACATTATATTTTAAAACTGACTAATGAGCTTATTGTTGTGTATACAAGTATAATTTATATCATTTGGCACTTACAAATATTCATTTAATAAAAATAGATTAAAGTTTCTAGTGATAATTGATCCTTATTCTTTCCAATATAAAATCTTAGATCGCTTCACAGGGTTCAGGTTACACTGACTTCAAGATAATGTTTTTTACATAGTGCATAAAAAATATAATCATTGAACCTGAAATGCAACTTAATTTCCCTTTGAAAAAGTAAAAGCTTCCAAGATGAGGGTCAGAGACAGGAATAAAATAGATTTATTTGCTTGTTAATGAAAAACAGTACCAATTATTAATACTTATTCAGAAGCTTTAGACTCGTCTTTCTCTTTTCTTTTCCTTTTATTAAACAGTTTTTGGAGAGTTTTAATTTCATAGCAAAAGTGACAAGAATTCGGAGTTTTCCCATATACGCCTGTCCCAACACAGGCATAGCCCCCACTACTATCAACGTTTCCTCACTAGAGCTGAATACTTGGTGAGACTGATGAGTCTATCAACACATCGTAACCACCTGAAGTCCATAATTTACATTGCTATTCCATGAGCTTGGACAAGTAAATAATTACATGTATCCTTAGTTATAGCAGCAGATAGCAGATTTTCCCTGCCCTAACCCGCCCTAACCTGCCCTAAAAACCCCTTTTTGCTTTGCCTTCTTATTCCCCCACCCCTGAATCCTGGGTCATCGATCTTTCCACTGTCCCCACAGTTTTGCCTTTTGTAGAATGTTTGGAACCATCTGGTATTCCTCCTTTTCACATTAGCTTTTTCACTTAGCAATATGCATTTAATATTCCCACATGTCTTTTCACAGCTTGATAGCTTGTCTCTTTTAGCACTGAATAATATTCCATTGTCTGGATATCCAATATATTTATCAATTCACTTTTTTACATACAAGCACAGTTTATTATTGATTTTATCGACAGTAAAGACACAACATAAATAATAAAAGAGCATGTGGTACCGTATCATACGTTCTTTATAGCCAGTTGACTGTTACAGGGCTTTGGGTGATTGTTGCTGAGCTCTTCTAAGTGCTAGTCACTCAGTCATATCTGACTCTTCGTGACCCCATGGGCTGTAACCCACCAGGATCCTCTGCCTGTGGAATTTTCCAAGCAAGAATACTGGAGTAGTTTGCCATGCCCTCCTCCAGGGGATCTTCCTGATCCAGGGATCAAACCGGGTCTCCCTGCATGCAGGCGGATTCCTTACCATCTGGGCCACCTGGAAAGTCTGCTGAACGCTCGTATTTGTATGCAAACTATGACTGCTGTTCACCTTTGATTTGGCAAATGGAGTTCCATTAAAGTTCACTCTTTCCCCAATAAATGTATTGTCATTAATTTGAAATGTGATCTACTATTAAACTTTTTTATCCTACTATAAACCATATTTATTACCTGAATATTCTTTCAGGTTTACACTATCTATGTCTAAACGTCACTCATCTGTTAATGAAGTGATTGGCTTTGTGTTGAAATAGATAATAGTTTTCAAGCACTGGATGAATGTTTCCTTAAGGTTCTGTGCCGTTCATCACGTAACAGCACAGACACGCCACACTTTTAAGTTTAATCTGCATTTTTACATTTTCCTGTTAGTTTTTAAGATAGTGACAGTAACTGTTTTAGACAATTTAAATAATAAATCAGCTCTGATCTATAGCACTTGCTGATTTCCGTGATATAAATATTCTCATCATGACTAAATCCAAGTCACCAGCATGAGGCCATTGAACAAACTTGGGAAGAAACAAGCAGTGTTTTCAGAGCCTAGATGTGATAGGTGTAATTTCATGTGTTACAGCTAGTTTGTATTCTTTGAATTGGCTTTTTATATTTTCTTACCATTGGATTTTCGCTCATCTTTCTCTCTTTCTCTCCCTCTCTCCTCCCACTCTGTCTCTTGTTTGTAAGAATCCTGTATGTTATCTTTCATATCTATCATCTACCACTAAAAGGTAACCACCACGAATACAGGAACATTTGTTTAGACAAACAATAAAATAATAAATCAAACTTGGCTTGTACCATTTGCTCAATATTTTATTCAGCATGGCACCCAGTAGCAGCTATGGCATAAAATGTGCTTGAAAAATATTTCTTAAATGAATTGTTTTGCAAATATTTTTCCCAAATTTATTTGATTTTTATTTTTACTATAAAAATTAAATTGTGTGTTGTCAAATAGTCTGCTTTTTTTCATTTACTGGGTCTGAGTTTTCTGTCCTATTTAAGAATGCTTCTCTCACCACAAGGTTCATTATTTCCCCGTTGTTTTTTTCTTTTCTGAAATTTTATGTTTTCATTGACATTTAAATCTGGAATTCTTCTGAAATTTACCTCTGCATATGACATATATTTTTTCTAGATTGGCCATCCTATTGTGTCACTTCTGTTAATAAACTCTAAACTGAAACTCAACCTTTGTAGTACATTAACTTCCCATATATTCTGGGCTCTATTTCTGTTACTCTGATTTGTTGCATTATGTTTATTTCTAGAATAAAATACCTTGGAATATACCTACCTAAGGAGGCAAAATACCTGTACTTATATAAGACACTGATGATAAAAATCAAAGATGACCTCAAACAAATGGAAAGAAATACCATGATCTTGAACTAGAAGAATCAATATGCTTAAAACTACCATACTACCCAGGGTAATTAGCAAATTCAAACAATTAATATTTATAAAAATGGTATTTTTAACAGAACTAAAACAAACATAAAAACAAAACTTTTTGAATTCTTAGAGAAATACCAAAGACTCCAAATAGCCAAAAAATGTGGGTGGAGGAAGAACAGTTGGAAGAATCATACTTTCTGAGTTGTTAAAAGCTACAGTAATCAAGCTCCTGTCGGCCACCGCCCCTGACCTCGGGCGTGGGGTAGCTCCTCTCAGTTGCTCCTACACAGTCCCTCACAGCCAGCATGCTTCTGCGCAGTCTGAAAGAGATGGGAATACTAGACCACATGACCTGCCTCTTGAGAAACCTATATGCAGGTTAAGAAGCAACAGTTAGAACTGGACATGGAACAACAGACTGGTTCCAAATAGGAAAAGAAATACGTCAAGGCTGTATATTGTCACCCTACTTAAGTGACTTATATGCAGAGTACATCATGAGAAACGCTGGGCTGGAAGAAGCACAAGCGGGAATCAAGACTGCGGGAGAAATATCAATAACCTCAGATATGCAGATGACACCACCCTTATGGCAGAAAGTGAAGAGGAACTAAAAAGCCTCTTGATGAAAGTGAAAGAGGAGAGTGAAAAGGTTGGCTTAAAGCTCAACATTCAGAAAATGAAGATTATGGCATCTGGTCCCATCACTTCATGGGAAATAGATGGGGAAACAAAGGAAACAGTGGGGAACTTTATTTTGGGGGACTCCAAAGTCACTGCAGATGGTGACTGCAGCCATGAAATTAGAAGATGCTTACTCCTTGGAAGAAAAGTTATGACCAACCTAGATAGTATATTCAAAAGCAGAGACATTACTTTGCCAACAAAGGTCCATCTAGTCAAGGCTATGATTTTTCCAGTGGTTGTGTATGAATGTGAGAGTTGGACTGTGAAGAAAGCTGAGCGCTGCAGAATTGATGCTTTTGAAGTGTGGTGTTGGAGAAGACTCTTGAGAGTCCCTTGGACTGCAAGGAGATCCAACCAGTCCATTCTAAAGGAGATCAATCCTGGGTGTTCATTGGAAGGACTTATGCTAAAGCTGAAACTCCAATACTTTGGCCACCTCCTTCGAACAGTTGACTCATTGGAAAGATCCTGATAATGGGAGGGGTTGGGGGCAGGAGGAGAAGGGGACGACCGAGGATGAGATGGTTGGATGGCATCATCGACTCGATGGAGGTGAGTTTGAGTGAATTCCGGGAGATGGTGATGGACAGGGAGGCCTGGCATGCTGTGATTCATGGGGTCGCAAAGAGTCGGACACGACTGAGTGAACTGAATGGAACAGTAATCAAAATAGCATATTCACCTCTGCTTGTTCTTTCATTCTAAATCTTTTGTAAACATTTATTGCATTTTCTCTATTTTTCTGAGATCTTGGATCATCTTCATTATCATTATTCTGAATTCTTTTATGGAAGTTTGCTTATCTCCATTTCATTTAGTGTTTTTCTGGGGTTCCTTCATCTTGGAGATAATCTGCCTTTCCATTTTGATTAACTTTCCAGGAGTGTGGTTTTCCTTCTGGAGGCTGTGGGACTGTAGTTCTTCTTGCTTCTTCTGCCTGTCCTCTGGTGGATGAAGCTAAGAGGTTTGTGCACACCTCCTGATGTGAGGGACCAGTGGTGGGAACAGTTGGGTCTTGCCGTGGTGGGCATGGCTCAGTAAAACTTGAATCTGGTTGTCTGGTGATAGGTGGGGCTGTGCTATCTCCCTGTTAGTAGTTTGGCCTGAGGAAACCCAGCTTTGGTGTCTACAAGCTCTAAGGTAGGGTTATGGCAACCTTCGAGAGGGCTTCTCTCAGAACCGCTGCTCCAGTGACCCCCATCCCCATGATGGGGGACCCTCTGCTGATTCATGGCTCCACAGGAGACACCCCTCAACACTAGAGCTAGGTCTGGCTCAGTCTCCCGTGGGGTCACTGCTCCTTTCTCTTGGGTCATGGCATGCACAAGTTCTGTTTTTGCCGTCCAAAAGTGGAGTTTCTATCGCCCCTCATCCTATGGAAATCCTACAGCCAAATCCTGACCGCCTTCAAAGTCAGATCCCCTAGGGATTTCTAGCCCATTTGCCAGTTCCCCAAGCTGCAAAGCCTGACATGAGAGCTCAGAACCTTCACTAGAGTGGGAAAACTTCGGTGCTATTGTTCTGCAGTTTGTGGGTTGCCCATCAATGGGTATGGGATTGGATTTTATCATGATTGCACCCTCCTACCATCTTGGTGCAGCTTCTCCTTTTTCTTTTGACATAGGGCATCTTTTTTTATTTTATTTTATTTTATTTATTATTTTTTGTGTGTGGTGGCTTCCAGTATTCTCCTGTCAATGGCTGTTCAACAGCTAGTTGTGATCTTGGTGATCTCACAGGAGGAGACAAGTACGTGTCCTTCTACTCCACCATCTTGAATCAATCTCCTCAAAATAGTGTGAGACTAGCACAGAAAGAAACACATAGAGCAAGAAAACAGGAAAAGGGCAGAAACACCCGAAGTAAGCCAGTGCACTTATGGTCAGTTAATCTACAACAAAGAAGGCAAGAACATACAGTGGGGAAAAGACAGTCACTTCTATCAGTGATGATGGGAAAACCGGACAGCAACATGTAAAAGAATAGAATCAGAACATTTCTAACACCATACAAAAAAGAAAAAAAAAAACTCAAAATGGATTAAAGATTTAAATGTAAGCCTGGATAATACAAAATCCTTTGAAGAAAACACAGGTGGGACGCTCTTTGAAATAAAGTGCAGCAAATTTGTGTGTTTGGGGTTGTTTTTTTTATCTGTCTCCTAGAGTAGTGGAAATAAAGTTAAAAATAAACAAAGGAGATCTAATCAAACTTAAAAGCTTTTACATAACAAAAGAAATCAGAAACAAAAGGAAAAGAAAACCTACAGAATGGGAGAAAATATATGCTAATGAAGGGACTGGCAAGATAGTAATTTGCATACAATTCAATCAAAAGATGAGCAGAAGACCTAGATGGATATCCATTTGCTTTTTGAAAGACATTTTTAGTTGCTTCCAGGTTTTGCCAATTATGTCTAGAGCTTCCATAAACTTCCTTGTGCAAGTTTTTGGGTGAACACAAATTTTCGATTTGTTTGGGTAAATATCAAAAGCTATAATTGCTGGTTCAAATAGTAAGAATATATTTAGTTCTGTAAGAAATCACTGAACTGTCTTATAAAGCATCTGTACCATTTTGCATTCTCAGTGGTAGTTATTGAGAATTCTTTTTGCTCCATGTCTGTGGCAGCATTGTATGTTTTCAATTTTCCTGATTTTGGCTATTTAAATACATGTGTAGTGCGTTTTCATTGTTGTTTCAATTTTCATTTCCCTGACAATATGTGATACAGGTAACTATTTTTCTTTATTTAGATAAGCTTAAGTCATTTTCTTTATTGATATGACTGACATTTTGCCTTACTCGTTAGTAGATGAGGATGTGGACTTCAATCACACCTACTATTAAATCTGATTATACTATATTACTTATTAGACAGGTAGAAAAGAAATTAACATATGTTCAAAATCCAGGTTTCAATTCTTCTGTTTGTAAAAATACTGAAAATCATATTACTTTCCTCAAAGGGCTAGTATAAGATGAAAATGAAAATATATGTATGAAAAATTAATACAACACATGTAAAAATATTCAAATGTACAATATTTGTTATTATTACTCTTTGGAGACATAATGTCTGACAAATAGTAAAAGCATGATCCAAATCCATATTGACATATGCTCAACAGTTAATAGGAGAAGGCAATGGCACCCCCACTCCAGTACTCTTGCCTGGAAAATCCCATGGACGGAGGAGCCTGGTAGGCTGTAGTCCATAGGGTCACTGGGAGTCGGACATGACTGAGTGACTTCACTTTCACTTTTTACTTTCATGCATTGGAGAAGGAAATGGCAACTCACTCCAGTGTCCTTGCCTGGAAAATCCCAGGGATGGGGGAGCCTGGTGAGCTGCCATCTATGGGGTCGCACAGAGTCGGACACGACTGAAGCAACTTAGCAGCAGCAACAGTTAATAAAATTTCTGTATTATTTAATTTAGTTTAGTTGTGATGTATACAAATAATAAAATAAATATTTAAAAATATATGTCTTTTAACATCTTATGATCTAAAGCATAATCTTGAGAGTCCCTTGGACTGCAAGGAGGTCCAACCAGTCCATCCTAAAGGAGATCAGTCCTGGGTGTTGACTGAAAGGATTGATGCTAAAGCTGAAGCTCCAATACTTTGGCCACTTGATGCGAAGAACTGACTCATTGGAAAAGACCCTGATGCTGGGAAAGACTGAGGGCAGGAAGAGAAGGAAACGACAGAGGATGAGGTCGCTGACTCTATGGACATGAGTTTTAGCAAGCTCCAGGAGATGTGAAGGACAGGGAGGTCTGGTGTGTTGTGGTCCATGGGGTTGCAAAGAGTTGGACACGACAGAGTGACTGAACTCAGCGTTCAGTGTGTGCTCTGCTTAGTCACTCAGCTGTATCTGACTCTTTATAACCATCTGGACTGTAGACCAGCAGATTCCTCTAGCCATGGGATTTTTCAGGAAAGAATACTGGAGTGGGTTGCCATTTCCTCCTCCAGGAAATCTTCCTGACCCAGGGACTGAACCCATGTCTCCTGTGTCTCCTGCTTTGCAGGCAGATTTTTTTTTTTAATTTTCTGAGCCATCTGGAAGCATTCAATATAAATATATCAATACTATACCAATTTTCTGGATGCAGAAATCATATTATATATGTTTGCAAAATTTTGACTCATTTATAACTAGATTCTTTTCACCTTTACTCTCTCACGTGGTTATGTTTTACTCATCTCCTTTGACTCATCATTTCATAATGCTGGTGTAGCTGCTCCATCTGCTATTAATAACAGAGGTCGCTGCAATCCATTAAGAATGCCTTACTGCATTTAATGCTGGCTTCTGTATGCAGTTGCATCCAATTTCAGGTTAACTAAACAGATGATATTTACTATATTAGGTAGGATGTGGGGAGGGGATAAATCCTAATTTCTCTAGACATATTTTTTGTGTTCGTTGTCACTAAGAGCAGTTTCTGGGAAGCATGGAAGGCAGTTAATTCCTTATTCCTCCGTCCTCCCATGAATCCTCTCATGAGCAGCAGGAGAGCTCATTCTGACATCAAGGAGGAGATCAAAGGAAAGGTCAAATGAGGAACTTTTGATGGAGTTGGGAAAATGTCTTCACCCCATGAATACTTGTAATACCATACGAAACTATAATGGATACTGTACTTCATTTGGAATACAAAAGATGTTAAATTGTCACCTCACATTTAGTTACTATCTGAGGATAACACGGCATCACCGGGGTTTCCCGGGAGCCCTGTGTCCACTAATCGAAAATCAGTTATTTCATAAACACAGGGTCTGACCCTACAGTAACATTCATGAATGTAGTATTACTCCTGAAGAAAAGTGAGTTTTCCTCCTTCTAAAAGGGGGGGGGGGGGGGGGGGGGGGGGGGGGGGGGGGGGGGGGGGGGGGGGGGGGGGGGGGGGGGGGGGGGGGGGGGGGGGGGGGGGGGGGGGGGGGGGGGGGGGGGGGGGGGGGGGGGGGGGGGGGGGGGGGGGGGGGGGGGGGGGGGGGGGGGGGGGGGGGGGGGGGGGGGGGGGGGGGGGGGGGGGGGGGGGGGGGGGGGGGGGGGGGGGGGGGGGGGGGGGGGGGGGGGGGGGGGGGGGGGGGGGGGGGGGGGGGGGGGGGGGGGGGGGGGGGGGGGGGGGGGGGGGGGGGATAAATGGAGGGGGGGGGGGGGGGGGGGGGGGGGGGGGGGGGGGGGGGGGGGGGCTGTTCCCAGTTTCAGCAACAATATGTAAAAACTTGGAAGCTGTCTTTATCAAACAAAAACCAGACAAACTGAAAATCTACCATTTCTTGCACCTAACAAAATGCAGATTTCACAGGGCAGATGACTCCCTGAATCACAGCATCAGAGATCTGCATGTGTGGGGGCATAGTCGCTGGAACCATGGGCTGCTAAGAACAATTGAATGGCAATTTTGAAGAATCTGAAGAATCGTTGGAGGCTGAATGCAGAGTAATATGAGATCAATAAACTGCTTGGGACTAAAGCCTGAGACACGTGTTTTCAGTTTCATGGGCTTTTCTTGCAGTGGCTCCACCAAGTCCCCACTGTGAGGATCCGAAAAGACCCTGTGGAGTTCTAGTGGAGAGAAGGAAAATGAAACCTCTGTGAAATAAGACTAGAGTCTTCAACATTAAAATTCTGCTATTCATGGGAAAGGACTTTAACAGAGTGTAATTCTAAAACTGTCTCCCAAATGGAAGAAGGGAAGAGCTCTGTTGCCAGTTCTTCCAGTCTTCTTATGACACCTAAGGGTAAAAACAAAACAATATAAAACATATTCAACAAGAATCAGAGCAAAAAAAAAAAAAAAGACAGCAGATGCTGTAGCCAGGTAAGGAAGTAGGTATCCATGTAAAGAAGCAGTGGAAATCAGGCAGAAGCATAACCAAAGGGAGACAGTCGATACGGTCACAGCTCTGAGACAGGTCCACTCACATGCTGATATTTAAGCTGAAGATTACGGAATGCTCTCTCTCACACACATCTTTCTACAACATCAAAAAGGTCTCCATGCTAACAGCTGTGGATTATAACTGAACGATGTGCAAGGCATAGATTCAAGAGGGAGACAGAAAGAAACACTCAAGAGGAACGGAAGGACTCTGGCACCTGTCGCTGCATAAGAAATACAGAACAATTTTTACCCATATTAGCATAAATCTTAACACTAAAATCTTATTTACATGAGTTTCTATTAGTTCAACAATCAAAACAAACAAAAACAAGTCATGAAAAGAGACAATCATCTGATTCAGTCAGAGATTTGCTAGAGATAATGGAATTCAAGAAAATTAGAGATACCAAGGGAACACTTCATGCAAAGATGGGCTCGATAAAGGACAGAAATGGTCTGGACCTAACAGAAGCAAAGATACTAAGAAGAGGTGGCAAGAATGCACGGAAGAACTGTACAAAAAAGATCTTCACAACGCAGATGATCATGATTATGTGATCACTAATCTAGAGCCAGACATCTTGGAATGTGAAGTCAAGTGGGCCTTAGAAAGCATCACTACGAACAAAGCTAGTGGAGGTGATGGAATTCCAGTGGAGCTGTTTCAAATCCTGAAAGATGATGCTGTGAAAGTGCTGCACTCAATATGCCAGCAAATTTGGAAAACTCAGCAGTGGCCACAGGACTGGAAAAAGGTCAGTTTTCATTCCAATCCCAAAGAAAGGCAATGCCAAAGGATGCTCAAACTACTGCACAATTGCACTCATCTCACATGCTAGTAAAGTAATGGTCAAAATTCTCCAAGCCAGGCTGGAGAATTCTCCAAGTGAACCATGAGCTCCCTGATGTTCCAGCTGGTTTTAGAAAAGGCAGAGGAACCAGAGATCAAATTGCCAACATCTGCTGGATCACTGAAAAAGCAAGAGCATTCCAGAAAAACATCTATTTCTGCTTTATTAACTATGCCAAAGACTTTGTGGATCACAATAAACTGTGGAAAATTCTCAAAGAGAGGGAACTATCAGACCACCTACCCTGCCTCTTGAGAAATCTGTATGCAGGTCAGGAAGCAATAGTTAGAACTGGACATGGAACAACAGACTGGTTCCAAATAGGAAAAGGAGTACATCAAGGCTGTATATTGTCACCCTGCTTATTTAACTTCTATGCAGAGTACATCATGAGAAATGCTGGACTGGAAGAAACACAAGCTGGAATCAAGATTGCCAGGAGAAATATCAATAACCTCAGATATGCAGATGACACCACCGTTATGGCAGAAAGTGAAGAGGAGCTAAAAAGCCTCTTGATGAAAGTGAAAGAGGAGAGTGAAAAGGTTGGCTTAAAGCTCAACATTCAGAAAACGAAGATCATGGCATCCGGTCCCATCACTTCATGGCAAATAGATGAGAAAACAGTGGAAACAGTGTCAGACTTTATTTTGGGGGGCTCCAAATCACTGCAGATGGTGACTGCAGCCATGAAATAAGAAGACGCTGACTCCTTGGAAGAAAATTTATGACCAACCTAGATAGCATATTCAAAAGCAGAGACATTACTTTGCCGACTAAGGTCCGTCTAGTCAAGACTATGGTTTTCCTGTGGTCATATATGGATGTTAGAGTTGGACTGTGAAGAAGGCTGAGCGCTGAAGAATTGATGCTTTTGAAATGTGGTGTTGGAGAAGACTCTTGAGAGTCCCTTGGACTGCAAGGAGATCCAACCAGTCCATTCTGAAGGAGATTGGCCCTGGGATTTCTTTGGAAGGAATGATGCTAAAGCTGAAACTCCAGTCCTTTGGCCACCTCATGCGAAGAGTTGACTCATTGGAAAAGACTCTGATGCTTGGAGGGATTGGGGGCAGGAGGAGAAGGGGATGACCAAGGATGAGATGGCTGGATGGCATCACAGACTCGATGGACATGAGTCTGGGTGAACTCCGAGAGATGGTGATCAACAGAGAGGCCTGGTGTGCTGTGATTCATGGGGTCTCAAAGAGTTGGACACGACAGAGCAACTGAACTGAATGGAATTAAAGGTAGGTCTTTGAATGAGCCATGATGTATATTAAAGTCTAAAATGGGGACATTAGATAACAGGCAATAACAGATAGGCAAGGTAAATTAAGATGGGAAATGTAAGAAAGCATCAAAAGGAAATGCTAGAAATAGAAGCTATAATATCATAACTGAAGAACTTGTTCAATAGAAACAGTTCAGTAAAGGCTTCTCAAATTTTAATGCAAAGCCTTTAAAAAATTTTAAGAGAAACATATTCAAGAACTGTGGAACAGTACCAAAGGATGTGGCAAACACCTAATTTAAACAGCAGATACAAAAGAAAGAGAAACCAAAGAGAAGAAATATTTTAATTAATAAAGTCTGAGATCTACCCACATTTATTGACAGATATCAAACCACAAATTCAAGAAGCTCAGAGAAAACTAAGTATCACGAATTTCCCAAACCAAGACATCTAAACAGATCATATTCAGAGTGTAAAAATAATGCAGAAAGATAAAATCTTAAAGAACATCACCTTAAAAGGAAAAAAAGCATACCTGTTAATAAACAAGACCAAAAACTCTAATAGACTTTCTACCTTTAAAATCCTTGCCAAAAATTAGACAGTGAAGTTGAACCTTAAAGTACTGAAAGAAAAAAAAAAAGAAAAGAAAATTCCAGCTTAAAATTCTAAATTCAGTAAAACCACTCTTCATAAATTAAGTAAAAACATTTTCTCATATGAAAAGGAAATATATTTCTCTTAAAAAATAAAGAAATGTTAAAAGTTTTCTTCAGAGAAAAGAGCAATATAAAGTCAAAAGGGTAGGACTACATAGAGTGTTAGAAAAGGAATTAATTAAAATAAAATATAACATTTTGCTTTTCTTATTCTTAATCTGAAAGATAATTGTCTAAATTCACATTAATAGCTATTTGTTGGGTGATAAAGTAGAAAGAAGTGAAATAAATGATAGCAATGTCTCAAGGCCCAAGAAAGAGGAATTGAGAATATTTCACTATAAGAAGCCTACACTATATGTGAAGCTATGTCATATTGTTTGAAGGTAAACTTATAGAATCTGCTAAACATACTTTGAACACTAGGATAAATAGCCGTTAATTTTCAACCCTGTAGATGAAACCCTATGAGATGGGGGATAAAGGAAACATAAATGTTCAGGTAAAAGCAGAGATGCCACTCCCCAAAAAAAGAGGGAAAAAGAAAGTAACAAGACAAGAGAGAAAGGAGCCTTACTTATGTGGTATATGAGAAGGCCACTTTAATGATAAGGGCTTAAACAGAGCAACAGTCAAGAGATGGAGAAAGATGTGCCTTGCTGACACTATTCAGGACTCTTGGGTAGTTACATTAATTTCAGGAAAACAGACTTCAGAACAAGAAAGACTATCAGAGACAAAACGGGTAGCTATCATTTTTCAAGAATACATAACAGTCCTAAATGTGCTTGCACCTGACAGTACAATGTGAAAATGAGTGAGCCCAGCTCTGCTCCAGTACTCAAATAAGCTGAGTGAAAGTCCTTCAGGAGTGTCAGACTCCTTCCACACCATGGACTATATGGTCATGGGCTTCTCCAGGCCAGACTAGCGGAGTGGGTAGCCTTTCCCTTTTCCAGCGCATCTTCCCAACTCAGGGACTGAACACATGTCTCCCCCATTGCAGGTGAATTCTTTCCTGTCTAAGCCACCTGAAGGCGGATTCTTTACCAGCAGAGCCACAGGGAAGCCCAAGAATACTGGAGTAGGTAGACCATCCCTTCTCCAGCGAGTTATCTGGAAGCTCACTTAAAACAAGATAAAGGTGATAAAGGCATCACAGGAAAAGAGACTAATATAGATTTTCACAAACCTGGACACCAAAATTCATACCTAATTGAATCCAGCGGTATATATAAGGATAGTACATTCAGTCAAGTGCATTTTACACCAAGAAACTCGGTTCAACAGCAGTCAATGTCATTCATCAGCATCCAGAATAAATGCAAAACAAGACTCATATGATCATATCAACAGCTGCATAAAAGCAGCTGGCAAAATAGAACCTTGATAAAACCTTGCAAAAGTTTAAAATTAAAAGAGACTTCCCTTCATCTAATAAGAGTTTATAGACAACCTATGCCTAAAATTATACTACATGGAAAGAGACTGAATCCCTTTTCTCTAACATCAGGAGCAGTGCAGGTATGTCTTCTCTGACTGCTTATATTCAACATCAGACTGGAAAATCTAGCTAGTGCAAAAAGATAAGAAATAAAGTTATCAAAATTGGAAATAAAAAAATTGGCCTTATTCATAATTCATAGTCAATTAATTCAAATTCAATAATTAGAATTCAAATTTATTCATGGTTCAAATTCAAATTTATTCACATTCCAATTTCAAATTTATTCATAATTCAAAACTATATTGAAATCCTCTGAAAATTTAAAGCAAAGCAGCCTTCTAAGGTATGAGCTGCATATGGTTAATTCCTTCCAAATGATATAGTATAGAAATGAGAGTGGTAACTTTAGAGTGCAAAAACATGACAAACACTGTCAGCCAGGAGATCAAGGTCATCACCAACAGTCACAAGTCATGTTGACAGCATGCATTCTTTACTGTCTGAGCCACCTGAAGGTGGATTCTTTACCAGCAGAACCACAGGTTGCCTAATCCCAGAGCCAGGGAGCCTGGTGGGCTGCCGTGTGGGGTCGCACAGAGTCGGACACGACGGAAGTGACTTAGCAGCAGCAGCAATAAACTTTAAAATTGTTTTAGGGTTACAGAAAAGTCTATAAGATATTATGAAAAGATTCCTTATACTTCAATTTTAATTGTCCCAGATATTAGCATCTTATATTATTACGGTGCAATTGTCATAAATGATGAACCAGCTAGAGAAGACTATTGGAGAAGGCGATGGCACCCCACTCCAGTGCTCTTGCCTGGGGAATCCCATGGACGGAGGGGGCCTGGTGGGCTGCAGTCCATGGGGTCGCGAGGGTCAGACACAACTGAGCAACTTCAGTTTCACTTTTCCTTTCATGCATTGGAGAAGGAAATGGCAATCCACTTCAGTGTTCTTGCCTGGAGAATCCCAGGGACCAGGGAGCCTGGTGGGCTGCCATCTCTGGGGTCGCATAGAGTTGGACACGATTGAAGCGGCTCAGCAGCAGCAGGAGCAGCAGAGAAGACTATGATTCCACAAAGCCCATAGGAAAGCAAGTGACTTGCAAGAATACTTGCATTTTCCTGAGATTCTGCTTAATCGTTTATTCTAGCGGCGCGTATGAATAAATACTATGATCGAGGAAATGTATGCAGTTTCCGAGGAGGTAACATTACCAATGTCATAATCGTTAGGGAAATCAAATCTAGCTGGGGCGCAGAAAGTTATAGACTCATCTATCCTATGTCTGAGGAGTGAGGGAGCATCCCTTTCAGAGGGAAGAAGTGGCTGTGCCAGAGTCAGCCAGTGGAGAGGTGAAATCGCGGATGCAGGCCCTCGGGGAAGCCTGTTCCCGGCTGAGCGCCTGGCCCCCGGCTCTGCGTTCTGCGCGCCGCCGGCTCCGCGGCCACCGCCGCCGGCTCCTTCCGGGTCTGAAGTGGCTCAGACTCCCCTCTGCCCTTCCTGCCTTCCCTCGCTGCCTCCGCTTCCACCTGCCTCTCCCTTGTCTTCACTGCCGTTCTCTCTTCGTTTCCTTCTCTATTCTATTCAGATTCTGCCTCATCTTGTCCTTTTTTCCTCCCCAGCCTCCGCCTTTATTCCTTCGTCTTCTGCTCCATTTTCTTTTCCCTTAGGATCACCTGAGGAAAGTCCGGGCGATCGCCAGCTGCTGTGTTCTGATTGAGAGAAGGGTTCGCCGTCTGCGGGTCTAAACCGCTTCAGTCTTTCCCGCTGCGAGTCTGCGGGTGAACACAAGCGCTCCGGCGCCTCGCGGGAAGGGCTGGCCCGCTGGAAAGCCCCTGGTGCGGGGGCTGGGGCCGCGGGAGGAGGTGGCGGCCGCGGGCGGGGGCGGGCGCTTCCCGACCTGGCGGCCGGGTGTGCGCGGGCTCCGGGAGCTGGCGATGGACGCGGGGCCCGGCCCGCTGCGGCCCACGGGGTCGCAGAGAGCCGGACGCGGCTGAGCGACTGCCCTGGGCTGAGCGGATAAGCCCTGTGGACTCTCAGAACACAGAGGTGCCTGGAAAGGCAAAGTGACACGTGGAGAAAGACTCATCCTGAAGGGAGCGAACACGGGTCTAAGAAGATTCTGTGTTTCTGCTTTAATGTTTAGTGGACACATTGCTTAACCACTGCTGAGCTGGTTTCTGCACAGTGTGAGCCAGCCCTGGTGGTCTGCTGAGTCGTGTCTGACTCTTGGCGACTCCGTGCACTGCAGGCTCCCTCCGTCCATGGGGTTCTCCAGGCGAGAACGCTGCAGTGGGCTGCCATTTCCTTCTCCAGCGGATCTTCCCCACCCAGGGATCGACCCGGGTCTCCTCACTGCTGGCAGATTCCTTACCAGCCGAGCCGCCAGGGAAGCCCTCGGTATTTGTACCTCCCCTTCCTCCTGAGTCTCCCTGTCACCCCGCCGCCCCCACCCCACCCCTCTAGGTGGTCACAGAGCCCCAGTTGAGCTCTCTGTGTTATATAGCAACTAGCAACTAAGATTTTTGCTTTTGATTGAACTCTCTGTTCTGTCTCTACCATCCCATGAAGGAGTTGCTTAATGGAATTTCATCATTACCTTTTATCATTCCAGTTAGCCTTCCTACGCCTAAACGACTCTCTTACTGTAAATTAGACATT
The DNA here is from genome assembly GCA_917880005.1 of Nanger dama. Classification (NCBI taxonomy): domain Eukaryota; kingdom Metazoa; phylum Chordata; class Mammalia; order Artiodactyla; family Bovidae; genus Nanger; species Nanger dama. Next base: position 2,407,021 of record CAKJTW010000035.1, on the reverse strand, counting down.
TTGTAAAATGTTCTCATCCTTCCTATTCTCCAGATTTCTATTTAGCACCGGTGGTCATCACATTATCTTCAGAAACAATTATTTAATCAGAGCATAATGCAATTTATTACTTTCTTATGTGAAATAAGCTGATACCTTAATGACGATTATGGTTCAAAACAACTTCCAAAAGCTACTTAATTTGCAGCAAGATCTGGTTAAAGCTCTGTGAGAATCTGGTTTTCAGCTAGTAGTTTTGTGCTACATGTCTGATGAAGGATGGCTCTCTGTATGTGCTGAATACACTAGAAAGGGATTTGTTCATTAACCACAAAGATGTGCAGAAATGCCATTATTAGGTCTGAGAACGGTTTGGGTCTCTGAGAGAATATACTTTTCATGTTTATTGTAGAGTTTCATCTTCTGGATAATTTAATATTCAAGCAGTGTAAGCCTAAATATCTCAGCACAGCTGGTGTGGTGTCTTGTTATTTCTCTTTTCCTCTTATCTGTGCAATTTTAATAATTGGGAGCCTAAAAATGGTATGGTAAATAAATGAAATCATTCAAGGAATTCAGCTATTTGGCATATAGTCAGTGAGGAGCTTAAATCAATTTTCTCAAACTGTCAGCCACGATGTATGTCTAAAGAGAGTGCTGGAATTCAGTCAGATTCATTGCTTACTGTTTGCCTCTGCAATTAGGAAATATGGAAGCTGGTAGGTTTTTTTTTAATGTCTCTTTTTCAGATTGAATGGGCTTGGCAAGTTTCAAATGTTTTTCTGTTTAATCATAAAAATAATATTCTCACTTTCTTTTAGAGAAATATGTCTTTTTAAAATGCTTTACTCTTTTGAGTGGGGAAAAAAGCAGCAAGTTATGTTAAATTGCATCATTCTACATTAACCTCTGAGCCTAAGGAATATTTTTTTTTATTGTTGATTCAGTTAAACGCTATGTCTATGCAGCCTCAGATTCCAAAGATGAATGTCAGAACATAAACTTTCCTTATGCTTTCTTTTCTGTATTTATGTTGTACAGTGATGTGTTTAGATTGCTATTCTCTTTTGAATCCAGCTGCTTTTTTGTGTGATAAAGAATTAAAACATTTCTTTTTATCTATAGAAATTTGTCTACAAAAATGTTGAACACATTGTGGAAAATGTAAAGATATTTTTGCATAAATCTCATTCAAGGTTAATGCTGTGTATTTCTATTCACTGCTTTCTAATTCTAAAATAAAGATGTCTATCAGAATATAGTTTCCAACGATTACAAGTTTATATCAAATTGCTAAATTTTATGCAAGAATTTTCTCCTTGAGTTGTAGAGCAAAACGAGGACATAGTTCATCTTTGTTGTCTACAGCGATGGTATATTGTTTGGATAATTGTTATTTGGGGTCATTTTAATTTAAAATTTAGATGAGCAAATTAGCATAATTTTGAAGATGTGGCACATATCATCATATTTTTATCCTCACACTGAAAATGACTCCATCCAGTCAGTCCGTTGGGGTATTAATTCAAGGAGCTGAAATATAGCAACTTAGAATGACAATTTTTCATGGGCACGCATCCAAATGGAATCTTAAACAAAGGTAATCTGTGATTTAACTTTCTCCTTCATTTCTGCACCATGCAAGTCCGCATCACTAAAGGACAAGGCTCCAATTCTTTCCAATTTCTAAACTGTTTATATACTTGAGCTATTTTTTTAAGTTTTAATAAAACTGTTTCATAGCTATTTATTGAGAGTGAGATGTTTTTAAAAGTGCAAAACTGACTTTGTGAAAAAAATTTCTATTACATTCTATCTCCTGAGTCAAATTATCCTGCCCCACCTGACTGCTACTGACATTTCGCCACATTTCTTCAACCATTCTCTGGAAACACCTTGTTAAGATATATGTTAACCACAGCCTTTTCACCTCCTCTGTTAACTTATTAAAATAATTTTGTTTGCTTTCTCAAGATTAATTAAATATGATTTATTTTTCTCCTCTCTAGAACTACACAATCTGGGGTCAGTTAAGACTGTCCATTTTTCCATTTCACACGTATCTTTTTAAAAAATGTTTACTTTGATACTGAGTATAGCCAGTTAACAATGCTTTGTTGTTCTCAGGGTGACAGTGAAAGGACTCAGCCATAAATATATGATAGCTTACAGTGAACTGTGTTGGATCCATGATTTCCCAAAAAGATTTAGCTTCAGGGCTGGGGACCAGGCTTGATCATACAACAGCTTTTGTGTGGCAGAGTTTATTAAAGTGAAAGAGGACAGACAAAGCTTCTGACACAGACATCAGAAGGGCGTGGAGAGTGCCCCCTGCTAGTCTTTAGCTGATGTTTTATGTCTGTTAGAAAGCTGTTAATCAGATAAGACAGACACCTCAAGGCTGGCAGAGTGTCACCAGGCCCTTCTCCCACAATGTGCATTTTGAGATAGTATGGCATGAGGCATGTCGTCCCCCAGCCATGAAACTATTGATATGAATACTGGCTTGTTGAGCAACTATTAGCCCAAGGTTTGAGAAAAGAAAAAAATGTTAAAGTCTTACGGGCATCGTTTTGAAGAAAGGCAAATTCCAAAGCAAATACATAGTTTCATTAACACAGCTTAAGAAAAACATATCCATGGAGAAAGCGCCTTTTAATTTTTTATGGAGATGGAAAAAAATTTCACACTTGTAGTTTGTTCCCTCCTGCAGCTTAAGGGAGGGATAAAAGTCTCTGACATGTGCAGCCTGTTTCCTGCATGGAGAGACCCCTTGCCTCCCTGCCTGTCACCCTCTCATATACATGTACCCCCTCTGCCCCAGACTCCCCTCCTATCTGCGCAGCTACGTAACACTGAGCAGATTTCCCTGTGCTCCACAGTAGAATCCTATTCTCTCCACTTCTCGTTGCCTCTTCCAGAAGTTTATGTTGTGTGCCCAGTCTCTCGGTCACTCAGTCATGTCTGTCCAACTCTTTGTGACCCTGTTCAGCTCAGTTCAGTTCAGCTGCTCAGTCGTGTCTGACTCTTTGCGACCCCATGAATTGCAGCACTCCAGGCCTCCCTGTCCATCACCATCTCCTGGAGTTCACTCAGACTCACGTCCATCAAGTTGTTGATGCTATCCAGCCATCTCATCCTCTGTTGTCCCCTTCTCCTCCTGCCCCCAATCCCTCCCAGCATCAGAGTCTTTTCCAATGAGTCAACTCTTCGCATGAGGTGGCCAAAGTCCTGGACTTTCAGCTATAGCATCATTCCTTCCAAAGAACACCCAAGGCTGATCTCCTTCAGAACGAACTGGTTGGATCTGACCCCATAGACAGTAGCAAGCTGTAGCTACCATAGCAACCTTAGACTGGGCTGGATGAAACGCAAGCTGGAATCAAGATTGCTGGGAGAAATGTCAATAACCTCAGATATGCAGATGACATCACCCTTATGGCAGAAAGTGAAGAGGAGGTAAAAAGCCTCTTGATGAAAGTGAAAGAGGAGAGTGAAAAAGTTGGCTTAAAGCTCAACATTCAGAAAACTAAGATCATAGCATCTGGTCCCATCACTTCATGGCAATAGATAAGAAAATGATGGAAACAGTGACAGACTTTATTTTGTGAGGCGAGAGGGCTCCAAAATCACTGCAGATGGTGATTGCAGCCATGAAATTAAAAGACACTTGCTCCTTGAAAGAAAAGCTATAACCAGTCTAGATAGCATATTCAAAAACAGAGACATTACTTTGCCAACAAAGGTTCATCTAGTCATGGCTATGGTTTTTCCAGTAGTCATGTATGGATATGAGAGATGGACTATAAAGAAAGCTGAGTGCTGAAGAATTGATGCTTTTGAACTGTGGTATTGGAGAAGACTCTTGAGAGTCCCTTGGACTACAAGGAGATGCAACCAGTCCATCCTAAAGGAAATCAACCCTGTATATTCATTGGAAGGACTGATGCTGAAGCTGAAGCTTAAATACTTTGGCCACCTGATGTGAAGAGCTGACTCATTTGAAAAGACCCTGATGCTGAGAAAGATTGAAGGCAGGAGGAGAAGGGGGGACGACAGAGGACGAGATGGTTGGATGGCATCACCGACTTGATGGACATGAATTTGAGCAAGCTCTGGGAGTTGGTGATGGGCAGGGAGGCCTGGCATGTTGCAGTCCATGGGGTCACAAAGAGTCAGACATGACTGAGAGACTCAACTGAACTGAGACCGTAGCCCCTTAGGCTCCCTCTGTCCACGGAATTTCCCAGACAAACATACTGGAGTAAGCTGTCATTTCTTACTCCAGGATATCTTCCTGACTCATAGATCAGATCTCATTGGCAACTCTTGCACCTCCTATATTGGCAGGTGGATTCTTTACCACTGAGCCACATGGAAAGCCCCTAGAAGAGTATGCTTCCACCTTCCCGGGGGTGGGGGGTGGGGGAAACTATCCTTTTGAGATTCAGTGATACTTAAGCAGGTTAGCTACTAACTCTTTGCTATTTTCCTACCCTCACTCTCTGCAAACATTGACTTCTTTTTGTTGTTGTCACACACAAATTCTGAAACCATTCTGAGTGACTTCAGATATCTGTTTGGGTAATCTTTCCAATATAGCAGTGTTACACTTATGTATACATCTCCACTTTGCTTATCTGTCCTTCCATCTCAGTTCAGTTCAGTTCAGTTCAGTCTCTCAGTCGTGTCCGACTCTTTGCAACCCCATGAATCGCAGCAAGCCAGGCCTCCTTGTCCATCACCAACTCCTGGAGTTCACTCAGATTCACATCCATCAAGTCCGTGATGCCATCCAGCTGTCTCATCCTCGGTTGTCCCCTTCTCCTCCTGCCCCCAATCCCTCCCAGCATCAGAGTCTTTTCCAATGAGTCAGCTCTTCGCATGAGGTGGCCAAAGTACTGGAGCTTCAGCTTTAGCATCATTCCTTCCAAAGAAATCCCAGGGCTGATCTCCTTCAGAATGGACTGGTTGGATCTCCATGCAGTCCAAGGGACTCTCAAGAGTCTTCTCCAACACCACACTTCAAAAGCATCAATTCTTCGGCACTCAGCCTTCTTCATAGTCCAACTCTCACATTCATACATAACTACTGGAAAAACCATAGCCTTGACTAGATGGACCTTAGTCGGCAAAGTAATGTCTCTGCTTTTGAATATACTATCTAGATTGGTCATAACTTTTCTTCCAAGCAGTAAGCGTCTTTTAATTTCATGGCTGCAGTCACCATCTGCAGTGATTTTGTCTCAGCAGGCACTTATTTCCATGAAAACATGCTGAATCTTGCCATCATTTGGGATAACTGACCCCACTCAATTTTCAACTAAATTATCAAACCCCGTGGGAAAACAACCTTAATTGAGATGACCAGTCCTCTTTTCTCTCTCTCTCTTTGGACACTCTACCCCCTCTTATTGTTTTCAGTTATTTCCCTTTACCTTGGCTCAACCCAAATGAAATGTCTCTGCCAAACTTCTGAGGCATTTCCAGTACAGTATGCCTTTATAACATAGCTGTCCTGCAAGATCACTAAAATTTGCCTCTCTTGTTGCTTAATACAGAAAACAACACACTTAAGCAAATTGGTATCATTTTGAAGTCATGATCTGAAGCCTCAGTTGGGTTATAAGTCACTTTCTTTCCTTCCAGCTTGAACCAAAAACCAAAATTTTTGCATAATTTTGAGGATTTGCTAGGTAAAAGGGTGAAACATTTTTAAATGCAGATACCTCTTTTTTATAAAGAAGACATCCAAAATTAATGTGTTTTTTCTTTCATGTGACTCTTTTCTCAAGTTTCAGTTTTCCAAAGACAGAAAAGGAGACTAATGATGCAAGTTTCTGTTACTATAGGTTACTACTGAAACAAAACTATTTTCCTTTAATAATCTGTGTTGAATTTTTACATGCACAGAATTACTTGTACACTCCCACCTCCCATTTTCTTTAGCCCATTCATTGCTGCTGCTGCTGCTGCTAAGTCGCTTCAGTCGAGTCCGATTCTGTGTGACCCCATAGACGGCAGCCCACCAGGCTCCACTGTCCCTGGGATTCTCCAGGCAAGAACACTGGAGTGGGTTGCCATTTCCTTCTCCAATGCATGAAAGTGAAAAGTGAAAGTGAAGTCACTCAGTCGTGTCCAACTCTCAGTGACCCCATGGACTATAGCACACCAGGCTCCTCCGTCCATGGGATTTTCCAGGCAAGAGGACTGGAGTGGGGTGCCATTGCCTTCTCCATTTATTATCTCTCCCTTTCTCAGTATGAGTAAACTCTAAAATTTGTCCAAGCATTTATTCTGTATATTAGCATATATGGAAGGATCTTAATCAGCTCACAAGAGGAAACTTGGAATATGCTTCATATTATGTTAGTAAGAAACAAGAAGAGAATTTTAATTAATTCCAAATTAATTGCATATATTTAAATGAATAACCATGACTGTGTTTTTCTCTCTTCCTTTCTTTTAAATTTTAATGAACTCCTATTTGGTTTAGTAATAAAAGGCAATCAGTTTGCTGGTCATCTGTTTCTTCTTTTATTTTCTTTGTAACATATTGTGAATCCTGCTGTTGGTCCACGTTTACATAAACTACACAAGCTTAATTGCAGTGAGGTTGCAAAATTTATTTTAGTGGTTTTTTAAACATTTAAGAACGACTTTCTTATCTGAAACCTCATTCATAAAGGCCCATATACCTATCTCTCAGCAGTCTTTATCTTTTCAAATTACTGTAATACTGTGTGGCCTGTCAACTGCATCCTAAGAGTTCTAAGTGAAACTGATAACCTATCTTCCTGATATGTCACTCAAGGAAGACTGTGTTTAACAAGAAATATGGATATTTGGAAGTTTGGGGGGTTTTAGGGGTGGGGAGTTTTGATTTTTAAGGTACTAGAGTAATAGGGTTTCCAAGTTCCCTTGTAGTTAATTTGTAGTCTAACTCCCTTATTACAGGAACTGGAGAATTAGTTTTAATAACACTATACATATACCTATATTTAGTACTCCAGTTTAAATAATTTCATACTTTTTAATTTTTCCTAAGGTTTTATTTCACAATCAATTTTATCAACATTTTTTCTCAAATCATCATCATATTTTGCCAATTTTTTCTCTTGGTATTTAGAATTTAAGAGAAATTAAATTTCATTCCAACCAACTTGTCACATGTCCAGATAAGAGAATTTTTTTCAGATTTTATATTATAAATAACAGAATAAGAATCAACAATAAGATCTAGATATAATTTTGTACACATTTGATTGCTCATGTATATCATTTGTTTTAGCATCTTTTCAAGAAGAAAATTGTTCTTTTGAAAACACTGGTCATGCTTTGAAATACTAGGCATTATTCAACTGAAAATCAGAACACATAATCAAACCCTATATGAAAATGTTGGAGCTATCACGACATAAAACAGTAAGCCTGCTATCCAGCTGACTGTAAATTCATGTTGCACTGTCACTCATCCCCTTTCTTCCATAACTGTAGTATCATTACAGTCTGTGGGATCAGATTCAGCTGTTTAACACACCAAGCTAGTTGAAAGGCTGTTGCTGCTGCTGCTGCTAAGTCGCTTCAGTCGTGTCCGGCTCTGTGCGACCCCATAGACAGCAGCCCACCAGGCTCCCCTGTCCATGGGATTCTCCAGGCAAGAACACTGGAGTGGGGTGCCATTGCTTTCTCTGTGAAAGTCTGTTACCTTGCCCCAAGTCCAAGCTTCCTGTCTGAAGTGCTGTAATGAGTTGGAATTTTGAAAGCTAACCAGGATCCCTAAACTTTCTCCAATTATAAAGGGTTTTAACCTAAAACCAATTAGTGAGAAAGTATCATCTAAGACTTAAAATGTCTCCAAACTACCCTTATACATCATTTCTTATATTTATTTTGGCAATACAAGATATATGCTACGAGACTGAGAAGGAAGAGAGGAAACAGGATACCCAGTGCGGTTTTTCTGACTTTGTTGGCTTTGGAAATGTTGCCAGATGGAGGAGTCAAAGATGTAGCAGGACACCACTAAGCACCTTCTATCTCTGGGCAAATGAGTGGAAAATAGGAAACTCTGCGTCAATGAAGTCTGGGAAGCGGTTCACCTTGACCCATCCAACCCCCTGCAGCCGAAGCGGCACTCCGGCCAGGCCTGTCTCCCTGAACCTAGCGCCGGCCGCGCCCGTCGACAGTGACCACATAGCTACCAACCCAAAGGGCACGGCGCAGCTCTCAGGTTAACTGTTCCAGTTGCCGTGGCTGCGGCATTTCGAGCACTGCCGCGGCTCCAACCACCTCTCACCTTTCTGCCAGGCATGACTCACTCTTCTGTGCTTTTTTCTTATTTCCTAGACAATCATTTCAAAATCTCCACCACCATATTTGACACTATAACTAGTAAAATTGTTTCTGTTGTGATTACATGTAATACACAAAAATTCACTTCAAAAAATCCTTATAACATTTAAACAAATAAAATATATTTGCTAGTAATGTTGTTAAATAAGAAATTGAAGGTACTGAGGTAGAAACATATCTTCGTTTCTAATTTTATAACATACCTGTATGATCATGGCAAGTTTCTTTAGCTTCTTTGAGTCTCTATTGAATATTTAAAGATCAGTTTTCTTGTTGCTATACTAAGAAATGACACTATTTAAGAATTATACAACTTTATTGAGGTATAACTGACAAATATTGTATCAATTCAGGGTATTCAATGTGGTGATGTGATGTATTTATATGTACACTTACAGAATGATTATGCCAATTAAGCTAATTAACATAGATATCACTTCATACAACAACCTTGTGTGTGTATGTATGTGTTGAGAACACTTTAAGATCCCTCAGCAGATTTAAATAATACAATACAGCGTTATTAACTGGGCTACACATGGCATTCCAGAATTTATTCATCTTACTAGTGAAAATGTGTACCCTTTGACCAGTACACCTCCATTTACCTCACCTTCCAACCCCTGGCAAATACCATTCCACTCTGTTTCTTTGAATTTGTCTTTCTTTAGATTCCACATGTAAGTTAAATCACATACTGTCTTTCTCTGTCTCGCTTATTATACTTGGCACAATGCCCACGTTCAGCCATATTTCCATATTGTCACTAGAGGCAGGGTTTCCTTCTTTTTACGGCTGAATATTTCTTTATACTTTTATATAGCATATATCAGTTCAGTTCAGTCGCTATATTGCATTATATATACACATATAATATTATAATATATACATGTATATTGCACTATATACGCATACACTATACATGTGCATATACATGTATGTGTGTGTGTGTGTGTAGTGGCGAGGTCGTGTCTGAATGTTTTGCAGCCTGTGCACTGTACCCCGCCAGCCCCTCTGTCCGTGGGATCTCCCAGGCAAGAATGCTGGCCTGGGTGGCCGTTTCCTTCTCCAGGGGATCTTCCAGACTGAGGGACTGAACTCACATCTCCGGCGTTGGCAGGTGGATTTCTTACCACTGAGTTGCCAGGGAAGTATGTATATATATATATATATATGTACTTCTATATTTTGGTCCTGGTTGTTGTAAAATGATGGTTAAAATGAACACAGAAGAGGAGCTATCTCTTCAAAACGTGTTCCGTTTCCTTTGCACCCCGGAGGCAGGGGTGCGGGGCCACACGGAAGCTCTGCTTCGCCTTCCAGAGGAACCCCGGTCCTGCTTCCCACGCGGCCACCCGAGTCCCATCGCCACCAACCGTCCACAAGGGCCCCCTTCTCCTCGGTCTCACCAGCACTCGCCACCTCCCATCTTTTGATGATGCCCATCCTTGCTTATGAGGCGAGAGCCCACTGGAGTCTGCTGTGCATTTCCCTGTTTGCTAGCGATGTTGAACGCCTTTTCAAGTACCTGTTGGCTAGTTGTATGTCTTCTTGGAAAAATGTTTATTTAGGCCCTTTGCCAGTTTTTAATTGATTTCCTTGTATTTTTGCTATTAAGTCCCTTATATAATTTATATATTAACCCCTTATCAAATATATGTTTTGCAATAACATATATATGTATATACATATATGTGCATGATACTATAAATTAAGGTGTCTGTAAGAAAATAAATTTTGAGTGCTGTCAATAATTTTTACTTCATCATAATTTTTTATTGTATTAACTCACTGACACCTTAACAAATTGTTAATAAGATGGAGAAGAAGCAAATGAAAACACCTTGACTTTTCCATATATTATATATACATATATATATATATATACTATCTTTGATTGAATAGCTAGAGTATGAATTGACTCAAAACAATAATTTTAAAATAATGTAGTAGTTGTTGCTTTTCTTTCTTGTTAGAACATTGATAAATGTATCACTACATATGGCAAATTTAAATTTGCTTTGGTAAATGAAAATCTTATTATGCAATACACTATAAAAAAGATCACTGAAAAGTCCTTATGTGAAATTTCTTATTTTTGCATTAAACATGCAATGAATAGACAAATTACCTTGAAAAGTAGTTATTCACAAAACCACTTTATTCATAAATACCATACAGCTCGCTATTGTTTATTAAAATAAAAGTTTTCTGAGATAAAATGTGTAATTTCTGTGCTTAATTTAATACTTCATCTTCTTTTCTTGCCATGGCTGAGGGTAGATTATATATAAATAATATGAAAATACTGTGTTCAAAATGTTAGTGCAATAACTCTGTCAGAAGGGCTTTGCAGCCGGCGCTAGCGGTGAAGAGCCTGCCTGCCAGCGCAGGGGATGTAAGGGGGTACGGGTCTGATCCTCGGGGCAGGAAGGTGCCCTGGAGCAGAGCGCGGCAGCCCACTCCAGTGTCCTTTCCTGGAGAATCAGATGGACAGAGGAGTCTGGTGGGCTACAGTTCACAGGGTCTCACAGGGCTGGTCCCGACTGAAGTGACTCAGCACAACATGTGGTAGGAACATTGATTCAAATTCTTCAATCTTTAGAATAACCTTAAACACTGTTTATTGTTGCAAAAACCATCTCACTTAATTTATAACCATGTTGCCATGAAATGAAAGGTTTGCCTGAAAGATACTTTTGACCAAAGTCATGATTATGTACTAACTGAATGGAAGATGAACAAGATATAATGCTGATTGTACAGACTATGCACAATAATGCAATCCTCAGCAGTAAGAAAACAGATTACATCAGCATCTTATTTTTTCCTGATATTTTCCTTGGTTTAGATTAATATGAAATAATACAATTAGTTTAAATTATGTTGGTTTTAAAATAGATAAACAGCTGTGAGTTCACAAAAGAATTTAAAGGAATTCTAGTATTTGTTATGGATAAGGTTATTTTTCCCCTGAGCCTCTAATCTGGTACATCCAAACCATATTTATTTTTCCTGAAGCTTCCTTCTCTAGGAAGGAGTCTCCTTAATTTTTCACTGACCCTGGATTTAAGAAGAGATTTGCCTCTTTTTCATGTCCTAACAAAGCTGGTGTCTGATAAATGCTTGCAGAGAGTCTCCTGCTCTGGGGAACTTAGACCTGTATGGATTAGTCACAGTGTTCTTGTTCTGCTTCCATTGCCAAAACCTAGGCTGATCTATGGATAGAGGAAGAAAGAGCACCCTGAGTTCTGTGCAGTTCACATAGCAGGCGCCTGAATTTTTGTTCTCTGGTTGTCCTCCTAGTCTGTGTGTTCTGAAGAGGCTTTAAATCTTTTTCTTTTTCTTTTTCTTTTTGTCATCGTTACCATCTTTTGCAGTTTCTTTGGCAGCTTCCTCCTCATTCTGTTCAGGCTGTAAAAAAAAAAAAATCTTCCTGTTATAAATGGCTTTTAACACATTCCCTCTTTATTCTGCTTTTCACAGTATTCTAACCTTGCTTTGATCCCTTTTCTTCTCCTTTCTTTTCTCCTTTTTTTTTTTGTCTGCTTTGGTTTTCATTCCAAATATCTCCTTACACTGACATCAGATTACTCAGGAGGCAGTTCACATTGATCTGGCTACTGTTTGGAAAGCTGATTTGATTTTAAGTGGAGAAATAGGACTGTCTGACGAAGGACACTTTTAATAGAACAAAACAGCAGGCTGCTGCCTCTGATTCTTCTTCCTTTTTGGACTAAACGGAAGTGAGTTGTCTTCTTCATATCCTGACAGCTATAATTTTACCCTTAAGACTTTTTCAGACACATAAAAATTCATTCAATCAAGCAAACACTTTTGGATTTATTTTTCAAGGGATTTTCTTCAGGAAATCTACTGTTAGTATTCTAGAAATTCTATACAGTAGAAAACACACAAAAATGGGGGGCCAATACAAGGAATATTACCAAGTCAAACAGGGTGAAAATACATTCCTTTGGAAAAATGTCCTCACTCTCTCTAACTGAGCCCCACCTGTTTCTCGGTGCTTCTGCGTAGTAAGTAGTCTGATAGATTTCATCCTAACTGTTTGGTGTCTCCCCTACTCTCATTTATAATGTCAACTTACATTTAGGGCGGTGAGAGTTAACTTGCTCACTCTGACATTGCAATCAATTAGTCACCTTTGGCACTCTTTTCTGCTGTCCTATTGGCTGGCTTGTAATTGAGCCATGGGCCAAAAGCCATTTTCAGCCACAATCTGTCAACTTGTTCAGCATTTAATTTATTAGTTTGATAAGATAACCTTTGCACAGCAACATCTAATCAAAAGTACCAAGTTTAACATACAGTGGGATTATTCAAAAATTCATCTCTAGGTTCTGCATGGGTCATACCATAACAGTCAAGAGAATTATTCTCTGGGAGTTGGGAATACAAGTATAACATGTAGCCCGCTATCATTAGGTTCTGGATCAATATGTTGATAAAGACCATACACTGTAAGAGAGTTGACAGTTAAGTGCCTAGTATACAGAAAATTTTATGATACATACCTAAATTTACTAAGCCATAGGCATTTAAACTTTTTAAAAGTAAAGAAGTATATTTGGGAAGATGTTTTATCTTTTTCTGTATTTTATACTGATTAATATCTAATGGAACATTGTCCTGGTTTCTCTCTCTTTATATAATCAAAATTTCATACCTGAGAAATAGTTCATTTTCTTGAAATAGAGATAATGTAAACCTTTACTACAGCACTTAATTTGATTTATTATGTAGAATTCCACTTATGGTAGGGGATATAAGTGTAATACCAACTCATTACAGAGAGGGCTTCCACTGGTTTAAATTCATTCCAGACTAAAGCAGGACAAAGCAAGACATCATACATTTTTTGAAATCTAAGCTCCCATCTCCCTTACAGAAATGATCCTCTGCTTTACATTATATAAATGCTGCTTGTTTTGACACGTGGAATTATTTGGAAAAATGCATTTAGTTGCTATTTTTCCCTTTAAATTATTTTTCCCTCTATGGAAAGTGTACATGTTACTTGTTCTTATGTGCAACCAGAAGCCCACTCATATCTGCACTCCTTTCCTGCCTGACGAAGCTCTTGTCCGTGATACAGGGGAGTGCAAGGGCCATCATGCCGTCTTTTCTACATCTCCCCTCTAAAAACTTCCTGTTGCTCAAATTTTCCTTTAAAAAAATTATTGCCTTAGGTGCAAGCAATGCAATTGTCAGACAAACGTTAGCAGCACCTTCAGGGATAATTTCAGCTTTAGAGAACTTCAACCAAGGCCAAGCCCTTCAAGGAGTATCTCACATCAGATAACTGATGGAGGAGGGTATGCAAATGTCAGATGATTTTGGCACGTGAAGGACAATTGTAACAGGCTATTTTTGGCTTGAACTTTGACAAGAAGTTGGTTGAGGTGCCATCAAGTAAATATCAAAGTCCAACTACTCCTGCTGCCAAATACTACTTTCTCTCTCTCATACACAAGTGTTGATGGGTCTCAGAGTCCATCTCAGAACCCTTCCAGAAAACCCAGCTTATGGTACAGGGTAATATTTATTGTTGCTTTCACATTCCCAATCACTGAACTCTATTTTATTATTCAAGCTTGTGACTCAAATACTATTAATATGATTAAGATCTTAATCATATAAATTGAGCATTTTATTTAGCCTATTAAATTTTCACAAGAAAAAATGCTTACAACGAGATTAAAATATTACATTGCATGCATTGAGCACTTGCTGTGGTCCAGGCTTCTTTCTAAGCATCGTATTGGTACTTAATTATTTCATGTAATCCCCAAAGAGTTGAACAAAGAGACATATGACATTCAGAGTAACTTGAACAGGTTACATGATTATCAGAAAGTTCCAGAACCTAGATTTTGAATCCAGGTAATCTAGTCGCAGAGTTTCTATTCCTAAATTACCATTGAGGATGTTTAAACTGCATAATTATCACATATGAGTGTAAACATGCATCACATTCATATGGAAAGCTCGTTAGAGCATAGATTCCTTGGGCTTACTCCCAGAGATTTTCAGTTAGTCTATTTGAAATTCGTATGTTGCTCAAATTCTCAGGTGATGTTGAGTTTGCTGATCCAGGAGCATACTTTCCAACACGCTGGTTTAAAGTACGCAGTTTTTCCTCTCAACTTATCTGGATATGGTATAGGTGAATCAGTTATCTATGGATGTTATTTGCATGGCCACTGGAATATGTGGCAAAAGAATACACATACTGCTTTTTAGCTCGATGCTGTTGTTGCTGTTGCTACTAGTTGCTAAACCGTACCCAACTCTTTTGTGACCCCTTGGACTGCAGCCTGCTCGGCTCCTCTGTCCACGGGATTCTCCAGGCAAGAATACTGGCGTGGGTTGCCATTTCCTTTTCCTGGGGATTTCTCAGCCCAGTGACTGGACCTGCATCTTGTGCATTGGCAGGTGGATGTGTTATCACTGAGCCACCAGGGAAGCCCTATTTCTTTAAATACTTTTCATTTTACAGCTGATACTGCTTGCCTGTGAATAATGAAGTTAAACCTGAACTCACAATTAATGCACTTTCATTTTTAGAACTTAACCCAGTTTTGTGATGACAGTCCAAAGGCCTAAGGAATGAAAAGATCATTATGGTAAATTTCTTTCTTTTAATTTTTTTAACCTTTGCAAATGCTTATTATTTTTTTTAATTTAGCATATACACTACCATATGGAAACTAGATAGCCAATGGGAATTTGTGTATGACTCAGGGAACTCAAACCAGGGTTTTGTAACAACCTAGAGGGCTGGGATGGGGTGGGAGGTAGGAGAGATTTCCAAGAGGGAGGGCACATGTGTACACCTATGGCTGATTCATGTTGATGTATGGCAGAAACCAACACAATTTTGTAATTATCCTTCAATTAAAAGTAAACAATTTTTTAAAAAGCAAAAAAAAAAATTTAACAAGCATTTTAATTTTATAATTGAAGAAGAAGCTAAGTAAGGAGGAGCAAAAATAGAAGAAAACAAAAAAGCAGCTGAGCCATCCTACCCTTGACGGAATATACAGTCAGTTCTGCCATAATGTGATACATGCGTTTCTTAAATTGCCTCATTATGAAAAATTTCACAATAAAAACCACAGGGATTATGGAAATATAGAGGAAAAAACCTCATAACTTCCCTTTTTGACATACTTCTAAGAAAGATAGAACCCTAATAAACATGGTAACAGAGTTTTACATATAGTAAATGGTTAAGAAATGCATAAATACCATAATAAGTGTCAGTTTATCCTGAAAAATGGAGAAGGCGATGGCACCCCACTCCAGTACTCTTGCATGGAAACTCCCATGGACAGAGGAGCCTGGCATGCTGCAGTCCATGGGGTTGCAAGTGTCGGACACGACTGAGCGAATTCACTTTCACTTTTCACTTTCATGCATGGAGAAGGAAATGGCAACCCACTCCAGTGTTCTTGCCTGGAGAATCTCAGGGCTGGGGGAGCCTGGTGGGCTGCCGTCTGTGGGGTCACACAGAGTTGGACACGACTGAAGCGACTTAGCAGCAGCAGCAGTAGACTGGAAAAGGCTTGACACTTGCTTCTAGGGTGAATATCAGCCTCAGGCAGCTTGTCAAGGGTTAGAAGGAGCAATATACAAAAGTGGATGTAAAGCTATGATGCCAGGTATGAGTGGGTGAGACTCAGTGGCTTCCTCACCAGGCTGGCACTGAACATCAGTTACAAATCAATCTCACTCTTAATCCTAAAGATGTAAATGCTTTGAGGAATAGATTTCCAATAGAAACATCTTTCATCAAAATTGAAAGTTTTTAAGTATTGCCATACATTGACACGAATCAGCCATAGGTGAACACAATCTCCCAATGCCGAAGCCCCTCCATAATTAAAAAAATAAATAAATTTAATAAAAAAAAATAAAATCAAAAAAAGAAAGTTTTTAAGTAATGTATAGCATTCTATTTCAAATATTTTATATATCCTGGCTGGAAAAATATTTCCCCTCAAATTCCTCATATGCACCAGTCGCTTCCTCTAATAGCCAAAGACTCTAGAAATCACATCAGTACTTGACATGACTAAGCTATCCACTGGAGGACTAAAATGAACCACTGCTACATGGTACAGCGAAAGCACCTTTGCATACAAATAATGTTTTCTTTTGATTGTGTGACATGTGGGTTTTTTTTTTTTTTTTGCTATTTGTTCTTCAATCTATAGCTCCCCAGTCTTCCCATTTCTCTTCTTAAGACCATAGTTTATGAGATTGCAGAACTTGAAGATTTTTGTTTGTTTCTGTGTCATGGTTTGTGACATTCTGCAGTATAGACTCCTTTATAAGCTGAGAGATATAAATATTCTATAGTTTCTTGTAAAACACATTATTTCTATCTCCTCAATACCTAAAGATTTCCTTTCTCGCTCACTGTTTGGTGTTTTGGGAAAAAAGATTTATTGACATTTGGAATGTTGAATGGCCTGATATATGCATACCATGGACTGTAGCCACCAGGCTCCTCTGACCATGGAATTCTCCAGGCAGGAATACTAGAGTGGGTAGCCCTTCCCTCCTCCAGGGAATCATTCCAACCCAGGGATCGAACCTCAGCCTCCTGCATTGCAGTTAGATTTTTTAACATCTGAGCCACAAGTGAAATTTGCTCAATCATGTCCGACTCTTTGCAACCCCATGGACTATACAGTTCATGGAATTCTCCAGGCCAGAATACTGGAGTGGGTAGCCTTCCCCTTCTCCAGGGGATCTTCCCAAACCAAGGATCGAACCCAGGTC
The DNA here is from genome assembly GCA_917880005.1 of Nanger dama. Taxonomy (NCBI): domain Eukaryota; kingdom Metazoa; phylum Chordata; class Mammalia; order Artiodactyla; family Bovidae; genus Nanger; species Nanger dama. Next base: position 2,389,876 of record CAKJTW010000035.1, on the reverse strand, counting down.
TCTCACATTGCAGGCAGATGCTTTACCAGCTGAGCCATAAGGAAACCCTTGGAAGCCATATATATATATATATATATGTCTCAACACTTCATGGCAAACAGTTGACTTTATTTTCTTGGGCTCCAAAATCAAATGGTGACTACAGCCATGCAAATGGTGACTATAGCCATGAAATTAAAATATGCTTATCTATGACAAACCTAGACAGTGTATTAAAAAGCAGAGACATTACTTTGCTGACAGAGATTCGTCTAGTCAAAGCTATGGTTTTTCCAGTAGTCATGTATGGATGTGAGAGTTAGACTATAAAGAAGGCTGAGAACTGAAGAATTGATGCTTTCAAACTGTGGTTTTCAAGAAGACTCTTGAGAGTCCCTTGGACTTCCAGGAGATCAAACTAGTCAATCCTAAAGGAGATCAATTCCGGATATTCATTAGAAGGAATGATGCTGAAGCTGAAGCTCCAATACTTTGGCCACTTGATGCAAAAAGCTGACTTGTTAGAAAAGACCTTGATGCTGGGAAAGATTGAAGGTGGGAGGAGAAAGGGACGACCGAGGATGAGATTGTTGGATGGCATCACAGACTTGACGGCCATGAGTTCGTGCAAGCTCGGGGAGATGGTGAAGGACGGGGAGGCCTGGAGTGCTGCAGTTCACAGGGTCACAAAGAGTCGGACACGACTGAGTGACTGAATAGCAGCAGCAACAACTGTGACCTATGTATATCTTCTCACAAAATGTAAGAAAACAGCAAAACACAGTCACGCTGTATTATGCACAGTGAACAAGACCCAGGCAGCTCTGCTTGTCTGTGTTCTATGCATTCATATAAAGCACAGTTCAGTTAGATGTGGTTATCTGCATATAACCACATATTTCACCATATACCTCATATTTCCCAGGAACAAAATTATCCATAAGCAGACATAAAATTCCCATTGTATTCAAATTGCTTATTAATATATCAATTGCATGGAATGGATTTTTTTTTCAAAGCAAGCAATATAGGAGAGGTGACTCTATATGTTGATTACTATATATGTAATAAAATATGAAATCATAGAAATGATGCCTGTTGACATAATGAATATTGAAAGGATAACTTGGACAGTGAAATATATTTTAATGTGCTTTTCTTACTGAAGTTTTCTGACCGAATGACAGAAAATTTATTTTCCAGAAAAATACTCACAAATGTAAGACGTGGATTTCTCTGTCTTTATTGTTATATTGGCTTGGCCAAAAATTTCCTTCGGTTTTTAAGTAAAAATAAAAGACCCATTTTTCACTTTCACCAAGAACCTTATTAAACAACATATTCACCATTTTGTTCCACTATGTTCTGTCATTTTTCGGGTGTAATTCCATCTTACCGAATTTTTATCGTTTGAGCAAAAAAACTGTTCCAGGTGCCTTTCACAGTTTACCAGGAAATTGAAATTTTCTTTCCATTAAAAGAAATTTTTTTTCTATTTTTTAAAATGTATTTCTTTTTTTTTTAATACTTTATTCTACATTACAGTACTGTATTTGTTTTGCCATACATTGACATGAATCAGCCACAGGTGTACATGATCTCCCAATGCCGAAGCCCCCTCCCACCTCCCTCCCCATATCATCACCCTGGATCATCCCATGCACCAGCCCCAAGCATCCTGTATCCTGTATTGAACATAGACTGGCACTTCATTTCTTACATGATAGTATATATGTTTCAATGCCATTCTCCCAAATCATCCCACCCTCTCCCTCTCCCTCAGAGTCCAAAAGTCCGTTCTATACCTCTGTGTCTCTTTTGTTGTCTCACATAAGGGTCATCATTACTATCTTTCTAAATTCCATATATATGTGTCAGTATACTGTATTGGTGTTTTTCTTTCTGGCTTACTTCACTCTGTATAATTGGCTCCAATTTCATCCATCTCATTAGAACTGAGTCAAATTTATTCTTTTTAAGGGCTGAGTAGTACTCCATTGTGTATATGTACCACAGCTTTCTTATCCATTCATCTGCTGATGGACATCTAGGTTGCTTCCATGTCCTGGCTATTATAAATAGCACTGCAATGAACATTGGGGTACATGTGTCTCTTTCAATTCTGGTTTCCTCGGTGTGTATGCCCAGCAGTGGGATTGCTGGGTCATAAGGCAGTTCTATTTGCAATTTTTTAAGGAATCTCCACACTGTTTTCCATAGTGGCTGTACTAGTTTGCATTCCCACCAACAGTGTAAGAGGGTTCCCTTTTCTCCACACCCCTCTCCAGCATTTATTGCTTGTAGACTTTTGGATCGCAGCCATTCTGACTGGTGTGAAATGGTACCTCACTGTGGTCTTGATTTGCATTTCTCTGATAATGAGTGATGTTGAGCATCTTTTCATGTGTTTGTTAGCCATCCGTATGTCTTCTTTGGAGAAATGCCTATAACACCTATGGACACCTTATCTTCGACAAAGGAGGCAAGAATATACAATGGAGTAAAGACAGTCTCTTTAACAGGTGGTGCTGGGAAAACTGGTCAACCACGTGTAAAAGAATGAAACTAGACCTCTTTCTAACACCATACACAAAAATAAACTCAAAATGGATTAAAGATCTAAATGTAAGACCAGAAACTATAAAACTCCTAGAGGAGAACATAGGCAAAACACTCTCCGACATAAATCACAGCAGGATCCTCTATGATCCACCTCCCAGTATACTGGAAATAAAAGCAAAAATAAACAAATGGGATCTAATTAAAATTAAAAGCTTCTGCACAACAAAGGAAACTATAAGCAAGGTGAAAAGACAGCCTTCTGAATGGGAGAAAACAATAGCAAATGAAACAACTGACAAACAACTAATCTCAAAAATATACAAGCAACTTATGCAGCTCAACTCCAGAAAAATAAACGAACCAAAAATGGGCCAAAGAACTAAATAGGCATTTCTCCAAAGAAGCCATACGGATGGCTAACAAACACATGAAAAGATGCTCAAAAGAATTTTGTAAAGACCAAAATAAATGCAAATCCATAGGTGCAGTGTCTGAAGAATGTGAAGAGTGAATGAGTCCTTCTCAGACAAGCTGTGATAGTTTTTGCCTGGTCATCAAGGAAACATGAGATCTTGTGTTATCCTGATGGAAGATTATGTGTTTTCTGTTGACTAATTCCAGATAATTTTTGTCAATCGCTGCTTTCAGTTGGTCTGATTGGAGATGATACTTGTTGGAATTAATACTTGATTCTCTAGAAAGAGCTCGTAATAGAGGACTCACTTCCAATCACACCATATACACAACATCACCTTCTTTGGATGAAAACCAGACTTTGATACAGTTGATGGTGTTTCATTTTGCTTGCCCCACAATCTCTTATGTTCCACATTACTGTACAGTATCCACTTTTCATTACCCTTCACAATTGTTTCCAAAATTGAACATTTCTGTTACATTTAAGTAGAGAATTGCATACAAAAATATAATCAAGAAAGTTTTTATCACTTAAATTAAGGGGAATCAAAACACTAAAACAATTAAGATAACCAAGCTGGTGCAGATGATTCTGAATTCTTGATCTGGATATTTTGGATATGTCAGTTGCACATGATGGCGGACTTGTGCGCCATGAAGACACAGCTGTCTCCCACGTGGTGTGACACCAACTGTTCTCAGTCAATGCCTCAGGTGGATCACCATCAACTTCAACTGGCCTACCAGTCATGGAGCATCATCTAATAAGAAATATTCAACACCAAACTTCACAAACCACTTCTGACACAGTCCATCAATCACACCACCTTCCCCATACACAACACAAATAATTTTTTCTTTTTCTTTTTTTTTGCATTACAGTTGCATTTTTGCCTTTCTTGAAATAAGATCCTAAAAACATGGCTTTTTTTCCATTTTAAATGGCTTCCATATTAACATGGCTACACAAAATTCACCAGTTTTGATTTTTTTAAATGTACACTGATATGACAACTGTCAAAATACAGTCTAATAAAATTGTTCCAAGTGAAGTTGAAGGCAGGTAAGCACCACTAGAAGCATCTTACAGGTTTCCCTGATGGCTCAGATGATAAAGAATCTGTCTGCAACACGGAAGACCCAGGTTTAATCCCTGGGCAAGGAAGATCTCCTGGAGAAGGGAAAGACAACCCCCCCAATATTTTTGCCTGGAGAATTCCTTGGACAGAAAAGCCTTGTGGGCTACAGTCCACAGGGTCACAAAGAATCAGATATGACTGAGTGACTATCACTTTCACTATGAAAAAAAGAGAAATGAATGTTTTGGCTAGCCCAGTATTTCCTGAACAACTGAAACCTTTGCTTCTCAGCAAGAATAACGTCAATTGAAGGAATATTGCTGACATAATTTAGAAAATATATTCATTAGCATGTTTCCTATGTCTAATCGTATATTCAGTATTTTCTTCTAAAATAATATGCTTTGCTACATCTGCTTCCGTGATTTTATAGACTGTTGAGATGAGAGCTTTCTTAGAGACCAGCATTCCATTACTCCATGTGTGCGTGAGGACACTGAGGCTTAGGGGAGCAGAGTGGTCCTTCCGTGACATGAATCACACGGTTTCTCCGAGATGTGGCGGGACCGCAGTGCAGCCTGGTCTCGCGCGGCCGTGATTGTTCATATCACATATAGTTTTCTTCCTTTACTGCAAGCTTTACTCTTTAGTCACCATATAGACTCTCCAAGATAAAGTAGCAAGCTTTCTGAAACTCTGGAGCCCAGAAAACCCTTTCTCAAACTCACTGTCAATTTATCTGAGATGGCTTAACATAAAATCAATCGTTCTCAAGAATTTTCCCCTGACCTAGCCACGCTTGGAGGACAAGGAAAGGTATTTCTGCACGCTGAAGTCTGATGCGCAAAAAGCCATTTCTGGATTAAAAAGAAAAAAAAAAAGAATCAACAAAACTTGGACAGCTGGGCATAATTGAAAACATTCTTGTTGATTTTCACGTTTCTATGTTCTTTCCTTCTTTAGACCATGTGCCCCCAAAGCAATCTTTTACTTGTCCAGCACAAACATAGCCAAATATTTTCTACTCGTTATGTAAGGCATAAAAGGTTATTCTCTTATGAAGGAAAAAAATTGTGACTTAAATGTGAGCTCTGTCTGTTCATGATGATGTGACTAGCTAACCTCATTGCAGATTTTATTTGTGGATGATATATCTTCTCTCAGGATGAAGTAAAATCATATACTATAAATGGTTGGCACACAGTAGACTCTGAACTGCCATGCACATTATCATTACTTGTACTGGAAATGTGGCATCACACCTGCTGGTTACGTGTGTGGCTTCCAGACCTGACTACCTGAGGTCATGTCTAGATCATTACTTACTAAATAAACATATTTTGTCAAGTCCTTTAAACCTAAGCATCACTTTTCTTATCTATAAAATAGAGATAATATACCAGGTTGCTTTAAGAATTAAATGAAATAGCACAAAGTACTTAAATATGTGTTTGCTATTTTATACTATCTACCTACCATAAAAATTTCTGAAGTGACTTTTTATGTTTTTCTCAGTGGCACAAAGGACAAATGTAATCAGGTTTAAGTTTAAGTACTATTATCAGAGACAAATTACAAAGAGAACCGGGTACAATGATTGACGGGTTTCAGCTAGTTTCAATGCTATTTCTTTTATTTTGCAGTTTAATCCTGATATTATTTTATGACAAAGACTGTGATTTTTTTGAAGTACTACAAATAAAGCCTAGAGTTCTTCTATGCAAAATCTTGACTATGTAATTTATAAATGCATTACATGCCTCACTGACCTAATATACTGCCTACAAACAATCACATTCAAGGACCTAGAGAATTCTAGAAAAGAGAAAATTGAAGCATAAAAGATACTGGAAGCTGCCTGGTGAAACTGTGGATGCGTAAAGCTATACTTTCAGATATGGGGGCAGCTTTATGTATGCAGTTAAAACTTAATCTACTATTATAACTCAAACCCAAGGTCTAACAGGAGAGAGGAGGCCCTGGGTAGTGAGTGCAAGACTTTATTCATACACAAATAGAAGATGGGAAATGCAATGCAATTACAGAGAGAATCCCAGGCACAATAAATAAATGCACTCACTTGTTAAATTTGCCTCCATCTGAAAGTAACATTTTAACATTCTTCTTCCTGCTTTTCAAATTGATTTCTATTTCTCATCTTACATTTTAAACAAACAAACACATTTTGAAAAAGGCATTTCAGTTGTCAAACAGTTAGTTCTAATAGTTACCATATATGAAACACTCAAGGTTAATGCAGGTATATTGACATCTTACTGGCTCCTGATGTGGTAATAGCGCCTTAAGAAAAGTAAAGGAGAAAGGGATAGATAACACAGGAAAATCTAATATAATAGGATAAAATTATAGTGAAGAAATGCTTTTTGTGCTTTGAATTCAAGCATGATAGCATAAAAACTATCTTAAAAACAAAGGTTATTTTTATAAGTCATCAATGAGAATTTAATATAATATTTTATTAAAAATATCTGAAATAATAATATTGATACCATTGTGTGCTACAGATGGTATATGGCAAGCAAGTGCTACAACTCTATACGTAATTTTTCTTTTAATACCTGAGTCTTTGGTGATAGCTTTTTTTTTAAATACCGGTTTGATGTTTAAGGGAACTAAAATGCTATAAAAGATTAAGAAGCTTGCCCAACATCACAGCAAGTTACAGGAAATGCAGGGACAAATAGCCTGGCCTGTCTGAATGACTCTTTAATGTTGATAGGTTCTGACTGCGTACCCACAAATTCCTGTGTTGAAATACAAAGGGAGGGCCTTAGAAGGTACTTAAACCAGAGGGTGGAGTTCTGGTCTCTCAGATTCTGGAGAGATTCCTAGTCACTTTCATCATGTGAAGACAGAGAAAGAAGGCATCAGAAATGAGCCAGGCAAAGGGTCCTAATCTAACGACACTGGCAACACAATGAAGGAATTCCGGTCTCCAAAACTGAAAAATAAATGTCTATCGCTTGTTAGATATCAAGTCTGTTATTAATACCAAGTATCAGTAACAGTTCCAGCAAAGACAAACTCCACTTTAACACATTCAAATTTTTCTTTTGTAGTTTCATGCAAAGATGAGCACAATAAAGGACAGAAATGATATGGACCTAACAGAAGCAGAAGCTATTAAGAAGAGGTGTCAAGAATACACAGAAGAACTGTACAGAAAAGATCTTTATGACCCGGATAACCACAATGGTGTGATCACTCACCTAGAGCCAGACATCCTGGAGTGTGAAGTCACGTGGGCCTTAGGAAGCACCACTAGGAATGATGCTGGCATTCCGGTTGAGATATTTCAAATCCTGAAAGATGATGCTGTGAATGTCCTCCACTCAATATGCCAGCAAGTTTGGAAAACTTAGCAGTGGCCACAGGACTTGAAAAAGTTTTCATTCCAATCCCAAAGAAAGGTAATGCCAAAGAATGTTCAAACTACTGCACAATTGCACTCATCTCACACACTAGCAATATAGTGTGTGAGATGGCAAATTCTCCAAGCCAGGCTTCAACCTTCTGTGAACTGTGAAATTCCAGATGTTCAAGCTGGATTTAGAAAAGACAGAAGAACCAGAGATCAAATTGCCAACATTTGCTGGATCATGGAAAAAGCAAGAGAGTTCCAGAAAAACATCTATTTCTGCTTTATTAACTATGCCAATACCTTTGACTATGTGGATCACAATAAACTGTGGAAAAATTTTAAAGATATAGGAATACCAGACCCCGTGACCTATCTCCTGAGAAATTTGTATGCAGGTCAGGAGCAACAGTTAGAGCTAGACATGGAACAACAGACTAATTCCAAATCGAGAAAGGAGTTTGTCAAGGCTGTATATTGTCACCCTGCTTATTTAACTTCTATGCAGAGTACATCATGCAAAATGCTGGGCTGGATGAAGCACAAGCTGGAATCAAGTTTGCTAGGAGAAATATCAATAACCTCAGATATGCAGATGACACCATTCTTATGGCAGAAAGCAAAGAACTAAAGAGCCTTTTGATGAAAGTAGTGAAAAAGATGGCTTAAAGCTCAACATTCAGAAAACCAAGGTAATGGCATCTGGTCCCATCACTTCATGGCAAATAGATGGGGAAACAATGGAAACAGTGAGAGACTTTATATTTTGGGGCTCCAAAATCACTTCAGATGGTGACTGCAGCCATATTATTAAAAGAAGCTTGCTTCTTGGAAGAAAACCTATGACCAACCTAGACAGCATATTAAAAATTAGAGACATTACTTTACTAACAAAGGTCTGTCTAGTCAAGGCTATGGTTTTCCCAGTGCTCATGTATGGATGTGAGAGTTGGACTGTGAAGAAAGCTGAGTGCAGAAGAATTGATGCTTTTGAACTGTGGAGTTGGAGAAGACTCTTGTGAGTCCTGGACTGCAAGGAGATCCAACCAGTCCATCCTAAAGGAGATCAATCCTAAGTGTTCATTGGAAGAACTGATGCTAAAGCTGATATGGCCACCTGATATGAAGAACTGACTCGTTGGCAAAGACCCTAAAGCTGGGAAAGATGAAGGTGGGAGAAGGAGATGACAGAAGATGAGATGGTTGGATGACATCACCGACTCAATGGGCATGAGTCTGAGTGAGCTCCAGGAGTTGGTGATGGACAGGGTGGCTCCTGGAGTGCTGCAGCCCAGGGGGTTGCAAAGAGTCGGACACGACTGAGAGACTGAACTTAACTGAGTGACTTTTAGTATAATTTCCCCAGAGGAAACTTTTGAAACCCATACGTATAGGAAAGCCAACTGATAAACCCAAGTTAACACTATTTTCCTTTTCTTTTTATACAATCTTTGAAACCACTGGATGTAAACTTCCACTCCCTGTTATTACAATTAGTCTAACTTGATTGATGTATTTCTCAAGTTGTGCAGTATTTAAACTGTTTAAATCAAAGCTTATGATTTTGCACTGATTTTTCCTCAATAATTAACCCAACCTAGTTATAGCTTAAAATTTTCAAAGGATTCTAAGACTGGACTGTGAAGCTTCCTTTCTGAACAAAATCATGTGTATTTTCATTTTTCTCACTTCTAACTCCCATTTGGCAGACTATGTGCATTTTACTTCCCCATTTTCTCAGTTAATGAGAAATCGTCTGATTTCACTTACCTCTTTACTAAGTTCTAACAATGTAACTGATATTTCTGTGGTCCTCTGCCTGTATGGGATCAGGTGTAAGACTGAAGATTTTCTAGACAAAATGTCTAGGTTTTGAGTCTAGTTTTACAATATATAATTTTGTAATCTTTGGTGGTTATATCACTTTTGAAACTCAATTCCTTCAACTTTGAAAATGGATTAATTACAGTAGTTACTATATACAGCAGTATGAAAGGGAGAGTGTTAGTTGTTTGGTCATGTCTGACTGTTTGAGAACCATGGACTGTAGCCCTCCAGGCTCCTCTGTCCATGAAATGCTCTAGGCAAGAATAGGGAGTGGATTGCCATTCCCTTCTTCAAGGTATCTTCCAATCCAGGGACTGAACGCATGTCTCCTGCATTACAAGCAGATTCTTTACCATCTGAGCCACCAGGGAAGCCCAAGTAAAGTATATTGGTTGGAAAATAATTGTGTGTATTAGTATTGATATATAGAATACCTCTAACCAGGTCAGGAAGCGACAGTTAGAACTGGCCATGGAACAACAGATTGGTTCCAAATAGGAAAAGGAGTATGTCGAGGCTGTATATTGTCACCCTGCTTATTTAACTTCTATGCAGAGTACATCATGAGAAACGCTGGGCTGGAAGAAGCACAAGCTGGAATCAAGATTGCAGGGAGAAATATCAATAACCTCAGATATGCAGATGACACCACCCTTATGGCAGAAAGTGAAGAAGAACTAAAAAGCCTCTTGATGAAAGTGAAAGAGGAGAGTGAAAAAGTTGGCTTAAAGCTCAACATTCAGAAAATGAAGATCATGGCATCTGGTCCCATCACTTCATGGGAAATAGATGGGGAAACAGTGGAAACAGTGGGGAACTTTATTTTGGGGGCTCCAAAATCACTGCAGATGGTGACTGCAGCCATGAAATTAAAAGACGCTTACTTCTTGGAAGGAAAGTTACAACCAATCTAGACAGCATATTCAAAAGCAGAGACATTACTTTGCCAACAAAGGTCCGTCTAGTCAAGGCTATGGTTTTTCCAGTAGTCATGTATGGGTGTGAGAGTTGGACTATGAAGAAGGCTGAGTGCCGAAGAATTGATGCTTTTGAACTGTGGTGTTGGAGAAGACTCTTGAGAGTCCCTTGAACTGCAAGGAGATCCAACCAGTCCATCCTAAAGGAGATTAGTTCTGGGTGTTTTTTGGAAGGAATGATGCTAAAGCTGAAGTTCCAGAACTTTGGCCACCTCACGCGAAGAGTTGACTCATTGGAAAAGACTCTGATGCTGGGAGGGCTTGGGGGCAGGAGGAGAAGGGGACAACTGAGGATGAGATGGCTGGATGGCATCACCAACTTGATGGACATGAGTTTGGGTGAACTCGGGGAGTTAGTGATGGACAGGGAGGCCTGGTGTGCTGCAATTCATGGGTCGCGAAGAGTCGGACACGACTGAGCGACTGAACCGAACTGAACCTCTGTTTAACCTCTGCTAAAATTTTTAATCTTTGCTAAGCCAATGGCACCCCACCTCAGTACTCTTGCCTGGAAAATCCAATGGATGGAGGAGCCTGGTGGGCTGTAGTCCATGGGGTCACTGAGAGTTGAACTCGACTGAGCGACTTCACTTTCACTTTTACTTTCATGCATTGGAGGAAGAAATGGCAACCCACTCCAGTATTCTTGCCTGGAGAATCCCAGGAATGGGGAGCCCGGTGGGCTGCCGTCTATGGGGTCGCACAGAGTCGGACATGAGTGAAGTGACTTGGCAGCAAGATTATCTCTGTCCTCTTCCGCAGAAATTACTCTGGAATTTTACACTTGACATTTTAGCCCTTGTTTTTTTCCCCCAAGATCTTCCCATCCTCTAGTTTTCTTCCACTCCATCAATATGTTCTGATTTTTATCACTCTTCACCTTATTCAATAGAACTCCAGTGACCCAAGTATGTTACAGTTTTACCAAAAGCATGAGATTGTTAAGGCAGAACCTCAAAACTTGTAGATCATACCCAGTATCAAACTATATCAATAATGTAAAAATCCAGATGCTGATTTTTCTTCTGTAGAAGTTCACATCTATCAGAGTTTCCAAATGGTTTCAGAAAAACCAAAGAGTTCTGAAAAGTGTACGCAAAAATACAGTAGAGCTCCCTCATCTGAGCTTTTACTTTTTGTAATTTCAGTTACCAATGGTCAACTATAATCTGAAAATATTAAATAAAATATTTCAGAAATGAACAATTCATTAGTTTTAAATCACTAGCAATTCTCAGTGCTGTGTTGAAATTTTGTACCACGCTGCTCTTTCCTGCCTATGGCAAGAAGCATTCCTTGGTCCAGTGAATGCGTGCTGTATACACTTTATTCTCCGGTCTACGTTTATTCACCTAAGTCACTCAGTAGCTCTCTTGGTTATCAGATCAGTATCTTCAGTACTGCAGTGCTTGGTTCCAAGTATGGTGGTCACATAATTGTTGTTAACCCCTCACTACGTGTTAATAAATTACATTTTATCATAGGCATGTTTGTATAGGAAAAAACATAATACATAGATGGGGTGTTATTATCTGAAGTTTTAGGCATCCACTGTTGCTCTTGGAATGAAAAAGATAAGGGGGAATCATTACCTTGATCACAAAGAAAGTTGTTTTACTTTTGAGCTAACCAGTTTAATACTTTTATAGAGAATATTACTTATCTCAGCCAGCCAAGCCCCATAAATTCATAATTATATTAGTAACAGGCAATCTAGATAGATTAAATATATACTAATAAAGAGGTATTTTAAGGAAGGCTCCTCCATTGAATTTCCAATAGTAATAAAGAACATTTATAAGAAGGTCTGATCAAGGCTATTCATTCCCGTCTCTAATGTCCTGGTCACTAGGGAAGGAGTCTGTTACCTAAATTTACTCTGTAGGCTTTCTTTTCCTTTTAAATCCAATTCTTGAATCTGGGATTTCCCCCAAATTCCATCTCTAACAAATTACTAGCTCAAATATTCCTGCAAATGCCCTTCACACATATCAAATTCAAATATCCTCAAGATCAAAGTCATTGTAGTTTTATGTAAAATGTATTTTTCCATATTCTGAATTAATTTTGAACAAATCAAGGTACTCTCATTTAACCTTGCCAAGCATTCAAATCTTCAAATATGTTATGAACTGGCCCTCACTTAATTTTTTTTTTCTTAGATTTACTGAGGTATTATTTGACAAATAAAACGGTAAGATATTTAAAGTGCACGGTGTGATGATCTGATATATGTATTCATTGTGAAAGGATTTCCTCCATAACATTAGTTAACCAATGCATCACCTCTCATATTCCTTTTTTTTTCATCTTTGGTGAGACAGATGTTTAAGTTCTACTGTGAGCAAATTTCAGTTACTGAATACAGTGATATCATATGGAGTCTCTATGTTGTATGTCAGCTCTCAGATTTTATTCATCTTATAAATAAAAGTTTATACCCTTTACCAGTCTCTTTATTTCCCCCACCCACCAGCACCTAGCCACCACTTTTCTATTCTCTGCTTTTTTTAAGTGCAACTTTTGCTTTGTCTTAGTTTCCACTTATACTTCATACAGTATTTGTCTTTGTCTTTCTGGCTGGTTCCACTTACTATGACGTCTTCCGGATTCATCCTTGTATTTGCAGATGACAGGGTCTGCTTTTCTTTTCTTTTTTGTTTGTTTTTGTTTTTTTGAGGGTGGGAGGAGGTGGGGGTAAGACTGAAAAAATATTCCATTGTATTTCTTTATTTATTCCATTTGTATTGGGGCTCATTGTAAAAAAAACGGCCAGTGCTCCAGCTTGGCACCTTGCATCGTCCTCAGACTCTGACTTTGCTTCCCTTCTTCTTCATCCTCACTGTCCATGGTTTCACTTCCAGAATTAAGCTCTTGCCCTTATTTCTTGTCTCTGTTTCTAGGGAGCCAGGAAAATAGTGGTTAATAGAAGAGTTGGATCAACTTGACTCTGCTACTTGCTAAGGGCATAGGTTTTGAAAAATCACTTCATCTTTACATATGCTTATTATTCTATAAAATATAATATTAATAAACATTTCATGAATCATACCAATGCAGTTAAGGAGCCCTAGATTGGAAACAACTAATGCAGACTGACTGGTCATCCTCCAAGTCTTCCCTGCTTCTACTTCACATCCTTCCTCCCCATCCTGTGTATTCACAATCGTAACAGATGATGACAGGCCCAAGGGGAAAACCAATGCTTGAGGGAGATTGAGGAGAGGAAATCTGGACCCAGATTGCAGAACTAGTGCTCTGAGACAGTCAGCTGTAAGAAAGGTGGATATATGCTACAGAGAAAGAAAATAAAGCAGACACGCAGAAAAAAAAAGTAGCTACAAGAGATCATGCAGTGAAAATTATATCTGACATAATTATGTATGGCTCTACAATGCACTTTATGGTCCCAGTAAAAATCAACTATTTGGGTTCCAGTTTTCTATTTATTAACCCTGTTTTTCTTTTCTCTAGAAGCAAATTTTCAGTAACATTCTATTATTTGCAACCAGGATTTTGATTAACATAATTTCTTAATATTTTCCTAATCTTTTTTATCATATGCCCGTTTAAATCATCTTGCATCTACATTCTTGAGACATGGTTTTGTGACAGATTTTAAGCACAAAAACATAAATATTCAGATATATAGTAATGCATTATTATTAAGGTCTGTGCGTGAAGTCAAGGACTATGTGCATTTAGGTAGGATTGCCTTATCATCTCTAAGCATGATGCCTGGCACATATTTGTGCTCAAGAAAGTATCCATCTAATTGAATTGAATGGCATTTACAATGTGAGTATTTGAAGAACTCAGAGTTCATTTACTATTGAATTTGTTAAAAATGAAGATATCTTGCAAACACATGGGTACCAGAGACATGGAGGAAAAATTTTTATGGGAACCTGAAATATCTACATTTTAGATGATTTTTTGAGGCTTGCATATTGACTTTAAAATGAGAACCAATGTCAGGAAAATGCTATAATAATCTAACATTAACACAAAATAAAAACATGTTTCTCTCTTGCTGTCTTCAAATGATCAATAATTTGAAAGGTTAACATGTACTTCTTTGCATAGTAACAAAAGCCAAATGCCCTGGCAAAGCTTCAGAATCAATACACACACTGAAGGACTACTGAAGCTCATAGCTTTAACAAATAAAATTGAAAAATGACTTAAAAACAGTTGCTGCTATCAGGTTAAACAAGGTAATGTGGAAGAAAACAAAATGTATTCTGATTTAAGTTGCTTTAAAAAAGATCATACTCTTCCTATGAGAACACAGATTACTACAAATTTTGGTTTCCTTTTTTATCTTTGTCAGTCCATAATACCATAATATAAAGCTCATTAATCGTACGATTGTATTTTTACATCAATATCTACCTCACAGACTACTATAAGACAAAATGTTAGCAACTCTATGTGTTTTATTTTATATTTGGTGCTTTTTATAAATATGTTCAAAATATCACTTTGTAATTACTTCATATTTTATAAATAACCTTCCTGTTGATAGTAAGTGATTAAGGTTTTTCTTTACACACTTTTACTAATAAATGCAAATCATTGCATACAACAACCTGCTTCCTTTTTATCTTTTGGACATTTATCTCTATGTGATTCTGTGTTTATGGGGAATGTGTGTGTGTGTACTAAAGAAACTATTTCAGCTATGAACTTTTACCATTACACATAGAACTTTTAGTCAGCAAATTCTATCTTATGATCCCATGTTCTGCTAAATTATTAGTATTCTCAGACTACTTCTCTAAACATCATCAACTTGTAAAAGTAAATGGAGAAACAAAATCAATTACAGAAAATCTGTTTAAATTATGAGATATTTGTATTTTAAATTATACTATTAATGAGTTACAAATACTATCATTACTATGTGAATAAAACATTCTGCAATGAAAATAGAAAGCTAAAAAGAAAAAAATGATGAAGCTTTTCACATATTGATACTAAACACAATGAAACAATGAGTTACTAACTAGTGCGTGAATGAATTGGAAACAGAGTCACTCATACCTGCCTAAATGAGTCGACAGATGAGCAAAAGAAACGGCCGGTTAAAATCACGTGATTTGAAGTTAGAGTTTCATTTCTTTCTCCGAAGTGAAATATTTGGCTTCAGAAAAGACAGGCACATATATGTAACTGATTACACTGATATGATCAATAAAATGTTTACATTTATATAATGAATGGAATTTATCATACAAAAATAAGAAAGGGCCATTTTCATCAAAGACTCGCTGGCCTTATCAGAGAGGACTGAAACTGAGATTGAAGGAACTCACATAAAACAGATTTCAAATGAAAAAAAAATCCATGTAAAAATGTACAAATTAATATTATAGAAACCATTTCCTCTACTATAGAAATTAGTTTAATAAATAAGCTTTGTATTAATTCATAAAAAAGATGATAAAGGCCATTTAATGACTCAGCACCAGCCATGAAAATAAAAAAATGAAGTTACCTTCTTATTTTAACATGATGAGAATCCACAGATGTGACAATGTCATTTTCATGCCTGTGTTTCTTAAGTGGAAAAGAGATCTTGTTCAAAATCACTAACAAGCTTTCAGGCGGAGTGCAGTTTCATTTACATTAAGAAGATATAACAAGCCTGTCTGGAATTCTGTTATCCTATGGATGAAATCTCTATATGAGATACAGTGGTGAAGGAAGATGAGAGGGAGAGAAGCAATACAGTTGTATGATAATATTACACAGTGGTGAAAAATAAAGGAAAGAATCCATATAATGCAGCCCAGATACATCATCAGTTCAGTTCAGTTCAGTCGCTCAGTCGTGACCGACTCTTTGCGACCCCATGAATCGCAGCACGCCAGGCCTCCCAAAATACTGAAATATGGAAACTGCAAAAATACAGCTTCTTCTGGAATTCATATCCTGCTATAGCATTATATCTAATAAATTGCTCATCTCAGAAATAAACGAATCCACTTATATCAATTTAGAGTAATTGGAAATGGCAAGAAGTCTGGAAAACAATCACTAGGTTTTTGAGAGAGCTAGAGAGTTCAGTAATATTGAAAGCACAGTGAAAAAGTGAAGTGAAAGTGTTTGTCCCTCCGTTGTGTCTGACTCTTTGTGACTCCACGGACTGTTGCCTGCCAGGCTCCTCTATCCACGGAATTCTCAGACAAGAACACCGGAGTGGGTGGCCACTGCTTTCTCTAGGGAGTCGGGAGAGCCTCGGTCTCCTTCATCAGAGGCAGAGTCATTACTGTCTGAGTGACGAGGGATCTAAAGAAATAGACCTAAGGAAATAGGAAACAGACTGTTGAAGTAAAAGGCTATAGTTTATTGATTCCTTTCTTCAGTACATGGTAAACCCCAGGGATATTTGTGACCATTAAGAGTTTCACAGAGCCCTGGGACATTCTGGAAACCTAACTTATCAGCTATTAATACTTAGCATCAATACTTATCATCCAGGCCACAGTTATTCAAAAAATTTATAGTAAATGTTATAATAAAAATTTTGGATCCATGGTAGGCCAGAAAATTTATATTAACTTCTCATATATATTTAAGTAATAGTAGCTAAGCCTTACGTTTTTATAGAAAATTTAATCCAGAAAGGTCATATATAAGAATAAATACTAAATACATTATTTAGAAAGGGGGTTCCAAGAAAAAAAAAGGATCATTTGAGCTTTAGAATAAAAGGATTGGATGTTATCCTCTTTTCCTCTTTTATGAGTAAGAATTATGATTCCTAATTCATAAGGTGTTTATCAAGATTAATTGAAATAACATATAGGGAACACTTATCATATATGCTTGTCGTATAAGAAGTAATCAATAATTAAATGCACATGAATATGGTAAAATATATATAATAATAAAATGAAAAGCATTATATTCATTCCAAATTAAGGCAATTTTAAATAGGTATTCACAGCATTCTTTTTAAATAAGTAGTTTAGTGATGTGATAAAAATACTATTAGCCAGGCTTAATTGGAAAAAACAATTGTGGGGCACAAAACGTTGCTCACTATATGATCAAACTATGTGAGATAAATACACATACTTGGAGAAATCACTATAAGGGAACATGTCAAAACATTAACCATAATTTTCTATGCGTGGTCAGGGTATGAGTTTATTTTAGGGGTTTCATTTTCCAAAACTACTTTTATATGGAAAACAAAGCAATAAAATACAAGCAAAGTATGAAGAGTGAAGGCAAGATGCTGTGGAAATAGCAAACACAGTCAGAATTTAAAGCTGGATCTGCCTGTGGCCTATAGTGAAAACTTTGCCCTCCAAATTAACATTTTTCAATGAGTTTAAGCTTCTGAATCGCACTTCCAGAGTCATAAAACAAAGATAAGTGTCTAAATTACTGCATATTTCTAAGAATTGTTTTGAAAAATAACATGACTAACACAACCGACTACTTTAGTGCCTATTCTGAGACAGTAGAATGAAAACTTCTCACCCGAAATTAACTCTTTTCCTTCTTGGATCACACAGCGAAACTGCATTTCCCAACTTCTACTGAAATTAAGTTCAGGCACGAGGACAGCTTTTGCTGCATAACAAACAACTCTAAAACTCTGCTGGCTGCATCTCTCAGTTCATTAGGGTTTGCATTTGGGCTGAGTTTAGTTTGGCAATTCTGGTCTCAACTGAGCTCCATTACATTCGTCCTTCAGTATCCTTGTGGGGATTGATCCCTGGGCCCCCACCACACCAACATCTGCTCCCGCTCAAAAAATGCACCAGTGCTCAAGTCATTTATACAAAGTAGTCCCTCCATATATGCAGACAGTATCTGCGGATTCAACATGATTGGATGAATATACAGATGCCAAAGTACCCGCTGCAAATGCCTTCAGTCAGCAGATGACTGTGTAGGGAGCAGATATTTTCTTAAAAACCTTGGCTCAGAAGAGACACAAATCAGTTTTGCTCAGACTGTGACATCTGAGCCCCTCCAGCAGAGCGTCCTGGATGCTGGAAGAGCTCTACAGTGCATCCTGTCCAACAAAGCGGACAGGTCACACAGAGCCATTGAACACTGGAGCCGTGGCTCCAGGACATATGTGCTCCAGCAGATATTACATTCAAAATTTACACTTAAAATTTATATTCTTCCAGTTCAAGATGGCAGAGAGGAAGATATGTGTTCATCTCCTGTGAGAGCATCGCAGTCGCAACTAGCTGTTGAATAGCCATGGACAGGAAGACACTCAGTTCAGTTCAGTTCAGCCGCTCAGTCGTGTCTGACTCTTTGCGACCCCATGAATCACAGCATGCCAGGCTTCCCTGTCCTTCACCATCTCATGGAGCTTGCTCAAACTCATGTCTGTAGAGTCCGTGATGCCATCCAGCCATCTCATCCTCGGTCGTCCCCTTCTCTTCCTGCCCCCAATCCCTCCCAGCATCAGAGTCTTTTCCAGTGAGTCAGCTCTTCCCATGAGGTGGCCAAAGTACAGGAAGACACTGGAACCCCCCAAAACAGATTCCCCATGTCGAAAGAAAAGAAGCCACAGCAAGACGGCAGGAGGGACACAATCCCGATAAAATCAAATCCTATACCCACCAGGTGGGTGACCAAGAAACTGGAAAACAATAATACTAAAATTCTCCCACTGCTGCGAAGGCTCTAAACCTAACGTTGGGCTTCCCAGCCTGCGGATCCACAAAGGGACTGAGAAACCCCAGGGAATCTGACCTTGAAGGCCAGCAGGATTTGATTATAGGACTTCTACAGGACTGGAAGACACAGAGGCTCAAGTCTTGGAGGGCATACACAAAATCTTGTGCACACCAAGACACAGAGGGAAGGGGCAGCGCCTCCAGAGGAGGTGGGAGCAACGCTGCCTGCCAGTGCTGGAGGCTCTGCCGTGGGGGGCCTGGGTCGGGAGGGCTCGGCGCCGGGACGGGGACGCTGGCAGCAGCAACCCTGGAATGCCTCCCTGGCACGAGCCCTCTTGGAGGGGTGTCATTAGCCCTGCCACAGCGCCTGTAGACCCCAGGGCCGGGTTGCCTCAGGCAAAAGATCTAACAGGGAGGGCGCACAGCCTCACCCATCAGTAGATAACTGGGTTAAATCTTTACTCAGCAAGGTCCTGCCCCCTAGAGCAAGATCCAGCTTTTCACACTGCCAGTCCCTCCCATCAGGAAGCGTACATAAGCCTCTAGCCCCATCCATCAGAGGGCAGAGAGAAGAAGCAAGAAAAACCACAGTCCCACAGCTAAAACAAAAACCACATTACAGAAAGTTAATAGGGATGAAAAAGCAGAAAGTCATATCCCAGATGAAAGGACAAGGTAAAACCCCAGAAAAACAATGAAATGAAGGGGAGATCAGCAGCCCTCCAGAAAAAGAATTCAGAGTAATGATAATAAAGATGATTCAAGATCTCAGGAAAACAATGGAGAAAGTGCACAAAATGTTTACCAAATACCTAGAAGAACTAAGAGCAAGCAAACAGGAATACATTAGAAGGAATCAAGAGCAGAATAAATGAGGCAGGAGAACAGATAAATGACCTGGAGGAGAGGACGGTGGAAACCACTGCTGCAGAGCAGGATATAGAAAGAAGAAAGAAAAAAGATGAAGACAGCCTAAGAGACCTCTGGGACAACATTAAATGCCTCAACATCCACATTAGGGGTCTCAGAAGGAGAAGAGAGAGAGAAAGGACCTGAGAAAATGTTTCAAGAGATAATAGCTGAAACTTTCCTAACATGGGAAAGGAAATAATCAAGTCCAGGAAGCACAGAAAATCCCAGGCAGGAGAAACCCCAGGAGAAACACACCAAGACACGTAGTAATCAAACTGACAAAAATTAAAGACGGAGATAAAATATTAAAAACAAGGGAAAAATGACAACGTACAGGCAGACTCTCATCAGATTATCAGCTGCTTTCCCAGCAGGAACTCTGCAAGCCAGGAAAGAATGGCACAGTGTATTTAAAGAGACAAAAAGGAGGCACCTGCAACCGAATTCTATACCCAGCGAGACTCACTCAGATTTGATGGCGAAATCAAAAGCTTACCAGACAAGCAAAAGTTAAGAGAATGCAGCACCGCCAAACTAGCTTTACAACAAATGCTAAAGGAACTTCTTCAGGCAGGAAACAACAGACAGGGGAAAGACATACAGAAAATAAACCCAAACAATCAAGAAAATGTTAGTAGTTTCATACATATTGATAATTACCTTAAATGTAAATAGATTAAATGCATCAATCAAAAGATATAGACTGGCTGGGCAGATGAAAATGCACATACATGCAATTTCATACACCACATCACTCTGCTTGACACCCACAAACTGTGTGTAGCTATTTTACATTGTTAGGTTAATCCTGTTCCCATTATGGCTTGCAGCTGTAATTATCTTTTATTTTTTTGTCTGGCTATTGATTGTGAAAACTGATAAACATCATTTACTATGGTGATTGTAACTATTACTCGCTTAATACCATTCTATCATGATTGGTCAACAGAAAAATCACAGAATCCTATATCACCGAAATTGCCATTTAATAGAAAAATCTGTAATCATTTTTTAAAGCCAGATGCATATCAGAATTATCTTGGAATTTTTGAAAAATACAAATATCCAGATATTACTTCTTTTTCTCCATAGCTCCAGATATGTTTCTAATGAGCGCCATGTTTAGAAAAAACTGTACTATATGAGGATCTTTTACTTTTATCTAATTGTTTCACTTTTTGTATTTCAGATTCAGTGCTCCCACTTCATTTAGTTTCTATTTTCCAATTTCTCCATCTCTTCTTTTTTTTTTTGATGTTCTTTCTCAAGACTTTATCAAGCCTGGTATAAAAGCTTCCATATACATTTATATAAATAGTGTGTATAAATATGCATCTTAAAAAGTTAAGAATTTTTGCCTAACTAAAAACTTCATCACATTTTTGATTCCACTTGTTTGACTTAGTATGAATAAAATTTTAAAAAAATAAATATGCAACAAGCAACAAACATTTCTGTATAACACAGGGAACCATAGTCAATATCTTGTAATAGCCTATAATGGAAAGTAACGTGAAAAATAATGTATGTATAACTGAATCATCTTGCTGTGAGCCTGAAACATTGTAAGCCAGATATATATATATGGAGAAAAAGGGCTTCCCTGGTGGCTCAGAGGTTAAAGCATCTGCCTGCATTGCAGGAGACCTGGGTTTGATCCCCAAGTCGGGAAGATCCCCTGGAAAAGGAAATGGCAACCCACTCCAGTATTCTTGCCTGAAGAATCCCATGGACGGAGGAGCCTGGTGTGGGCTACAGTCCATGGGGTCACAAAGAGTCGGACACGACTGAGCGACTTCACTTTCACTTTCACATGGAGAAAAAAGAAAAAAAAAGAAGCCTGCTCATCACATTCTACTCAATAAACTATAATGGATAAAAATGAATAAATACTATTTGCATTCAAATTAATTTGAATAGATTTAAATAGCTATGTTCAGGTCACCATATAGCAGTGTGTGCATGCAGAACTTAAAGACATCATGTGCTAGCAGCAAAAACGGTCACACTTATTTCTCTCCTTATAACTATGGATATTTCAATCTGACTTTTGGTGACCATCAAGAATAAAAATTCTCTTCTCCCCCTTTTATATTTAATTGGACTGGTGCCATCCTTTGCCAAATGTGGCAGCAGTATTTGCCAGTGGTTGAAAAGATTCTCTGGAGAAAAAATGTCAACCCATTCTAGCATTCTTGCCTGGGGAATCCGATGGACAGAGGAGCCTGGTGGGCTGCAGTCCACGCGGTCACAGAGTCAGACACGGCCGAGTGACCAACACGCACTGCAGCCTTCCTGCCTGGGAAATCCCGTGGAAAGAAGAGCCTGGTGGGCTACAGTTCACGGAGCCACAAGAGCCAGACAAGATCTAGCAACTGAACAGCCACTAGCAACACCACCAGCACCATTACTCCTGTTCCTAAGCATCACCATTACAGTTACTTTTAGAATTGCCACCTCGACCTTGCTACTACTACAAGTATCATCACTACTAATGATTATAAATATTAGCAAACAAAATATGAGCCTCAAATAGCATATATTCATATTTACATATTTGAGTAAAATAATAATATCGTTCTATTTTTTCTAAGTTTCAACAGAACTTTTTTTTTGTATTTTGTATTTAGACATTTCTATTGGAAATATTTTATCCAAGAAGGTGGCAGTACATGTGATGGTATCTAAAAATGAATGCCCAGGATTCTGTAGTATCCTGGAGAATGTATATACTATCTCTATGCCTCAGTTTCCTTATATACAAAAGAAGATAATAATAGCACCTTTTCATAAGATTATTATTACAGCTAATCGTCATTTCTCAATATATCTAAAGTTCTTGACAAAGTTACTAGTGCAGGCAATTTATCAAATTATTATCATTATACGCTTTAGGAAATTTACATGAGGGCTCTACTAATGTATCTTTTATTTTATGGTGTCTTCAATCAATTTGATAAAATTTCTCAGCATCCAAAATTTATTGAGATCAATATATCTTCATTTTGGAAACTCTATCAAAAAAGATATATTTTATTACCCATCTTACATCTATTTTTAACCTACTATAAAATTTAATATTAGCATTAGCTGCCAATATGATAAAAATTTTTTTAAATGGTAGTAGTAAAACCATGATATACTTATGTGAAATATCTTTTTAAAAAGTCAATTATTGCGTAGGAAAATTGGCACACTGGAAAAGGTAAGAATTTTCTTGTGAAATTATTATCACTCCCCAAAACAGGCATTCTACTCTGGCATTAGTAGATTTATTTTCCTAAAAATCTGTTGGTTTTTTCCACTCAGTATCTCCTTACTTAAACACTGTTCCTTTCCTGCCATTATTATTATGGTGAAATTATCACCTTTGGAAAAGTATAGTTGCTTTCCATCGTGAGCATGGTGGTGATGACTGTGTCATCTCCACTGAAATTCTTTTCATGATTGGAGACATTTTGGCATGGGATGTAGTTGGAGTTGGCACCGGCTTCATCAGGGAATTTTTAAAATTAATTAATTTATTTTAATTGTAGGCTAATTACTTTACAATATTGTGGTGATTTTTGCCACACACTGACATGAGTCAGCCACGGGTGTACATGTGCCCCCCCACCCTGAACCCCCTCCCCCATCCCTCCCCATCGCATCCCTCTGGGCTGCACCAGAGCACCAGCGGTGAGTGCCCTGCTTTATGCATCGAACTTGCACTGGTCACCTATTTTATATACGGTAACATACATGTTTCAATACTATTCTCTCAAATCATCCCACCCTTGCCATCTCCCACATAGTCCAAAATCTGTTCTTTATATCTGTCTCTTTTGCTGTCTCACCATCTTTCTAAATTCTATATATATGAGTTAATATACTGTATTGCTGTGTCTCTTTCTGACTTGCTTCACTCTGTAAAATAGGCTCCAGTGTCATCCCCTTCATTAGAACTGACTCATATGTGTTCTGTTTTTGGAGTGGGGCTTCCCTCATAGCTCAGTTGGTAAAGAATCCACCTGCAATGCGGGAGACCCCGGTTGATTCCTGGGTCTGGAAGATCCCCTGGAGATAGGATAGGCTACCCACTCCAGTAATCTTGGGCTTTCCTTGTTGCTCAGCTGGTAAAGAATCTGCCTGCAATGCAGGAGACCTGGGTTTTATCCCTAGGTTGAGAAGATCCCCTGGAGAAAGGAAAGGCGACCCACTCCAGTATTCTGACCTGGAGAATTCTGTGGGATCTATAGTCCATGGGGTTGCAAAGAGTCGAACACGAATGAGCGACTTTCACTTCATTAACACTCCACTGGGTACATGTACCACGACTTTCTTATCTATTCATCTTCTGACAGACATCTAGGTTTCTTCCATGTCCTAGCTATTGTAAACAGTGCTGCAATGAACACTGGGGTCATGTGTCTCTTTCAATTATGGTTTCCTTGGTGGGTATGCACAACTATGGTATCGCTGGGTCATATGGCAGTTCTGTTTCCAGTTTTTTAAAGACTCTCACACTGTTCTCCATAGTGGCTATACTAGACATCATGATATCTCCCCCAGCACTTCATAGCAAATAGATGGGAAAACAATGGACAATGAGAGACTTCATTTGGGGGAGCTCCAAAAATCACTGCAGATGGTGACTACAGCCATGAAATGAAAACACGTTGGCTCCTTGGAAGAAAAGCTACGACCGACATTGACAGCATATTAAAAAGCAGAGACGTCACTTTGCCAACAAAGGTCAATCTAGTCAAAGCTATGGTTTTTCCAGTAGTCATGTATGGGTGTGAGAGTTGGACTATAAAGAAAGCTGAGCACCGAAGAACTGATGCCTTTGAACTGTGGTGTTGGAGAAGACTCTTGAGAGTCCCATGGACTGTATGGAGACCCAACCAGTCCATCCTACAGGAAATCAGTCCTGAATATTCCTTGGAAAGACTCGTGCTGAAGTTGAAACTCCAATACTTTGGCCACCTGATGGAAAGAACTGACTCATTGGAAAAAACCTTGATTTGGCAAAAATTAAAGTCAGGAGGAGAAGGGGATGACAGATGATGAGATGGCTGGATGGCATCACTGACTCAATGGACATGAGTTTGTGCAAGCTCTGGGAGTTGGTGATGGACAGGGAGGCCTGGTGTGCTGCAGTCCATGGGGTCACAAAGAGTTGGACACGACTGAGTGATTGAGCTGAACTGAAACATGTTACACTGAAAATGAAGCGCCACCATATCTCAGCTTGTTTTTTTATCAATTGCTCAGTTGTATCCAACTCTTTGAGACCTTGTGGACTGCAGCACACCAGGCTTCCCTGTCCTTCACTATCTCCTGGAGTTTGCTCAAACTCATGTCCTCTGAGTCGGTGATGCCATCCAACCATCTCAACTTCTATCTCCCTGTCCTCCTCTTGCCCTCAATCCTTCCCAGCCTCAGGATTTTTTTTTTTTTTTCAGCCTCAGGATTTTTAAAGTGAGTTGACTCTTCGTATCAGGTGGCCAAATTATTGGAGTTTTGGCTTCAGCACCAGTCCTTGCAATGAATATTCATGCTTGATTTACTTTAGATTGACTGGCTGGATCTCCTTTCAGTCCAAAGGACTCTCAACAGTCTTCTCCAACACTACAGTTCAAGAGCATCAATTCTTTGGCACTCAGCCTTCTTTATGATCCCACTCTCAAATCCGTACATGACTAGTAGAAAACTATAGCTTTGACTGCATGGACCTTTGTGAGCAAAGTGACATCTCAGCTAGTATTAAGGAAAAGATGAAAAAAAAAAAAAAGTGAAAGTCACTTAATGTTGTTCAACTCTTTGCAACCCCATGGACTGTAACTTGCCAGTCTCCTCTATCCATGGAATTCTCCAAGCAAGAATACTGTAGTAGGTAGCCATTTCCTTCTCCAGGGACTCTTCTTGATCCAGGGATCAAATCCAGGTCTCCCGCATTGCAGGCAGATTCTTTACCATTTGAGCCACTATCAAAGCCCAAGGTAAAGATCCAATTTATGTATCCTTCAGTGTAAGAGTTTCATGGAGTGCTTGATAACTGGACATGTAAATAATATATTAATTTCATTAATTTTCAGCCTTCCAGGCTCCTCCATCCATGGGATTTTCCAAGCAAGAGTACTGGAGTGGGGTGCCATTGCCTTCTCCAAAATTAATAAACTACTATGTGCTAAAAAGATCTTATGATTGAATTTGCTTATATGGTTTGTATGTAGTTAAGCTATGAATAGCCACTAGTTTGGGATTGGTTTCATTTCGGTAGGAGATGAGATAATTTTTTAGATCAATTCATCTTTTAAAAAGTTCTAAGATAGTTGAAAGTGAAAAATGAAGTCGCTCAGTCATGTCCAACTCTTTGTCACCCCATGGATGGTAACCTACCAGGCTCCATGGTCCATGGGATTTTCCAGGCAAGTGGGCTGCCATTTCCTTCTCCAAGATAGTTGAAAGGCACTCAATATTTATTGATATCATAATATTGGTTCTAGAACTAAATTGGTTTGTTTGAAAAAATAAATTTACAAAAATCATTGGTTCTTCCCAAGATTCACTCTTGATTCCATTTTCCATCTTTAAATGTGCCTATCTATATGGTCTATCAGTGTACCCAAACAGAAGTATACAGTCATATAGAAAGACTGAAGGTTTAAAAGACATCAGCTGTACCTAATTTTTCAGTTACCCTTTTAAGTTCCTAAAAGAACTGTATTTCTCATTTTTAAAGTGTGAAATACTAAGGTGCAAAAAAAAAAAATCCTCCTTAATTTTGAATGTGTTCAGTTTCAGATATTCAAAGACTTAGAGAGAGTCTCAGGTTCCATTTCACAATCTATTGCCAGGTGTTTTTCTAGGCACTTTTGTGGTTTGGCTGAGGAATCTACATATCCATGAATATTCAGATAATAAGAACAAGATGTTTTCCTTTCTAGTTCAGTTGGTAAAGAATCTGTCTGCAGTGCAGGAGGCCCATGTCCAGTTCTTGGGTCCAGAAGATCCCCTGGAGAAGGAAATGGCAACCCACTCCAGTATTCTTGCCTGGAAAATCTGGTGGACAGAGGAGCCTGGTAGGCTACATAGAGTCCATGGGGACACAAGAGTCGGACATGACTTTGCAACTAAAACATCACCATGTTTTCCTTTAGGAATAAATACCATTTTATTGAATCTCTTTATATTCTTGCAACTGCCAAATCAGATCTCTGCAAAAATCTGCTATATTTCATGACTTAGTTCTGCATCCTGAATCTAAGTCTTGAGTCCATGCCACCCTTTTCCTGACGTAGTGGCACTGGCACAGCAGAGACTCCGATGCACACAGAGGAATGACTCTGTAGGCATTTCTTCCCACCAGTATATGCAATGATGCTGCTTTTCTTAGAGGACAGATTTTTCTCTTAAATTAAAAATGAAAAAAGCAGCACTAAAGATCTATCATTGTTAATTTATATTTTCCAATAATCCCAGAAAAGTAACTGAGAAAATATTTGCAAACTGATTTATTATTTTTTTTTTTTTTGATAATTGGAAAATATAGAGAATCAGAAATAACAACAACTCTGGAACTCAAAACTTGCTTTAAGCAAAATCTATATACTAAAAAGCAAACAATGAAGCTGAAGACATAATTTATGGAAAGGGCTGTAGGCAACTGGAAACAGCATTCTAAATATCTATTTCTGTTCTGTGGTAGATTGATCAGCCTGCACTTTGGGAACAGATATTTTCTCTGGAATAAAAACTTACTTAATGACTTTGTTATTTAGATATGTTTTCTTTATACAAAATAATGATTACCTATTCATAAGATTTATAATACACTTTAATTAATGATATATAAAGCCATCTTTTAAACAATATAATGAACTTTGATAAAATAATGTTTCAATCCTTCCCCATTACAAATGAAATCTAAAGACTTTTTAGTAACATTTTACTTCAAGTGATTATCAGAGGTAAACATTTTAAGGACAAATTTATCACTGTGGTATGGTTGAAAGTTCTTTGTGATTCTGCAGTTCTAAAAAATGTAAATTATAAGATATACCTTGTGTACTCAGTATCTCTCATGTAAAGGAGAAACTATTTGTGTATATGATAGCCTAAAATATTTTTCCACCCTCCTAAGCAGCATGAAATTGATTTGCCAAGTGAATTTTGGGTTTAATAGTAGATCATTCATTTCCTACAGTTTTGTGCTACATATTTTCATTCCAATTTTTTTCATTTTCATGTATCCAATTAAAACAAATTTAAGCAAGAAATAAATTTTACAACTAGGTTCCAGTTTAGCTTTCATTCTTCTTAATGATACCATGCTCTGAAATTTTAAACATATATATATATCCATTTTTGGCAGCTTAGAACTTACTCTTGAAACAGACCAAACAGGAATGAGGTCAGCAACTATTTACTTCATGTGGTATTACTGTGACCTTCATGAACACTTAACTCCATTTTACACTTTCTCTAGGCTATATTCATGTTGCTTTTGGTTCCACATAGATAAGCAACATCTTATAAGCCCCAGAATTGAGTTGTTACAGAATCACATACAAAGCAGTACACACAATGATGCTAATCCTCAAGGGAAGTGAAATACTCTGAAGTATATATCTTTGAAGAGGAAATGGAGAATTAAGAGGCTAGTTGTATAATTTTTGCAAAAATAAGAAAAGTTTAAAATGAGTTCTGGCTGAGACTTCCCCTATGAACATAAAGCATTTTTGTTTTTATTTTTGTTGCAGATGAGTCATACAAGAAATAAAGCATTAACTTTTTTCTTAATCTTTTTAAAAGAGTTTTCTGCTATTGGTTTCCATTTAATTTCCTAGTAAGTAGTGTGGTTATTTTTCACCTGTAACAGAACAATGTATATATACTGAAGAACATCACATGCTAATCAAAGTGTAAATTTATACTAGTGAAATGAGAAAGTTTCAATTTTTAAGATCTTTTATTGTCTCTAGATTTATACAGATTTTCTATGCATTATAATTTGGGGGGATATTTGTGAAGAATAAATTGAGATTTACTGTAACTAATGACGAAAGTAAAAGAGGAGAGTGAAAAAGTTGGCTTAAAGCTCAACATTCAGAAAACGCAGATCATGGCATCTGGTCCCATCACTTCATGGGAAATAGATGGGGAAACAGTGGAAACAGTGTCAGACTTTATTTTAGGGGGCTCCAAAATCACTGCAGATGGTGACTGCAGCCATGAAATTAAAAGACACTGACTCCTTGGAAGGAAAGTTATGACCAATCTAGACAACATATTCAAAAGCAGAGACATTACTTTGCCAACAAAGGTCTGCCTAGTCAAGGCTATGGTTTTTCCAGTGGTCATGTATGGATGTGAGAGTTGGATTGTGAAGAAAGCTGAGTGCCAAAGAATTGATGCTTTTGAACTGTGGTGTTGGAGAAGACTCTTGAGAGTCCCTTGGACTGCAAGGAGGTCCAACCAGTCCATTCTGAAGGAGATCAGCCCTGGGATTTCTTTGGAAGGAATGATGCTAAAGCTGAAACTCCAGTACTCTGGCCACCTCAGGCAAAGAGTTGACTCACTGGAAAAGACTTTAATGCTAAGAGGGGTTGGGGGCAGGAGAAGAAGGGGATGACTGAGGATGAGATGGCTGTATGGCATCACGGACTCAATGGACGTGAGTCTGAGTGAACTCTGGGAGTTGGTGATGGACAGGGAGGCCTGGCGTGTTTCGATTCATGGGGTCACAAAGAGTCGGACACGACTGAGCGACTGAAGTGAACTGACTGAATATAATTACATATTTCTGGATTTTGATCTCTAAAAGTATATACTATCCCAAGTGTCCTAATTATTTTTAATTTAGCCAAAATCCAGGAAACCTCTCATGTTTGAATCCCACTCTTTCTCCTCTACATCCAGAATATATTTCTGAATGATTCTACACCAACCTACAGGCAGTATTGCTGTCTCAGAGGCCTTTACTAGCACTTTTAAAATCACTTTCTCTACTTATATTTGATAACAGTAAGAAATAAAGTATACTGAAGTAGATTGA
Source organism: Nanger dama (assembly GCA_917880005.1). Taxonomy (NCBI): domain Eukaryota; kingdom Metazoa; phylum Chordata; class Mammalia; order Artiodactyla; family Bovidae; genus Nanger; species Nanger dama. The sequence goes on along the minus strand of CAKJTW010000035.1, from coordinate 2,360,042 downwards.
GCTAATTTTCTTTTGCTAAGTTTTAGCTACTCAGATCATACAAATAAATCGTATGAATCTTTCCAATTTGATGAAACTGTGACAGCTCTGAACCTTGATTCTAATAATAAAATGACCACCTTTATTTATTCATGAAATGAATCATCTATGTAAGATTTCATTTGAGCATAGATTCATAAATGGATTCTTCCCTGGTGGTTCAGGTGGTAAAACATCTGTCTATAATGCAGGAGACCCGAGTTCGATCCCTGGGCCAGGAAGATCCCCTGGCGAAGGAAATGGCAACCCATTCCAGTACTACTGACTGGAGAATCTCATGGACGGAGGAGCCTGGTAGACTACAGTCTATGGGGTTGCAAAGAATCAGACATGACTGAGCGACTTCATTTTCACTTCCACCTTCACAAATAAAGCTTGCCTAATTTACACTTCTGGCTGTTTTGTTTTGTTTCCCTCTCTGGCTTGAGTAAGTTAATGAGCAAGCTGAACATCATTTGATTCACCTAACATTGTAACTAATAATTCTCACTCAAGTTTCTAGTAGCATATATATTTAAAACCTCAAGCATGTAGGTGAAATTCAGTACATTTTAGTTCTTTCATTTGTAATTATGAGAGTCCCTTGGACTGCAAGGAGATCCAACCAGTCCATTCTGAAGGAGATCAGCCTTGGGTGTTCTTTGGAAGGAATGATGCTAAAGCTGAAACTCCAGTACTTTGGCCACCTCAGGCAAAGAGTTGACTCATTGGAAAAGGCTGTGATGCTGGGAGGGATTGGGGGCAGGAGGAAAAGGGGATGACAGAGGATGAGATGGCTGGATGGCATCACGGACTCGATGGACGTGAGTCTGAGTGAACTCCAGGAGTGGTGATGGACAGGGAGGCCTGGCGTGCTGCGATTCATGGGGTCGCAAAGAGTCGGACACGACTGAGCGACTGAACTGAACTGAACTGAGCCGAATAATGTATGAAGTATGAATGACAACATAAACTTGAAATGTTACCAACATATGGTCACAGAAGCTTAAAGAAACTGTCATGAGGTTTTATGTAGAGAAGAGTACTCTAATTAGAGTGATCTTTTGCAATATGTTTACATACAGTAGAAGGTCAAACACAGATGTTAAAATGATCAAATCAGACCCTCAGAACTCTTATCCTATATAAAGTTTTACTAATGAAGCCAAGGATATGAGTAATCAAGAAAGCCAGTCAGAGGAACAGAAATCTGAGACATCCTATGTGGATTTCTGGGTCCTTCCTTTACTCATTATACATACCTCCATGACCAAGAATAAATGCTGGATTCTCTAAGTGAGGCTTTTGGGATGCCTCACAAAGTGAAGAACATGTCGGTTATGAAATAGCTCTGTCTTATACCATAGACAATATACTAGGTTACCAGGTTCTTTTACTGAGAGACATGTTCTATAAATCTATGGAACTCTCCTTCATGAACCATATGAATTTTAATCTAGGAATTTTTTTGCTAAGACCTTCCCATAAATAAGAACTTGCCTTCTAGAAAATACCAGTAGTCAACTTCTCAAGAGATCCACTGTCAATATATTTACAAGAAGACTAGATGTAGCCTTCCTTCCCTTTCCCTGAACATCCCCCACTCCTCTGATCCGTGATCCAGCAATAAATGATTGCAGGCCCACCTCGTGAATGCTTTCCCCTATATAATGACCTCAGTCAAGGCATCTTTGTCACATAATTCTCAAGTATATTTTCATAATTTGCCTCACAAAAATTTTTGCAATATCTTACACAAAAGAATAAGAGTATATTCTGATGGCTACTGGGTTCTAAATGTATAACAAGGAGTAGACACTCACTCTGCAGAGAAATTAGCTGTGCTCACAGAGAATTTCCAGCCACTTTCAAGGCCTTGAATTGCTCTTTTTTCTCTCCGTCATACATAGATATGTGCCTCTTTTCATACATGTTGATGAAGACATTTGACCAAGTCTATCATTTTTCTAAGGTCAAGTTCACTTGTCTTTCTGGCCAGTGAACTTCCATAAGTCCCTACACTAGCAGGGCTGCCCCTCAGCTGCACAAAATATTTCTCTTCCTGGCTCACTCTCTAGACCTTATATACAAGTGATGAGAAGAAGAAAATAAAAAGCAAAAATAGTTTATTTTTATGGTGATAATGACTGTCGAGAAATTTAAACAGTAACATAATACATAGTAACTGAGTACCTAGAGTGTGCTTCTGAGTTGATTTATGTGCTGAAGCATATTTGGTAGAAAATAAATAGGCCAAGATCACTTAGAAGAAAGTTCAGTCCTAATTCTGTGCCATGTATGTATGAATAGCAAAAGGAATGATAATTAAGTAAAGAAGCCAAGTGGAAAATCATTAGGGTAGACGTCAGAGGTGCTTCTGAACTGTGGTGCTGGGAAGACTCTTGAGAGCCCCTTGGACTGCAAGGAGATCCAACAAGTCCACCCTAAAGGAAATCAATCCTGAATATTCATTGCAAAGACTGATGCTGAAGATGAAGCCCCCAATTCTTTGGCCACCTGATGTGAAGAACTGACTCATTGGAAAAGACCTTGATGCTGGAAAAGAGTGAAGGCAGGAGGAGAAGGGGACAACAGAGGATGAGATGGTTGGATGGCATCACTGACTCGGTGGACATGCTCTGGGGAGTTGGTAATGGACAGGGAAGCCTGGCATGCTGCAGTCCATGGGGATGCAAAGAGCTGGACACGACTGAGTGACTGAATTGACTGAGAGGTCGAAGAAGAAGCTAGAATCATGCCCAGGAGTTTTGGCATGGTATGTGACTGAGGTCAAGTTTGGAGATTTATTATGCAGATGAAGAAAGCCTTTAAACTCTAAGGAATCGTCTGAACTGATTTTGTTTCCAAAGATCACTCAGCATCTCTTCTGATAATAAATTTCAGCAGGTCAATACAAGAGACAGAGAAACCAGTTAGGAAATGAGAACAAAACATTTTTTAAAATAGTTAAATATTTTGAATTCAAGACTCAAATGATTTGTTTTATTTTACCAAATTTGGGGACCTGAATATTACAGAGAAGGAAATGACTGCATAGTTACTGAGTGCAAAATGAACACAAAGTAGACAGCCAACCACAGTTCTTGTACACTAATGTGTGTTTCTCAGACATTTTTAGGAGTTATAGCAGCACAATGAACTGCTCTTTATTTTTTAAGTGACATTACTTCAACAACATAAATATTTTTCCTTTACGCATATCATACCTTTCAGGTTCTTTAAGCACTAAGTGATTCTGATAGAAAATAATTAAATATATTATTGGAATTCTCCAGAGTGAACTACCACGACACTGATTTGCAAAATTCAGTGGTAGAAAAGCTTCCGGTTAATTCTTTCTTTATTCCTTGTTGCTAGGCTCCATAAGCTGCTCTCTGAGCTTAATGAAAATGAATTGCTGTATACTGTGTGTGTGTGTGTGTGTTTAAACACAACTGAAATCCCTTTGATTCTAGAGAAATAAATAAGTAAAGCTAGTAAGAATTATAATATAATGTTACTTTGGAAAGGAATAACCCCTTAGTTACTGTAACTGTTTTCACACTGCAACATGGCAATTACTTGTAAATTGCATCTTTTGCAATAACCTTCTCATATTTCCCTTGAAAATTCAATTATTCATTTCTACACCTACAGTTCACTGGAGATACAAACGCTGATGAACCTAAGACCAAACACACCCTGATAAACCCAATATAGGCTGGTAGATTTCTTCCTATTTGTCTTTAAGGATCTCAGAGATAAAGAGAAAAACTAAATCTAAAATTAAAGATAAAATGATAGGTGATGGACATCTCAACTATTATCCTAATGAAGCATTATGTGTAAAAGCCCATGTATGATGTTAGAAATTAATACTAATTTGCAGTTAATTTACATTTCAAATTTTAGCATGAGAGCTATTCTTTAATTTTCCAGATAATTTTCCAATTTATAAATGGGTAATTAAATTGAATGCAACCAACATGAAATTTCCATTGTGAATATATATGGGTGTGAGGGAATTCAACATGTAAAACTCCAACACTCAATTAAAATATAGCAAAGAGACAACTGGTTAAATTTCAAAAACATTGTGTATTAAACATACAGAGAAGACTAAAAATGCATTAATTTTCAATTCAAATCACAGAATTAATGAAGCTCTTGTTTTTTTAGTCTCCACAAAAGCTAATTGTATTAGTTTAAAAGCAATCAAGAGAGATAATTCTTCAGTTGAAGAATTATCTAAATGTGTTTAACCTGAACAGGCAATGAGGCTAACTTTCACGTAAGAGTCTGTCTCCATCTGACCTCTGAACCCCAAATCTAAACTTGATATATATAATTGTGGATGAAAAACTAACATACTAAAGTGATATTAAAATATTATAGTCAAGCCACAGCTTCTTCCTATAAAGTTAGCATGTGTATAAATAGTTTGTGCTACCAAGAAAGTGATTATTTTCATGTAACAAGAATGATTATACACATGGAGTAAAAGTGGCACTTCTTGAGGGCAGATATCAGAAAATTAACTCTGCAAGAAGGATGTTCCAGGGCTTGGAGTTCATGAGAAATCTAAAAAGGAATAATAGAAAAAGATCATTATAGGTGAGAAGTCAAAGAAAAACAGCAAATTATAGAAAATTAATATGGCATTTGACATAGCTTGAACTATGATAAAGATTTTCAAGAAGGCAAATATTTCATGAGCAAGTAAAACCATGCTAAGGACACAGATTAGAAACTTCTCTTCAACTGCATGCAAGTATTTAGTAAAATTCTATTACATGTAAACCTTTTCTTCTATGAGCAGTGGCTAGGGCATGGGTAAATAGGCAATTAACCAGTAGTTGAGAGAGAGTGGGTCTAAGATTTGGAATAGTACTCAAAAGAAACAAAGGACAGAAATTTAGAAAATTTAGGACATTGAAATTAGAAATACCTTTAAGGACACACTTGTCTAGGATATTTCAGAATAAATAATTTTAAAGTATTTAAAATTAACTGATATATGGGTTACAATGCCATTCAAATATTTAATGGTGATGCCCCTGTTGTACTACCAATATTAAAAAAATACTGTCTACAAGTCAGGCACCAGACCAATAACTTTACATAGATTATCTTATTTGAGTGTCACAAAAACCATGAGGGGAGTGGTAATGTGGGTTTGTGTGTGTGTGTACATTTACTTATCAAGAAATTAAAGCAGAGAGGAGAGTGGCAAGATAGGGGTATGGGATTAAGAGACTGAAACTATTATGTATAAAATAGATAAGCAAACAGGATACATTGTACAACACAGGGAATTATAGCCATCGTTTTTTAATAACTTTAAATGGAATATAATCTACAAAAATATGGAATCAGTCTGCTATACACCTAACACTAATATAATGTTGGGTTTCAACCACACTGCAATTTTAAAAATTAAAAAATATATAATGCAGATAATATTAAAGATATAAATGTTCCAATAATATAATAGAAAAAATAATCTATATACACATACCATACAAAACCAATAAAAGAACCTGGATTAGTTATATTAATGAAGGTAGTTATCAAAATAAGACATATTATAAGGAATGAGGAAAAGCATTATATAATGAAAAGCAATCAATCTATGTACTTAAAAATAGGGTCTTAAAAATATAGGAAGTAAAAATGAATAGAACTAAAAAGACAAATATGCAATTGTATATAAAATTGGAGTCTTCAACATTCTTCTCAGTTCAGTTCAGTCACTCAGTAGTGTCCAACTCTGCGAGCCCATGAACCACAGCATGCCAGGCCTCCCTGTCCATCACCAACTGCCTGAGTCCACCCAAACTCATGTCCATCAAGTTGGTGATGCCATCCAACTATCTCATCCTCTGTCATCCCCTTCTCCACCTGCTTTCCATCTTTCCCAGCATCAGGGACTTTTCAAATGAGTCAGTTCTTCACATCAGGTGGCCAAAGTATTGGAGTTTCATCTTCAACATCAGTCCTTCCAATGAATATTCAGGACTGATTTCCTTTAGGATAGACTGGTTGAATCTCCCTGAAGTCCAAGGGACTCTCAAGAGTCTTCTCCAACACCACAGCTCAAAAACATCAATTCTTTGGCGCTCAGCTTTCTTTATAGTCCAACTCTCACATCCATACATGACTACTGGAAAAACCATACCCTTGACTAGACGGACCTTTATTGTTAAAGTAATATCTCTGCTGTTTAATATGTTGTCTAGCTTGCTCATAACTTTTCTTTCAAGAAGCAAGCATCTTTTAATTTCATGGCTACAGTCACCATATGCAGTGATTTTGGAGCACAAAAAAATAAAGCCTGTAACTGTTTCCATTCATGAAGTGATGGGAGTGGATGCCATGATCTTAGTTTTCTGAATGTTGAGTTCTAAGCCAACTTTTTCACTCTCCTCTTTCACTTTCATCAAGAAGCTCTTTAGTTCTTCTTCACTTTCTACCATAAGGGTGGTGTCATATGCATAGTTGAGGTCAGTGATAATTCTTTCAGCAATCTTGATTCCAGCTTGTGCTTCATCCAGCCCAGCATTTTAAAAGGTTGTTGCTGAACCAAGAAAGATGCTGGGATTCTTGGCCTCTGGAGGAGAAGAATTCAATCCAGGGCCAGAGACGAGGCTTGATCGCTCAAAGCTTTTGTGTAATAAAGTTTTATTAAAGTATAAAAGAGCTTCTGACATAGACATCAGAAGAGGACAGAAAGAGTGTCCCCCTGCTAGTCTTTAGTTGGATGTTATATAGCTACTAGCTGTCTGCTAATTAGAGAAAAGAAATGTCTCAAAATTCAGAGAATGGCACCAGGCCCCTCACCCACAACATGCATTTTGAGATACCATTGGCAACAGGTGAGTCATCCCAGGCCATAAAATGATTGACAAGAATCTTGAAGAAAGGCAGATTTCCATACAGATATATAGTTTCATTATTAACAGATTAGGAGAATAATGCATGAGTATAACATATTGGTTTGTCAAGTGGATTTAGAGCCTTTAGGTGGAACAGACTTGAAGACAGTGTCTGGGATAAATATACAGTACATTAACATAGCTTCAGACAAACATTTCCATAAGAAAAATGCATTGGTTAGCTCAAGGTTTGAGAAAAGCTAAGTTCATGTGGAACCAGGTGTCATTATGGCAACACAGAATTTTAAGAAAAACCTCTCTTTAAATTTGTATCAAGAAGGGGGAAAAAATGTAACACTAGATTGTTTCCTTCAGCTGCTTAAGAGAGAGATTAAAAACTGTCTGACACTTGATCTCTCTTAAGAGAGATTAAAAACTGCCTTTCCACTGTTTGGAGACCCCTGGCCTTCCTGCCTGTTACCCTCTCAGTTTCTCATGATGTGATGCCGGGAGCCAGCGTGAGGAATCCCACCCGTGACAAGGTCATGCAGCAGAGCTCTGATGGCAAGGCTAATCAGACCTCAGGTTTTCCTCCTGGTATTTCCTGAGCATGTACCCCCAAAAATAAGAATCTGCCTGCTTTTCCACTCTTCTGACATTCTCTGGAAAAAGGTATTTCAGGGTTTGAGTCTCCTGCAAAAGAATGTCTCGGCTTAAAAGCCCCTCTGATAACTCTCTAGCTTGCCTAACATGTTCCCCTGGACTTTTTACAGCTTATAAAATTGTTTACAGACAATTTACAGTAAATTGTCTACAGTCTCCCAACAGCAAGAGGCACAAGAAGCTTAAAACATCCTAGGAATGCAGGGGCTTCCAAGGTGTCAAAATCATTAGAATAAAACTGATTAAAAATTTCATTGTTGAGCCAATACTTGCTGCCAAATTTTCATATCTTTTATTTGTTGATATAGTTGGTATATAGAAAAAACGAGTAGCAACATTAGATCTTTGAGTTAAGTACCTTCTTTGTTATAACCCACTGTGCCTTTGTTCTATAGAGATGTAACTTTAGTGCTTTAAGGAGATGCAGATTTAAGAAAAACACTTCAGGGAAACAGAGATAAACATTCATTAAGGAAGAGAGCCAAAAGTGTTAACAAGCCTTTTGGCCAGAAGATGATGTAAATCACCTAAGACTTGTGTATACAACTAGGTATAGAGAAAAGCCTGGTTTTGATAAGAGTCTGGGCTGCTAATGCTGCATAATTTTGTATTACCCATTGATCTCCATGTACTATCAAAGGTATAAAAGGCCTTCCTAGACAATAGAGGCAGGGCCAGTCATTGGAAGGACTGGTTTCCCCCTATCTCCTCTTTAATTTCAGGCTGAATTCCCATCTGGGGCGTGGAGGCTCGCCATGTCTACTTACTTGTCCTGGCTTCCAAGACCCGTGCAAAAGGGGAGCCTAAGGTGGGGCACCCTTCAATATTCAAGTGGGTGCCGGTGGCCCAACGTAGATGGTGCAAATCTCTTGTCCTGATATTTTATTGGTCTTCCCCGTAAGCCAAGTTATTCAGCCTCCTTTCTCCACTTAATTTTCCTACTACACTATTTCTTCTTAATCTAATCTTATACTAATAAAATAAATAAGTTTCTCCTTGCCTACGCCATCCACGCTTCGAATTTCCCTGGATCCACCGGGGCTGGACCCCAGCAATGTACTCTGCATAAGTTTAAAAAGCAAGGTGACAATACACAGCCTTAACGTACTCCTTTTCCTATTTAGAACCAGTCTGTTGTTCCATGTCCTGTTCTGACTGTTGCTTCTTGACCTGCATATAGGTTTCTCAAGAGGCAGGTCAGGTGGTCTGGTATTCCCATCTTTCAGAATTTTCCAGTTTATTGTGATCCACACAGTCAAAGGCTTTGGCATAGTCAAGAAAGCAGAAATAGATGTTTTTCTGGAACTCTCTTGCTTTTTTGATGATCCAGTGGCTGTTGGCAGTTTGATCTCTGGTTCCTCTGCTTTTTTAAAACCAGCTTGAACTCTGGAAGTTCATAGTTCACATATTGCTGAAGCCTGGCTTGGAGACTTGTGAACATTACTTTACTAGCATGTGAGATGAGTGCAATTGTGTAGTAGTTTGAGCATTCTTTGGCATTAACTTTCTTAGGGATTGGAATGAAAACTGATCTTTTCCAGTCCTGTGACCACTGCTGAGTTTTGGAAATTTGCTGGCATACTGAGTGCAGCACTTTCACAGCATCATCTTTCAGGATTTGAAATAGCTCAACTGGAATGTCCTCATCTCCACTAGCTTTGTTCATAGTGATGCTTCCTAAGGCCCACTTGACTTCACATTCCAGGATGTCTGGCTCTAGGTGAGTGATCACACCATCGTGATTATCCGGGTCATGAAGATCTTTTTTGTACCATTCTTCTGTGTATTCCTGCCACCTCTTCTTATATCTTCTGGTTTTGTTAGGTCCGTACCATTTCTGTCCTTTATTGTGCCCATTTTTGTGTGAAATGTTCCCTTGGTATCTCTAATTTTCTTGAAGTGATCTCTAGTCTTTCCATTCTATTATTGTCCTCTATTTCTTTGCACTGATCGCTGAGGAAGGCTTTTTATCTCTCTGTGCTATTCTTCTCTCAAATATTTATAAAAATGCAGATAGAAAATCAGCAAGGAAATAGAAGATCTGAAGAACACTATCAACCTAATTGACATCAAAGAACCATGCACCTGAAGGTTAAAAAGAAATAAGAGCACTTCCTAAGGTGAACAAGATACAGCCAGCAAGATATATCACAATCTGAGCCATAAAGCAAATTGAAACTTGAGATATAAACAAATTCATGCAATCTATGTTCTTGACTGATGGCTGGAATTAAAACCAGACGTGAATATCATAAAAGTACCTAGAAAATCTCGAATATTTTGAGAGTAAAATGCATAATCTCAAAAACTCATGCAGTCTCATGGAAAGTTACTATTTGAAGTGTAAGAAAACAACAATATAACACATCAAAATATGAAAGATAGAACCAAAGCAATGCTTAGATAGAAATTTATAGAATGAAATGGAATTTAGCAAAACAAAAAGTCTCAAATGAGTAATAAAGGATTCTACTTTAAAGTCTAGAAAAATGAAAGAAAATGAGGAAACTTAAAATAAGAAAAAGAAGTAATGATAAAGAGTAGAAATAAACAGAATTAAAAATAATAAAGTAAATTAACAAACCAAAAGCTATTTTTTGGAAAAGGTAAATAAAACTGATAAATCTCGAAGAATACTAACTAGTAGGAAGAGAACAAGCACAAATTACTAATATCATAGTGAAAAACTGAACATCACTATAGATACTACAAATATTAGGTGGATAATAAGGGAATGATTACTTAGAGTTTTAAAATTTAAATAAAATGGCATATTTTATTAAACTATGAGGATAAACACTGAAAAAAAAAAATCTGACTAGTTCAGAATTTATTAAAGTAATATCTTTCATAGTTTAAACCTCAGTTCAGTTCAGCCGCTCAGTCGTGTCCAACTCTGTGTGACCCCATAGACGGCAGCCCAGCAGGCTCCCCCCGTCCCTGGGATTCTCCAGGCAAGAACAATGGAGTGGGTTGCCATTTCCTTCTCCAATGCATGGAAGTGAAGTCGCTCAGTCTCAGTCGTTTCCGACTCTTCGTGACCCCATGGACTGCAGCCTACCAGGCTCCTCTGCCCATAGGATTTTTCCAGGCAAGAGTACTGGAGTGGGGTGCCACCAGTAATAAACAGTTGGAATCTAATTAAATTTAAAAATTATACCACATACAATACCACCAAACATATGAAATATATAGAAATAAATCTAACAATATAAATATAAGATCAGTCTTTTGAAAACTACATTACATTGTTGAAAGCAATCTTTAAAAGCCTAATTATATAGGGAGGCATATAATGCTGCTAAATTGGAAAACTCAATATTAAAATGCCAATTCTAAATTTGATATTTATGTTTATTAAAATCCCAGTGAAAGTTTTAATTCCAACAAATACTTTTATTACTAAACTTTTCCAAACTTTTTCCAAACTTTATACAGAAAGGCAGAAGAGAATAGCCAATTTTAGCATACAAGATCAAAGTTAGAAAACTTCAGTTCAGTTCAGTCGCTCAGTCGCGTCCAACTCTCTGCGACCACATGGCCTATACAGTTCATGGAATTCTCCAGGCCAGAACACTGGAGTGGGTTCAGTTCAGTTCAGTTCAGTCGCTCAGTCATGTCCGACTCTTTGCGACCCCATGAATCGCAGCACACCAGGCCTCCCTGTCCATCACCATCTCCCAGAGTTCACTCAGACTCACGTCCATCGAGTCCGTGATGCCATCCAGCCATCTCATCCTTGGTCATCCCCTTCTCCTCCTGCCCCCAATCCCTCCCAGCATCAGAGTCTTTTCCAATGAGTCAACTCTTCCCATGAGGTGGCCAAGTACTGGAGTTTCAGCTTTAGCATCATTCCTTCCAAAGAAATCCCAGGGCCAATCTCCTTCCAGAACGGACTGGTTGGGTCTCCTTGCAGTTCAAGGGACTCTCAAGAGTCTTCTCCAACACCACAGTTCAAAAGCATCAATTCTTCGGCACTCAGCCTTCTTCACAGTCCAACTCTCACATCCATACATGACCATACGAAAAACCATAGCCTTGACTAGACGGACCTTAGTTGGCAAAGTAATGTCTCTGCTTTTGAATATACTATTCCATTCTCCAAATCAAGATTTACCTTTAAAACAATAAGAGCAGTGTGATGTTGATGGCAAGATAAACATATACATTACTCTATTTACGGAGTGTTGATCTATGAAATAGAGTCCACAGCTTCATAACAAAATCATAAAAACAATCCAATAGCAAAAAGATAGTCTCTCAACAAACGCTACTGGAACAATTCAAATTCATATGCAAAAACGTACATGTTTGACCTAGAGTGCAAACTTGAAATTACTTAAAAGTGAATCATAGACATCCTTGTAAATTTTAAATTATGAAAATAAATGGCATAGAAAATTTTATAAGCTTATGAAAAATAAAGAATTTTTGCAATAGTAAAATTAGGATCCATAAAGAAAATTATAGTTTATCAAAATTAAAAACTTGCTACGAAAAATGACAACAATAGTTGAGAGAATGAATGTATGGCAAGTCATATTCTTGGAAAAGTACTTGTATTCAGGATATATAAGGAATTCTGAATTTTAAAAACATACAATCCAATAAATATATGGGCAAAAGATTTACATATAAACTTCACCAAAGAAGAGATATCAATGGCAAATGAGCACATAGAAAGATACTCAATGTCATTAACCTTTAGGGAAATACGAATCAAAATCACAATGAAATACCACTGCACACCTATTAACTGAAATTCTTCCTCCAACACCTGCTTCCACACCCTCCACCCACTCTCCCTCAAAAAAATCCTGACAATACTGAGTACTGGAGAGGATACAGAGCAATTTTCATACATTGCTATTGGCAATGCAAACTGGTGGTTTTGCAGTTTAACAATAGTTTAACAATTTCTTATATAGTTTAACAATGTTTTATAAATAGTTTTAACAATTTCTTATAAATTAAACATGTACATGATAAAAGTATCATATGCCTAGATATTATTCCAAAGAAATAAAAGCCTATTTTTACACAAATTCTATATGGTAATGTTTATGGCATATTTACTTATTGGAGAAGGAAATGGCAACCCACTCCAGTATTCTTGCCTTGAGAATCCCAGGGATGGGGGAGCCTGGTGGACTGCCGTCTATGGGGTCGCACAGATCAACCAAAACTGAAAACAGCCCATATGTCTTTCAACTAGCAAATGAATAAACTCTGGTGTATACGTGCTATCAAAGACTTGGAATACACAAGAATAAGCAAAGTACAAGAGCAATAAATAAGAATAAGCTATTGATTCATTAAAAATATAGATCCTGAACACATTTTCTAAGTGGAAGAAGCCGAACTCAAAGTACTTTTGTATTTGATTCCATCTAAATAGAATTAATGTTCTTTGATTTCATCTACATACCATCTGGGAAAGGCAAACAATAAAATGGAAACAGGTTAGTGGTTAGCAGACTAGAAGTAGGGACAACTTTGTAAATTTTAAAAAGTCCACTGAGAATACAACTGCCTTATGTTGGTAAGGTCCTGTAGACTGGATGTATGTTCACAACGTGTTTAATTCTATGCTAGAAAAAGACACAGATATTAAAAGAACAAATTAATATTCTCTGCATCTAGTTAATAATTATTAGAATTGGCATTCAAATCCATCTCCTGATTCTGAATCCAGCGTTCTTTATATTACAAGTTAAAGTAATTTATATCTTTAAAGATACTATGTTTTATCATATAATTCTTATTTTTAAATTCACTTTTATATTTTCCAGCGACTTAGCGTGAAGAAGGAATTCATAGGGCCTGGACTCCATCTTAGGCCTGGTCATGCTGATCATGCTCGGCCACCTTTCCAATGGACTCTGAACTCTGTGTTTAGTGCCTATAAAAACAACAACAGAAGGATAAGACCCCCTCTAGACAGGGGAACCTTGAAGATCATATCTAGGTTACTCATCGCCTGAGAGAAAACATACACTAATCACCCCTTCCTCCAGACAGGCCACAAATATTTCTGTATCAATCGGAGTGTAACCTCGGGCTTATTGATTATTGGTTAATTGTTTGAGCACATGAGCACATAGCACATGAATGATGGGGTTACTGGGGTTGTAGTTTCCTTGGTTTATGTAAGTCTCAAGGAGTTTGGGGTGGTGGGTTCAGACACGTGCACATGGGGTATAAAAGATTCTCACAAATGCTGGCTGGGGTCCTTGGCTAAGAGGAGACTCTGCCTTGGGCCTGCCGGCGTAATAAACTGCACTCCACTCTCTGCATTGTCCTTCTGAGTGAGTTCGCTTCCCGGAACGTGTGGCAACAACAAGAGGACGTTTACACTTGTCATCTCAACAATGTTTGACGTTTCTGTACATAATATTCAGAGTAGAAGAAGCAGTTTGTACATTATTGACTTCATAAATATCTTGAACTTTTACATCTAATTTAGCATGCACTTCACATATTTTTAGATAAATATCATTAAATTATTTATCAGGGTGTACTGGTCAAAATGGCTTTTACCATATTGCTAAAAGCAAGCTTGTGACATGATGATGTTATGTTTAATCATTTAGAAGGGTAAGCTGATGAAAGCAATTTTTCCTTCCATAAAAATTAATTATTTAATGCAATACCTCATTAAAAAATAAATCATTGTTTCTCTCATTTTTACTTTGCAATTATTTTCATACACCCTAACTTTTGACTCCTGCCTAGTTTTTAAGTTATTGCTTACTCTATTACTTTATCTGTTGTTTTTCACATATGTTTTAGCAGCTGCTGCCAATTCACACATTTTTATGGTATCAATAAGTTGCAGTGATTTTTGGATAATTCAAGTTAAAGAGCCCCTTAGAGAAGAAATGGAGTATTTCTTTTAAATACATTCAATCAAGAGCCAGGTTCTTCATGATATCTCATTCTTAGGATCACTTTGACAACTAATCTCAGTGTTCCTATAAGTATCAGTCCTTTGTTTTCATGACTGATCACCACAAGGGTGTGTATGTGTAGGTGTGTGGATGTGTATAAAATATTTGGAATTCAAAACAATGCCCCACACTAATTTTTTTATACCAAACTCACATCCTTTTAAATACTTCCTGCTAACACTTGGAAAAATTAAGTTATGAGTATAACAGATGAAAGAGTATTCTGAAATAATGTACCCATGAGAAAAAAAAGTATATTTGGTATGAAAATAGAAAGATGAGATTGAGGTGATTTCCTAGATATTAAAGAAAAGATAAGCAAATAGTTGAGACAAAAGTGAATGTTTGTTGTTCAATAAGATTACCATTATGCTTCCAGTTTTATAACTAAATGTGCAAATAAAAGGATGATATGCGTATTTAGACAGGAAATGAAAAGTGCTATTGTGGAAATCGCCGTGTTTAGGATAATAAAATATTATGAAAATGATCCAAGTAAGCAACAAAGATTTTCTCAACATAGCTTCTATTTTTTTTTCTCCTTTAATGCAGACATTACTGATAAACTTTCATAACAATGTTTCAAGATGTGGTGGCTGACTTTTTACAAAAATTAACCGGGACCTATGAAGGGCAAAATGTGCATTTTTCCTCTACAGGCAGGTACTGAGGCTTTCGCTTTGCAACTCCTATGAATATTAACAATGCCGATTACTGATCCAGTAGACTATGACGGCTCTTTCTCAGCCATCACAGTCTGTCACATGGAGTCATATTTAGAGACTGCACCCCTGCAAGTTATGGTGCTTGGACGCCCTTTAGCTTGCAAATCCTTGACACAGAAGACAGTTACAGTGTATTTATAGCCTTTAAGGTCACTGATCATGGATATGATGGACCATTATGTCTCCAGAACGTGTCGGCTGTTGGCACTATTGGTCTATTAACAGAATATCTTCTGCACTACACACATCCTCTATAGGACCATCTGCCAAGTATCCTTATAAAAGAATTGCTAGAATCTGTTCTGCATACCCACGCTAAAGTAATTTCGATTGACACAGTGATTCTTCTGTGTATCTATCATACTTGTACCTGAAAGTCCTTGAGTCTCTTTGCCACCTTCCTTATTAATAATCTGCACAATCCTAGTTAATTATACTGCAGAAGGTTATTATAGCAGCTGAAAGAACATTTGTAAATCTATGCATTTTACTGTATATTTCCCAAAGGGTTAGTTTATCTCTTCCTTTAAGAAAAAGAATGCTTTTAATTTTTCTATTAGAAAGTTTTGGACAAAATAAAGAATTTTGAAGAATGTTTTGTAGTTGTTACGACTTTGGAAGGAGAGAATATCAGTGATGTCTTATTGTTCTAACTAATATTTTCACTTAGTTGTTGTTGCATTTTAACTATTTCATCTTACATTAGGGATAGTTTTGAATTTACAAGGAAGGTATAAACAGTATGGGCACTTTCTATAGACTTGTTCCCTAGCTTCTGCTTAGACTGCGTGTGTGTCAGTCATATCCGACTCTTGCGACTCCACAGACTGTAGCTTGCTGGTCTCTTCTGTCCACGGAATTTTCCAGGCAAAAATACTGGAGTGGATTGCCTGTCCCTATTTCAAGGGATCCTCCTAACCCAGGGATCAAAACTCTGCCTCTTATATCTCCCACATTGTCAGGGAGATTCTTCACTTTGCCACCTGGGAAGTCCCTCGCTTAGATTGGCATCGTATATAATAATAAAACTGTTATAAAATGTAAGGAATTACCATTACTACAATTTTATTTACCAACACACAAACTTAATCACATTTCAGTGATTTTTCCCATTAGTGTATTTTTTTTTCTGTTTTATGATCCAACACAGGGTCCCACATTTTTCTTAGCTGTCATGTATCCTTAATCTCCTCTAATCAGAAACACTTCTTTCAGTTCAGTTCAGTCGCTCAGTTGTGTCTGACTCTTTGCAACTCCATGGACTGCAGCATGCCAGGCCTCCCTGTCCATCACCAACTCTCAGAGTTTACTCAAACTCATGTCCATTGAGTTGGTGATGCCATCCAACCATCTCATTCTCTGTCATCCCCTTCTCCTTCTGCCTTTAATTATTCCCAGCATCAGGGTCTTTTCAAATGAGTCAGCTCTTCACATCAAGTGGTCAAAGTACTAGAGCTTCAGCTTCAACATCAGTTCTTTCAATGAATACTCAGGACTGATTTCCTTTAGAAGAGTCTTCTCCAACTTTGCTTCTCCAACACCAGTTCAAAATCATCAATTCTTCAGCGCTCAGCTTTCTTTAGGGTCCAACTCTCACATTCATACATGACTACTGGAAAAATCGTAGCTTTGACTAGACAGACCTTTGTCAGGAAAGTAATGTCTTTGCTTTTTAATATGCTGTCTAGGTTGGTCATAGCTTTTCTTCCAAGGAGCAAGCATCTTTTAATTTCATGGTTGCAGTCACCATCTGCAGGGATTTTGAAGCCCAAGAAAATAAAGTCTGTCACTGTTTTCATTGTTTCCCCACTTCTTTTTCTTAATATAAATTTTTTTATTTTAATTGGAGGTTAATTACTTTACAATATTGTATTGGTTTTGCGACACATCAACATGAATCTGCCACAGGTATACATGTGTTCCCCATCCTGAACCCCCCCCCCCCCCCCTCCCCGTACCATCCCTCTGGGTCATCCCAGTGCACCAGCCCCAAGCATCCAGTATCATGCATCAAGCCTGGACTGGCGATTCGTTTCATATATGGTATTATATATGTTCAATGCCATTCTCTGCAATCATCCCACTCTCTCCCTCTCCCCACTTCTTTAGTCTTTACAGTTTTAAAGTGTACTGATCAGTTCCTTTTAAAATAATTTTTCATAATTTTCTTCCATTTGTTTCGTCTAATGTTTTTCTCAACATTAGATTGAGGTATCGCATTGCTGGAAACAATGGTAGACAGGCTACACACTCTTCTCTGCACACTGTATGATGGGACGCCGGGCGCCTGTTTGTGGCACTGATGTGTCAG